>CM035840.1:405577942-406177942 GCA_020510985.1 Pholidichthys leucotaenia | reverse complement strand
TTGGGCCTTGGTCATCTCTGGTCTGCAGCCGTGCAAAATGACGCATCAGTTCCTGATTCAGGTTGACTTCATTGAGTTTGGGAGCCAGCAGCAGCATAGACTGAAGTGGAGAAAAAAAGAACAGATGTATGTTGTGCCAACTATTGCAACAGGAAAGTTACATCACATCTTCTGGTCTGTGGTTCTGGTCGTGTGAGCAAACTACCTTAACAGTTTGTTCTCTGATGGCAGGGTTTGTGTCCGTGAAACCGTGAACAACGTGAGGGAAAATCTGGGAATTGACGGCTGCCTCGTTCAGGTACTGAATGAACTGCTCCATCTGAGAATCAAAGAGATGCACAAATGGAAGAAACAAAGATATTGACTGAACTTGTATCTGTTTTTTCCTGGGTTAAAAAAATACATGCTGTAAAATTTATGCAGGAAACTCAAGAGAAATGAAACAAAAAAAATTCACATCCATCCAACTCACAATGCAACAAAAAATAAATACTGCCTTTTATCTGCTTATCTGCTTTATCTATTTGGAAAATTTTAGCTGTTTTGAAGTATAATTCAAGTCCTGCATAAAAACACCTAGATGAGTCTGTTCTGGAACATACCTGCTGCAAGAGTCGTATCCTCATAGCTCGGTCTGTGGAGGAAAACATCTTCACAATGACAGGGATGATCTTCTGCTGGTATTCTTCTGCAGACAGATATTTCCCCACCTGGAACGAGAAAGATGAAGCAGGAACAAGAAGATTTAAACAAACATTTGGGTGTAATGAAACATGAACACAGGACTGGTCTATCAGGCATACAGGTGCATCTCAATAAATTAGAATATCATTGAAAAGTTACTTTATTTCAGTAATTCAATTCAAAAAGTTAAAACTCATATTATATAGATTTATTACAGAGTGATCTATTTTAAGTGTTTATTTCTTTTAATTTTGTTGATGGCTCATAGCTAATGAAAATCCAAAATCCAGTTTTTCCAAAAAATTTAGAATATTACATGAAATTAATTTTTTAAAAATGGGTTTTAAATAGAAATGTTGGCTGGCTGAAAAGTATGTCCACGTACACACTTAATACTTGGTCAGGGCTCCTTTTTCATGAATTATTGCATCAATGTAGGGTAGGGCTGTGCCATATGATGATATATATATATCTCGACTGACGATATAAAAACGTCTATCGTTTCATAGAATACTCTATTGTTTATATCATATTTAAAATACACATACCCCTGTTTATTCAGTAAAGCTCCTACCTCACCACTACTTGTCAGCACCCCGTCTCTTCCCTGCAGTGCATGACTGCGTGCTGCAAAACGGTTGCGGTGGATGGCTAAGCGTCAGTCCGGTGGTTGCTAATGCTAACTCCAAACTACCGGTTCAGATAGCTGCTACTCCTGTTTGCCAGTAATGTGAGACCGTTTTTCATCATGCTGCATCAGAGAGGATAGCACACTAACTTCATTTTAATAGGAGTTAAGTAACATTAACACCATGTCTAACTGTAAAATGCTAAATGACGATGCTAAGTTGTGCTAACTGGTAACCATAGCAGACCATCTTTTTTTTTTTTTAAAGTTTAAATTACTGCTGAGCTTCTTAGTTTTATCTGGAAAAAAAACCCAAAAACTATTAAAGCTGCAAAAGTGTATGATGGTGGCACATACACGCAAAATAAATAATGTATTAAAATGGGTCGCAGGAGCAAGTTGGCTCTTAATGTAATATATTTGATTTCTAATCATTTTAATTAGTTAAGTAGTGATAATGAAAAAAGTTAAAGTCATCACATGTATTTTATTACATTACCTTTTGCGTCTGATTTTCAGATCACCAATCTGAAATATTTTTACTAAGAAGCAAACGGGTTAAATCAGGCCAGAATGGCCGTCTTTAGGCTGCAGGTCTACTCTTAAATTCTCACTGATTTAAACTAACAGCTAATTTATATCTGTAGGTGACAGTCATGGGTAATTTTGTCATTTTCAGACATTTTTTTATGGTTTTTTTTTTTTTTTTGCTATTCTCCTCTGGCTCAGGAAATATTTAACTTATCGATGTTTACTTTAGAAAGCTTGGGATCAGTCCGCCAAGGTCTCCGCCTTTGACCACCACCTAATCAACATAGCACCGGACCCCCATGATCCCTTCTGCAGGTGGTGAGCCCACTGGAGGGCGGACCCATGTAACTCCTTCGGGCTGAGCCCGGCCGGGTCCCATGGGTGGAAACCCGGCCACCAGACGCTAGCTATCGAGCCCCTCCCCCAGGCCTGGCTCCAGGGTGGGGCCCCGGTAACCCCATACCAGGCGGGGTACACTGAATCCTTGATATAGAATTTATCATGAGAGTCTGTTGGATTGTTCTTAGTCTGGCCCTTCACCCAGGACCAGTTTATCTTGAGTGACCCTATCAGAGGCAAATTGCCCCGGACAACATAGCTCCTGAGATCACTGGGGCACGCAAACCCCCCCACCATGATAAGGTGACGATCCATGAGGGAGCCGGAAAAAGGTGGATTGTCCTCTCTGGGTTGGGGACAGGCTCCTGCCCCAAGTTGAGGAGTTTAAGTATCTTGGGGTCTTGTTCACGAGTGAGGGGAAAATAGAGCGAGAGATTGACAGACGGATTGGAGCAGCATCTGCAGTGATGCGGATGTACCGGTCTGTTGTGGTGAAGAGGGAGCTGAGTTCTAAGGCAAAGCTGTCGATTTACCAGTCAATCTACGTTCCTACTCTCATCTATGGTCACGAGCTTTGGGTAATGACCGAAAGAACAAGATTGTGGATACAAGCGGCTGAAATGAGCTTTCTCCGTAGGATTGCTGGACTCACCCTCAGAGACAGGGTGAGGAGCTCAGTCATCCGGGAGAGGCTCAGAGTAGAACCGCTGCTCCTCCACATTGAAAGGAGTCAGTTGAGGTGGTATGGGCATCTGATTAGGATGCCTCCTGGACGCCTCCCACTTGAGGTGTTTCGGGCACGTCCCACTGGGAGGAGACCCCGGGGCAGACCCAGGACTCGGTGGAGAGACTATGTCTCCCAGCTGGTCTGGGAACGCCTTGGTATCCTCTCTGAAGAGCTGGAGCAGGTGGCTGGGGAGAGGGAAGTCTGGGCTTCTCTGCTTGAACTGCTGCCTCCGTGACCCGGACCTCTGGAAAAGCAGTAGAAGATGGATGGATGTATGTTTACTTTTTATTCATATATGACTTAGAAGAAAAACTGGAAATTTATGAGAATCAACTTTCCAAATGCACATTACAAAACTATTTTATAACATTGCAAAATTATGAGGGGAAATGGTACATTTAAAAAAAAAGAGATTGTCCTTTTTATATGATTATCTACACTGCAAAATTTACAGAAAATGTATATCATGATATATATCATTATTGTGATATAAGATGACTTATATCATGATATGAATTTTTTGCCATATCACACAGCCTTAATGTAGCTTGGCATGGAGGCGATCAGCCTGCGTTACTGCTGAGATGTTATTGAAGCCCAGGTTGCTTTGATTGCGGCCTTCAGCTCGTCTGCATTGTTGGATCTGTTGTCTCTCATCTTCCTCTTGAAAATACTCCATAGATTCTCTATGGGGTTTAGGTCTGGAAAGTTTGCTGGCCAATCAAGCACAGTGATGCCATGGTCATTAAACCAAGTAGTGGTACTTTTGGCAGTGTGGGCAGGTGCCAAGTCCTGCTGGAAAATGAAGTTAGCATCTTCATAAAGCTTGTCGCAGAGGGAAGCACAAAGTGCTATAAAAATTTCCTGGTAGACAGCTGCACTGACTTTGGACTTGATAAAACCCAATGGACCAACACCAGCAGACAACAAGACTCCCCAAGTCATCACTGACTGTAGAAACTTCACACTGGCCTCAATCAACTTGGATTCTGTGCCTCTCCATTCTTCCTCCAGACTCCGGGACTTTGATTTCCAAATGACAGGACTTGGCACCTGATTTGAGGAGCCATGTCATCTGCTGGTGTTGGTCCACTGTGTTTTATCAAGTCCAAAGTCAGTGCAGTCGTCTACCAGGAAATTTTAGAGCACTTCATGCTTCTCTCTGCTGACAAGCTTTATGGAGATGCAGATTTCATTTTCCAGCAGGACCTGGCACCTGCCCACACTGCCAAAAGTACCAAAATCTGGTTTAATGATCATGGCATCACTGTGCTTGATTGGCCAACAAACTCTCCTGACCTAAACTCCATAGAGAATCTATGGGGTATTGTCAAGAGGAAGATGAGAGATACTAGATCCAACAATGCAGACAAGCTGAAGGCCGCTATCAAAGCAACCTGGGCTTCCATAACACCACAGCAGTGTCACAGGCTGATCACCTGCATGCCTTGCTGCACTGATGCAGTAATTCATGCAAAAGGAACCCTGGCAAAGTATTGAGTGTGTACATGGACGTACTTTTTAGTAAGCCAACATTCATTCATTCATTCATCTTCTTCCGCTTAATCCTTTTCGGGTTGCGGGGGGGCTGGAGCCTATCCCAGCATCTTTGGGCGAAAGGCAGGGTACACCCTGGACAGATCGCCAGTCCATCGCAGGGCCAACACAGAGAGACAGACAACCATTCACTCCCACAGTCATACCTAAGGACAATTTAGAATCCCCAGTTTTAATGCCAATTAACCTAACGTGCATGTTTTTGGCATGTGGGAGGAAACCGGAGAAATCCCGGAGTAAACCCACACAGATACGGGGAGAACATGCAAACTCCACACAGATCATTGTTGGTTGCGGGCTGGGATCGATCCCAGGATCCCCAGGCCAAGAGTGAGTTGCTGTGCTGCCACAGTGCTAACCACTCCACCACCGCGCTGCCCATTTCTATTAAAATCCACTTTTTAAAATTTGGTCTCATCAGGGTTTCCTCTGGTACCATTTCCACGTGGCAGGTCGCCATCCTTGGATTTATGCCACCATGCTAAGGAAATATGAATTTAAGAAAAAAAAAAAATATGTAGGAATGACGCTCCACAAGTGCGCACATGAACAACGTGCGTGACCATCATCCGCGTTGAGTTTGGAAGCGCACCGCCTGCGACCGTTCCAGTCAGCAGGCAGAGTGTCTCTCTAGCGTCACTGTCCGAGAAAAGTATGAGCTTATTAAAGTACTTTAAATGCGGAAAAAAATCAGAAGTATGTAAGCAGTGGAGGTATTTATGGTGGTTTTAACCTGGTAACGGGAACAATAATGAAGAGTCGCTTAGCCAACAGGTGTGGTTAGGATTCATATGCAGGGAAAGGCAAGACTGACTGATGAATTGCTGAGGATTTACTTCACCAGCCAATACAATATTAATTAACTAATTTATGTTCATTATTATGTACCTGGCAAGTTAAGATGACCGAAATTCATGAAGTCAATGACTTTAACCTGTCAGCAGCCTTCAGACAAACTAAACGTGTCAACATTAGGATTTCAAAATAAGGGAGGTTTTTCCTGCTGTCTGGTTGGTGAAGAGATTTCTAAAAAAAACTATAAATATATAGAAATATAACAAATAACTGCATCTTTTTTTTTTCATTTAAATTATTTCATTAAATACAATTTTATTAATATTTTTCTTTGACATCAGAGTTAAATTATTGTTCTGTTCTGGCTCTGCTAAATTATGGTCAAAAATGTAAATTGTTATAAGGAAATTTTTTTTTACCGAAGTCTGTTTCAAATTTATTAAAAAACCTGTAATTTTATTTTAAACAATATACAAAAATTAGCCATAAAATAATCCACAAGTTTATAATAAAGTCTCAAATGTACAAGAAAAGTCAATTTTACAAGAGGAAATTACAAATTTGAGGAAAATTGTTTCAAATTTAGATAAATTTACAGAGAAAAGTAGAAAACTATAAGAAAATTGTTATACATTTTGGAGAAAAACCTCAAACCTTCAAGACTGAAGTCATTACTCAAGTTTTTAAGTGAGTGCTCTTTGTACCCTTAACTCAACTAGAAACTTTTGGTTGTGTGCCTTTAATCATTAATTTCAAAGCAATGATTTTACATGAGTAGAATATCTGGCTACTATACCCACCTCTGATCATATAATTTAAGTACTATGAGTAAATTGCTATTATGAATGTTTTTCCCTTCCCCACACTTTCTCAATGGGGAAAAAAAAAAAAATAAAAATACAAAAAAAATACATACTTTTGTCATTCATGTAAACTATGATAAAAAAAATCCTGCAGGACAAAACATGACACTTGATATTTTCTAACCTGTTTGTATACCACCATAGAAAGAGAGAGAACCTGAATTAGACAGAGCTTAGAGAGGGCAAGATGAGACAGAAGAGAGGAGCCAAGGAAAGGAAAGTGTTCAGGCAGAGGGTCCAGGAGAGGCGAGAGCAGAGGAAGGACAGAAGGATGACACCAGTAAAAAGTCCAAACACAGGACGTCTGGGTGGGACCCCAACTGGCCCAATATTCCAACATTCCAAGGCATGGTTGTACAGTACTTCAAATGGTAGGTTCCATATGCAAAGTTGCTGTGCAAAATTTAAAAAAAAAGAAAAAAAAAGAAAAGAAATAAACAGTATAAAATTAACAATGGTGTCGTGTTTTCTGTCCCCCCCCCGCCCCGAAAAATATGTTGCCACCACACCAAGGTCTTTAAGCCTGAGGAAACACTGTACAACGTACCTCACCACCGTCTCGCTGTCCTCATACTTCTCTACCACTCCTGACTTCCTCACACAGTACCACACTTCCTCTCTTGGCACCCTATCATATGCTTTCTCTAGATCCACAAAGACACAGCGCAACTGCTTCTGACCTTCTCTATACTTCTCCATCAACACTCTTAGGCTGCATTCAGACCAGGATAGTCCGGGAGTCTCGGTTCGACTGGGCCGGGAATGCCAAGAATTTTCACACCTTCCTTTGGTTTGGTTTGCATTCACACTGCAGTGTACCAAACTGCCTGGACAATGTCACACAGTTACAACAACTGCTCATTTGGGGCGCTGTACCGAAACCACCGCTGACCAGGAAGAAAAAAAATCTTGACAAAGAAGAAAAATCAGGCTCATCGATTGGCCAGGACTGAAAAGGGAAATCCGTTCCCTTCAGCCGGGTTGTCTGCCACAAATGAGACATTTAACTTTTCTCCTCAGCTTTCACCGGTAAAAGGATTTCTTGGATTTGCATGTGTGTTTGTTATTTTCTACCCAAAATGTACTATGGTAAACGTCACTTCCTCTTCTCAGACTATGTGTTGCTATGGTTACACAAACGCCGAGGGGCACTTCCACCCTTTGGTCTGCTGAATACTCTGGATTCACACTTCAAGCGGAGCGCACCAGACTTCTGCAAGAGAACCGAGACCCCTGTTTTCAGGGGGACCAGACTTCGCTTGTTTGGTGCACACCAGAGTTCCAACACATGTTCAGACTGCACCAAACGAACTAAATTATCCGCGGAAGCCACTGTTTGGTCCGGACCAAACAGTGGCCGTCTGAATGCGCCCTTAAAGCAAACACTGCATCTGTAGTACTCTTTCTTGGCATGAAACCGTACTGCTGCTCACTGATTGTCACCTCTCCTTTTAACCGGGCTTCAACAACTCTTTTCCATATCTTCATAGTGTGGCTGATCAACTTTATGCCTCTGTAGTTACTACAGCTCTGAGCATCACCTTTGTTCTTGAAAAATGGTACCAAAACGCTTCTTCTCCACTCCTCAGGCATCCTCCCACTCTCCACGATTGTGTTAAACAATTTGGTTAAAAAGTTCACTGTCATCTCTCCTAAACATCTCCATACCTCCACTGATATGTCATCTGGACCAACCGTCTTTCCAATCTTCATCCTCTTCAAAGCTGTCCGCCTTGCTAATCCTTGGGACTTCCTTTTTTACCATCTTTCCTTCACCCATCCTCCTCCTCTCTCATTTTCTTTATTCATCAGCTCTTCAAAGTACTCCTTCTCAACACACTCGTCATTTGTTAGTACATTGCCATTTCTGTCCTTAATCAACCTAACCTGCTGTATATCCTTTCCAGCTCAATCTCTGTCTAGCCAATCGATACAAGTTCTTTTCTCCTTCTCTAGCGTCCAGCCTCTCATACAACTCACTATATGCCTTTTCCTTTGCCACCTCTCTTTGTTATGCGCCTAGATTCCAAATACTCCCATCTACTTTCTTCATTTCCCTGACTATCCCACTTTTTCTTTGCTAACCTCTTCCTTTGAATACTTTTCTGTACCTCCTCATTCCACCACCAAGTCTCCTTGTCTTCCTTCCTCTGTCCACTGGATACACCACATACCTTTCTACCCATTTCCCCTCAATACTTTTGCTGTACTTTCCCAGTCATCTGGTAATTCTTCCCTACCACCCAGAGCCTGTATCAACTCCTTCCTGAACTGTGTGCGACCTTTTGAATTACTGAAATAAATTAACTTTTCGATGATATCCTAATTTATTCAGATGCACCTGTATAAGGAGCAACTATTCTCCAGAAAAGTTTAGACTTACCTTGAAGAGTGGTGTGAGGACGACAGCACCTGCATTGCCAAACTCAAAGGCAGTGAGCAGTTGAGGCAGGACCTTGTGTTTGCAGAAGTCCTCTGGGAAGGAATCCAGATTGTCACTTAGATCCTGGAAGAACTGTTGCTTTTCAGCAGGTTCCTTGATCTAAAAAAATAAATAAATAAATAAATAAAAAAGGTCAGCGATACCTTTGATTTCAATTGTATTACATTATTATTACCCCTCCACGGACTGCCACCTTATCGTGGTGGAGGGGTTTGCGTGCCCTAAGGATCCTGGAGCTGTGACGTCAGGGGCAAGTTGCCCCTGATAATTTCTCCCAAGACAAACTGGTCCTGGGTGAAGGCCAAACCAAGAACGTTCCAGTGGATTCCCATGAAAAAAAAAATTACAAAAAGAACCCAGTGTACCCAAATGAGCCACATGGGTCAGCCATCCAGTGAGCTCACCACCTGCAAGAGGGATCATGGTGCTATGTGAATGGGGCAGCAGTCTGGGCTTCTCTGCTTTAACTACTGACCCCACGACCTGACCCCTGGATAAGCAGCAGAAGATGGATGGATGTATTATCATCTGTGAATATTTACACTGCTATACAATTAAAGGTTGTTCTTCAGAAAACACACTTAAACAACAGATTCCTGCCAGAAGTTTAGCATAATAGTTGTAGGCTTCACCACAGGAACTTAATCCATGAACTTGGGGTTATGTAGTGCTGGCTGGGGTTGCAGTGTTGAATATTTCTGGCTGGTCAAATAACCAATCTGTTCAGTCAGTCCATCTGATTTCATATTTTTGCGATCATTGGTACAAATAATTATTCGTTTTAAAGCACACAACAGAAACATTGCACACCATGCCAGTTTTAACACAAGACAAGGAAAGTGAGATGGAGAAAGATAAAGCCAGCAGTGGTGCTTAAACAGACTAGAGTAAACGCATCTTAAAGAATTACTTTAATGTGCATATTGGTTTTTTTTTTTTTGTAACTAAAAGTAGAATTATCTTGTCTATTGTGGCAGCTCTATATGTTTGTAACGGCTGAAAAACCACAGAGACCCATAGTTCTGACACAGAAAAGACAAAAAGCGAGTAGGACAGATGAGATGTAATACTAATTAGCTTAAATACAATGAAACTTTAAAGTGCAGCTTGAAAGAACATTCATTACCTCCGCCAAGGAGGTTATGTTTTTACCAGGGTTTGTCTGTCTGTCTGTCTGTTACCAACATAACTCAAAAAGTTATGAACGGATTTTGAAGAAATTTTCAGCAAAAGTCTGAAATGGGACAAGGAAGAAATGATTAGATTTTGGAAGTGATCCAGATCACCGTCTGGATCCAGGAATTTTTAAAAGGATTCTTTATCATTGCGAGATAGGGCCATTTTTAGCATATGTGTATATGACTCCACAATAAATGGTCAGGACGCTTGCCAAAAAAATACAGGATAAGATCCCAATAGGTTCTAGGAAATATCAAAGAGTGATCCGGATCCTGCAAAAAATCCAGATACTGTGATCCACAACAGCAAATAATAGGGGATCTTTGGAATTTTCATCACTGTAAGGTAACAAATTAACCACTTGCGCTCCGTTGTTCCGCGGGCGGGCAAGTCTCTGCGTCCTATGACGCACGAGGGCGCGCGAGAGCGCGCTCGTGCACCCTCGTGCGCATGACGCATGATGGTGGTGATGGTGATGTAGTAGCGTCCAAGCGCCACTCAAAAAAAAACTGCAGAGACAGCCGCGAACAGATTAGTTCATCTGATTGACCTCTCATTCGACTAATAAGAGCCTTGAATTGGGTTTCTGAAACCTTGAAGAACCAATGAATGAAAATGTAGGAAGGAGGACCCGCCTACTGTGAACGCAGGAGCCAATTGAAGCACAGAAATTCTGGCTGGGTGAAGCGATATTTACTGCTGCAGAAGGACTCTGTACGAATCTCCTACAGACCCAGGCTCACCCAGCAGCATGGAGAACACCCACAAGTGGGACCTGCACTCATTCCAGCAGAATAGACGGAGGCCGACGACAAAAGTCGTAAATCATTCACCAAAACGGCAATAATGGAATTATATTGATCGGGATCCACGAGCGCAGCAGCGTCGCGTTCGTCTGACGCGTGGGAAAAGCTGTTCGCCACGACTCTGCTGCTTTGAAGAGGTAAGGTGTTATAAGCTAAATTATTATTTATCCCTGAAAACTGTAATCCAAAAATGACTTTTGACCGATCGGTAAATTACAACTGTACTGCGCACGAAGTACGAAGTGCGTGCGCCGCGATAAACGGTTCATTTGCCGTGTTCGGACCGTGAACGCCCCCCCACCCCGCTGCAGAAGAGGAGCGGGGGGGGGGGGGGGGGGGGGCACGGTCCGAACGCTCCCCGGTCTGCGGGGAGGAAGCATATCAGTCTATTCCATCATGTAGCGATGGCCCTCTTCTGTAGCGAGGGGGGGGGGGGGGCGTTCACGGGCCGTTCACGGTTCCCCCCCCCCCCACACACACACACACACAGTAGCGAGGGGGGGGGGGGAGCCGCTGTGAAAACATGCAAGGAAAAAAAAAAAAAAAAAAAAAAAAGTGTATTCCGTCATGTAGCGAGGGCCGAATTTGGTCCTTGGTAGCGGGGGGGGGGGGGGGGGGGGGGGAACGACCCCCCGCCCACACACACACACACAGCCCTGAGTGTGACCTTTCATTAGAGCCTAAAATGAAGATTCTACATTGAATTATTCAAAAGTTACAGACGTTATTCCAAACTGTGCCATTTGGCACAATTTGGCACAGTTCCATAACGCCTGGGAACAGCCTGAGAACAAAGCTGTGTAAAATATTCATTTTTGGTGGTATTGTTACCAAATTTGGATCTCAGCTGGATAACACTTGGTTCTACATTTCTGTTGCATTTTCCAGCCGGATCGGACAGCTGTGTGTTATTTACAAGCATTTGTATCCAAAAAAACACTGTGTCCAATTTTTTTTTCTTCAAGTTCAGTATGTTTAGATGACTGTAACTCAGTGGCCGGAGCACGTAGAGAGATTATGTTTTTTTTGCCAAAAAATTCAAAGTGTTTTCTTTTAAATGAGACCAACCCCATGAAGATGCTGCAAAGGGTTGAATAACAGCTTTCGATTTACTTTGGGCACGTTATTTTTGGGCATTTTTAGGAAAATTGCCCGGAGTGCAAGTGGTTAAGACATAAACATACAGCAAACACCAAAATATAGCCAAGATACTGTGGAATCAGTAGCGTACCAATGGATTCGTTGTATCTTCAAAAGCTATGGAGCTATAGCCAGAAGAAAACCGCCATTACCGAAAAAGTGATTTTTGTCAGTAACTACTGAACTAACAAAGATATCAACGTGAATCCAATTGCTAAAGGTATGTTTTGATGGTCAAGGAATCTGAAAAGATAGATAAAATAAATGTAGGACTTTTCAAAGTCCAGCAATTACATTTTTCAGTAGAACACAGCATGGGGGACTGAGCTGCCTTAGCGGAGGTCTGTGCTCTCCGAGTGCCTTTCTAGTTTTCTTTATTTTTATTTTATTGGTTTATTTAGCAGGGGCAGTGCACATTAATGAACAGTTTTAACAGAGTTAGAAAAAAGGCTGTAGTCCCTGGACAGATGTTACCAGTCACCCTAAAAAGTAAAAACAAATGAATATAAAACTAAAAAAAAAAAAAAGCACTCAGAGTGCATACCTCTGCCAAGGCTCCTTCCGTCCCTCATGGATTACCTCCAAAATGTAATGGGTTTGTCTGTAGCCCAAGAACCACCTCTGGTGAAAATATCATCCAAATCCATCCAGTAGTTTTGGAGTATTGTTGCCAACACACTGAGAAGGTAAGAGCCTTGGCGGAGGTATGCATTCTCAGATCATCACCAAAATTTAATGGGTTCCTCTCTAGCCCAAGAACCACCACTGGTGAAAATTCCATCTAAATCCATCCAGTAGTTTTTGTGTAATCCTGCTGCACAAATACAAACAAAGCCCTTGGTGGAGGTATGCACTCTCAAATCATCACCAAAATCTAATCATCTGTTCCCAGTGCCATTACACACTTTTCCTGGAAATTTCATCAAAATGCATTCATAACTTTTTGAGCAATGTTGCCAAGAGACAGACAGACAAACCAACAAACGCCACTAAAAACATTACCTCCTCCCTTGGCAGAGGTAATTACGAGAAATATATAAGAAAACTAATAACAGAAATATTAGCATTAATAGGAAAGCTTATTACAACATCCTTATATTATAGGCTATTGTCACAAAAAAATCCATACGATTAAAACATTTAAAACATGTGACCAACAGTGCAAATCATGCAAGACAATAAGATGAGAAATGTTGGTGTTTGTTAAAATAAGAGCCAAGTTAAAACCAAATACAGTAAACAGAATTATTAGACACAAAAGAAACATGCAAAATGGAAGCAAACGATAATATGCAAATAACATAAAACAAAACAATAAGCCATGCACGCAGGCACATAAAGAAAGTAAGACAGCAGCAGATGGCAACAAGAGGAGTTCAGCACAGAAACACTAGGCTACTAAAAAATGCAACTTAGTTTTAGTGCTGCTGGCAGAGCTGATTGTCAGTTAGCCATTTCTTTAAATGAGTTTTAAATAATTTATATGAATCCAATTCTCTGATAGATTTTGGGATAGAATTCCATTCTAATGCAGCTTTAACAGAGAATGCAGACTGACTGAAAGTGCTTTTTCTGAGTGGAATAATGCAGTCCCCTCTTACTGTACCCCTTCTGACAGTATTCAGTTGTTCTTAAGTTCATAAGCAACCTGTCTCATACTGCTACCATGTATATAAGTGACAGTGTCATCTGCATATATTTGGGTGTAAGCATTAGGACAAATGGATGGAAAATCATTTGTGTATAATGTGAATAATAGTGGACCCACAATTGATCCTTATGGGACACCTGTGGGTAGGTGAAGAGCAGAGGATTGGTGATTTTGCATTTGAACCTGCTGAGATCGGTTTGATAAATATGAGTCTATCCATTTAATTGTAAGAAAAACTGAAACTAGATAATTTAGACATAAGAATTCTATGATTCATAGTGTCAAAAGCTTCTGAGGAAAAAAAAGCTTTGGGATCTTTGAAAAGAAAATGCAGCTACACTGTAAATCTGGGTCTTAACCATGTAGGATAGCTGCATAAAACCTTGACTAGTTTCCATCTTAGTACATTGGGATTTCATTTGATGGCTAACACCAACCTGGATCTCTTCCAGAAAAAGGTTACTCTCCACAAAGCTGTTACTTAAAAACCCTCCTGGTGCTCTACAGTTCTGTAGAAAGCGGGCTGGATTTGGCCGAGCCCGCGGGTTGGCACCAACCAGCTCACAGTAATGGGGGACCAGGTTTTTGGGAATCTGTGAGCCAAGAAAGAATATTGAGACAGAAAGATTGTGAGGCTATAAACTTCTCCATATTGCAGTAAAAATGCTTCATAGCCATCTGTAAATACATAAACCAACGGACAGTAAATTCCCTCCTTATACACAACTTACTAGGATTTAATGTTTAATTTATGACTTCTGCTAAAAGCTTAAAGTTCTGCTTGACAATATTTTTTATATTTAAATTTTTAGAATTGCTGTGCTCAAAGTAAAGAAATTTCAAGTATTTGTAATTGTGAAAATATGCAAAAAAAAAAACCAAAAAAAAACATTGAGGAGAAATACCTTTCCTAGTGAGCGGAGGGAGGAACTGCGTGGCAGAGGTCCATTGAACACCTCCCAAATCATGCAGCCTAGTCGCCACACCTCCCCAGCCCTGCAATTAGAAAAAACAAAAATAAAGGAAAATGTTTACACAGAAAGCTAGATTTTTCATGAGGACTTAACTCTCACCATTTCTCTCCGCTAGTATTTGACATCTCTGGCGGGTCATATTTCTCCATGTCTGGGTAAACAGTGTTTGGGGCAGGAAGTGAGACACCACTTGGATCACCCTGCTCGGGGGTCACATGGTCGAGGGCCCCTAGTTTCCATTCCCCAGCTCGATCCACAAAGACAGCCCATATGCCCAGGTTGTTATGGAGCAGGTGACAGTCATTGACTAGAAAACTCAGAGCTTTCTGGTAAAGGAGGCACAGAGACAAATGGTTGGCAGAAATGGCTAATTTACAGGCAATATATAAATAAATATCACCTGGTACATCCACCTGTTCTTACCACTATCTGATGGAGACCCCAGGAGATCTCCAGTTCCCCGACTCCCCCCTTCTCTGCCTGAGCCTTTAGGTGCACTGCCAGGGGTGTCACCTGCTCAGTGACTAGATACAGACTCTTGTCTGTCTGCAAAAACAGGATCACCAATGATCAAAATTCTAATACAAACCATCAGATATACATCTTCACTCTATCATCTGCAAACTCAATATACTGCCCAGCCCTAGTTACATGGGTATAAAAGTACACTTATTTTAGGTATCATGGTCTGCTGTATATACACTATAATGTATCCTTAAATCTAGCTTTACTACTGTTAAATATAAAGAAATTTGAGCAAGAATCCACTACAATGTCCACTACAACTACAGAGCAAATTATTCCTACTTACCTCTATCTGAATGTTAAGATACAAACAAAACATTCAAAAATAAGACAGCTTATTATAAGACACACAGAAGCAATAGACAAGTGATTGAGAGTATAATGATTTGTATGTAGATTTTTTCATTGATTATATAAAAACACATACCTCCAACCCATCAACATAAGCCAGGATGTTAGGGTGACGCAGGGTCTTCATACGTTTGAACGCAGCTTTGGCCAGCTGTGTCTGCTGGTCTGTGCCCTGAGCCACCTCGTACACAAACACCGACACAGGGTCTCCATTGGTCTGGGGACAAAATTAACTGGTTAATAATACCCCAAACATCCTAGAGCAATTCTGAAACTATACTGATATAGCAATTCTGGGGATGCTTTCCATTTTTTCCACACCTGTAATATGACTCCCACTGAAATATGTATTAATACTGCAATCATCTTCATCACTACTTTAAATAACTGCAAAAAATAAGTTGGTTCAAAGTGAAATTTATGTTAAAATCTTTTATATCTGATTTAATGTAGCCAGTGTCTGATTACAAACACATTAATAAACACCAGGATGCACGAAAGAGAACAAGGCTACAGCATTTAAATTCAGATTACTGTGTAGTAAATTGTGTCATGTTCACTTAAGATCACATTCAGAAGTGATTCTCTATTAGTACACTCAATGTCACTGACCGCTTTTTATTGTATACAAAGTGATTTAAATGCTCTTCTTGCGCTTACAGTACATTATAGCTATAACAGTTTTCCCCTTTTCAACTAAATGCCTGCTATGGATGCTGCATTAAACACATTTTTAATAGTAATTAATATCCTGTAGTTCTCTTGCACGTTTTGTCACAGCCTACACTATCGTCCAGAATCAAAACTGACTCCTTATTTTCAGAAAAGCCACCGAGTGTCACATAGCTGGACTGAGAGCTTAACAATAACAAAGATTAAGAATGTGGGTTTACTATCAGGATAAAAATACACACTACATTTGTACATAGTTAAATATGCACAACAACTGCATTCTAATGTATCCTTGTATCCAAGTAACCCCTTTAGTTTGTTATCATTAGATTAAGCCAAGTTTCACAACTTTTTCCAAGAGCAGCCTGGATGTTTGACCCAATCGTTCCTTCCTCAAGTCACTAGGTGCCATTTGTTCGGCTTATAAGATTCAGTCAGTTGCAATTACCTTATAAAATGTTTTGTGTGTTTGTTCTGTACTTTTAGCCTCTGTTTGCCATGGACAGGGGGCAGATTATGATCCATATAACGAATTATTAAATTGTATCTGTATATTTACAATTTTTACTTGTAACAAACACGCAAAGACACGGTTTAATTAACTGAATTGCCATCACATTGAAAATCTTCATCTGGTGTTCACAAACCTATATGGCTAACACTACTGTAAAAACATGACCAAATCCTCACAGGAATAATCCATTATTGGTTGCACAGCCTTCTGCAGCGTTAAGTACCCACTACCAACCAAGGGTCTCCCAATGTAAACTACTTTGTTACTACATGGGTCTCCTAAGGACTTAGCCATAAGCTTGTCTTCTTCTTACATTTCTTCTCACTCCCTGGCTTGCAGCTACAGCCTCTCTCCCCAGAAGAGCAAGCTTTCAGTCAGCAACGTCCAGGGCAGGAAATCATGCTGACAATCCAGCATTCTCAATTCTGCCCATACACCAAAGCAAGTTTACTGCTGGCAGCCTGAAATGACAGACAGTTTGATGTTGGGGTGTTCAACAGTGGCAGGGGAAAGGAGTCTTGGCTGGCTCATAACAAGAAGGGTTGTGGGGGCTTCACCTTCCTTATCTCATAAATAACATTAAACCCTTCCTTGGCTTCTTCTGGAGAGAAGAATAAGAGGAGTGTTGGACATGAAGGCATAACAGAATGGCCAATGGGAACTCCCTGCAGCCTCATATGTGTTCTTGTGAACGAGAATCAGTTACTGGCAGGAAAGGGCCCCCTACCGCTCCACAAAGTCGATCCATGTACACTTGAAAGCTTTCCTTAGGTGAACTTGTTTCTGTGCAGAGATAGGACACCTCTGGACTATGGATACAAGATGGCTTTCATGGTTGAAAATTGTTAAGATTTGATATGTATATCTGCTCATTACTGAAGTGAAAGTTTGCTGGTACAGAAGTCTTTCATTTTACCCCTCACTGGAGATCTGTGTAACATTTGTTTTGCACAGTGGTATTGCCAACAAAATGGCGTCTTGTTTGCATTCCTGGCTGTATTTAGTCCCATGACTGCAAGAGAAAACTCCCATTATACAGTTGTGTGATAACTTGATAACCCAAGTAAACACAAAATGGGCGGTGCGGTGGTGTAGTGGTTAGCACTGCGGCAGCACAGCAACTCACCCTTGGCCGGGGGATCCTGGGTTTGATCCCACCCCCTGATCAACAGTGATCTGTGTGGAGTTTGCATGTTCTCCCTGTGTCTGCGTGGGTTTACTCCGGGAGTCTTTTACATTCCTTTTGAGGAATTTTGGCCCACTCATCTTTGCAGAATTGTTGTAATTTGGCCACATTGGAGGGTTTTCGAACATGGACCCCCTTTTTAAGGTCATGCCACAGCATCTCAATCGGATTCAGGTCAGGACTTTGACTAGGCCACTCCAAAGTCTTCATTTTGTTTTTCTTAAGCCATTCAGAGGTGGACTTGCTGGTGTGTTTTGGATCATTGTCCTGCTGCAGAACCCAAGTGTGCTTCAGCTTGAGGTCACGAACAGATGGCCGGACATTCTCCTTCACGATTTTTTGGTAGACAGCAGAATTCATGGTTCCATTTACCACAGCAAGTCTTCCAGGTCCTGAAGCAGCAAAACAGCCACAGACCATCACACTACCACCACCATATTTTACTGTTGGTATGATGTTCCTTTCCTGAAATGCTCTGTTACTTTTATGCCAGATGTAATGGGACACACCTTCCAAAAAGTTCAACTTTTGTCTTGTCAGTCCACAGAGTATTTTCCCAAAAGTCTTGGGGATCATCAAGATGTTTTCTGGCAAAACTGAGATGAACTTTTATGTTCTTTATGCTCAGCAGTGGTTTTTGTCTTGAAACTCTGCCATGCAGGCCATTTTTCCTCAGTCTCTTTCTTATGGTGGCGTCATGAACACTGACCTTAACTGAGGCAAGTGAGGCCTGCAGTTCTTTGGATGTTGTGGGGCCTTTTGTGACCTCTTGGATGAGTCATCATTGCGCTCTTGGGGTAATTTTGGTGGGAAGGTTCACCACTGTTCCATGTTTTCACCGTTTGTGGATAATGGCTCTCACTGTGGCTCGCTGGAGTCCCAAAGCTTTAGAAATGGCTTTATAACCTTTTCCAGACTGATAGATCTCAATTACTTTATTTCTCATTTGTTCCTGAATGTCTTTGGATCGCAGCATGATGTCTAGCTTTTGAGGATCTTTTGGTCTACTTCACTTTGTCAGGCAGGTCCTATTTAAGTAATTTCTTGATTGAAAACAGATGTGGCAGTAATCAGGCCTGGGTGTGGATAGAGAAATTGAACTCAGCTTTCCAAAGATGTGATAAACCACAGTTAATTTATGTTTTAACAGGGGTGAGAGCAATCACTTTTTCACACAGGGCCGTGCAGGTTTGGATTTTTTTTTTAACCCTTAATAATAAACATCTTCATTTAAAAACAGCATTTTGTGTTTACTTGTGTTATCTTTGTCTAATATTTAAATTTGTTTGATGATCTGAAACATTTAAGCGTGACATTCAAAAAAATTAGAAATTAGGGGTCAAACACTTTCACACCACTGTATTTACGGGCTGAAGTTTAAAAATCTAAGACTGTTTCCATGCACACAGCCATAATCCATCCATCCATCCATCTTCTACCGCTTAATCCTTTCGGGTCGCGGGGGGGCTGGAGCCTATCCCAGCATCTTTTGGGCGAGAGGCAGGGTACACCCTGGACAGATCGCCAGTCTATCGCAGGGCCAACACAGAGAGACAGACAACCATTCACTCTCACAGTCATACCTAAGGACAATTTAGAATCCCCAGTTTGATGCCAATTAACCTAACTTGCATGTTTTTGGCATGTGGGAGGAAACCGGAGTGCCCGGAGTAAACCCACGCAGACACGGGGAGAACATGCAAACTCCACACAGAAGGGTCACCGATGGTCTGGGGGTGGGATCGAACCCACGATGGTCAAGGGTGGAATCGATCCCATGACCTTCTTGCTGTGCTGCCACTGTGCTAACCACTGCGCCACCGTGCTGCCCCACAACCATAATATTTCTACTAAATTTCGAGTACATTAAAAATATGTTACTGAGCACTCACTTGCCATGATAAATTGATAATCCTTCTACCTCATAAATGTAACCTTCAAGATGTTGACTGTATAGCATCAATGTGCACAGGTGTTACTTCAGCTGGTGACAATGAAAGGCTTCTTTAAAAAAAAAAAATGCAGTGTTATCTAGACATTTGATACTCACTGAGCATGAAAATACGGACTTAAATATGACCAGGTCTAAAGGTAACCAGTCAGCAACAACTTATAAAATCTGTGAGATTACGTTGTGCGATAAAACTGCACATATAGTCCTGAAGTTAAAATAAATATTACTTTTTGTGCACAGAAATAGTATTTAATCTGTTACTTTAACTTACTATTAATAGTAAATCTTGACAACAATCGAGAAAATTGTCAAGTTGGAGTATTTTAACAATTAGTTTTTCTTGTGCTTTGTAACAAGTATTTCGGGGAGTCAGTCATCTTTCCACCTTTTGATAATTTTCCAATATAATAAACGTGTAATCGAATGATTAATGCTGGCGTAAATATGATGACACAGACAACACATTCAGCTTCTGCGATTAAACAATGGTGTATATTTGGTGTTGTCACAAAACAGTAACTAAATCTCTATATTAACGTGCGAAACCGTTATACTGTTAAAGATTCAGTTTGTTGATGGGGTAAAACGGGGTGACGTGGCGAGAAATGCGTGTCTGTTTTCCGGAGTACAGCAGAACCGAGGCAAAGCCTGGAAACAAAAACGTATCCTACACAGCAGGAAATATATAATAGTACTAGTTTAAAAAAAAAGACTATATGAACACCATAACCGCTGACATGTTAAACTTCCAAGGTTCCTGTTAGTGACAGGCCTCCGTACCGAGCGAGCTAACGCTGACAGCACAACATCAACAGTCGCGTTTACCTTTCGCTTCCCCCGATGTAAGGTCCATATTCCAGACTTTTCCTGGCTCTCCGGGAGAATTTCATAAGCAAAGTCTTTCACAGGATCCCTGGCGAAGAAGGACCACATCTCGCCAAATCATCAGCCTTCATCAAACACACAGAGCAGCGGAAGTCCACATTAACTACTAGCAGCAACGGGCACGGTTACAAAATGATTCCGCCGTTACA
The DNA here is from genome assembly GCA_020510985.1 of Pholidichthys leucotaenia. Taxonomy (NCBI): domain Eukaryota; kingdom Metazoa; phylum Chordata; class Actinopteri; order Cichliformes; family Pholidichthyidae; genus Pholidichthys; species Pholidichthys leucotaenia. The sequence goes on along the minus strand of CM035840.1, from coordinate 406,157,389 downwards.
TCGGTTCAGAAGATTGGTTCCACATGAGGTTGAGAAAGTACAACAGGATTGATTTTTTTTTTTTTTTAAAGTTTATCACGATTTAGCCTGTTCATTTAAGACAAATTGAATACACAAATAATGCCATGTTGTAAAATACACAAAGCCACGAAATAAGAGAATAAATACCTAAAAATCAAATCAAATCTCAGGGTCAAGTCCAAATGTCACCATTTTGTCAATAGTAATTTATCCAGTCTCTGCTTCTTACAGTAGGCAAACTTTGGTTATAGGCCAATCCAAGTAGTTGGTCTTTGTTTTAATGTGGACCTGACAAACGAAGCCTCTTCTGTCTGGAAATGTTTGTAGTGTGGAGAGTGTAAATAACGAGACTATGGCTGTGTTGTGAGACATGTACAGTATATGTTGGACACTGCATATGTGATTTAACCACGATGAAGGAGAGCCAGCCCCCTGCGGTGCGGAGCCACAGAGCCTGGACCCCCTGCGGAGGACAGGGGACAGAAGACTTCCTGACCACTGAGGCTCGGGAAGAGAGAAGGGGGAGTTATGTAAATAAAAGGCTAATGAATGTGAATAAAGAGATTTTGAGAGAGATGTGTGATTTCCCCCGCGAGGGAAATGGTTTGATGTCAGAATGTTTAAATGAGAGAACTTTGGTGTGTTCACTCTCTTTGTTCGCTGCTGAAGAATGAGAGCAGACAGTGGAATGATTTCTTGAATAAACTGGAATGAAAGACAATTCAGTTTCGTTATTCAAGTCTCCCCACATTGGTGACTGACGACGTTGAGAATGAACGAAGAAATTCTCAGGGTCCCGGACTCACAGCGCTCAGAGCTGGCGAGCGCAGTGGCCGTTAAGCTGCCTGATTTCTGGCAGGATAACCCACGGTCGTGGTTTCTGCAAGCAGAGTCGCAGTTCGCGCTCGCAGGAGTAACGGTGGATGACACTAAGTTCCACCATGTCATCGCTAAACTGGACAACAGCACAGCTCGGTGCGTGCAAAGCTTGGTGGAGCAGCCACCCGCGACCGACAGGTACGGCAAGCTGAAATCCACCCTCATCAAGTTTTTCACCCCCTCGGCTGAAGTGAGGGCGAGGAGGATCCTGTCTTTGCTAGACCAAGGTGGACACAGGCCGAGCGCCCTGATGGAGGAGATGATACAGCTGAGAGGGTTGGACAACGATGATTTCATTTTTCAGTTCATCTTCCTCTCCAACCTCCCGGCGCATGCGAGAAGCACGCTGGCCGGCAAAAAGTGTCACACCCTGGAGGAGTTCCGGGAGCTGGCCCAGGAGGCAGATGGGATCCTGGACGCCTGCGGCGGGCAAGCAACCACAGCAGCGACCCGAGACAGCGGGGAGCCAGAGGCGGCAGAACCAGACTGGCCGACGACGGCGGCAACACGGCCGCGACGAGGGGGAGCCAATAGCCCGGCGGCAGAGGCGCGGGCACGACACAGCGGAGGAGAAGATCTCTGCTTTTACCATCGGAGGTTCGCAGAGAAGGCACGCAGGTGTGTGCCGCCCTGCATCTTCAGGAGTTCGGGAAACGGCAAGACCGGGGGTCGCTAGCAGCTTCGACCCTCGGAGAACGCAACAAGCTGCTCTACATCACAGATGCGCGCTCCGGACGAGAGTTCCTCATCGACACCGGAGCACAAGTGAGCTTCATCACCCCAACATACGCGGACCGGGTGGCTGGACCCCACGGTAGCGGAGCTACAGCGGCAAATGGCTCAAACATCAACACCTACGGGAGAAGGACCTTGCCTTTATGCTTACATGGCCGCACATATGAATGGACTTTTGTGATAGCGGCGGTGAGTTTCAACATGTTGGGCGCGGATTTTTTGTGTTCACACAATCTGTTAGTTGATCTTGCTAATAGACGGCTGGTAAATGCACTCTCTTTTTACTCTCTCCCCTGTTCAGCTCGAGTGTCCCCGCCACCAGTACAGACCCACGTCGCTACAGCAGGTGGTAAGTTTCACACACTCCTCACCCAATTTCCAGCGCTCACTGTGCCCACTTTTTCAGCGACGGTCGCGAAGCACGGGGTGAAACACTTTATCCCCACTTCTGGTCCTCCCGTGTTTGCAAAAGCTCGGCGCTTGGATGCAGTTAAGCTCGCCATTGCGCGCGAGGAGTTCGCCAGCCTGGAGAGGCTGGGCATCGTTCGTAGGTCGAAGAGCCCGTGGGCTTCGCCGCTGCACATGGTACCGAAAGCCGATGGCTCCTGGAGACCGTGCGGGGATTACCGCAGGCTAAACAACGCTACGGCGCACGATCGTTATCCCATCCCGCACATTCAGGATTTTTCGGTGCACCTGGCGGGGGCGCGCATTTTTTCAAAGATTGATCTAGTTCGCGGCTATCACCAAGTCCCGGTCCAACCGGAGGACATTCCTAAAACAGCGGTAATAACCCCGTTCGGACTTTTCGAATTTTTACGCATGCCGTTTGGTCTCAAAGGGGCGGCGCAAACATTTCAGCGGATGATGGATGCCGTGTTACGCGATCTCCCTTTCGTGTTTGTGTACCTCGACGACATTTTGGTCGCGAGTACTTCAGAGGACGAACATGAAACGCACCTCACAGCAGTTTTTAGGAGGCTGGGAGAGCACGGCTTAATAGTTAACCCAGCCAAGTGCCAGTTCGGCGTCGAGCGGATCGATTTTTTGGGTCACCGCGTCTCCCCGGAGGGAGCGGTTCCGTTACCAGAGAAAGTACGCGCGGTAGCGGATTTTCCCCGTCCACAAACGGTCAAATCACTACAGGAATTCTTGGGGATGGTGAGTTTTTATAACCGATTCCTGCCCCACGCAGCTCAAATCATGCAACCGTTATATGCCGCGCTCAAAAAACAAAAACCGACCCAGGCGGTCGAATGGTCCCCGGAGCGGGAGCGCGCGTTCACAGAGGTTAAAAAAGCCTTGGCTGACGCTGCGCTCCTGGCCCACCCAGACCCTGCAGCACGTATCGCGCTGACGACAGACGCTTCAGATTTAGCCATAGGGGCCGTTATTGAGCAACAGGTAGCCGGAGTTTGGCAGCCTTTGGCTTTCTTTAGCAAATCTTTAAGCGCGGCTGAACGAAAATACAGCGCGTTTGACAGAGAACTGTTGGCGCTGCATTTGGCTATTCGTCATTTCCAGTTCTGGCTGGAAGGACGGTGCTTCACCGCTTATGTGGACCACAAGCCGCTCACATACGCCATGGCCAAAATTTCAGACCCGTGGTCCGGCAGGCAGCAGAGGCAGCTGGCCGCAATCTCGGAATTTACCACTGACATTAGGCACGTCGCGGGCAAATTCAATGTAGTAGCGGATTGTCTCTCACGCGCGTTCACGACCCCAACACGCGCAGAGGCAGAACGGGCCACCGTGACCGCGCCGCAGGAGAGCGGCACGGTGGCGCGCACAGCCCCGGTGCACGTGGGTATAGATTACGCAGCCATGGCAGCGGACCAGGGGGCGGACGCAGACGTGCGCGCGCTCCAGTCTGGACCAACAGGGTTGAGGCTGGAGAGCAAGTGTTTACAAACCGGTATGCCCCCCCTGATCTGCGACATGTCGACGGGGCGCCCGCGTCCGGTGGTTCCGGCCACGTGGCGCCGCCGTGTTTTTGACTCGGTCCACTTACTGGCGCACCCGGGGGTGCGCGTGTCGGTGAAACTAGTGGCGGAAAAGTTTGTTTGGCCGTGCCTGCGCAAGCACGTGAAGGAATGGGCAAAAACCTGCATTTCCTGTCAACGGGCCAAAATTCACAGGCACACAAGAGCCCCGTTAGAACCGTTCCGCATTCCGGCCAGAAGGTTCGACCATGTGCATGTCGACCTTGTGGGCCCCCTACCGGCATCACAGGGGTTCACGTATCTTTGGACAATGGTGGACCGCACCACACGTTGGCCGGAAGTGGTCCCACTTGCGACGACCACGGCCGCGGAGGTGGCTCGCGTTTTTTTAACGGCTTGGGTGGCGCGTTTCGGGGTTCCGTCGGACATTACGTCCGATAGAGGACCGCAATTCATCTCTGAGCTGTGGTCAGCGATGGCCAACGGCTTAGGAGCCAAAATTCACCGCACTACGGCTTACCACCCTCAGGCCAATGGTTTATGCGAGCATTTTCATAGGTCTTTGAAGGCAGCACTCAGAGCGTCGCTCACGGATGCAGATTGGGTGAATAAACTTCCATGGGTTTTATTAGGGTTGCGTTCTGCGCCTAAAGAGGACTTAGACGCCTCCCCAGCGGAGCTGGTATTCGCACAAACTCTGAGGCTGCCGGGCGAGTTTTTACCAGAGCACCCAGAGCCCCCACCTCTCTCGGCTCTGGGACCGTTAGTCGGCACGGGGGCAGACACGCTCCCGGGTCCGGTTCATCACGCTTTTCCACGAGTTTTCGTCCCCAAGGCTTTGAAAAATGCCGATTTCGTTTTTGTCAGGCGCGAAGCCCTAAAAGCAACGCTCAAACCACCTTACGAAGGGCCATTTCGAGTGCTGGAGGCAGGTGATAAGCAATTTGTGCTGGATTTTGGAGACAGAAAAGAGACAGTCAGTATTGACAGACTAAAACCTGCTTTTGTCATGAAGGACGTGTCTGTACCGGTCGCGGTGGCGCCTCGACGAGGCAGGCCCCCGCAGGGGGCAATTAATCACTCTCTCCCTCAGTCAACAGCGCCGAAGCAGAAACGCACCGCAGGCAAGGCGGGGCCAACGCACAGCAGATTCGGCAGACGGCTGAAGCCCAAGCGGCGCACAGACTGAATGTTGGTGTTGATTATTCAGTAGTGAGTAAGGTGCCATTTAATTTTAGGAATTAGTCTGTTCTTCATCGTTTGGGGGGGGGTTATATGGCTGTGTTGTGAGACATGTATATGTTGGACACTGCATATGTGATTTAACCACGATGAAGGAGAGCCAGCCCCCTGCGGTGCGGAGCCACAGAGCCTGGACCCCCTGCGGAGGACAGGGGACAGAAGACTTCCTGACCACTGAGGCTCGGGAAGAGAGAAGGGGGAGTTATGTAAATAAAAGGCTAATGAATGTGAATAAAGAGATTTTGAGAGAGATGTGTGATTTCCCCTGCGAGGGAAATGGTTTGATGTCAGAATGTTTAAATGAGAGAACTTTGGTGTGTTCACTCTCTTTGTTCGCTGCTGAAGAATGAGAGCAGACAGTGGAATGATTTCTTGAATAAACTGGAATGAAAGACAATTCAGTTTCGTTATTCAAGTCTCCCCACAAGACTGATTTATGAAGCAGACGATTTTATTCACTCTCACATCAGTCATACACAGAAAAGCATGTCTCTATACACCAGGGGCTCAGGTTCAGGTTACTTTATTTGTACCCGTAGGTAGATTTGTTAAGTTCTCCTTTTATACCAACCGCCCATCTCACATCTGCATGACATCTCACATCACAATACATTCATCCCTTCTCCCCCCCAACTCCTTCTTCCTGCTACCTCACCATAATCTCCATGGCTATTGTCCTTCTCTGTTTACCCTTTGCATCCAGTCTGAGATGATTAACCCAGTCTCTACACCGCACCCCCCCGAATCTCAGACCGAGTTTCAGTCCTCACTGTGGTATATATTACTCATATATTCCATACCTGCATACGTTAGAGCATGTGGAAATATGTGGGGCAACATATGCAAAGGAATTTCACACCTCTGAAAGGACAAAGGAATCTCACCGCCGTGTGAAGACCAGTGACGTCACAGGACGCCATGGCAACAGACTTGACACCTTCACCCCCTTAGGCGAGGAGAGGTTTTCCCATCACCTCCCAAGACGGAGGGAGGAGTTAACAGGACTAATGGGGATTTAGATAACGGGGGATTTCAGCTTGTGTTTTGCATGTCTTGGATGTGTGCCTGTATTTAACCAGCGAGCTGGGCAGAATTCTTCCTCTTTGCCTTCTGCCAAGCTCTGCACCATGATGAGACAAGATAGAAGAGTTGTTCATTAAAGACTCTGCTTTTGTGATACAAAACCGCCTTGTTATTTCCAGCTCTTCTACACTGGTGACCTTGATGTGAGTATGGACCTGAGGCGTTCTTCAAGCGACTCATCCGCGGCGAATCTGACTTACGCCAGCGACAACGCAGACGAGGGAACAAGCAGACAGCTGTTCCCCCCGGCAGAGGGTACCGAGAGAGCTCAACCGAGCTCCAGCACCGCCGTGAGAGCCGAGGCAAGGCACTCTCACCCGGCGGGCACAACAGTGATGATGTGCACAAACGCCGTCGCTGTTAAACTGCCAGATTTCTGGCGAGAAGACCCGGCCTCTTGGTTTCTCCAAGCCGAAGCCCAGTTCATACTGGCGGGCATCACGGCAGACGATACTAAGTTCTACCATATCGTCTCCAAACTCGACTCCGCTACTTCGAGGTGTGTGCGGAGCTTGATCCAGCGACCACCGGCCCGGGACAAGTATGAGACACTCAAGGCGACCATCGTGGCGAATTACGTCCCGTCGGCGGAAGAAAGAGCCGAAAAAATCCTGGCAGTCTACGGCCACAGAGGGGGCAATCCAAAGACCCTCACGGAGGATTTACTGCAGCTCAAGGAGGAGGACAATGATAATTTCCTCTTTCAATTTATTTTCCTCAGCACGCTACCACCACACATGAGAGGGACACTCGCCAGTATGAAGTGCAACAATCATCAGGACTTCCGCACGCTGGCCAACGAGGCTTATCGACTCGTCAACGCCTGCAGAGATTGGACACCCACAGCGGCATCCGCAGACCTCAAAACTGACGCCCCGAACCTTGGAGAGTCACAAACCACGGAGCAGCCTCAACCCACGGTGACAGCAGCGCGGCCCAAGCGCAACAAACAGAATGACGTCTGTTATTATCATCACCGCTTCGCCGAGAAAGCCCGGAAATGTGTTCCCCCCCCCTGCAAGTTTACGATGTCGGGAAACGCCAAAGCTGAGGGCCGTTAACGGCAGCCTTTCTCGGCGAGAAAAATAAGCTGTTATACGTGACGGATGGACACACAGGCAAGCAGTTCCTCATCGACACAGGAGCCCAGCTGAGTTTCGTCATGCCCTCCCACGCAGATCGAGCCATGGGCACCCGGGGCAATGGAGCAGTGGCAGCCAACGGCTCGGACATCGACACGTTCGGGGAAAAGAGCCTGCATCTCCTCATTCACGGCCGCAGCTACAGATGGACATTTGTTGTAGCGGCGGTGAGTTTTAACTTGTTAGGCGCAGATTTTCTGTGTGCACACGGGTTATTAGTTGATCTAGCAAATAGGCGCCTGGTCTTTTGCTTCTATTCCTTGCTCAGCTCGAGTCTCTCCACCACCTGTGCAGGCCAACGTCACTACGGCAGGAGGTAAGTTTGAGCAACTCCTCACCCAATTTCCAGCACTCACAACCCCCAAATTCTCAGCCACTGTAGCCAAACACGGGGTTAAACACTTCAGTCCAACAACGGGACCTCCCGTTTTTGCCAAAGCTCGCCGCTTAGACGCGGCCAAGCTCAACATAGCAAGGGACGAATTTGCAGCTCTTGAAAAATTAGGCATTGTCCGACGTTCAAAGAGCCCTTGGGCTTCACCACTTCACATGGTTCCGAAATCCAACGGTTCTTGGAGACCGTGCGGAGATTACCGCAGATTAAACAACGCTACAGCGCATGACCGCTACCCCATTCCTCACATACAGGACTTTTCACTACATTTAGCGGGTGCGCGCATTTTTTCAAAAATAGACTTAGTCCGCGGTTATCACCAAGTTCCAGTCCGAGCTGAAGACATTCCTAAAACAGCGGTTATAACCCCTTTTGGCCTTTTTGAATTCCTGCGAATGCCTTTCGGCCTCAAAGGTGCTGCTCAGACTTTTCAGCGTATGATGGACGCAGTCTTACGCGACCTCCCCTTTGTTTTCGTCTACCTCGACGACATGCTGGTAGCCAGCTCATCGGAGGAAGAGCACGAGCAGCATCTCACTGCCGTTTTTCAGAGGCTAGAAGAGCACGGATTAATAATTAATCCAGCCAAATGCAAATTCGGCGTATCGCAAATTGATTTTTTGGGACACAGAGTCTCCCCGAAAGGGGCAGTTCCGCTTCCAGACAAAATTCATGCGATAGAAGGTTTTCCACGGCCCCAAACGGTCAAATCGCTACAGGAATTTTTGGGGATGGTTAATTTTTACAACCGTTTCCTCCCTCATGCAGCTCAGCTCATGCAGCCCCTGTATGACGCGCTCAAAAAAAAGAGAGCTTCCAACGCGGTCGAATGGACCCCGGAACGCGAACGCGCTTTTGCGGAAGTTAAAAACGCCCTAGCTAACGCCACAATGTTAGTCCATCCAGATCCCTCGGCCCGCATTGCTCTAACCACAGATGCTTCAGACTTGGCCATAGGGGCAGTTGTAGAACAACTTGTCAAGGGGGTCTGGCAACCTTTAGCATTTTTTAGCAAATCGCTAAACCTGACGGAACGCAAGTACAGCAGTTTTGACAGGGAGCTGCTGGCGCTCCATTTATCCATCCGCCACTTCCAGTTTTGGTTAGAAGGGCGGAGTTTCACGGCTTTTGTGGACCATAAACCGCTCACTTTTGCTATGGCTAAAATTTCAGAACCTTGGTCGGGCAGACAACAAAGACAGCTAGCTGCGATTTCAGAGTTCACCACAGACATTCGACATGTAGCAGGCAAACTTAACGTAGTAGCGGACTGTCTCTCTCGCGCTGTGGCACCGCCAGAGCACGAGGAGACAGATTACACTGCTTCAGCAGCTGAGCTTTTCTCTAACGCAAACACATATGCAGCACCTATCCATGAAGGGATAGATTATGCAGCCATGGTGGAAGAACAAGGTAGTGATGTGGACGTGCGCGCGCTCCTGTCTGGACCAACAGGGTTAAGGCTGGAGGAAAAAGGGTTGCGCGACGGCGTGCCCCCACTAATATGCGATGTTTCAACCGGCCGACCTCGCCCATTAGTACCGGCTGCTTGGCGCCGCCGTATTTTCGATGCAATTCACTCCCTCGCGCACCCAGGTGTGCGCGCCTCGGTCAAAATGGTTGCCGAAAAGTTTGCGTGGCCAGGCCTGCGCAAAAACGTAAAAGAATGGGCAAAAACTTGCATTCCTTGTCAGCGCACCAAAGTACACAAACACACAAAAGCCCCTCTGGAGCCTTTTCCCATCCCTGCTAGAAGGTTCGACCACATTCATGTCGACCTCGTGGGGCCGCTGCCTTCCTCCCAGGGTTTCACACACCTGCTAACAATGATAGACCGCACCACGCGCTGGCCAGAGGCAGTCCCTCTAGCGGCAACTACAGCGGAGGAAGTCGCTCGCGTTTTTCTAACAAATTGGGTGGCACGTTTCGGCGTCCCATCAGACATCACGTCAGATAGGGGGCCTCAATTTGTCTCAGAGCTCTGGTCAGCCATGTCCAACAGTTTAGGGGCAACAATTCACCGTACCACCGCTTATCACCCTCAGGCTAATGGGTTATGCGAGCGTTTTCACAGGTCCTTAAAGGCCGCCCTCAGAGCCTCATTAACGGACACAAATTGGGTAAATAAACTTCCCTGGGTTTTATTGGGGTTGCGTGCGGCACCTAAAGAGGATTTAGACGCTTCCCCTGCAGAATTAGTCTTTGCTCAGCCTATCAGACTACCAGGTGAATTTTTACCAGAAAACCCGGAACCAGGGCACCTCCCAGTCCCAAGGTTTTTAGGCAGTAACGGACTGGACTCTCTACACGGTCCAGCTCATCACTCCTTTCCGCGAGTTTTTGTTCCTCAAACTTTAAAAAACGCCGAGTTTGTTTTTGTTAAGCATGAAGCCCTTAAACCAACGTTACGCCCAGTATACGATGGCCCGTTCAGAGTGCTGGAAAATGGTGACAAACACTTTGTGCTTGATTATGGGGATAGAAATGAAACGGTCAGCATTGACAGACTCAAACCTGCCTTCTTGTTGAGAGACGAACCTGCACAGTTGGCGCGAGCACCTCGGTGAGGTAGACCCCCCAAGGAAAAAGTCTCAGCCCCCAGGCAGGGAACAGATAATCTCTCTCCTTCCCACACTGCAGATTCCTCACAACAAGGTCCCAGCAGGACGCCTAAACCAGCCTACAGCAGCTTTGGGAGAAGATTGAAACCCAGACTGCACAAGGACTGATTACACCACTCTGCAATTTTTCGCTAATTGTGCCGCAACAGTTTAGGACTGACTTATGATTATACTATGCTGTTATATTTTCACTGAACTCTCTTAGGAGCATGGCTGCTTGGAAGTTTCTTCTGTGACAACAGCTGTAACACGTAGTATGTCTTAGTAATTACCCTAGACTGTGAATCTTTCTGTGTCCTTTCCTAGTTGTTTGGGGGGCCTGTGGTATATATTACTCATATATTCCATACCTGCATACGTTAGAGCATGTGGAAATGTGTGGGGCAACATATGCAAAGGAATTTCACACCTCTGAAAGGACAAAGGAATCTCACCGCCGTGTGAAGACCAATGACGTCACAGGACGCCATGGCAACAGACTTGACACCTTCACCCCCTTAGGCGAGGAGAGGTTTTCCCATCACCTCCCAAGACGGAGGGAGGAGTTAACAGGACTAATGGGGATTTAGATAACGGGGGATTTCAGCTTGTGTTTTGCATGTCTTGGATGTGTGCCTGTATTTAACCAGCGAGCTGGGCAGAATTCTTCCTCTTTGCCTTCTGCCAAGCTCTGCACCATGATGAGACAAGATAGAAGAGTTGTTCATTAAAGACTCTGCTTTTGTGATACAAAACTGCCTCGTTATTTCCAGCTCTTCTACACTCACATCCTTTTGGCTTCAGTCTCCTCCCATATCTGCTGTAACAGGGGTTTACCACCTCCGCGGCACTGCTGTGCTGGCGGGGGGCTCCTGGGGGTGTGTCTGTCTGCAGGTGGGCCATGGCGGGGGGGGGGCCTTCGACTTGCCCGTGTGGCTGCTCTGATGAATCGTTTACCTGGGGAGTTCTCAGTGGGGGTCTTCCACGCCGAGGGGCTTGAGCCAACAGCACTTGCTCGTCCACCACCACAAAGGCGGGCTTAAGTCTGTCTATGCATATTTTCTCCCGACGACCCCCCAAGTCTAACAAAAAATGTTTGTCCCGTGTTTCCAGCACTCTGAACGGGCCATCGTAGGGTGGGTGCAATGGAGCGCGGTGGGCATCGTGCCTGACAAACACGAACGCCGCGTTCTTCAAAGTTTCTGGCGCAAAAGCGCGTGGAAAACAGTGGTGGGCCGGGCCCGGCAGCATGCCTGTGTCTGCACTATGCTGCAAACACTGAGATGGGCAGTTGTCCAGCGCGGGATTATCTGGCAAAAATTTCTCGGGCAGCCGCAGTGGCTGAGAAAAAACAAGCTCCGCCGGGGAAGCCTCCAAATCCTTTTCTGGTGCGGAACGCAACCCCAATAAAACCCACGGCAACTGGTCTACCCAATTTGCATCCGTCAGCGAAGCCCTGCGCGCTGCTTTCAGTGACCTATGAAAACGCTCGCATAACCCATTGGCCTGTGGATTGTATGCGGTTGTGCGATGAATTGCAACACCCAGACTACGGGCCATCGCAGACCAGAGGTCGGAAACAAACTGAGGGCCCCTATCGGACGTGATGTCCTACAGGATTCCAAAACGTGCCACCCATGTCATCAAAAAAGCGTGCGCCACGTCTGCGGACGTGGTTGCCGCCAGCGGGACTGCTTCTGGCCAGCGTGTGGTGCGGTCCACCACTGTCAGAAGGTGCATGCACCCCTGCGATGGCGGGAGGGGGCCCACAAGGTCCACGTGAACATGGTCGAACCTCTTAGCCGGTATACGAAATGGCTCCAAAGGAGCCTTCGTGTTTCTGTGTACTTTAGCTCATTGGCACGCTACGCAGACTGCAGCCCACTCTTTCACTTGTTTGTGTAGGCTTGGCCACACGAACTTTGCTCTCACCATTTTGACTGATGCGCGCACCCTGGGTGCGCTAGAGCGTGAACTGACTCAAACACGCGGCGGCACCAAGCGACTGGGACCACCGGCATCCCGTGGAGACATCGCAGATTAGGGGGGGGCTTGCCGTCTTGCAGTACTCTGCTCTCCAGCCTTAACCCTGTTGGTCCAGACTGGAGCGTGCACACGTCCGTATCGCCAATCTGCTCTGCGGCCATGGCTGTATAATCTATCCCCACGCAGACCGGGGCCACTACTGTGCATGAGAGGCAGTCTGCTACCACATTCAGTTTACCTGACACATGCTGAATATTGGTTGTAAACTCCGAGATCGTGGCCAGCTGTCTCTGCTGCCGGCCCGACCATGGTTCCGAAACCTTGGCCATCGCGAACGTTAGTGGCTTGTGGTCCACGAATGTGGTGAAGCTGCGCCCTTCCAGCCAGAACTGGAAGTGGCGTATGGCCAGGTGGAGAGCTAGCAACTCTCTGTCGAACGCCCTGTATTTACGCTCACTGTCGCGCAAAGCCCTGCTGAAAAAAAGCGAGCGGCTGCCAAGAACCGGCGACACGTTGCTCCACGACGGCCCCTATGGCCACGTCCAAGGCGTCGGTAGTAAGCGCTATCCAGGCCGCCGGGTCTGGGTGCGCCAACAGTGCAGCATTTGCCAGGGCTGTTTTAACCTCAGAGAACGCCTGCTCTCGCTCCGGAGTTCATTCGACTCCATCCGCGGGTTTCTGTTTCTTGAGCACGGAGTACAATGGCTGCATGAGTTGAGCTGCGCGGGGGAGGAACTGGTTATAAAAGTTAACCATCCCCAAAAATTCTTGCAGCACCCTGACTGTCTGAGGCCGGGGAAAATTCGCCACTTTGTGGGGCAAGGGTATCGCTCCCTCCGGTGAGACGTGGTGCCCCAAAAAATCAATCCCCGTCACGCCGAACTGGCATTTCGCCGGGTTGATTATTAACCCGTGCTCCTCCAACCTCCAGAAAACCATCCTGAGGTAGGTTACGTGTTCGTCCTCAGACGCACTGGCCACCAGGATATCATCCAGGTAGACGAACACAAATGGGAGATCGCACAACACCGCATCCATCATGTGTTGGAATGTCTGTGCCGCTCCTTTTAATCCGAAGGGCATGTGTAAAAGCTCAAACAAGCCAAACGGAGTTATTACCGCTGTTTTGGGTATGTCCTCCGCGCGCACTGGGACCTGGTGGTAACCGCGGACCAGGTCTATTTTAGAAAAAATGCGTGCTCCGGCGAGGTGAACGGAAAAATCCTGAATATGGGGAATCAGGTAGCGGTCATGCTCTGTGGCGTTACTCAATCTGCATAAATCTCCGCACAGTCGCCACGATCCCTCGGCCTTAGGGACCATGTGTAGTGGGGATGCCCATGGGCTGTTCGACCGCCTGATGATGCCCAACCTTTCCAGGTTGGCAAACTCCTCGCACGTTATGGCCAGTTTAGCTGCATCCAAGCGCCGAGGTCGTGCAAAAACGGGCGGCCCGGTGGTGGTGATAAAGTGTTCTACCCCGTGTTTAGCGATGGCCGCCGAAAACGTTGGGACCGTGAGTGCTGGGAACTGAGTGAGCAGTGCGTGGAACTTACCGCCTGGGGCTGTGATGTTGGCTTGCGTTATTGGCCTGGCCCCTCGAGCTGTACAGGGGAGAGAATCAAAAGACAGTGCATTAACCAGGCACCTGTTAGCAACATCGACTAGTAACCCATGTGCACACAGAAAATCAGCTCCCAGGATTGGGAAACTCAGTGCCTCTATGACAAAAGTCCACTTGTACATACGGCCGTGTAGGGATAAAGTCAGTGTTCTCTCACCAAAAGTCTTAATGTCCGAGCCGTTTACTGCTACCAGCCCAGGGCTGCTAGCTCCTGCTAGCTGGTCGGCACAGGACGGCAGGATGATGCTCTTCTGGGCTCCAGTGTCTACGAGGAACCGTCTCCCCAAGCGCGAGTCTGTCACGTAGAGCAGCTTGTTCTCTTCACCGGCGGTCGCAGCTGCTACCGACTGCCGGCCTTGGCGTTTCCCCAGCGCTTGAATTGGCACGGTGGCACACATCTGCGTGCATTCCCTCCAAAGTGGTGATGGTAGAAGCAGAGTGTGTCTCTCTGGCGCTTCCTGGCCTCCGCTGCCTCTACCGTCGCCAGCTCCTCACCTCCGCTGGTCATCTTGCTGGGTTCCGATGCCACCGCGTTCACTGTGAGGGCTCTGGTGGTGAGGATGATCCGATCTGCCTCCTGGGCTAGCGCACAGTAGTCACGCGCAGCCAGCAATGGCGAATTGGCAAGAACCGCTCTCGCCTCTGTTGGGAGGTTCCGGAGGAAAAGGTGGGCAAACAGAAAATGCCCGTCGTCTGTGCCCATTAATGCCAACATCTTCTCCATCAGTTCGACCGCCAAACCATCTCCTAATTTGGAGCACCTCAGGAGCCTCTCTGCTCTCTCACAGTCCGAGACCGTGTAGCGCCAGGTCAGCGCAGCCTTGAGAGTCCCGTATTTGTCGTGGGCTGGAGGCTGTTGGAGCAGGCTCGCTACTTGCTGAGGCGTGCGAGCGTCCAGCGCTGCGACCACATAGTAATATTTGGTGTCGTCTGCCGTTATTCCCCAGAGGGCGAACTGAGTCTCGGTGTGGTGGAACCAAGACCACGGGTCGTGCAGCCAAAAGTCCGATAGTTTGACCAAAACAGCGCACACGTTACTGGGGGTTCCCGTCCGGGCCGTCTCTGGGATGCTTGCCGCATCGCTGGGGCTTCCCGTCCGGGCCGACTCCGGGGTTCTTTCCTCGTGTTCCATAATTTGTCAAGGGGTCACCAGTGTGGAGAGTGTAAATAACGAGACTGATTTATGCAGCAGACAATTTTATTCACTCTCACATCAATCATACACAGAAAAGCATGTCTCTATACACCAGGGGTTCTCCTTTTATACCAACCGCCCATCTCACATCTGCATGACATCTCACATCACAATACATTCATCCCTTCTCCCCCAACTCCTTCTTCCTGCTACCCCACCATAATCTCCATGGCTATTGTTCTTCTCTGTTTACCCTCTGCATCCAGTCTGAGATGATTAACCCAGTCTCTACAGTACCATTCTTCCCATTATCCAAGAGTTCCGAGGTGCTGTGTGATCCACTCTGAACACTACATCCTCTGGAATGGATGTTGCGTTTCACCCTCTTCCATCACTGACATTCCTGTAGGTGAAGGAAGGTCTGACATGTACTGAACATGTTTCCATCTCCTACGAGCATACAGTGGATACAAAAAGTCTACACACCCCTGTTCAAATGCCAGGTTTTTGTGATGTAAAAAATGAGACCAAGATAAATCATTTCAAAACTTTTTCAACCATTAATGTAACCTATAACCTGTACAACTCAACTGAAAAACAAACTGAAATCTTTTAAAGGCAAAAAACCCCCAACTTACAATAATTGGGGCGGCAGTGGCTCAGGAGGTAGAGAAGGTCGTCTAATAACTCGATGGTTGGCGGTTCGAATCCTGCTCTCCCCAGATATCCTGCCATTGTGTCCCTGGGCAAGACACTTCACTCGCATTGCGTCCAGTGCCCATAACACTGGGTATGAATGTGTATAAATGTATAAAATGTTCGGTGGTGGCCGGAAAGGCCGTTGGCGCAGATTGGCTGCCACGTTTCCGTCAGCCTGCCCCAGGGCAGCTGTGGCTGCAGAAGTAGCTTGCCACTACCATTGCCTGTCTGGAGTGAATGAATAATGTACCTATTTGTAAAGCGTCTTTGAGTATATATGATAAAGCGCTATATAAAACCGATGCATTATTATTATTATAATAATCTGTTTGCACACCCATAACTGGGGATGTGGCTGTGTTCCGAATGAACCAGTTCCTTTCAAATTCATGTTAAATGGGAGTCAGCGCACATCTGCCGCCATTTATAGGGCCTCTGATTAACCCTAAATACAATTCAGCTGTTCAAGTAGGCTTTTCCTGACATTTCTGTAGTCACATCTTACAGCGCAAGCCATGGCCCACAGAGAGCTTCCAAAGCATCAGCAGGATCCTCATATCTTGGCAGTACCACCTCCCAGACGGGGACGCCTAAGTCTCCCAAACACTACTAGCCAACACTCTTCCGGTAATGAATACCGGTAGTTGCTCTTCTTTCACATGCACAGGTGTCTGGGTCTGTTGGTCTTTTCTAGCAGGCTCGACTTCCACCCCCATCTGTTGGCGATGTACATCACGTTTCGCAGTACGCTCCAGTCTATGGCCGAAAGTGTAGCTTTTCTGGAGAGCAGGCCAAAAGTTTCTCCTTCATCCAACTGGTAAAAACACAGTTTGCTACTTGCGTAGTTGAACACATAACCCCATCTACCTCCGGATTCTAACTGCCATTCCTCCTGAAGACTCCCGGTTGCAGGGGTCTGGATGCGCCACAGATACAACATTCTCTTTTTTGGCGCTAATCCTGGAGTGTTCTGTAGCAAGGTGGAGACAGGTGTCTCACTGATCAGATGAAGATTGCTCTGCCTCTTAGTCATGGTGGGGGTTTTCTGTCTTTGTCCCAAAGACTGTTTAATTTTTCCGATTTCGGGCTACTTATTTATCTGATTTTCACACACTCCACCCTGTAGTTTCATTGGTTGACGGTAGGGGACCACCTGTAGACCATTATAGGGGAGGACTCTCCCTCTCCGTTCATTGGATAGAACGACCCTGCATTCGTTGTGTAGATGGGTGGTTTCTTATACCATATTTTTCTAATGTAGACAGTAAAATGGTATGATGTAATGCGTCAAATGCTTTTTTAAAAGTCAATAAATACTCTTTAGCTCTCTACCTACCCATGAGTAATGTGGACTGATAAATTCGGAAAAGAAGGTAAAAGACATCACCTTATTTTTTTAAACGTAAAGTTTTTTTTAGATTAGAATTTGCCGTGGTAAATACAGCCGTGGACGAAATTGTTGGTACCCCTCTGTTAATGAAAGAAAAATCCACAACGGTCACAGAAATAACTTGAATCTGACGAAAGTGGTAATAAATAAAAATTCTATGAAAATTAACCAATGAAAGTCAGACAATGCTTTTGAATTGTGGTTCAACAGAATTATTTTAAAAAACAGGCCTGGATAAAAATGATGGTACCCTTAACTTAGTATTTTGTTGCACAACCTTTTGAGGCAGTCACTGCAATCAAACGATTTCTGTAACTGTCAATGAGACTTCTGCACCTGCAGGTATTTTGGCCCACTCCTCATGAGCAAACTGCTCCAGTTGTCTCAGGTTTGAAGGGTGCCTTCTTCAGACGGCATGTTTCAGCTCCTTCCACAGATGTTCAATAGGATTTAGATCAGGGCTCATAGAAGGCCACTTTAGAATAGTCCAATGTTTGGCTCTTAGCCATTCTTGGGTGTTTTTAGCTGTGTTTTTTGGGTCATTATCCTGTTGCAAGACCCATGACCTGCGACTGAGACCAAGCTGTCTGACACTGGGCAGCACATTTCTCTCTAGAATACCTTGATAGTCTTGAGATTTCATTGTACCCTGCACAGATTCAAGACACCCTGTGCCAGATGCAGCAAAGCAGCCCCAGAACATAACAGAACCTCCTCCATGTTTCACAGTAGGGACAGTGTTCTTTTCTTGGTATGCTTCATTTTTGCGTCTGTGAACATAGCGCTGATGTGCCTTGCCAAAAAGTTCCAGTTTTGTATCGTCTGTCCATAGGACATTCTCCCAGAAGTTTTGAGGCTTGTCAACATGCAGTTTGGCAAGTTCCAGTCTGGCTTTTTTATGATTTGTTTTCAACAATGGTGTCCTCCTTGGTCATCTCCCATGAAGTCCCCTTTGGCTCAAACAACGACGGATGGTGCGATCTGACACTGATGTACCTTGACCTTGGAGTTCACCATGAATGTGTTTAGAGGTTGTTCTGGGCTCTTTTGTTACCGTTCGTATTATCCATCTCTTCCATTTTTCATCAAGTTTCCTCCTGCGCACACGTCCGGGGAGGTTGGCTACAGTCCTGTGGATCTTAAATTTCTGAATAATATGTGCAACTGTAGTCACAGGAACATCAAGCTGCTTGGAGATGGTCTTATAGCCTTTACCTTTAACATGCTTGTCTATAATTTTCTTTCTAATCTCCTGAGACAACTCTCTCCTTTGCTTCCTCTGGTCCATGTTTAGTGTGGTACACACCATGTCACCAAAAAGTACAGTGACTACTTGTCACCCTTTAAATAGGCCGACTGACTGAAGACAAGTTTGTAGACACCTGTGATGTTAATTAGAGGACACATCTTGGTTGAACATGTCCCTATGGTCACATTATTTTCAATCTTTTCTAGGGGTACCATCATTTTTGTCCAGGCCTGTTTCATGAGTTTGTTTTTTTTTTTAAATAATTCTGTTGAACCACAGTTCAAAAGCATTGTCTGACTTTCATTGGTTAATTTTCATAGAATTTGTTTTTATTACCACTTTTGTCAGATTCAAGTTATTTCTGTGACCATTGTGGGCTTTTCTTTCATTAACAGAGTGGTACCAACAATTATGTCCACGTGTGTAGATTTGCAAATGATAAAAGTTTTGAAATAGAATAAAATAATTTATCTGTTGGTAAATATCGTGTACAATATTTTACCATCCGGATGCCCTTTTTTAGAATTTTTATGTATTATGAAACCAAACCGAGAATTGTGAATATTTGTCCTCAACTTACTTTAGTCTGATTTATTGATCAATCGCTTTTACATTTACCGACTGTAGAGTGAAAAAATATTGTTTGGATCATTGGGAAAAACTGAATGGAATGTTAAAAAATGACTGTGTTATCAGAAAAAAAACTTTTAAATAATACAAAACTGTCTGAATGACCGATCAATGCTGAAAAATGTAAGCAGTCTTCTGACCCTGGAAGACACGGTTATGATGCTGCCGAGGGAAGGAAGGGAGGGAAGGGGTTGTTAGTGGTGGGAGATTTGGAAATTATTAAACAGCGCACATAGAATCAGTGCATTTTTGTCATGAATCCGGGTTTGGAGGCCAAACCCGATTCTGACTCATCGTTATGCCTTGACCTAATCTCCTCCTGACAGCTCAGGCACGCCCCCTCCTCCTGTCAAGCTCCATCAGCTGCGCTGTCACCGTGCTCACATATACACACACCCACACGCACACACACAAGCACACGCTCCATTCACTCTCATTCACACACGCTCTCACACACCGGATGCCAATCAGTTCTGCCCATGCATTTTCACACCGGCAATCTCTTCCCTCGTTAGCTTCTGGAGTATATGTTTGCTGTGCCGGGGGAAAGAGATTGTCGGGGCATTCACCCTCATTCATGGCAGCAAGCTCCCCACGAATGACGTTCCACTCCCTTCACGTACTCAGCCCGACATCTCCAGACGATCCATTCCTGGGTGTTCGCGGCTGCCTCAGCTTCTACCCCTTTTCCGCCAGACTGCTTGGTTTCGCCCTGGATCAGCTCCAGCTTTGTAAGTATCTTTTTCACCTTTTCTCCCTTGCTCCACAGCCTTGTGGCACGAGGCTGGGCACCTTTCCTTTTTGTGCATTACGCAGCCTTGCGGCACGAGGCTCCATTTAGACCAAGCTGTTGAGCATTCGGCTGCCGCCCTGCATGTTTAGTGGCCAAAACTAGCCATTACATCACTCAGTATTTCTGTTGCTGAACTGAACTGTATTTGGTGATAATTGGACTGTTTGTTCCCTTTGTGTGGTTGATAAAAGTGCACCATCTACTCTCGCTTTTGGGTTTATTCATTCTCTCTCTCGCGCGCCGAGCCGTGGCGCATGGAGGTTTATGACAGAATGCCCCGACCAGTGTAAAAACCCAGCGGAGAGGTGGTGCACGAGTTGAGTGTTTTTGCTTCATCTCCTTAGTGCTTTTCCCCTAGTCGTCCGCATGGATTTTTCTGTTTTTGGACTGAGCCCCGAGGAGTGTGGAGTAGCTGACCGAGCTGTGGTATTCGTCTCCCGGGCTCGAGCCACCAACTCCCCAGAGGAGAATTTCCTGCTGTTCGACATTGCTGTCAAGGTGCTCCAGACATGCCCCGGTCTTTGGAAACATTCGGGGTTGACGGCGTTTCTCACTGCGGTCCACGAGTCACGCCGACAGCTGGAAGCGATGACAGGAGGGGCCATCGGAGCTCAACCGCGGCTTCTCACGACGTGCTCCCGGAGGACTGGAGCCCGCCGCTCACTGCCCGAGCCGGAATGCTCCTCCCCCGCCGGATTTCTCGTCCTATTCCTGGGAGGACGAAGCAGGACACCGAGGCAGCAGCAGACATTATCACCAGTCAGGAGTTCAGGCAAGTTCACCTCCATTCTCTTGCTATGTCTCCTGAAGTGATTAATCAGTTTTCTGTGGAGGAGCTTCAGACATTGTTACCCACTGAAGCTCCCCAAACAGCTGCTGTCACGGCTCCTGATTCCTTGTCCTCTGTCTCCCTTTACTCCCCGCCGGTCCCGGGAGAGGACCGTCGGATGCAGGAGGAGGGGGAGGAGTCAACCACACGGTGTGAGGGTCATCCTAGGTCTAAGCGACAGAGGAGGCCCGTGACCTCATCGGCGGTTCCTAATCGGACATCAAGCCCGACTGCTGCAGCAGCGAAGCCCCCCTCGGTGCCAGCTGTCGTGCCAGCAGACGCCCCTTCAGCTTTAGCCACAGTTCCCGTCATTGGGTCGTCAACCCCAGCCACCGGAGAGACAGTGTGTGCCACTCCGGACCCGCCCACCTCTGTGCCGTTCAGGCTGGCTCCTCCATCAATCACCGAGGAGCCTAGAAGACCTATGGACATGGAGAGGAAGGACAACACACCGTCGGCAGCCGCCAACATTCAGACCTGGGAGGCCAGGCAAGTGGGTTTTCATGTAACCTCCGTCATTAAGGATAAGCCTTGTCTGTCCCCCGGGAGAGAGCCTCAGGCTAGGCAGTTGCCTGAGTGCTCTCCCCTTGCTGCTCCTAAGATGAACTCACCTATTTCCTCTGTTTCTCCATCCCCTGCCTGGGAGCATCCACCAACCATAGAGCTCGACTATTCTGTCCTGATAATACGGCTGGGTATTGTAGACAGATAGCGAACAATAAAGACAGCAGGCTGATTCCAGGTTGGCTGATTTACTGAAATCGTTTTTGTCTTGTTGTCTTTTTTCTTTGTAAAACTGAAACACAATGAAATATACATAATACAGAATGTTACATAAGAAATAATAATACAACACTCTGTATACAAACAGTTTCTCTTATTACAGGCACTTAACTCAGGTAAGTAATTCACAGTTTCCACAGGTTACAAAGTTAAGGTAAGTTAAATCAGGTAAATATTACGAAATTATACTAACACATTTTTATTTTACAGAGGACAGCTACACAGCTAAGTAAGCAGGTAAGCATAGCCAAATGAATAGCTAACTAGCTTTCACACGAAGCACCATTACAACACATTATAACTTGGGCTAACAAAGGGCTAAATGACTCAGCAGTTAGCTAAGTACCATTGCAAAGATTAGCCATTAACACCTTTTAATCGCGATCTTTTTATAGCTTAAATTTAGCGTTTTTAACATCATATTCCAAACTATAGTCATCTTAAACAAGTATTACAACAATTTTCAGCATTAACTTACTGTTGGTTCCACTCCTAGGTTAGTACAACCAAATTTCTGGCGAGCACATTTTCACATTGCTTTCATCATGGCAGATTGAACAGAAAAAGGGTTTATATAGGAAACAGGAAGTAGCTACAATTAAAGGTGCAGTAACACAAACCACCACTAGAGGGAACATAACCCCACCCAATATCTGACAGGTCAGCACACTCCCCGCTTGGTATACATGTATACCACTATTTACCCTTCTCTAGTGACATCAATAGCACAACATCAGAGATGGGTCTAAGGTACTCTTTAACTACCCCTTGGCTAGAGGTCTTAACTGTGACCTTACGGACCTTGTTGTCTGAACTAGGAATGGCCTTAACTATTCGCCCTAGAGGCCACATGTTGCGCTTTGCTTGATTGTCCTTTATCAAAACAATGTCACCTTCCTGGAGACTGGACTTCTCGGAGGTCCACTTCCTCCGTGGTTGAAGTGTGGCCAGGTACTCCGACCGCCACCTCTTCCAGAAGGAGTCCGCCAAGCTCTGGACCTGGCGCCACTGGACCTGGCTGAGGTGATCCAGGTTGAATTCTCCCAGGGGTGCAGGACTGACACTCGCCTTCTGGGTGAGCAGAGTGGCAGGTGAGAGGATTTCAGGTACCTCTGCATCGTTGGAGACTGGGACTAGCGGGCGTGCATTCATGATAGCCATAACCTCAGCCATCAAGGTTGTAAGGACTTCATGAGACAGTCGGGTAGCACCATCCTTCGCAAGCAGTCCATCCAGTATGCGTCTTGCCACTCCAATTAACCTCTCCCAGGCTCCACCCATGTGTGAAGAATGGGGAGCATTGAAGGTCCATGTACATCCCTGCTCTTGCAGATAGTTCTTGATCTCAGGATCGTCAGTGTTGATTTGAAGCTCGCGGCATGCACCAATGAAATTAGTGCCTCTATCCGACCTTAAGTGCTTGACAGGTCCACGGATGGAGTCAGTCTGGAGCACCCAGTTCAGGCCTAAGCTCCTTTGAAGGGGCAATGGGTCTGCTCCCAGATCGAGATCTTTCAGGTCACTTGCTCGTTCCTCCACTGGGAAAGCCTCCATGACCCTCGGACTGTTTGAGGCGATCTTGTGGAGTTTTAAGTTGCTCTCAGCTAGCAGAGCCTTGGTTCGCTGCAGGAGATCGATCACCTTATGCTCCTTGGCCAATGACATGAGCCCATCGTCGACGTAAAAGTTCCTGAAGATGAACTCCTTTGCATCACTACCATGCTCAGCTTCTCCTTGCTCTGCAGCTCTCCTCAGCCCATAAGTCGCAACTGCTGGAGACGGGCTGTTGCCGAATACATGCACAGTCATCCAGTAGTCAATGATGTCCTTGTCTGGATCATTGTCTTTGTGCCAGAGAAACCTGAGGAAGTGGCGGTGGTCCTCTCTGACCTTGAACCCATAGAACATTTGCTCTATGTCGGCGGTAGCAGCAATTTGTTCTCTTCTGAACCGTAATAGGACTCCTATTAGTGTGTTGTTCAGGTTGGGTCCACTGAGAAGCACATCGTTCAATGATGTCCCCTTGTACTCCGCGCTGGAGTCAAATACAACGCTTATTTTCCCCGGCTTCTGGGGGTGGTATACGCCAAATGTCGGCAGATACCAGCACTCCTGCCCGAGCTGTAGTGGAGGAGCTGGTTCGGCCTGTTGGTTGTCAATGACCTTTTGCATAAAATCAAAGAAGTGCTGTTTCATGTCAGGTTTTTTCCTGAATGAGCGTTGGAGGGATTGGAGTCTTTGAGCAGCCTGCTCTCTGTTGCACGGAAGACGCTTACGAGGAGTATGAAAGGGTAGTGGCACCACCCAGTGGTTTTCATTGTCCATATACACCTCGTCTTCCATTATTCTCAGAAACTCACTGTCATCTACTGACATGGCTGGTTTGTTGTCGGCTGGTGTTGTCTGGAACACACTTTCACCAAGACCATCTCTACATGTCTCTGGAATGGCTTCCTCACTGCGAGTTGGGAACTGAAGGCTGCACTGAATCGGTTCACTGGGTCTCTCCTTGATGTGAATGCTGTTAGTGCAGGGCTTAAAGAAGGAAGGGCGTCCATTTTGGAGGACATGGGTCTTATAAGCATTGACTTCCTGAGTCTTGTGAGTGCCACCCAGACACAGCTCTCCCACTATGACCCAGCCGAGATCAAGGCGCTGAGCGTATGGCGAGTTGTGTGGTCCGTTGCGCTGCTCTCGCACCTTGTGCAAGCTCAAAACATCTCGGCCTAGTAGCAGAAGAATGGGTGCACTGTTGTCAAGTGCAGGGATTTTGTCAGCCACTGGTCTGAGGTGAGGGAAATATTGTGCACACTCAGGGGTCGGGATCTCTGACCGGTCACCAGGTAAGTATTCACACTCCAGCAATGTGGGCAGTGTGACCTTGGTCTTCCCATCGAGAGATTCCACAATGATGTTGGTTGCTTTCCTTCCTGCAGTCTCCACTCTGCCTGAGCATGTTTTTAGCGTGTAGGGGGATGCCCTGCTGTTAATACCCAACAGACTGAAGAACTCAGATTTCGCTAAAGACCTATTGCTTTGGTCATCGAGTACAGCATATACTATGTGAGACTTGCTTGGATTATCAGCATGGGAAACCTTGACCAAGCAAATTTTAGAACAGGATCTAGGCTGGGGTGCATCGCCACATATCTCTGTGCACTTAGAAGTGACAACAGGAGTTGCTGCAACTTCACTCTCCCCGCTTTGCTCCCTTCCTTGCTCCCCGCTCTGGTCATTCCCAGGTGAGTGCCCAGCCTGCCCATGAGGCGACCATGGTGCTGGACCAGGATGTATCGCTGAAGTGTGCTTGTCACTCTCACACTCTCTGCATTTGAGTGCGGTCTTACAGTCTTTGGCAATGTGCTTGGTGCTGGCACAACGTCTAAAGCAGATCGAGTTCTCCTTTAAGTACGCTTTCCTCTCATCCAGGTGCTTTCCTCGGAACCCACGGCATTTTGTGAGCGGATGTGGTTTGTTGTGGATTGGACATTCTTTGTCCGGTTCAGTTTCCTTCACAGATGTGCTGTCCTGAGATGCACCACCTGTGGCTGTGACATCAGTTTTCCTCACTGTTACAGCGGATTTGTAGATGTGTTTTTGGTCTTTCTCACCTTTTGACTGATTGGGAGTAGAGGAAAGGTTGAATGCGAAACTGGGGTCATTGCGAGTCTTAGCTTGAGAACATACAAATTCCACAAAGTAGCTGAATGGTGGGAAAGGCACATGATAAACTTCCTTGTACCTGGATCCCTGTGTCATCCAGCGTTCACGAAGTGAGAATGGAAGCTTCTCCACAATTGGATTTACCCCTCGAGCTGTATCAAGATACATGAGCCCAGGTAAGAATCCCTCTGACTTAGCAGCTTGTAGCTCTTTTAACAAGTCTCCTAACTCTCTGAGCTTGTGTGTCTCTTTGTTAGAGATGACTGGGAAGGCGTCCAATTTTTTCATTAGGGCACTTTCAATCACCTCTGGGCTTCCATAAGTTTCCTCCAAGCGCTCCCATACCGTCCACACACCTAGTCTAGGATTGTTTACATGCACAGACCTGATCCTCATGGCTTGAGCTGACGACTTGGGCCCCAACCATTTGATCAGTAGGTTGAGCTCTTCTTGCTCCGAGAGGTTAAGCTCCTTTGTGGCTGCTAGGAAGGAGGCCTTCCACGCCCAGTAGTTTTCTGGGCAGTCGTCAAAGGTAAGGAGTCCTGAGCTCACCATCTCTTTTCTCATGAGATACTGGGCCAAGACATGGGTTTGTGTTGATGGAGGTGAGGATTTGTTTCCCTGGTTGGGATGAGAGGCTGGAGGGTTAGCTGCAGAGTCTTTCCTTTTAATGTCAGGGAGAACAGGTGAATGTTCCTGCTTTGGAACAAATGGCTTTGGGGCAGAATGAGGAACGTTGTGTCCAACCATCATGGGCTTGTGTTCATTTCTGTCCACGAAAGACTCATACAGTGAATCTAGTTCTTTAATGAATGGCTGTGTTTCCACGTAGCGTTGTGTGCGTCTCACTGGATCATCAAGGGCTAGATTCTGTAGCTCACCAAGAGAGTCGCTGTGTCTTGGATCGAGCTCTGCTGCTGCAGCTTCTTCCAATATAGCTGCCTCTCTTGATGCTGCAGTTGCTTCTTTCTCTTGTTGCAGCACGTGAAGATTTGCGTCTATTGAAGCCCTTTCTTTAATCATGGCAGCCTCTACTGAAGCCCTTTGTTTCATCATGACTGCCTCCTTCTCTGCAAAGGATGCTTTAACTTTAGCTGCTTCAGCCTTAGCTCTGGCTCTTGCTGCAACGATGCTGGCAGATGACCGGGTTGATGCTCTGGAGGACTTGTGTGAATTTGAGGCTTGAGACCTTGTCTCCAACTGAGACGGACGGTCCTCCTCACCAGCGTGGCTCATCTTGGCTTGCTTCTGTGTGCTGTTCACCGTATTTCAGCTGCCTATCCCCGCTGCGTGGTCAACATTTTACTATTCTGTCCTGATAATACGGCTGGGTATTGTAGACAGATAGCGAACAATAAAGACAGCAGGCTGATTCCAGGTTGGCTGATTTACTGAAATCGTTTTTGTCTTGTTGTCTTTTTTCTTTGTAAAACTGAAACACAATGAAATATACATAATACAGAATGTTACATAAGAAATAATAATACAACACTCTGTATACAAACAGTTTCTCTTATTACAGGCACTTAACTCAGGTAAGTAATTCACAGTTTCCACAGGTTACAAAGTTAAGGTAAGTTAAATCAGGTAAATATTACGAAATTATACTAACACATTTTTATTTTACAGAGGACAGCTACACAGCTAAGTAAGCAGGTAAGCATAGCCAAATGAATAGCTAACTAGCTTTCACACGAAGCACCATTACAACACAATATAACTTGGGCTAACAAAGGGCTAAATGACTCAGCAGTTAGCTAAGTACCATTGCAACGATTAGCCATTAACACCTTTTTATCGCGATCTTTTTATAGCTTAAATTTAGCGTTTTTAACATCATATTCCAAACTATAGTCATCTTAAACAAGTATTACAACAATTTTCAGCATTAACTTACTGTTGGTTCCACTCCTAGGTTAGTACAACCAAATTTCTGGCGAGCACATTTTCACATTGCTTTCATCATGGCAGATTGAACAGAAAAAGGGTTTATATAGGAAACAGGAAGTAGCTACAATTAAAGGTGCAGTAACGCAAACCACCACTAGAGGGAACATAACCCCACCCAATATCTGACAGGTCAGCACATCGACGATCGGGGAAGGAGGGAATGCGCGGTGCTGGAGGACTGCACCCCGCAGATCCACTGC
This sequence comes from Pholidichthys leucotaenia, assembly GCA_020510985.1. Taxonomy (NCBI): domain Eukaryota; kingdom Metazoa; phylum Chordata; class Actinopteri; order Cichliformes; family Pholidichthyidae; genus Pholidichthys; species Pholidichthys leucotaenia. The sequence goes on along the minus strand of CM035840.1, from coordinate 406,130,419 downwards.
GACCAGAGGAGGAGCGCTGTGACCAACCGGAGGCGTGTGCCAATGAAGGAGCATCCTCCCGCTTCAGTTTCCGTGGACACAGTGCCACCCAGGTCTCCACCACCAGACTTCATGCCGGGAGGATTACTGGCTTTAGGGGCTCAACTGGAGGAGACCACGACTGCCGAGACTATCATGCCTGCTGTGGGGGCCACCACGGCAGAGCCATCCCCAGGACTGGACCTCCAGCCGATTGGGCCCCAAACATCATCGTTGGAGTCCTGGACGGCGGTAGAACCCGAGCACAGGCAAGTAATCTCTCCTGTAGTTCACCTGTCATGTGTTGAGAGTTCTTGCCTGGCTCTTGGGGAGAAGAGTCGGGTGCAGCCCCCAGCTACATCCGAACTTTCCTTGCCAGGTCCTGCTGCTGCCGGTGACCCTAACCGTCTCTGTTCTCCCGTCTCCTTCAAACTCCTTCCTAGGGTTGCTGGAGAGGAGTCGCTGCAACCGGGGTTGCCCATGGATGACGAGGAGGGTCCAGTTGTCCCTAAGGAGGTCAATGGGGATGCAGCACTCGACGGACAGGAGAGACCTACACACCCTAAATCGCTGGAGTCCTGGATGGCGGTGGAGCCAGAAGTCAGGCAAGTGTGCTCCATTATGTCAGGAGTATCAATAGTAATGTCACACTGCCTGACTTATGGTGAGGTGGATCCAGGGCAGCTCACAGTAGCCCTCGGGACCACCACACCGGGCTCTGCCGCTGCCGGCGACCCTGACCCAGTTTCTCTTTCTCTCCCTTTGGGTTCGGAGCCTCAGGCCAGGGTCGCCGGGGAGCTACTGGAGGCAACCAAGGATCGGGGCCCAATGCCGGAGGACGTGAGTAGCATCACCTCCCTCACTGGGGAGGCCACTGCAGGAGCAATGAGGCTCCCGATGGCGGTCACCGCAGGTGCAACGGTGCTCCAACCGGAGTCCACCGCGGGTGCAGTAGGGCCTGAGCCAGGGTCCACCGTGGGTGCAGCAGGGCCTGAGCTGGAGTCCGCCGTGGGTGCAGCCACATCCCAGACCGGGACCATCGCGGGTGCAGCCACGTCCCAGACCGGGACCGTCACGGGTGTTACAGTTCCCCTGCCCCAAGCCTCGAATGGCAGGGGGCTCCTGTTCCTTGGCTTTCCCGCTGAGGTCCCCGAGGTTCGAGGCTGCCTCTCTGCCCTCCTCTCAGGGCCTGGTGGCGCTACCACGCTAGTCAGCCAACCGAAGGACTTGGCTTATGGATCGGATGGCCCATCGGCCTGGGCAGGCCGCCGGACACTACCCCACGGGCCGCCTGCTGGACTTGGGACTGGGGCAGGCCACCTAATCTATCACTCCTCACTATACTGGGGGCCTGGGACTCAGGTCGACCCCCTGAACTTTGGACTTCGGGGCAGGGGGCTTAGTGTTCCAGGGTGGGGTTCTTTAGGAGGGGTTTGGCTCTTTATACTATTTTTGTTCTGATTGTGTTTTCACTGCTTGCTTCCCTCCTAACCGGTTTTCCCCCACCTCCCACCCTGGGTTAGTGTTTATTGCCGGGGGGGAGGGGTTCCCTTGAGGGGTGTTGTTTCTTTTCTTTTTTACTCATGGTGCTGGGGTGTCTGGTAACTACCCCTGGGGGGGGGGCTGTCATGAATCCGGGTTTGGAGGCCAAACCCGATTCTGACTCATCGTTATACCTTGACCTAATTTCCTCCTGACAGTTTGGGCACGCCCCCTCCTCCTGTCAAGCTCCGTCAGCAACACTGTCACCATGTTCACACATACACACACCCACACGCACACACACAAGCACACGCTCCATTCACGCTCATTCATACACACTCTCACACACCGGATGCCAATCAGTTCTGCCCATGCATTTTCACACCGGCAATCTCTTTCCTCGTTAGCTTCTAGAGTATATATTTGCCGTGCCGGGGGAAAGAGATTGTCAGGGCATTCACCCTCATTCATGGCAGCAAGCTCCCCATGAATGGCGTTCCACTCCCTTCACGTACTCAGCCCGACATCTCCAGACGATCCATTCCTGGGTGTTCGCGGCTGCCTCAGCTTCTACCCCTTTTCCGCCAGACTGCTTAGTTTCGCCCCGGATCAGCTCCAGCTTCGTAAGTGTCTTTTTCGCCTTTTCTCCTGTGCTCTGCAGCCCTTCGGCATGAGGCCGTGCGCCTTTCCTTTTTGTGCATTACGCAGCCCTGCAGCACAAGGCTCCATTTAGACCAAGCTGTTGAGCATTCGGCTGCTGCCCTGCATGTTTAGTGGCTAAAACTAGCCATTACGTCACTCTGTATTTCTGTCACTGAACTGAACTGTATTTGGTGATAATTGGACTGTTTGTTCCCTTTGTGAGGTTAATAAAAGTGCACCATCTACTCTCGCTTTTGGGTTTATTCATTCCCCCTCTTGTGCGCCGAGCTGTGGCGCACGGAGGTTTATGACAATTTTAAGTCGATAAATGCATAGACAGAAGTACTTTTTGGAAGAGCCAAGATGTTGATGTGTTAAAGTGTTCATTTTTCGTGGTTTAAAGCTTATACTAGTTAAACCGATATTTTCAGAATTCAGTTTGTGTTTTTCTCAGAGCCGAAATGTGTCCGTAACAATCACTTCTGGCGCCACACGAGTAGGCTGCCTTTTTGCAACAGCGGATCAATTTCTTCCTATTTCTATTTACTACCTGGCTTCTCTTGCTAATCTTTCTGATCCGGCGACACCTTATCCATCGGACGGACACGGATCGCCCAAATGTCTCCTGAGCCAGCAGACGAAGCCACTGTTTTTAGCAGGATACGTTACAGCAGAGACCAGCTGTTAGCACTTAACCGGACCAAGATGCTAGCGCAAGACTTCGACATACCGGGTGAAATAAGACAGAAACAACGTGGATGCCATGCTGGAGCAAGACGGCGGGCGAGAAATATAAGGTACAGACCTGTCCTTCCATCTGTTATTATGAGGAATGTATGATCGCTACTCAATAAGACAGATGAGCTAGTGGCTATGGCTCGTTACCAGAGCATCTTCAGAGAGATTAGCATGATGTTGTTTACTGAGATGTGGCTAACAGAACTAGCAACAGATGCTAACATCGAACTGGAGGGTTTCCACGCAGACCGGACACCAGACAGTGGGAAGGCAAGGGGCGGAGGAGTGATAATGTATGTCAGTAACAGCAGGTGCAGACCGGGACAAATCACGGTTAAACAACAACACTGCAACAAAGACATTGAGTTGCTAGCTGTTAGCTTGCGGCCTACCTATCTCCCGAGGGAATACTCACACATGATCTGCATTGTTATTTATGCAAATCCAACGGCAAACGCGGGGACAGCACGTGACGCCATTCACTCAGTAACTGGCAGTCTGCTGACAGAACACCCAGATGCTCTTCTCCTCATCTCAGGTGATTTCAACCATATTTCACTGTCCTCCATTCTGCCCACGTTCACCGAGTATGTCACATGCCACACTAGAGACAATAAAACACTGGACTTATTCTATGCAAACACTAAGGAGGCGTACACCTCATCACCACTCCCCCCACTCGGGAGATCGGATCACAACTTGGTTCATCTCCTGCCAGTGTACAAACCCCTAGTACACAGACAACCTCCGGTCATGAGCACGGTGAAGTTATGGTCTGAGGAGGCAATGGATGCTCTAAAGGACTGTTTTGAAACCACTGCCTGGGAGCAGCTCTGCGATCCACATGGTGAGGACATCGATGGCCTCACTCACACCATCACGGACTACATCAACTTCTGTGTGGACAACACCGTACCCACCAAGACCATATGGTGTTGCTCGAACAACAAACCCTGGATCAACACTGAGATTAAAACACTTCTGAGAGAGAAGAAGAGGATCTTCAGGTCGGGGAACAGGGAGATGCTGAAGTCCGTATAGAGGGAGCTGAGGAGGAAGATCAGAGAAGGCAAGGACAGCTTCAGGAAGAAGATGGAGGACAAGCTGCAACAGAGCGACATCGGCAGGGTCTGGAGAAACCTTAAAACCATCTCTGGGCTCCAGAATACCTCCTCCCAGGCCACAGGAGGCAGGGAGTGTGCGAACAATCTGAACCTGCTTTTTAATAGATTTGACCAACCGCCCTCCCCCCCGACTGCACACCAACCACTGCTGCCTCTACAGTCATCGAGACCTGCTGTCCACACCCCACTCCACCAACACCCCCCCACTCCCAGCACACAGCCCCCCCCCCCAACCTGACCCTCACTAAGACCCAGGTGAGGACGGAGCTGAGGAAGATCAAGGCGAGGAAGGCCTCGGGACCGGACGGCATCAGTGCAAAGCTCCTCAAGTCCTGCGCAGACCAGCTGTGTGGGATTGTGGAGCACATCTTCAACCTGAGCCTGAAGCTGGGGAGGGTACCACAGTTGTGGAAAACATCTTGTGTGGTACCTGTACCAAAGACTTCCCACCCCAAAGACCTGAACAGCTACAGACCAGTGGCCCTGACGTCTCACATGATGAAGACCCTGGAGAGACTGCTCCTTGCTCACCTCCGCCTCCTGGTGGGACCAGCGATGGATCCACTCCAGTTCGCCTACCAGCATGGCATTGGGGGGGAGGATGCAGTGATCTTCCTCCTTCACCGTTCCCTGTCCCACCTGGAGAAGCCCGGGAACATGGTGAGGATCATGTTCTTTGACTTCTCCAGTGCTTTCAACACCATCCAACCGATGATCCTGAAGGACAAGCTGCTGCGCGCAGGGGTGGACCAGCACCTGTCATCATGGATCCTGGACTACCTCACTAACCGGCCACAGTTTGTGAGAACCCGGGATTGTTTGTCCGACACAATCATCGGTAGCACGGGGGGCCCCCCAGGGAACGGTTTTGGCTCCCTTCCTGTTCACCCTTTATTCTGCGGACTTCTCACACAACACAACACACTGCCATCTACAGAAGTTCTCTGACGACTCTGCAATCTCCAACAGAGATGAAGCTGAGTACAGAGGACTTATCCAGGACTTCGTGGACTGGTGCCATCGGAACTGCCTCCAGATCAACGCGAGGAAAACTAAGGAACTGGTGGTGGACTGCTGCAGGCAAGGATAACCCCTCACAGCACCAGTAAACATCCAGGGAACAGACATTGAGATGGTGACATCCTACAAGTACCCGGGTGTTCATTTGAACAAAAAACTAGACTGGTCACATAATACCGACGCACTCTACAAGAAGGGACAGCGCAGGCTGTTCCTGCTGAGGAGGCTCAGGTCTTTTGGTGTACAAGGGGTGCTCTTGAAGACATTCTACGACATGGTGGTGGCATCAGCCATCACTTTTGGAGTGGTCTGCTGAGGCAATGGCATTACAGCAGCATTACAAACTAATCAAGAAAGCTAGCTCTGTCCTGGGGCAACGCCTTGACCCAGTGGAGGAGATAGGAGAGAGAAGGATGGTGGCTAAACTGTCATCTCTGCTGGAGTCCGAGTCCCACCCTATGCAGGACATACTGAATGCACTGAGGAGCTCATTTAGCAGTAGACTACATCATCCTAGGTGCACGACTGAGAGGTTTCGCAGGTCCTTCCTACCTACGGCTGTCAGACTGTATAACCTAAGCAGGGCTGCTCGCAGAGATGTTGTCATAAAATGAAGTCATAAAATGAAGTCATAAATAAAATATCAAGAGGCTCAGCAAACCTTATCACACTGAGTCATGAATGAACTCATCAAGAAGAGACTCCCACCCCGACGGTCCCTTGGATATACGGTATATTAGCCAGAATCACTCTGTTAGTTAAGCCAATGCACTGCAGCAGTCTGTGAAAGGTGTACTCTGTATTGTCTTCCGCTGATCAGTGCATATTAAATTTCCTTAAACTTTGATCCTGCCTGATTTTTAATAAGGAATTTTTCCAACACCAAGCTACAGCTCCTCATTGTGTGTGTGCTCCACCTCGCTCGCAACCCCAACCTAGACTGGACTCCCCAGCCACCATGGAACTAAGTAAGCCTGCAAAGTTTATCCATTCATTGTGTGATCTCCATCTTCCACTGCCACGTCTCTTCCACCTCTGCTGTGCCTCTGCCTGTTTGCCAGTGGAAGACCAGTGTCTCAGGAGGATTAGACGCTTACTCCTCCCGGAGGTCCCTGTTCATCCTCACCTTGGAGCCTTCACCACCTGCCTGCAGTTTCAGCCTAATTTCCCAGAGCCTTCACCTGCAAGCAGAACACACAATTATTGTCCCACACTTCAGCCTTCTCAAAACAGAATTACATTGCCAGAGATTGATGAAGCATTAACATCCTATTTCTCCTCTCCTCTCTACAGGGCTCCTGTCCCGGCACTACAACCATAATAATTGTAAATAAATTACTACCTTGCACCTTACCTGTTTATCTGTTGTGGTCTCTGCTCCTTGGGTCCTGTCTTAGCTTGAAACATGTCACCAAGAGGCCGACAGTAACACTGAAGGAGCTGCAGGAATTTCTGGTGAGTACTGGCTGTTTAGTACATGTGACAACAATCTCCTATCTAGGGTGGCAAGACGGAAGCCTTATCTTACGAAGAAAAACGTCCAAGCCCAGCTACATTTTGCAAAAACACATTTGAAATCTCCCAAACGCATGTGGGAAAATGTGCTATGGTCCGATGAAATAAAGGTTGAACTTTCTGGCCGTAATTTCAAAATGTATATTTGGCACAAACACATCAGAATTTATCACCAAAAGAACACCATATCTACAGTGAAGCATGGTGGGGCAACATCATGCTTTGGGGCTGTTTTTTTTCAGCTGGAACTGGGGCCTTAGTCAAGGTGGAGGGAATTATGGACAGCTCCAAATACCAGTCAGTGTTGGCAAAAAACCTTCAGGCTTCTGCTAGAAAGCTGAAGATGAAGAGGAACTTCATCTTTCAGCACGACAATGACCCAAAGCACACATTCAAATCAACAAAAGAATGGCTTCACTTGAAGAAGATTAAGGTTATGGAATGGCCCCGCTAGAGTCCAGACCTGAATCTGATCTAACATCTGTAGGGTGATCTGAAGAGGGCTGTGCACAGGAGATGCCCTCGCAATCTGACAGATTTGGAGTGTTTTTGCAAAGAAGAATGGGCAAATATTGCCACATCAAAATGTGCCACGCTGACAGACTCCTACCGAAAAAGACTGAGTGCCTTAATAAAAACCAAAGGTGCTGCAACAAAGTATTAGTTTAAGGGTGTGCATATTTATGCAAACAGGTTATTGTAAGTTTTTTGCTTTTTATTTTTCCCCTTTAAAGATTTCAGTTTGTCTTTCAGTTGGGTTGTACAGGTTATAGGTCACGTTAATGGTGGAAAAAGTTTTGAAATGATTTATCTTGAACTCATTTTTTTACATCACAAAAACCTGGCATTTGAACAAGGGTGTGTAGACTTTTTATATCCACTGTATATGTCTGTATTTTCAAAGTTTCCTGGTGGTAGGGATAGTTGGGTTTTCAACAACAGCAGGTGATTCGGTGTCAGTGCTTCCAGATCATTGGAATCTGTAGATCCTTTAGTGATTGGGCGGCTATTAATTATAGCTTCTACTTCACAAAGCACCATACTCAGACCTTCTTTGTCAAAGTTCTGCGTGTTCAATGTACAATTAAGGACCTTCCTCACAGACCTGATCAATCTCTCCCAAGGACCTCCATGATGGGAACCTGCTGGGGAGTTAATAGTCAGTTTTATCGCCTTTTGAAGAAGCACATCATTAATCTGAGACAGATTCCACTGCTGTATGGTGGTTCTCAATTCACATCCAGCTCCTATGAAATTCGTTCCATTATCAGAGCGTAGTTCTTGAACTTGGCTGCATCTTGCCATAAAGCGTCTCAGTGCATTTATAAAGGAATTAGTGTCTAGTGAATATGCCACCTCAATGTGGAGTGCCCATACAGCCATACATGTAAAAGATGACACCATACCTCTTCACTACACTTCTCCTACTCTTTACGTCGAAGGGCCCAAAGTAGTCCACTCCAACACATGTAAATGGTAATTCATCTGGAGAAACTCTGTCAATCGGTAAATCAGCCATTTGCTGACACACTGGTTGGCTATTAAGTCTTCAGCAAACAACATATTTGGAGAGGATCTTTCTAATAGCAACACCAGCCCCTGTGATCCAATACTTCTCCCACAGCTTAGACAACATGTGGTTACAACCACCATGGCCCACCTGTTGATGAATATGCCTTAACAAGATGTTGGCAATGTGAGAATCCTTTGCTAGAATCACAGGGTGTTTAGCCTCTACAGACATACAGTAGATGATTTGCTGAGCCGACCACCAACTCTCAGAAGACCGTCTTCTAAAAGTGGACAGTTTAAAAATGTGACTACAATCTTTCACATCTTTGCCTCTTTGCAGCATGGAAAATTCTTCTGGAAAGTTCTTTCTCTGACAAAACCTGATAATTTCGAGTTTGGCCTTTTCCAACTCTTCTACAGACAGATGATTTGGAACAGTGCTTCTGCCACAAATATCTGCCTTTTGTTTTAAAGATCTACATTGTTGCTCCCCATTCAGTCTAGACTGTGTGCAGTCATTTCTTGGTGATCTTTTCCAATACTGAGACATGAGCCAGGTCTTAAATGTTAAGATCCAACCAACTGATTTTTTTTCAAATAGCTCCAAGATGAAAAATGATGAATCAAATGGGTCACAGCACCAACGTCTCCCACCTATATGGCATTCGATGCAGCCATTTTCTTGACCTCCATATCATCAGAGGAAAGGTGAAAGATGTCAGGATCAACAGGCCATTCTCTCTTAAATTGAAGAAAATGAGGTACTGCTTCCCATGGGGTCCTTTCGAGAAATGCTGGCACCTTTAAACCTCCGGATGCCATGTCAGCTGGGTTACTTGCACTGTCCACATACCTCCACTGAGAAGGTTGTGAAGCTTTAAGGTTCTCTGAAACTCTGTTTGCAACAAACACCTTGTACCTAGATGTCTTATTTCTGAGATATTTGAGTACTGATGCACTATCTGTGATGATCAGGTGAGCGTGCTCCCCCTCCCCTCCCTTTCCTGTCTTTCCGGCTCCAGAGTATTACCTACACCTGCGTGATTGACACACCTGTTGCTTCCTGATTGCCCAGCATATTTAAGAGTCAGCGTGTGAAGAGCTCACCGCTGGATCGCTAGGTTTGCTACCAGAGTCTATGCCACATTAAGTTATTTTCCTCAGTTGATCTGTGTTCTCACTCCCGTGTCCTTCTCTCCCTTCAGGTTTGCTGCCACCTTAGTGGTGTGTACTCCAGGGCTGATCATGCTCGCCTGACCCGAAGACACTGGACATCCACCCAGGTCAATCATCTTTCCCCTGTTTCTCTGGTCCCACTCAGGCGTTCCCCACTGGACTCCTCTGCTCTCAGCGTAAGCATGTTGTCCTAATCTTAGTCTCCTCTTTTGGAGATTCTGTCCCTTATCATCTCTTTCTGCTCTTTTCCCATAGGCTGCATGTGCTCCAGCAGGCACCGGTTTTTGTGTTTAAATTTAAATGTGTGTTTAAGTTTTGCTCTTTTCATGAAGTGTTGACTTCATGAAAAGAAGTCAGGAAATCAAAGCTTGGATGACTTGTAATTTCCTGCTATTAAATTCAGATAAGACTGAAGTCATTCTCGTTGGTCCAAAAAACCTTAGAAATTCCTTTCCAAATCAAACTTTCAGTTTGGATGCGGTTACTCTTTCTCTTAATAGCTCTGTGAGGAACCTTGGAGTTATTTTTGATCAGGATTTGTCCTTCAATTCACATATTAAATTTGTTTCTAAGACTGCCTTCTATCATTTGCGTAATATTGCCAAGATTAGGAGCATCTTGTCTCAGAGTGATGCTGAGAAACTGATCCATGCTTTTGTTAGCTTGAGATTAGATTATTGTAATTCTTTATCAGGCTGTCCTAAAACATCTTTAAAAAGTCTTCAGCTGATCCAAAATGCTGCAGCAAGAGTTTTAACAGGTACTAGAAAGAGAGATCATATCTCTCCGGTTCTGGCCTCCCTTCATTGGCTTCCCATAGAGTTTAGAATTAAGTTTAAAATCCTTCTTCTTACTTACAAAGCTCTAAACAATCAGGCTCCTCTTTATTTAAAAGATCTGTTATTATCCTAACAGAGCACTACGCTCTCAAAATGCAAGATTACTTGTAATACCTAGAATCTCCAAAAGTACAGTGGGAGGCAGAGCCTTCAGTTATCAAGCTCCTCTCCTGTGGAATCAGCTGTCAATCTGGATTCGGGAGTCGGACTCAATCTGTTTCTAAGAATAGGGCTAAAACCTACCTTTTTGATATAGCCTACAATTAGGGAGGGATCATGTGTTTCTGAACCCTCCCTTAGTTATGCTGCTAATAGGTTTAGTCAGCCGGGGGACCTCCAGTAATGCACTGGGCCTCACTCCTTTCCTCACTCTCAATGAAATATTTTTTTTGCTGGTCATTAACATTTGTTTGTTCTCTCCCATAGATTGAGTCCCCATCGTGCTGTTTGCTCTCTACATGTCTGTTCTCTTCTTCTCTATCCCCTCACCCCCCAGCCAGTCGCAGCAGATGACTGCCCCTCCCTGAGCCTGGTTCTGCTGGAGGTTTCTTCCTGTTAAAAGGGAGTTTTTCCTCTCCACCGTCGCCAAGTGCTTGCTCACAGGGGATCGCCTGATTGCTGGGGTCTTTCTGCAACTGTGGGGGTTCCCCCTTCAGTTGATAGTGCTATGAGATGACTGTTGTTGTGAAATGGCACTATATAAAGTTGAATTGAATGAAGCATACACCTTTTTTAGATTTGTGGGTTAGGTTTTGTTTTTACAATAAACTGGTGAAACTTTTACATCTGAGTCTGAGTGTTCATTTGGTGTGGTAGCTCTGCGTTTGAGCCTCACTCTTGTCCTGAATTATGACAGAATGATCCAGCATAGATCGGGGTTCAGTGAGTGCTTCGCCAAGCAAACAGTCGGCACTCTGGCACTTTGAGGCCATGGAATGCCGGGTCATGTTTCTCTTTGACCAGTTCAAAACTGTCACCCAACAATTGGCCACCATCACTGAGCACTTGTGTCGGCTTCCTGTTGCGGGAAGCCGCACCTGGTGCTCCAGCAGTTTCTGCCATCTGCAGGAACGCTTCTCTTCCTTCGCCTGCCCCCTATGGGGGGGGGGGGGGGAGTCTGCAAAGGGTTCCTGCTCCACTGCCGGCTTCATTTCCAGCAGGTGGAAGGGGAGTATAGGGATGATTCAGCCAAAGTCCACTTCATGACCTTGTTGCTGCGGGACCAGGCGCTTAAGTGGGCACAGTCTGTCTTGAGCAGCCCGGACGGGCCCCTATATACATACGAGCAGTTTGTGCGGGCTTTCGACCATACGGAGAATGAGGGAAACATTGTTAGCCAGCTGATGGGACTCCGACAGGGAGACTGATCTGAAGCAGATTTCTCCGTCGAGTTCCGGGTCACTGCAGCAGACTCCGGATGGAATGACGCTGCCCTGCGCAGTGCCTTCCTCTGGGGCCTGGACATGCACCTCTGTGATGAGCTGGCTTTCCGCGTGTCCCCCTCCTCTCTGGATGAGATTATTGCACAGGCAGTGGCCCTGGATAACCGGTTTAGGAAGCATGCAAGGGAGCAGAAGGCCGTTGCTTTCCCGTTTGCTCCAGGGCCAGCTCCCCCCCCCCCCCCGCCACCGCCTCCAATGCTGCTCTGTTGGCATCGCCATCAGAGCCAATAGAGCTTGGCAGTGCCCGTCTGACTCCGAGGGAATGCTGGCATCACAAGAGGGCGGGGGTGTGCATATATTGTGGGGGCCCTGGCCACGCAATATCAAAATGCCCAATTTGGCCTGAAAGATCCAGCCCGCTAGTCGCCATGGGGGGTCTGGCAGGAGGGTCTTCACAAAATTTTCCCAACCGTTTTGAACTCCCGGCCCTCATTTAGTTACCAGGAGCCGAGTTCAAAACCTCTGCCCTGGTTGATTCAGGAGTGGAGCAAAATTTCATTCAACAGACATTGGTCAGAAAATTTCAGCTACCCGGTACCCAGCTATCAGGAATGTTCGAACGCCCTTGAGTGTCTCGGCGGTTTCAGGCAGCAGCATTGTGGCAGCTACCGAGCAGACTGATCCCATTTCAGTCACTTTGTCCAGTAATCACCGCGAGACTGTCCAGTTTTATGTCCTGCCTCAATCTACTGCCTCCATGATTCTAGGGTATCTGTGGATCCGTATTCACAACCCAATACTAAACTGGAGTCAGGGCTCCATTTTGTCCCGGAGCTCTTTTTGCCTCTTATCATGTCTCCGTTCAGCTGCATGCTCGCTTTCTCTCCCAATCTCCTCCCCTCCAGCTGAGCCGATGGATCTCAGCTCCCTGCCTGAGATCTATCATGACTTAGGGGAGGTCTTTAGCAAATCCAGGGCCCTATCCTTACCACCTCATCGGGCCTACGACTGTGCTATCGACCTCCTTCTGGGCACACGGCTGCCATCCAGCCAGTTCTACAGTTTATCTGGGCCGGAGAGGGAGGCGATGGAGACCTACATAAAAGACTCCCTCAGCACTGGCATTATTTGCCCATCATCCGCCCCTCTCGGTGCTGAGTTCTTTTTTTTTGTAAAGAAAAAGGACGGGACATTGCAGCCATGTATTGATTACCGGGAACTTAACGTGATTGCCCCTAAGGATAAATATCCTTTGCCCCTTATCAACTCTGTGTTTGAGCTACTTCAATGGGCGCATTACTTCACCAAGCTCGACCTCCGTAATGCGTACCACTTGGTCCACATTCGTGAGGGAGACGAGTGGAAGATGGTGTTTGAAACACCGCTGGGCCATTTTGAATATTTGGTTATGCCATTTAGGCTGACCAATGCTCCTGACGTCTTATGGGACATGGTGAACCAGTTTGTTTTTGTGTATTTGGATAATATTTTGATTTTTGCCCACATGGTGGAGGAGCACTTAGTCCACGTTTGGTCCGTCCTGCAGCAACTGCTGGAGAACCAGCTTTTTGTGATAGATAGATACTTTATTTCGAACAAAAAAGCAAAAAACAAAACAAATGACAAGTGCAATAAAAGTGACCGTGTACAGTGCTCAAAAGGGGGAAAGAAGAAGTTAACACTTATTTACTCCAACTCTTTTTTTCCCTAAAAACAACCCATGTGAAATATATACATATTACCTCAATTAAGAACCCCAAGTAGACAATTACCTATATTTTATACATATCAACATTGACACCCATCTATCCCTACATACATACAGTCCATTCATCTATACCCTGCCCCAAACACAGATATACACAGTACTGTCCCACCTACAATACCATAGTGTCCCAGAGTGAGTTTAGTGCATTTTACATATTGATACTACACCTCTAACATTTATCCTTTTAGCAAATAATGTTTATACCTATTTTTGAATTGATTTCTGTTTGTACATAGTTTCAGTTCCAGCTCCAGACTGTTCCACAAATCCACCCCACAGACAGATATGTACATACTTTTCTTTGTTTGTACCTTAGGTTTTGTAAAGTTTAAGTCTCCTATCAAATTATAATCATTGTCTCTTTTTTGAATATTTTTGTATATTAGTTGGGAGTTGATTATTAATTGTCCTGTACATTACTTGTGCTGTCTTAAATTTAACTAAATCCATGAATTTTATGGCATGCGACTTTAAAAACAACGAGTTGGTATGGTCTCTATATTCTACATTATTTATTATCCTTATAGCTTTTTTTCATAATGTGCATATTGGCTGTAGGTTGGTCTTGTAGGTGTTTCCCCAGACCTCTACACAGTAGTTAAGATATGGTAAAAACAATGAATTGTACAGTAAGAATAAAGATTTATAGTCCAAGATGTGTCCTGTCTTCCCCAGTATCCCTATACATTTTGCCAACTTGGCCCAGATGTGACTGGTGTGAGGTTTCCAGCAGATTTTATTGTCTAGCGTCACCCCCAGAAACTTATTTCCTGTACTATTTCAATTCTGGTATCATCTATCATTACCATTATTTCATGATTTATTTTATAATTTCCAAACAACATAATCTTTGTTTTTTCAGATTTAGAGATAATTTATTTTTGTTGAACCATTGCGTTAACCTTTTCATATCTGTTGTAACCACCTCTAAAACCTGCTGAAAATTCTCACCAGTGCAAAGGATATTTGTGTCGTCCGCAAATAAAATAAATTTCAGAATTTTTGATACTTGATATATGTCATTTATATATAAGATAAAGAGTTTGGGTCACAAAACTGACCCCTGGGGAACACCACAAGAGATGTCCATGAAGGGTGATTTGTGCTCGCCTATTTGCACAAATTGTTGTCTGTTACTTAAATAACTTTCCACCCAATTCAGTCCGATCCCTCTTATCCCATACCTTTCCAATTTCCTCAGTAAAATTCTATGGTCAATGGTGTCAAAAGCTTTCTTTAAATCTATAAATACTCCTACAGCAAACTTTTTAAAATCTATACAACTAGTAATTTCTTCTATAAGTTCAATCAGTGCCAAAGATGTAGATTTGTCCGCTCTAAAACCATACTGACTGTCTGTAAGGAGGTTGTGTTTTTCTTTCTTTCAAAGGTCTTTTTATTATTATTAATTGAAGTATCAATACAATACAAAGTATTAAAAATTTTCATTTTTGTTTTAACCAAACAGTGAAAAACTAGAATTTAAAGCTAACAAATGTAAATGCTTCAAAGCACAAAAACCTTTAAATAAACAATAATTTAAAAAAAATACAAAGAAAAATTGTGTGTGTGAAGTGGGGGTGGGGTAAAGGGGATATGAGCTACTCAGAAACTATAATCGTGGGTCTTTCAAAGAAGTCAAGAAACGGGCGCCATAATTTATAGAATTTGTTTTCAGAGCCACAGACTGTATATCTGATTTTTTCTAAATCCAAACAGGACATTATATCTTTTATCCACTGTAAATGTGAAGGGGGCGAAGAGTCTTTCCACTTCAGTAATACAGCACGCCTGGCCAATAATAATGAAAATTTGAATACTTTTAATTTGGAATTTGGCAAGACAAGTTCTGGAGCCACACCAAAAATGGCACATAATGGATCAGGTTTAATTTGATATTGCAGGACTTCAGACATAGTGATAAAAACAGAATGCCAAAAATTCATCAATGCAGGGCAGGACCAATACATGTGAAGCAAAGTGCCAGGAGCGCTACCACACTTTTCACAAGTTGGGTCTATATCCGAGTAAATACGTGCTAACTTAACCTTGGACAGGTGCATCCGGTGTACAATCTTAAATTGAATAAGAGCGTGACGAGCACACATTGATACAGTGTGAACCTGGCCAAGAATAGAGTCCCACAGTTCATCAGTAAAAGTAAAATTAAGATCTTGTTCCCAATTCAATTTGATAGCAGCCAGAGAAGAAGATTGTAAATTTGAAATTAAATTATATAAAACTGACATTACCCCCTGTTGTGTTTTTCAATGAAATTATTCAGTCTTTTAGTAATTTTTTTTTCATTTTGGAGAACTGTGAGAGTAAAGAGACTGGCCTGTAATTTGTGAAATGATGACTGTCTCCTGTTTTGTATAGTGGTATTACTTTTGCTATTTTCATTTTTTTTTTAAATTTACCAGTTTGAAATGACAGGTTACAGATGTGGGTGAGTGGTTTAACAGTCCCTTCAATTACTTTTTTCACTATTGTCATGTCAATTTCATTCCAGTCAGCTGATTTCTTGTTTTTAAATATACTTACAGTCTTGATAATTTCCTTTTCAGTTACTGCACCCAAAAAGATTGTGTTTGGATTTCTATCTTCTATTTCATTTGCAGGCCCACCATCATTTGTTTCTGGTGTCACTATTGTTTTTGCTAATTCTGGACCAACGTTTACAAAAAATTATTGAAACCACTAACCACATCCTCCATATTATTTATCAAATTGTTATTTTCAATAAAATATTCTTGATAATTAGCATTCTTTGATCAGTTACTAATAATCCCATTTAGCACTTGCCATATTCCTCTTAAGTAAGAACAAATTGTGAGTGAATTATGTCATCATAAGGAATCCAGCACAATACAAGATGAGAACCTAAGTACTATCAAATGGTGAGCTATTGTGTTTGGTCAGTTTGATGAAATCAGCTGGGCTGATCTCCATAAAAAGCTATCAATGGTTTTAATTTTGGATGCAAAGTTAAGGTAAATAGCCTCTGTTATGGAGTTAAACTGGTGAAAAAAGCCCATAGTAATGAGCAGCAAAGGAAAGATACACAATCACACAATTGTTTTTGTAGATAATGTGTATTCCATGCATGTTGACACTGGCTCATCTCTGTGAATATTGTGGGGATAAAATGTGTGGGTGGTTAACCTCTTATATCCCATTTTAAGACATGAAGAGTGGTATAGGGTGAAGGAGTTAGCCCTGATCCCGAATTCCCATTTCTGGTTTTCTGGAATAAGAGGCAATGTAATTGTAAGGTTTGGGAAATAAAGGCTAAAAGCCCCCAGGGAATGTATTTTTTTCCTGGTATAACAGAAACAAAGAATTTGTAACCCACTGGCATTGCAGGCCGTGTGCTCTACCACCTGTGTTATTAGAACAACAGGTAGAAGCTTGTCGAGGCTGCAGTTCCCAGTAAGAAGTTAAAAATTCGGAGTTTAGACCCTAGGGCTGTAAATATAT
Source organism: Pholidichthys leucotaenia (assembly GCA_020510985.1). Classification (NCBI taxonomy): domain Eukaryota; kingdom Metazoa; phylum Chordata; class Actinopteri; order Cichliformes; family Pholidichthyidae; genus Pholidichthys; species Pholidichthys leucotaenia. The sequence continues at coordinate 406,113,723 of CM035840.1, read as the reverse complement.
GCTAACTTTTGCTTCCCATAGTTTGTATAGGGTGCCTGATAACTATGGCATTGTCAAAAAACATTTTTTACTGTGAAGGAGATATGTGAGAAAACAGAGAAGGTGATTGAGAGGTAGACAGATGTGTCTGACAGAAAAAGGGAGGTGAGAAAGTTTCACCAGTGAGTGGAGGGCATGCAGAGTCAGGGATTTTTTCCAGGGTCAGAAAAAACCATGCCTCAGTCAACCAAACTGGTAGAAATTCTGCAGATAATCATACAAAGTCATCTCACTGCAGAGGAATATTATGTTAAGGCAGGAAATCCTAAATTTGGAAAAATTAAAAACAGATTGCAGGAAACGGAGAAGCAAAAGACTAGGGCTATGTGTTTCATTCCTAAAACAGTAGCTGCATTGAAGGAAGGTCAGGTACTGGTAACTGATTCTGGGAAGGTGATCTTACAGCTATTTAGGCAAAAGGAGGACAGTGAGAAACCACCTCATTATTAGAAGGTTGCCTCATCTCCTCCAACAGCCCCTCCAGCTTCTTGTGTGTCACAGTCAAGTCCATATGCAGAATGCATGAGCCTGCTGTCAAAGCAGATGCCTCTCACTGCATATGTTCAAGAAAACCATGATTTGGTAAATGCAGTAACAGGAGTGCTTCACATGAGGCCAATGCTGACCGTCGCGGACAGCGAAAAGGCTGCAGACACAGTACATCAGTTTATTAATCACCTAACACCTACAGATCCATCAGGCCAATATAATCACCTTTATGACAGGCAGGAGGTAGAGGAGGTGCAGACCCCAAACAAATCAATAGTTACCACCTCGACCCCTATAACAAACCAAAAAGCAGATGGAGGCACTGTTGACATCTATTGAATGAATGAATGAATGAATGAATTTTATTTATTTCGGATAGTACATTACAGGTTAAAAGAAACTGTATAATATAACAACAAGGTCAAATTAGACAAAGACTCCTTCTACTATACAATTCCACGTGAGTTATCCGAAATGGGTGATGGCTGAAGCCGCAGCTTATATTGCCCACCCATATTCCATCCAAGAATTCAAAGGAGAAAAAAGAGAAAACAAGACAAGAGCGATTACAATTTAAAACAAGGCTAAGACAAAATGTGACTGAGAGAAAAGAAAACTGAGCTAGTCTAAGTTAAGCAGTTACTATTCAAAAACAAATCTAAGACATAGTGTCACAGAGAAAAAAAGAAAAAAAGAAAAAACTAAGCTACAACACAACACAGGCTGGAAATGCCAATCCTTACGTGAGTTTACATGTCGTCTTGTAAATATGTTTGGAGTATTCACGTGAGTTTAATGAACACTTGAGCCAGACTTTAACTAGGTTAGGAAACATGTCAAACACTGGTGAAGGAGCAACCCCTAGGAAAATAACTGATTACACAGATTAAAAAAAGCACCTGCAGGCACATCAAAACAGTGGACATATGATGATTATGGTTCGACAATTGCAAATCTGACCAAAAAAGCACCACAGAACACACGTTTACAAGTAGGTGTCATACCTAAGGTACAGTGGGGAAAAAAAGTATTTAGTCAGCCACCAATTGTGCAAGTTCTCCCACTTAAAAGATGAGAGAGGTCTCCAATTTCATCATAGGTGTACCTCAACTATGAGAGACAAAATGAGAAAAAAAAAATCCAGAAAATCACATTAAAGGATTTTTAATGAATTAATTGGTAAATTCCTTGGTAAAATAAGTATTTGGTCACCTACAAACAAGCAAGATTTCTCGCTCTCACAGACCTGTAACTTCTTCTTTGAGAGGCTCCTCTGTCCTCCACTCGTTACCTGTATTGATGGCACCTGTTTGAACTCATTATCAGTATAAAAGACACCTGTCCACAACCTCAAACAGTCAGACTCCAAACTCCACTATGGCCAAGACCAAAGAGCTGTCAAAGGACACCAGAAACAAAATTGTAGACCTGCACCAGGTGGGAAGACTGAATCTGCAATAGGTAAGCAGCTTGGTGTGAAGAAATCGACTGTGGGAGCAATTATTAGAAAATGGAAGACATACAAGACCACTGATAATCTCCCTCCATCTGGGGCTCCACGCAAGATCTCACCCCGTGGGGTCAAAATGATCACGAGAACGGTGAGCAAAAATCCCAGAACCACACGGGGGGACCTAGTGAATGACCTGCAGAGAGCTGGGACCAAAGTAACAAAGGCTACATCAGAAACACACTACACCGCCAGGGACTCAAATCCTGCAGTGCCAGACGTGTCCCCCTGCTTAAGCCAGTACATGTCTAGGCCCGTCTGAAGTTTGCTAGAGAGCATTTGGATGATCCAGAAGAGGATTGGGAGAATGTCATATGGTCAGATGAAACCAAAATAGAACTTTTTGGTAAAAACTCAACTTGTCGTGTTTGGAGGAGAAAGAATACCATACCTACTGTGAAGCATGGGGGTGAAAACATTATACTTTGGGGCTGTTTTTCTGCAAAGGGACCAGGACGACTGATCCGTGTAAAGGAAAGAATGAATGGGGCCATGTATCGTGAGATTTTGAGTGAAAACCTCCTTCCATCAGCAAGGGCATTGAAGATGAAACGTGGCTGGGTCTTTCAGCATGACAGTGATCCCAAACACACCGCCTGGGCAATGAAGGAGTGGCTTCGTAAGAAGCATTTCAAGGTCCTGGAGTGGCCTAGCCAGTCTCCAGATCTCAACCCCGTAGAAAATCTTTGGAGGGAGTTGAAAATCCGTGTTGCCCAGCGACAGCCCCAAAATATCACTGCTCTAGAGGAGATCTGCGTGGAGGAATGGGCCAAAATACCAGCAACAGTGTGTGAAAACCTTGTGAAGACTTACAGAAAACGTTTGACCTCTGTCATTGCCAAAAAAGGGTATATAACAAAGTATTGAAATGAACTTTTGTTATTGACCAAATACTTATTTTATCAAGGAATTTACCAATTAATTCATTAAAAATCCTTCAATGTGATTTTCTGGATTTTTTTTTCCTCATTTTGTCTCTCATAGTTGAGGTATACCTATGATGAAAATTGGAGACCTCTCTCATCTTTTAAGTGGGAGAACTTGCACAATTGGTGGCTGACTAAATACTTTTTTACCCCACTGTAGATTATAGGAACATGCCCATGATAGCTACTGAAACTGGGGCAGCGCAATATTCAGAATGGTCCTTTAAGGACCTTAAAGGCAATTTGTGACACATTGCCTCCACTGACCTCGGGAGCATCCCCGTGGATCAGATCCATGCAGAAGGCCACAGTTGGTTGCCGTTTGTGTTTGGCAGCTATCAGGAGAATAGTAGCCACACATACCTCAGCCTCTATGCTCAAACATATAGAAGAAGAGGCTGGCACAACAAATGAGCCTGATGAGGCTTCATTTAGACAACACAGTGATAACATTTTTGCAGTAATGAGAGGAATGTTCCCTGTAGATCTCACTAGTGCTGAACTAACAGACATTCCTATGAAAAAGGTAAGGAAGCAGGAGCCTATGTGGACAGGTGTTTGGCACTTTGGACTGACATGAACGGAGAAAATCCACGCAATAATGAGACTACACAGGTGGTATTCCGCAATGTTGTTCAGACATCAGTCTCACAACCTGTTAGAGCCACTCTGGAAGCAGTCGTGGGTTTAAACACCCACCCCTGGGCAGAATAGCTGTCTCATGTGCATCTCTATGTGAGACAATCTATTCTATTCGATCTATAAATTCAAGAGGTCTGTCAGTTTGTGTGTCTGTCTGTAGCGATCATAGGACATCATAGGACGGCCTATGATGTGCCTATGATGTTCCTATGATTTCTGCATGATAGGACAGCCTATGATGTTCCTATGATTTCGGCATGATAGGACAGCTTAGGATATGATGCCTGCCTTGATGTCTTTATGATGTCATATAGACTGATGCCTGCCTTGATGTCTATATGAAGTTATACAGACCATGCTGTCCTATGATGTTCCTATGTCAGTGATGCCTGCCTTGCTGTCTACATGATGTCATATAGACCATCACTCACATTCATAGCACTCGCTATGGCGGTCCTACATAGGGACATCATGTGAACAGGTAAATCTGGAAATCTCACTCAACATCTTCTTCTTCTTCTTTTAGATTTGATTTGCTGTTGGCAACCAGCTTACAGGTGCATTACTGCCACGTACTTCACTCTATATTATCACTCTATCTGATCAGGAGCTGTAGTCCTATCATCATTGCTATATCCAGTCGAACCTCAGCTCTATCTTCAGACATCACTCTTCTTCGTCTCCTCGTACTTTATATCATCACTTCACTCTACGTATATCATCACTCTACGCATGTCAGCCACCCCATCTCCTCACTCAACATCATGTGAAGCAGTAAATTTGGAAATCTCACTCAGCAAGTCAGAAGGCAAATCAATAATTAAAAATTATATAGTGTAAAAGTGGCAAGAATATTGGCACTCAATAGATACAGGAAGACATCTTTATGACATTCAAAGCAGGTAAACTCTGCTTTGGGAGTTGGCAGAAACAGGAACGCAGAGATACTCATCACCCGATTAAGAAGAGGAGACACTAATTTAAACCAGATGCTACATACAGTAAATGCACAGCAATTGAGTGAGGACAACAGCTGCATGTCAGGAAAGATCCCGTGAAGATGAAACAGCTCAGGTTCCAGCAGTACCTCCCAGGCATGACTGTGTTGCACATCAGAAAAGAAGTCGTAAAGATGAAACACCTCAGCAGTACGTTGCAGGCATGCCTTGCTTACACCTGCTTTCTACAGACATGCAGAAATACATGCTTATACTTGGTTTCTATGGGCATGCACGGGTATGCACGGGCATGCACAGGTATCTGTCAATTTGTCTGTGTGTCTCTGTGTCACGATCATATGATGCCTACATGATGTCACATATGGCCCTTTTCCACTAGTACCCACTTGGCCCTACTCGGCTCGGTTTGTAGCCTTTTCCATTAGTACCTGGTACCGGGTACTTTTTTAGTACCGACTCAAGGCCAGGGCACAGCTGTGCTGAGTCGAGCCGAGAATGTGACGTGAACAGACTGCAGGCCACTGATTGGTCAGGGCGTAACGTCATGAAAGCGTCTGTCTTCTGAAGAATCGCCAAACTGCCATTTGGCGTGCCAAAAGTTCACGGAGTAAACTCGGTCACCGAGTAAACATGATAATAATAGAGAGGGCATTGTAGGTTTTGCGGAAATCTACACTGTGGTCTAATGAAGAGGTGCAGAGTTTTCTGTGCTTGGTGGCAGATATCAGTATCCACAGCAACATGGAGGTACCCCGCAATGAAACAGATGGCAGCCCAGCATAGAACCGGACTATGGACAAGCTGAAGATGAAAGTGAGAGAACCATCGATGGTGAGTGATTTGTGATATTGTGCATCTTTTTGCTTATTACCTCCGCCAGGCCGAAAAGGCCAGGAGGAGGTTATGTTTTTGCCGGGGTTTGTCTGTTTGTCTGTCTGTCTGTCTGTCTGTCTGTCTGTTGGTTAGCAAGATAACTCAAAAAGTCTTGGACAGATTTCCATGAAACTTTCAGGCGTTGTTGGAAATGATACAAGGAAGAACTGATTAAATTTTGGGGATGATCCGGATCACCGTCTGGATACAGGAATTTTTTAAAGCATTCTTTAACACTGTGACATACGGCTATTTTCAACATGTGCGCAGGCGCAATGGAGGGCGCTGGTCATCGCGTCTGACCAACATAAACTCCGCCTTCTTCAACGTTTTAGGCACAAAAGCACGCGGAAAACACCGTGCCTGTGTTTGCGCGATGCTGCAAAAGCTGAGACGGGCAGCTGTCCGCCGCCGGATTATTTGGCAGAAATTCCCCGGGCAGCCATAGGCGCTGCGCAAAAACCAGCTGCTCGGCAGCGTGCTGTGTGCCTGTGTTTGCGCAACGCTGCAAAAGCTCAGACAGCCAGCTGTCCGCCGCTGGATTATTTGGCAGAAATTCCCCGGTCAGCCATAGTAGCTCCGCAAAAAGAAGCTCTCTGCCGGGCAAGTTTCCAAATCATCTTTGGCCGCGGAGCGCAACCCCAATAAAGATAAAGATTACATGTACCACGAAGGTCGACTGCAAGCAAGATGTTTGTGTCTGTGAACATTCCGTCTTTTGGCGAGTTGATACGTAACGATGTTTACAGTTTGATGACAAGGTTGCTGCCATGTAACAATCATCTTATATCAGCAATTGTCAACTCGTCACTCACACTTCAGCATTTGGAAGTGGTGGCGTTCCATTTTATACTGAGTCCAGTATTGTATGTTATTGTTGTTACAAGACCGCCGACTGTCTGCTGATCTGTATATACTTTTATTTATTTATTTATTTATTTTCTACTCCTTTTAGTTCTGCATTTAATATGAACCCTGAGTTTGAAATAAACGTTTGATTTTTTAATAAAACCCACGCCAACCCGTCTACCTAATTGGCATCCGTCAGTGAAGCCCTCAGTGCTGCTTTCAGTGATCTAAAACGCTCACATAACCCATTGGCCTGTGGGTTGTACGCAGTTGTGTCGTGACTTCTTTTGTTTTTTCTTTTGAATTCTTGGATGGAACATGGGTGGGCAATATAAGCTGCGGATTCAGCCATCACATATTTCGGATAACTTATGTTGAACTGTATAATCAGAGGAGCTATTGTCTAATTTGACCTTGTTGGATTTTATTACCCCCTTTGTTATATTATTCACTTTCTTTTAACCTGTACTCTTAATCTATTCGAAATAAAGATTAATTCATTCGTTCATTCAATTGCAACACCCCCAGCCTGGGAGTTTGCAGATGCAGGACATGGACACAACACCAACACTTCAGTTTATTACCTCCGCCAAGGAGGTAATGCTTTTACTACTGAACCACTAATCCTATCATTGTGAATCCAATTGCTACTCAGATGTTTTCATGGTCAAGGAATCTCACAACGTACACACAAACACTGTATGGGGGGAACTGTGGCGCTTGGCGGAGGTCTGCGCTCTCCGAGTGCTTTTCTAGTTTATCCTGTTGGTGGTAAGCGCAATTTTTGAGCAATACAATGCAGTCCTGTGCTGGCTAATGAGTGTTAGCTAGTAGCTAGCTAGCTAGTAGCCAAATGCTAATTCACGCTTGCTTTGTCCGAAGTATTCACTTGTGAGAGCAAAACAATGAAATATGCTAATCCTGGTTAAAGTCCTGGTTTGTGTACGTGTTGCACTTTGGTGCTGTGCATTAAGTTGTGTGTAATTTCTTTCTAGAATCTGTTTCCACATGCCAGGAGTTAGCCTCCCTCAGCATGCTGGTATTTATATTGCAGATACAGGTCAAGTGGACCCCAGGATCCAAAATCTCAACATATTCAAGTGCATTTTCAAACCAGTGATTTATAAAGTGATTCATATAATTTTCTAAAGCGTCAGAATAGACCCACACACCAATTCTGTGGATTTTCCAAAAAAAGTGTTGGAACAGTGTTTTTGTGCTGTTTCTGTTCCACCGTAAATCCCTGGATTGAAAAAATGTACTTGTACATGTACAGAGTGGATCCTGGGGTGCTCACTCATCAGGGAAACAAAGCATTTTTGTCACATCCCACCACTGACTTTCACAAGTGTATTTCCCTAATACAGGTACATCTCCAAAAATTAGAATGTCATGAAAAAGTTCAATATTTTTTGTCACTCATTTCAGAAAGTGAAATCCATATATTATATAGATTCATTACACAGACAGTGATATATTTCAAGCATTTATTTATTTTAATTTTGATGATCATGGCTTATAGCCCCTGAAAACCCCAAATTCAGTTTCACAAAAAATTAGAATATTACATAAAATTAATTAAAAAAAGTAGTTTTTAAATAGAAATGTTGGCCGCTGAAATGTTGGTTAACATGGACTGTAGCCGTAATCTTCAAAATTAAAATAAACACTTGCAATATATCACTGTCCGTGTAATGAATCTATATATGGGTTTCATTTTCTGAAATGAGTGACAAAAAATATTGAATTTTCATGATATTCTAGCTTTTGAGATGTACCTGTGTATGTGTTGAACTTGCTTTAACTAACCACCATCCATTTCTGTCCTTGGTCTTGGCAAGAGGAAAGGAAAAGGAGGCACGACACAATGGACCTTGCCACTGTGGAAAGTACTGAAATCCTTTGCTTTTATAGGTAAAGTGCCAAAACCAAAGTAGCACAATTTCCACTTAATATAAAAGGGACTGAACTGAGATTTATTTGATTGTGTGAATATTAATTACAGAATAATTGAAGATGAATGGCATATCAACTGTAAAATAAACCGCTTGTTGGTGTAACGGAGTCAAAAATGTACTCTAAGTATTTCTTTTTATCAGTTATGTTTTTCTTTATATTGTGAATTTTATTTTACTTGAGTACTTTTATTTTGGCAGTACACTTCTCACATCCGCTCTTCCTGTACCTTCGAGGCTCCGGTAGTTTAGTCTTTCCCCACAGTATCGCGTTGCTTTGCTGTGGGTAAGTTGTGTCCGGGATGCTGCTGGCACTATATAATTGTATTGTTCGTTAGTCTTATCATTTAAACTGTAACCTTAGTTTGTAATTGTTCCTTATTAGTTTGTCATGTCACTGTAGTGTATTTTTTTTTGTTATTTGTGTTATAAATAAGTGTTTTATAGATGTTTCGGCGCACATTGGGAGTCCGGTGGGCGCCATTTTTAGGGTTTCGCGCCGATATAGGCTCAATGGTGACTCCAGCAGCGTGTGCCGTTGTGTAATTTTTGTTTTTGTTAATGTAGGAGCCTGTGTGGGATCGAGGTACAGATGGAGCGTGATGCATTTTGTTTTATTTCTCTAACAGGTATGTTTGTTTCTGAAAAATTTTATTATTTGAAATGTTATTTATTTTTGTACTGTGAAGTTATTTTAGAGCTCCTTTCCACACAGTATCGCGTTGCTTTGCTGTGGGAGCCTGTGTGAGATCGAGGTACAGACAGAGCGTGATGCATTTTGTTTTATTTCTCTAACAGGAGAAATAAATTGTGGAAACAGCAGTCTGGTGTCATCGTGGTCCCTATGCTGCACACACACTTGTTTTGATGTTCCCGATCACGGCCGCTTAAGGGTGCCCCAAAAAGAACGCTTGTGACGAGATCCGTTACACTGGTGCCGTTGACCCTTGGATCTTCAGATCAGCTGGACGCCGATCACCGTGGATGCTGCATCGCCATACTGGGTCTACGCTGGGACGTATATGTGGTCAGGCATATACAGGACTATTGTATTAGGTTTTAACTGATATATGCCACCTTATTTTGGACTTAGTCACAACGAAGAAAAAAAAAAAAATTTTTTCACTGTGTAAAGTTGTTCAAGAGAAGAGAAAAAAAAAGACATGGATAATTATAAAACACCTGTTTTGCCAAAAGGGAGAGGTATCTGGCGCAGTGATATTGCTATTAGTAGAGATGTGGGACATTTAAAATGTATGAACAGTGGTGGGGATACAGGGTTAGGTCAGAGCCCAGATTGTATTCTTGTTGGTGAGTTCATGAGTGAGGGTCCTCATGTTTTCACACCCTGCAGTAATGTCGGTGCCATTGAAAATTTTACAGACATGGTGGGGCAGCTTGGTGCTCAAATTGGTGAGTCTATAGTCACTAAATTAATGTCTGCTGGTGTTGTGAATATGACCAATGACAACCAGACTTCTCCTACTGATCGAACAGCACATTGTGATGTTACCAGATGTGACCCCCCACATGTGACTGTTCATGTTAAGTCAGACAGAGAACTACGTATATTTAGAGGTGACGGTACTGACAAATATTCAGTTCGGGACTGGATTGACTTGACTAAGGCTGAACTCAAGAAGAGAGAGATTCCTGTATGTGAGCAAGCAGGAGAGATAATGGGTCATTTATTGGGCAAAGCTAAAGACGTTGTGAAAGTTGCCCTGTGTAGTGACCTGGAGCTAGATGCTAAAAAGGAACCTGAAATAATTTCCGATGTTCTTCTCCGTTACTTCTGTGATGCCTCCTCATGTCTTCCGCTCGCAGATTTTTATGCAACCCTGCCCAGGCACAGAGAAAACCCAGTGGACTACTGGATAAGGCTGAATAAAGCAGCTGACCTGGCTCTCGAGGGCCTGCGTAGACAAGGCAAGCAGACTGAGGACATGAGCAAAGAGGTTGCTATCATGTTTGTCAAAAATTGTCCTGATCCTGATCTGTCTTGCACCTTGAAGTGGAAACCACCTCATGAATGGACCTCACGTGATGTTCAGTTGAGAATTGACGATTATCAGAGAGAGGTTAGAGCTAGTGCCAGAGCACCTGATGGTCCACAGCTAATGAGTCACACAGCCGCTGTAACATCTGACAAACCCAGGTTGCCATCTTCAGCCATGACCATGCCAGAACAGTGCCACACCCCAGTCATTCCCTCTTCACTTCCTCAAACCCGACAGTTTACGTGTCAGGGCCCCTCCCCATTCCCCATTTCTGACCCTACCCCAAACACACTCGGCTCAGATTGTGCTAGTGTGCCGGTTGTTGCTCAAAATCTCCAACAGTCAGAGGAGAGGCTCCTTGGTCGCGTGGTTAGTATGTTTCAGGAAATGATGGAGAAGTTGCAGCAGTGTACAATTCCTCACCTGACTGAGAGCAATAGATTTAACCACTTGCGCTCCGTTGTTCCGCGGGCGGGCAAGTCTCTGTGTCCTATGACGCACGAGGGCGCACGAGAGCGCGCTCGTGCGCCCTCGTGCGCATGACGCATGATAAGGATATTGATGGTGATGGTGTAGGTGGTGTGCCCTCCAAGCGCCACTGAAAAAAAAATCTGCAAACACAGCCGCGAACAGATTAGTTCATCTGATTGACCTCTCATTCGACTAATAAGAGCCTTGAATTGGGTTTCTGAAACCTTGAGGAGCCAATGAATGAAAATCTAGGAAGGAGGACCCGCCTACTGTGAACGCAGGAGCCAATTGAAGCACAGAAATTCAGGCTGGGTGAAGCGATATTTACTGCTGCAGAAGGACTCTGTACGAATCTACTACAGACCCAGGCTCACCCAGCAGCATGGAGAACACCCACAAGTGGGACCTGCACTCATTCCAGCAGAATAGACGGAGGCCGACGACAAAAGTCGTAAATCATTCGCCAAAACGGCAATAATGGAATTATGTTGATCGGGATCCATGAGCGGAGTAGCGTCGCGTTCGTCTGACAATGGGGGAAGAGCTGTTCGCCGCGACTCTGCTGCTTTGAAGAGGTAAGGTGTTATAAGCTAAATTATTATTTATCCCTGAAAACTGTAATCCAAAAATGACTTTTGACCGATCGGTAAATTACAACTGTACTGCGCACGAAGTACGTGCGCCGCGATAAACGGTTCATTTGCCGTGTTCGGACTGTGAACGCCCCCCCCCACGGTCCGAACGCCCCACGGTCCGAACGCCCCCCGGTCCGCGGGAGGAAGCATATCAGTCTATTCCATCATGTAGCGATGGCCCTCTTCTGTAGCGGGGGTGGGGGGGCGTTCACGGTCCGTTCACGGTTCCCCCCCCCACACACACACACACAGTAGCGAGGGGGGGGGGAGCCGCTGTGAAAGCATGCAAGGAGTGTAATCCGTCATGTAGAGGGCCGAATTTGGTCCTTGGTAGCGGGGGGGGGGGGGGAACGACCCCCCGCCCACACACACACACACAGACACAGCCCTGAGTGTGACCTTTCATTAGAGCCTAAAATGAAGATTCTACATTGAATTATTCAAAAGTTACAGACGTTTTTCCAAACTGTGCCATTTGGCACAATTTGGCACAGTTCCAAAACGCCTGGGAACAGCCTGAGAACAAAGCTGTGTAAAATATTCATTTTTTGTGGTATTGTTACCAAATTTGGATCTCAGCTGGATAACACTTGGTTCTACATTTCTGTTGCATTTTCCAGCCGGATCGGACAGCTGTGTGTTATTTACAAGCATTTGTATCCAAAAAAACACTGTGTCCAGTTTTTTTTTCTTCAAGTTCAGTATGTTTAGATGACTGTAACTCAGTGGCCGGAGCACGTAGAGAGATTATGTTTTTTTTGCCAAAAAATTCAAAGTGTTTTCTTTTAAATGAGACCAACCCCATGAAGATGCTGCAAAGGGTTGAATAACAGCTTTCGATTTACTTTGGGCACGTTATTTTTTGGCATTTTTAGGAAAATTGCCTGGAGTGCAAGTGGTTAAACGTGCCCCTCGTCAGAGACGCCCCAGAGAAGCAACTTGTATGGTCTGTAATGACACACGTCACTCCACCATTTCACATTGCATGTCTGAGAAACTGTGTTTTACCTGTCTTTCCCCTGGTCATACCAGACTGGCCTGTCCCAACAACAACTGTCAGCCTCCTTCTCAGTCTCAGGGAAACTAACTGACCTGTACTTGGAGGGAGGCAGTGCAGGTCTCACCTTAAGCTCCCACTGCAGTGATACATCTGATGCTGAGTCGATTTTTGCATCGGTGAGAAACTCATGCGATGATGTAATTGTTGTGTATCAGAACATTCACGTAATTGGCAATAGTTCTAGCCTGTTCTACACACTAGTAGCTTTTGGTGGTGCAGTGATAATTGAGGGCATGCTGGACAGTGGCTCCATGGCCTGCAGTATCAACGAGGATGCAGAGAAGAAACTGAGAACTGCTGGAGTGATAACAAATGAGAACCAGATTGATGTGAATGTGATGCTGGTTGGGTGTGGTGGACAGCATGTCAGGCCAAAGAGTGCTTTTGACATTGTGATGGAGGTGTATGGTTGTAAAATGCTGGTCCCCATTCTGGTTGTTTGTGGTCAGCATGATGAGTTGATTATTGGTACCAATGTCATAAAGCACATCCTACACCATTCAAAAAAATGCAAGTCCTATTGGAAAACAGTGTCTGGCCCCTGCCCAACTGCAGAACCAGAAGCTGAGCAGTTCTTGTCTATGCTCACTGGTTTGAACCCCTGGAAAGGAAATGACATTCCTGACAAAGTTGGTACTGTCAGATGTAACTCAGCCACCTACCTTGAACCTGGGCGTGAGTACCTTGTTTGGGGTAAATTGCCTAAAGACACTGTTGTATCTCCAGGCAGTACAGTCATGACAGAGCCCACATCTTCTCGTTCAGCTCCTAGGGGTGTCCTAGTAGCTAAGATTGTAACTCCTATGTGGGGTGACAGGTGGGTCCCGCTTAAACTCATCAACACGTCCAACAAGCCTGTGTTGTTACGGCGCAATGCGAAGCTAGCTGACGTCTACACATGTGTAGCCCTTGAAGACATGGACACAGCTGAGCAGTCTAGTGTACCAGTGATCTGCTACACACAGTCTACAACAGCATGTGATGCCGGTATGGAGTCTGTAAAAGAAAAACTCAAGTCAGTGGGGCTTTGTGACATAGACATCAATTCATGCCAAGTGTCAGAGGACTGCAAAAAGAGAATGGCTGACTTGGTACTTCAGTACGAGGATGTCTTTTCACGCCACCACCTAGACTGTGGAGGAGCTAAGGGCTTTGTACACCGTATACATTTATCTGATGATAAACCATTCAGACTCCCATACAGGCGTGTACCCCCTAGTCAGTATCAGAAATTAAGACAGGTGCTAAATGAAATGGAGGAAAAAGACATTATCAGGAAATCAACTAGCGAGTATGCATCTCCCTTGGTTCTTGTGTGGAAAAAGAATGGCGACCTCCGCATCTGCACGGATTTTCGCTGGCTGAATAAGAGGACTCTGAAAGACGCTCACCCTCTCCCTCACCAGGCAGATTGTCTGGCAGCACTGGGAAGTAACTGCCTCTTCAGCACAGTGGATTTAACGTCCGGCTTCTACAACATGCCGCTTCATGAGGATGACAGGAAGTATTCTGCTTTTACCACTCCGATGGGCTTGTATGAGTACAATCGCCTGCCCCAGGGATTATGCAATAGTCCTGCTAGTTTTATGTGCATGATGACTGCTATTTTTGGTGACCAGAATTATTTGACTTTGTTGTGCTATTTGGATGATCTGCTGATTTTTGCATCTGATGAGGAGAGTGCATTGCAGCACCTTGAGATGGTGTTCAGCAGGCTGCGTAGGCACAACTTGAAGTTGGCACCCAAAAAGTGTTTTTTCCTCAGGAGATCTGTGAGGTTTCTTGGTCACGTAATTGATGAGAATGGTGTTTCAACCGACCCTAGTAAGGTTGAAAACATCGCAAAAATGACTTGTGCTGACCTTATGGACACTGATGGTGTGACACCGTCCCAAAAAAGACTTAGATCCTTCTTGGGGATGGTTAATTACTATCAGCATTTTGTGCCAGGATATTCTGCCATTGCCAAGCCATTGTTCAGCCTGTTGAAAGGTGGAAAATTTAAAGGCAGATGTAAGAAAACCAAGATGGCTTGCAGAAAGCTTTGTGCTTCTGATTGGACCCAAGAGCACATACATGCCTTTGAAAGTCTCAAATCTGCACTTGTTAACACTGTGGTCTTGGCTCATCCTAACTTTGACCATCCCTTCATGCTTTCAACTGATGTGTCTCTGGATGGGATAGGTGCCGTTCTGTCCCAAGTCCAGGAAGGTGAAAGTCATGCCAGACCCATTGCTTTTGCCAGTAAGTCACTGACACAGTCTCAGAAAAACTATCCAGCACACCGACTGGAATTTTTGGCTTTGAAATGGTCCATCACTGACAAGTTTAGTCATTGGCTAAAAGGTCACAAATTCACTGTTTGGACTGACAACAATCCTTTGAATCACATATTGACAAAGCCCAAGTTAGACTGTTGTGAACAACGCTGGGTAGCCAAGTTGGCTGCGTATGACTTTGACATAAAGTATGTTCCAGGGTGGCAGAACATTGTGGCTGATGCATTAAGCCGTGTGCCTTTTGTCAAGGAAAATATTGGTCACAGACTGTTCAATGAGCCATATGTGAAACTCCTCAGTGAAGTCAAAAATGTGTCTACTGCCTCTGTTCAGGATGCTTTTCGTTCATCCAGTGGTCACGTGGATGCGATGTGTGACAATGCTCATACCTCCCGGGTACACACTCAGATTGTGAATTCAGAAGAAGTGTCTGCTGTGATGCAGTCACACATTGAGTGGGATGCTGGTCCGAGGGCCCGGGCAATTGAAGCCTTGCAGTTTTTGCCCCAGTTAGTTCCACCAGGTCAAGACCCATTGCCTGCCTATTCTGAAAAGGCTTTGTGTGACAAACAGTTGGAGGATGGAACTCTTTCTCGCGTCCTGTTTTATGTTGAAAGACATCGGAGACCCTCAAGGAGAGAAAGGGTGAAAGAATCATTTTCAGTGATTAAATATCTGAAACACTGGGATAAGCTATCTGTGAGCAATGGTGTTCTGTACAGAGTTTCAAGAGACCAGAGAACCAAGTCCAAACGGCTTCAGTATGTTGTCCCAGACTCACTTAAGGATGAGGTGTTGAAAGGCGTATATGATGATGCTGGTCATCAAGTACAGTCGCGAACCCTCAGTTTATCCAGACAGATTTTTCTGGCTGACCCTTGAGAGAGATGTTAGAGACCATGTCAGACACTGCCAGCATTGTGTCCTCAGCAAGTCAGCTGAACCTGAGGGACGAGCTCCCTTAGAGAGCATCTTGTCATCTAGACCACTGGAGCTGGTCTGCATTGACTTTTGGTCAGCTGAAGACTCTAGGAACAAGTCTATTGATGTCCTAGTGATAACAGATCACTTTACCAGGATGGCTCAGGCCTTTCCTTGTAAGGATCAAGCAGCTAAGCAAGTGGCAAATGTTCTGTGGAACAAGTACTTTTGTGTCTTTGGATTCCCAGAAAGAATCCACAGTGACCAAGGTCCTAATTTTGAAAGTCAATTAATCAGTGAACTCCTCAAAGTGTCCGGTGTCAGGAAATCTCACACTACCCCTTACCACCCAATGGGAAATGGGAGTGTCGAACGGTTTAACAGGACACTGGGTGGGATGATTCGTGCACTGTCCCCTGAGGTGAAAGCTAACTGGCCACGACGGTTGCAGACTTTGACATTTATGTACAACTGTACAGCCCATGAGACGACTGGCTTTCCTCCTTTTTACCTCATGTATGGCCGTGTGCCCTGTTTGCCAGTAGATGTCATGTTTCGTTCTGTTCTTCGCGATGCTGATGTAACCAGTTATGACAAGTATGTGGCAACTCTCACCTGTGAGCTAAAAGAAGCAATGATGGTTGCTCAGGACCGTGCTGCTAAGGAGCAACACAGACATGCTAATCTTTACAACAGGAAAGTGAAAGGATCCAGGATTGAGATTGGTGACAGGGTGCTTTTGGCCAACAGAAAGGAGAGAGGCAAAAAGAAAACTGCTGATAAGTGGGAATCAACTGTTTACACTGTAATGGATGTGAACCCACAGACCCATACATACAGGATTTGTGACACTCTTACTGGACGGACAAAAGTGGTCCACAGGAATCTGTTGATGCTGGTAAATTTTCTTCCTGTGGTGGATGTGTGCGATGTGTCCAGTCCAACCATGGTTCATCCACCTTAGCTACAGACGTTGGTGATGAGGGAGACTCATCTGTGGACCTCTTCGAGGGAGAGAGTGAGGCTGGTACAGGTAATCCGTCTTCATGTGGAGAAACACGTGAACCATTAGTTGATCCAGAACCTGTTGACTCTGAAAGGAGAACTGTTGAGTGGATCACGCAGCTCACTGAACCATCTGTGTCACAGGTAGACGTTTCTGATGTGACAAGTGTGTCCTCTGACCCCCAGAACTCGTCAGTTGCGCATGTTGCTCAAGGTGTAGATCATCCCATGTCCTCTGACTCTAGACCTGTGACTACAGCTGCTACTGATACTCATGGTGGACAAACACTTGACAGTCAACTAGTTTCTGTTCCTGACTCCGAGAGACGGACAGACACTCCCCTTGTTCGCTGTACTGTTGACCAGACGTCACGTACACATTGTGACTGTCCAAATGCACAACCTCAAATCAGGTCAAGATTTGGTCGCCTGATTAAACCTGTAAACAGACTAGTGCAGACAATGTCCAGGCAAGATGTGATTCGTGACAAGTTTAATGTTAAGGGTGTTTGTAGGTCTATGTTTCAGACCCTGACTGATTAAATGTCACATGTGTGGACTATGTTTTTGTGGACTTAGCTTTGTTTTTTTATGTTCGGTTATTTTATTTTATTGTTCAAGAGCATTTGCCACACTTATAGTTGGGGTTTTTGTGGGGTGTACAAGGCACTCCATTACCAGTGGTTGGGTTGAGAGATAAGCGCTGCTCTCATGCCACTTCGTCCTTGTGTGGGATATTCTGTAAAATGGTGTTCTTTAACTAACCCTGGGTGTTTGTGTATTATAGTGAATTCTGTGTAGCTATGGCTCAAGTTCAGTAAAATTCAGTGGGGTGGGTGTAACGGAGTCAAAAATGTACTCTAAGTATTTCTTTTTATCAGTTATGTTTTTCTTTATATTGTGAATTTTATTTTACTTGAGTACTTTTATTTTGACAGTACACTTCTCACATCCGCTCTTCCTGTACCTTCGAGGCTCCGGTAGTTTAGTCTTTCCCCACAGTATCGCGTTGCTTTGCTGTGGGTAAGTTGTGTCCAGGACGCTGCTGGCACTATATAATTGTATTGTTCGTTAGTCTTATCATTTAAACTGTAACCTTAGTTTGTAATTGTTCCTTATTAGTTTGTCATGTCACTGTAGTGTATTTTTTTTTTGTTATTTGTGTTATAAATAAGTGTTTTATAGATGTTTCGGCGCACATTGGGAGTCCGGTGGACGCCATTTTTAGGGTTTCGCGCCGATATATGCTCAATGGTGACTCCAGCAGCCTGTGCCGTTGTGTAATTTATGTTTTTGTTAATGTAGGAGCCTGTGTGGGATCGAGGTACAGACGGAGCGTGATGCATTTTATTTCTCTAACAGGTATGTTTGTTTCTGAAAAATTTTATTATTTGAAATGTAATTTATTTTTGTACTGTGAAGTTATTTTAGAGCTCCTTTCCACACAGTATCGCGTTGCTTTGCTGTGGGAGCCTGTGTGGGATCGAGGTACAGACGGAGCGTGATGCATTTTGTTTTATTTCTCTAACAGGAGAAATAAATTGTGGAAACAGCAGTCTGGTGTCATCGTGGTCCCTATGCTGCACACACACTTGTTTTGATGTTCCCGATCACGGCCGCTTAAGGGTGCCCCAAAAAGAAGAACCGTTACGCTTGTGACGAGATCCGTTACATTAGTGTATTTTTTTTTTTTTTGTCAGATCACTTGTGTGATCCTTTGTTACGTTCATAACTGTATGTTGCACTTTGAGGAATGGGAGTTGTTTAGTCATCAATATAATTTAGTTTATATGTGTAGTTTATAGTCTATCATCAATAAACTAATGCAATATTATAATAGCAGGACACATTACAAATATTTGAGACCCATTGTAGTGCTTCCTTTTATATTTTAGCAATACAAGTACAAAACACCGCCCACACTTGAAGCCAGGGCAAGAAGAGACACAGTGGTGACAGAGCGGTGGCTACATTTTTATTGATAAAAATTCCATATTTTGACTGAGCGACTCCACACTCTGTGATGCACACCCTCAGTTAAAGTACTAGATTCCATTCAAGTGAATGTATTAATTCATTCTGATTGCTGAGGCCACAGTAAAAACAAATTTTAAACATAACCCAGCCCTTGTAAAATCTACTTTACTGAAGTGCAGCTACATGAAAATTGTGGTTAAATACAGCAGCGAAGTACTTTATTGCCACATTCCACCATTGGCTTTTAGCAACAAGGGTATTTCCCAAATATGTTTTAAACTTGCATTAATTAACCACCTGAAGCGGCATGAAAAAATAAGCAGCCGTGCTGTGGTTTTAAGCAGGTTTTATTAAATCATACCACCTTCACGGGATCCCCTCTCCGGTGCATAGTGGAGCAGCCCGGAGCGGGATCCCTAGGCTCTCAGAGAAGGAGAGGCGGACACGTGTGTGTCTACCAGTTGCAGGATCAGAGTGTGAGAAGAAGAGAGAGATTGCGTTACAGAGTTGCACCTTAAATACTTGATCATAACAATACATCAAAAAGACATACCCCACAGTCTAGAATGATCAAAGGGACAACAGAACAGGCAGGAGGTATTTGCATTTGTAAGCCATACATCACAATGGGCAGATTAGCTAGACCTCACTCTAAGTGCAAGACAAAGAGGCTAACAAGCACATCTACATATTGGTCTGAGTCTCTAGGTCACAGTAAGGACAGGACGCATGAGTACAAAGGATGAAAGGCATCGATTAACATCACATAGGTGAGACAGAAGAAACTCGTCTACCTGTAGACATTAATACACCAAAGCACATCTAAGATGCTCAGAAAAAGCACAGTAAGGACAAGCCATATGCACACTATACCGAATGGCGCATTACATCACAACACATGCATGTTTGCATCACAAATACATGAATGGCACATTGCTTCTCAGTAATGCAGCAGAAAAACAGAGAAAAGAGGGCTGAGTGTCCTTAGTCTGTTGTGGGGTTAAAACGAACCGCCACACACGCTCCCCCCCAGAGGACGCGGCAGGGGGTCGCGACCTCGATAATCCATCTGTGTGAGCGAGCTGTGGGAGAAGCTCGCTGCAGGCGGAGGGGGGGGAGGGGAGGGGTAGTAAGTGCCGGCAGGAGCTGTGAAATCGTCCTGAGCCGTGCAAAAATTGCTTGTGGGTCCGCAATGTCGAAGGGCTGGTCCCGTTGAACGTGCAGCGGTCCACAAGAAGAAAAATTAGTCTCTGACTCCTCTCGTGGCCATGAAGAAAAGCAGGAGCGGCTGTAAGAGAAAAAGTAAACAAAGCATAGGGACTGTTGGCTTTGGGTGCTGAAGCAACCCCAAAGCTCCTGGGAACAGCTGGCGGCTGAAATCCCGTTGTGCCGTGGCTAAGACCATTAAAAAATCCAGTGGCGAGCTGCGTGCTTGCTTCAGGTGAACGAGCAACCCTGAAGGTTCTGTGGGCAGCGGTGGAGGACGATGGCGGTCTGTGGCGTGGCTGAGACTGTTAACAAATCCTTCCAGTATGCTGCATGCGTGCCTCAGGTGAGCGAGCAGCCCTGAAAGGCAGCGGCGAAGGAGGAAGGCAGTCTGTGGAGACATTACTTGTCCCATGCGTGATGCGCCGTCCTTGTAACTCCCCGATGCGTGCGCGGGGGTTCAGTGCGTGGGTGGGCCGCTGGAGTGGTGAGTCAGGGTGCAGAAACTTGGTGGAGAACGGCGCAGACGGCGCCGGTAAAATCCAGGTTGAGCTGTGGCTGTAGATTGGCCATGGTGCGTTGGAGCGGTGAGAGGAAATAGACGATCTTTAGTCCCTCAGGCCCGTGCAGATACGTTGGAGCGGCGGGAGGGAATAGACGATCTTATGTTCCTCAGGCTCATGCAGCTGCGTTGGAGCGGTGTGAGGAAGTAGACGATCTCCGTCCCTCGGGCTCGTGGAGACGCGTTGGAGCGGTGCGAGGCAATAGACGATCTTTGTGCCCCGGGCTTGTGCAGCTGCGTTGGAGCGGTGAGAGGGAGGAGACGATCGTTGTCGCTCGTGCGGCCATGGTGCGTTCAGTTCCACGTGCTGCGCTCCCCGTCGGCCCTGGAGGTTGCCGTCGTGGAGAGAGGACGAGGTGCGTGCGCTCTCTGTGAGAGCGGCCGGTCCAGCGTGGTCATCCAAAACAGAAGGCTGCGTCTTCAAGGGGCCACCAACGCAGCTGTGTAGCTGTCCAGCTTGGAAGGTTGCTTTCGCACAAAACGTGTGCGTGTTTTTCGGGGTCACCAGTGAAGCGGCATGAAAAAATAAGCAGCCGTGCTGTGGTTTTAAGCAGGTTTTATTAAATCATACCACCTTCACGGGATCCCCTCTCCGGTGCATAGTGGAGCAGCCCGGAGCGGGATCCCTAGGCTCTCAGAGAAGGAGAGGCGGACACGTGTGTGTCTACCAGTTGCAGGATCAGAGTGTGAGAAGAAGAGAGAGATTGCGTTACAGAGTTGCACCTTAAATACTTGATCATAACAATACATCAAAAAGACATACCCCACAGTCTAGAATGATCAAAGGGACAACAGAACAGGCAGGAGGTATTTGCATTTGTAAGCCATACATCACAATGGGCAGATTAGCTAGACCTCGCTCTAAGTGCAAGACAAAGAGGCTAACAAGCACATCTACATATTGGTCTGAGTCTCTAGGTCACAGTAAGGACAGGACGCATGAGTACAAAGGATGAAAGGCATCGATTAACATCACATAGGTGAGACAGAAGAAACTCGTCTACCTGTAGACATTAATACACCAAAGCACATCTAAGATGCTCAGAAAAAGCACAGTAAGGACAAGCCATATGCACACTATACCGAATGGCGCATTACATCACAACACATGCATGTTTGCATCACAAATACATGAATGGCACATTGCTTCTCAGTAATGCAGCAGAAAAACAGAGAAAAGAGGGCTGAGTGTCCTTAGTCTGTTGTGGGGTTAAAACGAACCGCCACACACCATCCATTTCTGTCTATTGTCTAGGCAAGAGGGAAACGATCCACCCCAAACTGGACCGTGCGTCACTATTTACAGAGATGCAGGCTGAAGATCTGCTGAACTGGGACCAACTTGAGCGGCACATCCCAGCTGCTTCTCAGTGAGGCAGCATGGTCGGCGTGTGTGACCCATTCTAAGTTGGTTTTTTTGGTTTTTTTACAGTTTGAATTTTGCACATTCTGAATAATCTGGATTTTGCTGCTGATTGTAATAAACAATTTAGTGACTTATGTGTTTGCATCATGATTTTCTATTTTGTCTGTTAAGGCACCGTGGGAAAAGAGTCAACAGTACAAACCCTTTATCAGTGATGTTGAAAATAATGGCTCATTTTTAAGAAAAAGTAACCAAAACAATTATTTGATTTACTGAAGACTGTATTGTTGGATGTGCCACCGCAGAAGACCCTGCACACTTTAGTGACAGTACCAGTATATGGAGGAATTCTGGGACATACTAGCATCTGTACTTTATCATAATGGGTTAGGGCGGGGGTGTCCAATCATGTGCCATGGAGACCCAAGACCCTGCAGGCTTTACCTCCAACCAGTGTCTTCAACAGCAGATTTCACTGAATTTCTTCCACTGATAGCTGATCAGTGAAAACACCTGCTGAAGAGGCTGGGAAGAAGAGAGAACCTGCAGGGTCTTGGCCCTCCATGGCACATGATTGGACACCCCTGGGTTAGGGTTTAATGGGATTTAACATTTTAACACAAACTGCTTTATGGTTCATAATTCTGTGACAGACTTACACCAAACCAAAAGTGATTTCTCAAACTGCTGGATTGTTCTTAGACAGCTTTTCCAATCTGTTAGTATTTAATTTATGTCACTTGGTGGTAACCTTCACATATAAAACAAAAGAGACACATCTGCAAAAATTTCAAAGGTTTATTGTCAGTGCAATTCTCAGTGCAATACTACATGAATACATGTATAGTACATTGTTGATGCAGAGAATATATATTTCTACAGTACATGTATCTAGTAAATCAAGTATTTCTCCATGTAACCTTGTGACTGCATTATTTTAATTGCTTTTAATCCTAGATCAAGTTTGTTTTGGCCTAAAATGCATCATAATTGTCAAATATATCTTATTATACCTAACTCAGTACTGTTTACCTTTTGAATATATATTTTGTGGCTAATATAACCCCATAACTACAACCTGGCGATCAAGTTGTGTCAACTGATCACTTTTTGCCATGACACCACCACAGACTCAGTGCTGCTGGAGCAGGTACACGCCATGAAGTCTAAACAGTCTCTCCATGATTTTCACACAGATCAGAGCAATTTGTTGCACAGGAAGCTAAATGTTTCTACAGACATGCTTAAGCTCTATAACCACTGTGTGGTTGTGAAGCTGGGGTGACATGAGTGAGAGGCTGTCTTGAACGCCAGACCCACAGTTTGAAGCAGAAATTTTCCCACAACAGAGCCATCTGAAACACACATACACAGCATACATATTTTAGTACCTAATAGCGATAACTTGCAGACATTACAGTGTAGTGCGATGTACTTAAAGCAAACTAGCATTAGCAATCATTAGCTTACCGTCATATGTGATCTAGCTCGTATCCTCACGTCTTCGGCTCTATGGCTTCCCAGACACTCCAGTACTTTTCCAGAGTGTTTCGTCCCGCTGCCTGTACCCTTCTCTGGTGGTCCTTTTTGGCCTTTATGGTGACAAAAAGCCAGAGACTGAGGAGTCGCCTTGTACAGCCGCCATGTTATGTTTTGCTTGGGTCGCATGTTTTACGTCACGGGAGTGTGGCGCCGCCTTGCTGTAGAAAAAAAAATCCCACCCACCCCAGGCATACCCAGCTGCAATGGAAACACAACCGAGCCGAACCGAGTAGTGTAGAGTAAGGCCAACTGGGTACTAGTGGAAAAGGGCCATAGACACCATAGTATAGAGTCGCCAATGATGTTCCACAACATGGAGAGCAATACAGTGAGGAGAACTGCTGCACATCAGAAAAGATTCTGTGAAGATGATTCACCTGAGGTTCCAGCAGTACGTCGCAGCCATGACTGAACAACACAGCCGTCTGAGACAGGAGACCTTTCAGCAACGGGCATGCAGAAATACTTGCTTATACTTGCTTTCAACGGGCATGGACGGGTCACGAACATAGGACCGCCAATGATGTGCCTATGATGTCTGCATGATGTCCGATGGCGTTCTTATGATGTCACTAATCAAAGGACGCGCTACATGATGTCTGTGTGCAGAAATACATGCTTATACTTGGTTTCTACGGGTATGCATGGGCATGCATGGGTATGCGCTAGTAATGATTATGATAAGGATGATAATAATTAAACCTGCAAGCAGGTGTAAGCAGGCCTTCGCCCCCTGCGTGCCCGTGGAACCTGGCGCCTGTCCTACCTTGCTGTCTCGGAATGTAAAAATGAGCTCAATTGGAGCAGGTCCCTAGGACTAGTTCGTTCAAATGCACGGGGTGTGTTTTCGCCAAATTGGAGGTGGGGCAACTTTGAGGCAAGATGGCAGCCTTCCTGTTGGTGGTGGGTATGAGCCACAGTGATGTTTTTTGCATGTCTTGAGGTGATGCACACCTCACCCAAATTTTATGTCTCTATGGCAAAGTTTATGGTCACCACTCTCCATAGACCTTTTACTTTCTTCTTCCGGCTATCAGAGAGAGCAGACACATTTCTTCTCCTCTCCCCTCTCCTCCTCCCTTCACTGATCCCAGCTTGCTGTGTCCTGTCTGTCTCTCTTCTTCTCGCTGCATCTCGATCCAAACGGAAAATTATGGAATTGGTGAGCTGGGCTTTAAATGCAATTGACACCACTTTTTCAAACAGAAAATCGGGCCCGGGGGAGCCCAAGTGTCCTGCAGGCACTTTGGCTGTGGGTTACGTGAGAGACTCATGGGACATTTGGAAACTCATGTGTCTGTGTGATCTTTCAATTGAAGATGTGGAAGACATCTACCTGTTTGGCTTCATGATCACAGGATTTCTGCTGTTTGGCTTTGGAGTTTTCCTGGTGTATCGGAAATTAAAGAAGTTGGAAAGAGCTGGTCAAAATGCGGACCCGGCGAAGCTCCTTCAACAATTTGACCAGTTGGGGAGGGCACTGATAGCGGCTAATGGCAAACTGAATCGGAAGATGGGAAACATCTCGGAGTCGCTGGGTGCTCTCCAGGGAATGATTTTAAAGCCTGGGAATGTAAATGTAAATTGCTGCACAGAATCGCATGAGAGGTGAAAATTCTATGCTCTAAGTGAACTGTGCTCATCAGGCCTTGATTCGGCGTCCTTGGGAGAACTCATTCCTCCAGGAGAAAAGATAAGGCAGAAGGGAGTTTTGGCTTTTCTCTAACCCAAACATTCTGATGTGCAGCAATCTGAACTCTCTATGGACAGCGTCATCATGTGACTAGCATGGAATTTTACCATCTGACATGCACTGAAGAGATGAACTCTGTGGACATGTTATCTATGTTTAGGATACCATGGACATAACATCTAGTCGTTGCTTAGGAGAGGAATTTTGTTGTTCACCAGTAACTTACACTTCACACTGCATTCACATTGCATCCATGAATATCACATGACTGACACACACACACTGGTCTCTCTCTACTTGCTCTGTTAATGTGTGGAATTGTAACTTGTCTGCTAAGTGTGCAATTAGAGGGGTTTTTTCTATGTGATCATAATCTTGCTCACTTGAGCTCTATTTTGATAACTATGCTTTTTTCTCTCTGCCCATTGTGTCACCCCCTCCCCCTCCCCTTCTTTACCCCCACTGTATGAGGCGCCTGTCGGCTGCCGCGTCATTAGGGAGCGCTTAACATGAGCACACCTTAATGTCAAGTAAAATTCCTCGCATGTGTAAAAACATGCTTGGCAATAAAGTTCATTCTGATTCTGACGTTTGGCAACACCCACAAAAATTTGGGGTGGGTGTGGGCATATATCTTTTAAAGTTTATCAAATTTTTCGCCTGGTCTGAGGGGTCTGCCAAAAAAAAAAAAAAAAAAAATCGCATTTTGGTTAACGCTCAGAGGGTGAAAAATGCGTTTGTTTAGGCGGAAGAATCACTATTAAACCAAAAAATCTCTGTGTGCCTGTGTGTGTGTCTGTCACGTTTATAGGACATCACAGGATGTCATATGATCTCTGCCTGATCATCATAGGACATCCTATGAACTCAGGCATCATAGGACTCACGATGCCATCATAAAGATATGATGTCTACATGACAGCACATAGACAAATGTGTCTTTATGATGTCATATAGACCATCACTCACGATGCCTAAACTAATGTGTCTTTATGATGTCATGTGGCTCAAAATTGGCAAGGTGAATAAGTCACAGGGCCAGTCTTTACAGCGTGTTCGCAATATAACAGAACAGTGACAGGCAGGAGAAGAAGTAGAGCACATGACATCATAGGACATCAGGCAGACATCACTCTATCATCACTCTTCATCACTCTATAAAAGCAAGAAATATCTGTGTGTCTGTCTGTATGTCACGCTTCATAGGACATCATAGGATGGACTAATCTCTGCCTTAATCTCTGTGTGTCTGTCTGTGTGTGTCACGCTTCATAGGACATCATAGGACGGCCTATGATCTCTGCCTGAACATCATAGGATGCCCTATGATCTCAGGCATCATAGGACGCAAATGTGTCTTTATGATGTCATAGACCAGTGGTCCCCAACCCCCGGGCTGTGGACCAGTACCGGTCCGTGGGTCATTTGGTACCGGGCCGCACAGAAAAAATAAATAACTTTCATTACGTCCATTTTATTTATTATCCGAGTCTGAATGATGTTTTATTTTGAAAAATTACCAGATTCTCTCAGTTACATCCGTCTATGGCTCACTCTTGATGCATGTCAAGACACTTGTCTCGGTGACGTGATATGTTACTACTAAAATTAAAGGCCGTTGCTAGACGGAAGACATTTATGTCTGCATTAGTAAATGAAAAACCCACGTGCAGGAGTGGTCGTTGCGTTTTATTGAACAAAACCCCAAAATGTGTTAATGGGAATGAATGAAGTATGGATGTGTATGTGTGTGAAACACCCGAGCTGCTGAGTGCCCGAGCTGTCAGGGAGTGAAGGACCCAAAGGGCTCCCTGACGCGCCTGATGGAAGATAAATAAATATGTGCATTTTTTTAAATATTTTTTTAACCAAATTAGGAGGTATTTACTTGTATTATTAGCATATTTCGGTTATCCAGAGGGAAATCGCTGGCCAGAGTTTTTGAATTACGAGAGCTGCTGCAGAGATTTCTCTCAGAAAAAAAGTCACCGCTGGCAGCACATTTCAGTGACGAGGATTAGGTCGCAAAACTCGCTTACTTATGCGACATATTCAGCCTGCTCAATGAACTCAATCTGTC
Source organism: Pholidichthys leucotaenia (assembly GCA_020510985.1). Lineage (NCBI taxonomy): Eukaryota > Metazoa > Chordata > Actinopteri > Cichliformes > Pholidichthyidae > Pholidichthys > Pholidichthys leucotaenia. The sequence goes on along the minus strand of CM035840.1, from coordinate 406,086,684 downwards.
ACTTCAGTGGAAAATGACAACTGTCTTCAAGTTGGCAGATAAAGTAGCTGCATTTAAAGCCAAATTGGATTTGTGGGGACGGCACGTGAATGGAGGTGTATTTGACATGTTTCAGACATTAGCGGGGATTTTGGAAGCAACTGAGCCCGAGCCTTCATTCTCCCAGCTGGTGCACGATCGCCTGTCTTTGCTTTTAAAACAGTTTGAGCGCTACTTCCCAACGACAAAAAATACACGAACTGCCAAAGAATGGATGCGCGACCCACTTCTCAACAAACCAGGTGAATCCAACATGTCTGTGCAAGAAGAAGATCAACTGCTGGAGATTGCAAATGACGGCGGCCTTAAAAGTATGTTCGAGACAACAGCTCTGTCAGTGTTCTGGATTAAAGTCATGGCTGAATACCCTGATATCGCCACAACAGCACTGAAAACCCTGTTGCCATTTCCGACATCCTATCTGCGTGAAGCGGGGTTTTCTGCAGTGACAGCAACCAAAACAAAATTACGAAGTAGACTGGACATAAGCAACACACTTCGGGTGTCATTGTCTCCCATTACCCCTAGATGGGACCGTCTCGTTGCAGAGAAACAAGCTCAGGGCTCCCACTGATTCAGTGTTGTGGTGAGTTGTATTTTTCATGCGTTTTATGTGTTTGTGGTGTATCTTATTTTGAAGGCATGCGCAAAATTTGCATGTTCTCCTTGTGTCTGCATGGGTTTACTCCGGGATTTCTCTGGTTTCCTCCCACAAGCCAAAAACATGCAGGTTAGGTTAAGTGGAGACTCTAAAGTGGCCCTAGGTGTGAATGGGTGTGTGAATGGTAAAGGGATAGCGCCGTACCGTGGCTGCTTCATCCATCCAGGTGGATGCCCTCAATTTCCCCTCTGGGGATCAATAAAGTATACAAAAAATGTTACCATAGTGACCATAGAGTGTTGTGGGAAGAGGGGATGTTACTCATGTTATGTTGTTGTTGTTGCGATGTTAAGAAGACGCTGTTAATAAAGTTGCAAACGAGTATACAGTGGATTCACGTTTATTATTATATTTAGAAAATACCACAGCTTTTATGCCGGTCGTATCATGTTCTTTTGTTGTATTTATCCGCCACACCTTAAAGGCCGGTTTCTGAAAATATTGTCTGACATTAAACCGGTCCGTGGTGCAAAAAAGGTTGGGGACCGCTGATATAGACCATGTCATCATAGGACGGCCTATGATCTCTGCCTTAATCTCTGTGTGTCTGTGTGTGTGTCACGCTTCATAGGACATCATAGGATGGCCTATGACCTCTGCCTGAACATCATAGGACGCCCTATGATCTCAGGCATCACAGGACACAAATGTGTCTTTATGATGTCATATAGACCATGTGTCTTTGAACTCAGGCATCATAGAACACAGACAAATGTGTCTTTATGTCACACTATAAAAGGAAGAAATCTCTGCGTGTGTGTCTGTCACGTTCACAGGACATCACAGGACGGCCTATGAGCTCTGCCTGAACATCATAGGACGTCATATGAACTCTTTTTGCTCAATTCTATTTTCATGATCCTGTCCATGAACTAGAATTATGACGCATCTATCCCTCAACCAGTGGTCTCAACGAAGAAGAAAAAGACCCACCAGATGGAGAGCAATAGAATGATGACAACTGCTGCACGTAAGAAGTAGAGCACATGACATCATAGGACATCAGGCAGACATCAGAGGCCATCCAATGATGGTCACAATCATAGGACTCAAGGCAGGCATCAACGAATGAGTGTACAGGCATGCAGAAATACTTGCTTATACTTGGTTTCTACGGGCATGCACAGGTATGCACTAGTAATAATAATAAACTGAGCAATTACAATAGGGCTTTCACCGACTGACATCAGTGGCTCAGGTTCAGGTTCAGGTTCAGGTTACTTTATTTGTACCCGTAGGTAGATTTGTTTTGCAGTTGGTGACATCCATATTTACAAGCCACAATTACATTCAACATAGACACAAACACAGGCACACATCTTACAAAATAGGTAAATATAAAATATGTACAATTATTAGGGCTCAGGCCCTAATAATGCCGATAAACTAACTAAAAGGAAGACCAATGAAGAAATAAATATGCAAGACAGAATAAGAATAACAATAACAGCAACCCAGGATAATACTAATAAGGTGAAATACAGAAAATCCCAACTTAAAGCGAGGATGTGGGCTGGGTGACATGATTCGTTGACCCAGTGACAAAACACAGACTTCAAATTGATACAATTAGGTTTATTTACAGCAAGAATATGTATGTTGTTGTGAGAGAGTGTAGGCAGGAGCAGTAGGGACAGAGCGGCACACCGTATGACCCGGCAACCCTAAAGACGCACAGAGAGGGATTGTTAAAGAGCGTCGTAGCTGGAGTTAAACAGTTACACTGTTGCTTACTGTGGGAGCAGATAGAGACAGGCTCAGGTTCAGCATGACGGCTACGGCCAGGAAGACAGTGTCCTTCGGTCGGGAGTGCAGCTCCTGCAGGTGAGTGTCTGGGGAGTTCGACGACGAAGGAGGGAAGGAAGAATCCACCACCACGGACTCCGCCTGTGGACAGGGGACTCGAAGACAGGGTGAGTTGAGGATTGTGCTTACGTGGATGGCTGGAGGGATTCTCCGGCGAGGAACGAAGCAGGCTTTGGATGAGATCACGACGAGTAGAAGGAGTTGGCGATGAAGCTCCTCTGAAGTGCAGTGAGACATCTCCGCACCGCCAGTCAGGGCAGCGCGGTATAAATAGGCCAGCCATAATGGGAACCAGGTGAGCACACAGCTGGGGATGATTAGCAGAGCAGGCCGGGGATGATGAGATCGGTAACACAAAGAACTGTAGCTCCTCCCGATGATTCCCCAAGATGATGACCGACACCGGGGCAGTTTGGTGGGTCACCATGGCCATGGGGGCTTTAGACAGTGCGATCAGTTGTAGCGGGGTTTTGAGGGGAAAACAGTGTAGGCCCAAACAGGTTGCCAGGTCTCGAGAAATAAAGCTTTGCTCTGCCCCTGAGTCAATTGAATGAATGAATGAATGAATGAATGAATTTATTTCGGATAATACAGTACAGGTTAAAGAAACTGTATAATATAACAACAAGGTCAAATTAGACAAAGACTCCTTCTACTATACAATTCCACGTGAGTTATCCGAAATGGGTGATGGCTGAAGCCGCAGCTTACTGTATATTGCCCACCCATATTCCATCCAAGAATTCAAAAGAGAAAAAAGAGAAAACAAGACAAGAGTGATTACAATTTAGAACAAAGCTAAGACAAAGTGTGACTGAGAGGAAAAAAAAAAAAAAAAAAAACTAAGCTACAACACAACACAGGCTGGATATGTCAATCCTTATGTGAGTTTACATGTCGTCTTGTAAATATGTTTGGAGTATTTCTTCCTTTAGTTTTTGTTTAAATTGTCCAAGCGTTGTACATGATTTTAATTCAGGTCCATAATCGTTCCATAATCTGACTCCTTGCACTGAAATACAGTGTTGCTTGGTGGTTGTTCTCACTGTAGGCTTTTGAAATATACATGTTCCTCTGAAGTGATATCGTTTCTCCCTTGTTTGGAACAACTTTTGGATATTTGCAGGCAGTGATAGATTCTTCACTTTAAACATTATTATTGCGGTTTTAAAGTCAACCAGATCTTTCAACTTGAGAGTTTTTTGTTTAAGAAAAAGTGGGTTTGTTGGCTCCCTGTAAGCTGCTTTGTTTATTATTCTAATAGCTCTCTTTTGAAGCATAAAGAGTGGATATATGTTTGTTTTATATGTATTTCCCCATACTTCATTACAATATGTCATGTATGGGAGTATTAATGAATGATACAAGGTGTATAGTGTGGGTTGATTCAGCAAATATTTCACTCTGTGTAATATTGCAATTGATTTGGATACTTTACCTTTAATATAATTAATATGTGACTTCCAACACAGTTTGTTATCAATTATTACTCCAAGAAATTTAGTTTCAGATACCCTTTCAATCTCTACACCATTTACACTGAGTTTGGGTACTGGGTTGTTGTGATGGTTGTTAAAGACTATAAATTTTGTCTTACTTAAATTGAGCGTTAATTTGTTTGAATCAAACCACAGTTTAAGCTTTCCTAATTCCTTCCCGAGTGTATCCAGAAGTTGTTCCAAATTGTTTCCACTGCATAGCAGATTAGTGTCATTGGCAAACAATATTAAGTCCATTTTTTCTGAAACTTTACATATATCGTTTATATACATATTGAATAATAATGGTCCCAAAACTGAACCCTGTGGGACTCCACAGGTGACCTTCAGCAACTCTGAGTTTTTGTTGCTAACACATACATACTGATATCTATTCTTTAAGTAACTACTTAACCAGGACAGTGCTACACCTCTAATACCAGAATTTTGTAGTTTCTTTAATAATAAATTATGATCTACTGTATCAAATGCTTTTTTAAGATCTAGGAATACTCCAACTGAATACTCTTTATTTTCAATGGCTGTTGATATTTTTTCTGTAAATTCCATTAGAGCATATGCAGTTGTCCTCTTGTGTCTGAACCCATATTGCTGCTCACATAATAAATCATTCTTCAGTATGAAGTTGTCAATTCTCTCATAGAATATTTTTTCAAGAATCTTGGAAAATTGTGGTAATAGTGAAATTGGTCTATAGTTTGAGAGTTCCCCTCTGTCGCCCGTCTTGTATATCGGAATTACTTTAGCTATTTTCATTGCATTGGGAAATATACCTGATTGGAGAGACAGGTTACAGATATACGTCAGTGATTTTACTATGCATTCGATAACAGTTTTGACTAGTAGCATGTCGATACCATCACAGTCAGTAGATGTTTTACTTTTGAACGATTTAACAATTTCAATGACCTCTCTTTCGTCTGTGTTCTTTATGAAGATGGAGTCTTTTACAGCAGTGTTATTGCATATTGTATCACCTGTTGGCACCGTAGTGGGTATTTCTCGGGCCAGTTTAGGTCCAATGTTAACAAAAAAATTATTAAATTCATCTGCAGGTGAAGCGATATTCACACTCTGAGTCGTTTTATTATTTTTTGGAATATTAGTTGGGTAGCTTGTATTTCTGCTTTTATTTCCAAGGATACTGTTGAGTATTGTCCATGTATTTTTAATATTGTCTCTGTTTTTCTCCAGTTCTTTACTGTAATAGTCTCTTTTACTACATCTTATTATATATGTTAACTTATTTTTGTATGTTTTATACCGCTGCTCTGCTTCTTTTGTTCTTTTCTTTAGGAAAGCTTTATATAATGAATTTTTCTTTTTACACGCCTTTTGTAGTCCTTTGGTTAACCATGGCTTATTAGCAAATTTGTGTTTAAGCTTTTTTATTACTAATGGGCAGTTTTTTTCATAAAGAGTGGTTACAATGTTTATAAATGTGTCATAGGCTTCATTTACATCTGATACATAGACTTCTGTCCAGTCTTGCTTCAGCAAGTCCTCTTTAAAAGAATTGATTGCATTTGGTGATTTGTGTCTGAACGATTTTGAAGTTTTTTCTGCGTTGGGCCCCGTGTGGCCATGGATAAATGCAAAGGTTGGCAAGTGGTCACTTATATCATTTATCAATAATCCACTTTCTATTTTCTTATCGAAAACATTGACAAACAGGTTGTCAATAAGTGTAGCAGAGTGAACTGTGATTCTACTGGGATGTGTTATTGTGGGATATAGACTCATGCTGTACATAGAGTTCATGAACTCTGTAACTACATTTTGTTGATGTGGATTAAGTAAGTCAATATTGAAATCTCCACAAATTGCTACCATTTTCTTACTAGTAATATTATTGTACAGCTCGACTAATTTATCTCTGAATGTCTCAATGCAAGTTCCCGGTGTTCTATATATGCAGCTTATGATTAGATTTTTTGTTTTGTCTAGGTCAATCTCAACAGTAACACATTCCAAAATCCCTGGTAGTGCTGAGGACATTTTATTTACAAGCTTACACCTGTACAGGTCATCAATATACAGTGCAACACCACCACCCTTTTTTTGAGTTGTTAATATGAAACATCTGATATCCCTCTATTGCCATCAGGGGAGCCTGCTCTTCATTAAGCCAGGTTTCAGAGACTGCAATAGCTGTGAATTTTCTGTCTAGCTGTTTTAAATAGTCCTGAATCTGTGGAAAGTTTTTGTTAAGACTTCTGCTATTGAAGTGTATTATTGACAGTTTACCATCTAATTGCATTTGACTTTTGAATTGTTTTTCAGTGTAATATTCACAGTGGTTATGAATATTGTTGAAAAAGTGGTTATCAGGAACAATATCATTCTCCATCTCTTGTGGTTTATGTTCAGCATAATGGTATGTTTTCAGAGTTTGAGTTTCCTCATTCTGTGTCAAATGACTTCCTCCAACTGGGGATAATTGATGTCTACTCGAGTCGGTCATAAGTTTTTGTTTGTTTTGGTTATTTTTATTAAAGTACTTTGGCATGGTGTATCAAAAGAACTATTCTTATCGTGTGTATGAGTATGGATTATCATTGGCTCGTAATTTTCTAATCAGTGTTCATCTGTATTTATCTAAGTCAGTAGCATCTCTGATCATAATACTTTTTGCTTGCTCAGGTGATCCATTTAGTTTAATCCAAATTCTACAGTTTCTTGTCCAGGTTGCTTGTATCTTATCTTGTTTTTTTAGCATCTGTGCCTGTCGTGCTAATTCAGCGTTTTTTTTTGTCAGGTGTTCATTTATGTAAACTTGAGTTTCCTTTAGCTTTTTGGCCTGCCTCAGTATGTTATTCTTTACCCTTCTGTTCACAAAGCGCATCACAATTGATTTCTTTGTTTTGTTATCTTTCTTCGGTAGAGCATAACAGGCTGAGATTGTATTGGCTTCTACCTTAATGTCTTTATCATTAAGGAACTGAAGCACTTGATTTTCTAAGGACATTGACTCACTCATGGGTGCATCTTCACCACTCAGTCAGAATCAGAATCAGAATCAGAATCAGGTTTATTGCCATTGTTCATGTAGTACACAAACTAGGAATTTGTCTCGGTACAATGCTGCAACATTAAACATGATAAGATAAGAGAAATAAACTATACATGTAATAAAGTGTAGGATAAGATTAAGTGATACTGGTCAACAGTTAAAATATATATTAGCCAGCAGCAGATACTGTGGAGAACTATATAGTGCAGTCGGTAATGCAGGAAGAAAACAGTGATGATTGACATGAGTCTGGTTGAGCTGCTGTGCATGGTGCACGAGAGTCAATAAGTCACTTAGTGTTCAGCAGTCTAATGGCAGAGGGGAAGAAGCTGTTCATGTGACGGGAGGTTTTAGTCTGGATGGACCGAAGTCTTCTACCAGAGGGGAGGGGGGCAAACAGTACGTGACCAGGGTGTGAGGGATCGGCTATGATCCGGCCAGCACGCCTCCGGGTCCTGGAGTCCTACTCCACAGTCCTACTGTGGCATGGGCGTAGGACTGATTAATTAATGATTAATTAACATTAATTAGGCATTAATGATTAATTAGGCATTAATTAACTGATTAATTAATGCCTGTGTGGGTATTTCAGTGTGTTTATGAAAGAAACGGATGGGAAGAAGGAGTCTAGATAGGGGGTTAGGCTGAGGTGAGTCCGTGAGTTCCCCTACTGCAATGCACGGACCCCCCCTTTTGGCTGAATCGGGCAAGATGTTACCTCATGCTCCTCGCTCCCGCAATACAGGCACAACCCCATCTCCTGGCGGCACTGTTTCTCCGCCGAAGGCAACCTAGATTGTCCTACTACCATGGGTTCTGGGATCTCAGAGGAGTCAGCAGGTGGCAGAGCCAGAAGGGGAGTAGGTGGAGCGCGGCGGGGCTGTGACCCTGAGCGGCCATGGGATTTCTGCTCCGCTGCCCGCTCCCTCAGCCTATTATCTAGACAAATGACTAGGGATATTAGCTCAGATAGCCTAGCTGGCTTCTCTCAAGGGGCTAACTCATCCTGGAGACTAGGACTAAGGCTTCTAAGGAAGATGCTACACGGAGCGGCGTCCTCCCAACCCACTTTGGTAGCCGCTATCCGGAAGTCCACCACATAATCAGCTGCAGCCCTAGTCCCCTGCCTCAGTTTCAGCAGCCGAGAGGCAAGCACACTGTCTCGGTCTGAATGATCAAATACTTCATTGAATTCATCAATAAACTGACCATAAGTCATGCTAGCGTAGTCGGCCCTAGCCATAACTGCATAAGCCCATGCTAGCGCCCTTCCCTCCAGCAAATTAATCACATAGCCGATCTTACTATGGTCCAAAGTAAAGTCCTCAGGTACCCGCTGGAAAACCACCCCGCATTGCATGACAAAGCCCCTGGCATCACCGAGCTTATCGCTAAAGCGATTGGGGGTGGGAACGGGAGTGAGCCGCGCCGGGGACCCCTGCCTGGGCTGGTTAGCTGGGATGCTAGCAGGAGCTGAGGAGCTACTGGGAATAGGTTGGGCCTGTGACAAAGGCTGGAAGTTAGTTAATCCGTCTAACCGATCTGTGACACAGGCTAATTGGGTCAGAATAGACTGCTGCTGATAAGCCAATTGATCACTTCAAATTTCCATGTGGTTGACACGGTGCACCAAAGCGCTGTCAGCTGGGTTGTTCTGGCGGAGATGTACCGACATGGTTCGTTGACCCAGTGACAAAACACAGACTTCGAATTGATACAGTTAGGTTTATTTACAGCAAGAATCAGAATCAGAATCAGAATCAGAATCAGCTTTATTGCCAAGTATATTTACAAGTAAACAAGTAAACACACAAGGAATTTGACTTGACATTAGACGCGCACGTTAGGCGCATCCAATGACGCGTCGCCATACAAGGCGCCTGTCAACAGTGGAGGTAAAGAGGGGAGAGGAGGGGGAGGAAAACACAATAGGAGAGAGAAAAAACATAGTAATCAGAATAAACGCTCATATGTGAGCCAAATTTTGACTACACAGAAAAAAACCCTCATGCATTAGCAGACAATAGAATTCACAAGACACAAGAGAGCAGTGTACAGTATCTTTAATCAGTTCATGAATCAATGTGTGCGCGGTGTTGAGCAGTGTTGATGGTAATAAGAGAGACCCAAGGACCCTTGGCAGAAGATGTTTTGTCTGTCTGGCGCCCAGTCTTATCTGGCGCTGCAGCTGGCTGTCCAAGGCCTTGTGCTCATGATTTGAAAAAACACAGTCTGCAGACAGCCAGGAGGAATTTTCATGGGGAATAATAATGCCAAATAGGACTGATCACAGAGAAGACTTGTATTTCTTCTGTCGATTCAGTACATTAATCCTTCATTGCGCAGAATGCGCAAGAATTTGTATGTTGGTGCGTGAGAGTGTAGGCAGGAGCAGCAGGGACAGAACGGCACACCGTACGACCCGGCAACCCTAAAGACACACAGAGAGGGATTGTTAGAGAGCGTCGTAGCTGGAGTTAAAACAGTTACACTGTTGCTGACTGTGGGAGCAGATAGAGACAGGCTCAGGTTCAGCACGACGGCTACGGCCAGGAAGACAGTGTCCTTCGGTTGGGAGTGCAGCTCCTGCAGGTGAGTGTCTGGGGAGTTCGACGACGAAGGAGGGAAGGAAGAATCCGCCGCCACGGACTCCGCCTGTGGACAGGGGACTGGAAGACAGGGTGAGTTGAGGATTGCACTTATGTGGACGGCTGGAGGGATTCTCTGGCGAGGAACGAAGCAGGCTTTGGATGAGATCACGACAAGCAGAAGGAGTTGGCGATGAAGCTCCTTTGGAGTGCAGTGAGACATCTCCGCACCGCCAGTCAGGGCAGCGCAGTATAAATAGGCCAGCCATAATGGGAACGCAGGCGCAGCTGGGGATGATTAGCAGAGCAGGCCATGACACTGGGTCCCATGCCCTGGAGACAAGGAATATCACTCTATAGGGGAGACCAGACCAAGGCAATAATGATAATGATAATGACGATAATAATAATAATACTGATAAACTTAAACTAAGAGGAAGACCAATGAAGAAATAAATATGCAAGACAGAATAATAATAATAATAATAATAACTAGAAAAGCACTCATGGAGCGCATACCTCCACCAAGGCTCCTTCCGTTTCTCATGGATCACCTCCAAAATGTAATGGGTTTGTATGTAGGCCTATAGGCACTTGTGGTGAAAATGGCATCAAGGTCTGTCCATCAGTTTTGGAGTATTGTTGCTAACACACTGCGAGAAGATAAGAGTTTTGGCTGAGGTATGCATTCTGAGATCATTACCAAAATATAGTGGGTTCCTCTCTAGCCCAGAACCACCTCTGGTGAAAATTTCATCCAAATCCATCCAGTAGTTTGTGTAATCCTGCTGCACAAATACAAACAAAGCCCTTGGTGGAGGTATGCACTCTCAGATCATCACCAAAATCTAATCATCTGTTCCTCGTGCCATTACAGACCTTTCCTGAAAATTTCATCAAAATCCATTCATAACTTTTTGAGTTATGTTGGTAACAGACAGACAAACCCCGGTAAAAACATTACCTCCTTGGTGGAGGTAATAACAGCAACCCAGAATAATAAGAATAAGGCGAAATACAGAAAATCCCAAATTTAAAGCGAGGATGTGGGCTGGGACCCATGCCCTGGAGGCAAGGAATATCACTATATATAATTCAAGAAATCTCTGTCTGTCATGACATCACCATCATAGGACTCACAAAAAGGTCATAGGACTTGCTATGAGATCAAAGGCGGGCTGCACTCACGATCATAGGACTCACTATGACATCATCAAAAATCAAAGACAGGCACTTCTCATGATCATAGCACTCGCTATGGCATTATCAAAGCTCAAAGGCAGGCATTACACAGATCAAAGGCAGGCATCAATGAACGAGTGGTGACGTCAAAGATCCAAGGCAGGTTTCACCATGGTTGCTGTTGCCATGGTAACAGTAACTTTCTATGGCCATGCAGAAATGTTTGCTTACACTTGCTTTCTATGGGCATGTACGGGTATACACGGGCATGCACAGGTATGTACTAGTACAATAAAAAAACAAGATGAAAAAGAGACAGAAACAGCAGATCTATCTAATCAGCTGATAAAAGCCCAATTAAAGGCAACTAGGGATGTAGTGAATAAAAATAAAAAGCAAAAGAATGCCGTACAGGCTCCAGCCATTACAGTGACAACCCCTCAGACCATTATTGGTCCTATCCCTGCTGAACCCTTTGTGTTGGCACCCCAACAATGGTATCCATGCCAACCACAAAGATGGCGTGGAAGAGATGCATACAGAGGAGGCATGAGACCATCAGGCCCACCCAGTGACATGTGCCTGCAATGTGGCAAAAGAGGCCATTGGGCTCGTGGTTGTAGAGCTCCATCTACTGGCAGAGGAACTGGACAAACTATGCACCCACCCCACCTCCAGCACCCGGGGTGTGGCCAGATTAGCCACAGCAGATGCAGTTGCCTCAGCAGTCACACATGGCTCTCAATCACAGCATGATGCCTAGTCAACAATGAGTAGAGAGCCGCATGACATAACGCACGGCTCAGGAGACGCACACACACAGGCTTAGAGTAGTTCAAAGAGTTTATTAACAGCAGGAGTGAATGAGTGCGTGTCTGCGGAATGTAAATGTGTTGGTGATGGTGTCTGCTCCAGGCACAGAGGCAGGTGACCGTACAGCCGAGCAACCCTATGGAGAGAGCACAGGGAGAGGGTGACGGGCATACACCAACACAGGAGGGATTTATGGCGAGAGAAGGACTTACTTGGTGGGGCAGGACAGCTGGCACAACAAGGGGGCGAAGCCTGGAAGACAGCCACCTGGAGAGCTCCGTACAGCAGCGAGGATTGGGCGATGGAGTGGAGATGTCCGCCGCTGGGGAATCCACCTGTGCACAGGGGAGAAGACTGAAGAAGAGAGGTAAGCGATTTTCTTACCAAAAAGGTGATGCTGAAGAGAAGTATGCTCACAACGGTGAGGGACGAAGTCTGACGGCTTCAGGCCGAGCCTCCGGGCGAGACGGCCTTTATCCCTCGCCGCTGATGATTGTCAGGTGCGTGAGCAGGTGGCGCCGCTGATGAATGGCGCGGCGTGACAGTACTCCCCCCTCTAGCAGCGCCTCCTGGCGATGGCTTATCCGGGTGCGCTCGGTGGAAGTCCGCGATGAGCGATGGGTCCAACACAAACGACGGGGGCACCCATTGTCGATGCTCGGGCCCATAGCCCTCCCAGTCCACCAAGTATTGCAACCCACGACCTCGGCGCCGGGAGTCCAGGATGGAGGAGACGGACCAGGCCGGATGGCCACCAATCATCCGGGGCGCGGGTTGCGCTGCAGGAGGAGGGCAAAGGGGGTCAGTGACTGCCAGTTTCACCCTCGACACATGGAAAGTGGGATGGATGCGGAGGGAGGGGGGAATAGCCACGCGCACAGCCACCGGGTTGATGATCCGGGTGATGGGAAAGGGACCCATGAATCGCTGTGCCAGCTTCCTCCTCTCGCCTTTTAATGTGACGTCCTGGGTAGACACATACACGAGTTGCCCAACTCTGTACGCCAGGGCAGGTCTTCTGTGCCGGTCCGCCACGGTCCTGTTGCGCTCCGCTGTGCGTAAAAGCGCATGACGCGCGGCAGCCCAGGTGGAGCGGAACTGCCTAAGGTGCGCCCTAACAGAGGGGACAGTTACCTCGTTCTCCTGCGCTGGAAACAGCAGGGGGTCGTAACCCAGGGACGCCTTGAAGGGGGACATCCCCGTTGCAGAAGAGCGGGCGGTGTTGTGGGCATACTCCACCCAGGCGAGATGGTTGCTCCAGGACGTCGGCTTGGATCTAGTAACACAGCGGAGCGCAGCCTCCAGCTCCTGATTGGTCCTCTCACACTGCCCGTTAGACTGGGGGTGATGGCCGGAGGAGAGGCTCACCTTGGCTCCGATGGCGTTACAAAAAGATCTCCAAACCTCGGATGAAAATTGGGGGCCCCGGTCCGAGACCACGTCCACCGGAATCCCGTGCAGCCTGACCACGTGTTGGACGAGGAGGCCCGCCGTCTCCAGGGCAGTAGGGAGACCTCGCAGGGGGATGAAGTGCGCCGCCTTGGAGAAACGGTCCACGATGGTCAGGACGGTGTCAAAGGAGTTGGAAACGGGGAGTCCGGTGACGAAATCCAGTGCGATGTGCGACCAGGGCCTGCCGGGGACGGGCAGAGGCTGGAGCAGACCCGCTGGGGGGGCATTTCCCGACTTGCTGGTGGCACAGATTGGGCAAGCCCGGGCGTAGCGGGCCGCATCCCTCCGCAGGCCTGGCCACCAAAAGGACCGTTGGAGGAGGCTGATCATCCGAGAGGTGCCGGGATGACAGGTGAGCCGGGAGGTGTGGAGCCAGTGGATGACCTCTCCCCGGACCGCAGATGGGACGAACAGTCTTCCCTCCGGTCCGCCGCCAGGATCAGGTTCCACCTCCTGCGCCTTCCGGATCTTGTCTTCAATGTCCCAAGAGATGGCACCGAGGACGCACGACCTGGGCAGGATAGTGTGGGGCGTCTCCTCAGCCTCCACGGGGGTGAACTGCCTAGAGAGGGCGTCAGGCAGACCGTTTTTGGAGCCCGGCCTGAAGGTGATTGAGAAGTGGAACCTGGCGAAGAACAAAGACCAGCGCGCCTGGCGGGCATTCAGGCGCTTGGCAGATCGTAAGTACTCTAAGTTCTTGTGGTCCGTCAGGACCACGAACGGCAGGTCCGCCCCCTCTAGCCAGTGGCGCCACTCCTGTAAGGCGAGTTTAATGGCCAGGAGCTCTCTGTCCCCCACATCGTAGTTTCTCTCCGCCGGGGACAGGCGCCGGGAGAAGAAGGCGCACGGCCGTTTGGCGCCATCGTCAGGTGACCGCTGGGATAACACTGCTCCCACTCCCGTGTCCGATGCGTCCACCTCCACAATGCACTGCAGCGCGGGGTCGACCTGGCGAAGGACCCGGGAGGAGGAGAACTCCGCCTTCAGCGCCCTAAAGGCAGCAGCGACCTCTTCAGTCCACCGGAACGGGACCTTCGGGGACGTGAGGCGGGTCAGCGGTCCGACGATCGAGCTGAAATTTGGGACAAAGCGGCGGTAAAAATTGGCGAAGCCAACAAACTGTTGCACCTGCTTCCGGGATGCGGGAGTAGGCCACTCCACCACCGCCTTCACCTTCTCTGGGTCTGGGAGCACCTGATCTTGAGCGATGATGAATCCCAGGAAGGATGTGGTCCTAGCGTAGAATTCGCATTTCTCAGCCTTCACGTACAGACGATTCTCCAGCAGTCTTTGGAGGACCCGCCTCACATGGACCTGGTGCTCGTCCCTGGACCTGGAGAAGATAAGGATGTCATCCAGGTAGACGAACACAAAAAGGCCGATGAAATCCCGGAGGACGTCATTAATGAGGCGCTGAAAGACGGCAGGAGCGTTGGTCAGCCCGAACGGCATGACGAGATACTCAAAGTGGCCGTTCGGGGTACGGAAGGCTGTCTTCCATTCATCTCCCTCCCGGATCCGGACGAGGTGGTAAGCGCTGCGTAAATCCAGCTTGGTAAACCAGGTCGCCCCCTGGAGGGAGTGAAAGGCAGTGTCCATGAGGGGCAGGGTGTAACGGTCCCTCTCAGTGATGTCATTTAGCGCTCGGTAGTCTATGCAGGGGCGGAGGGATCCGTCCTTTTTCCCGACAAAGAAAAACCCTGCCCCCACGGGTGACGACGATGGGCGAATAATCCCAGCGCTCAGTGATTCCTTCAGGTATGTATTCATGGTCTCCTTCTCCGGCGCCGACAGGCTGTAGAGCCGGCCAGATGGCAGGGGAGCCCCCTGGCGGAGATTGATGGCACAGTCATATGGTCGATGCGGGGGAAGAGACATAGCTTTCGATTTACTAAATACCATACCCAGGTCGTGAAATTCTGGAGGCACCAGTGACAGGTCCGGAGGTGCTGTATCCACCACAGGGGGAGCCGCGGAAGGGGAGCAGGCAGCGGACTGAAGGCAGGTGCCCATACAGAAGGTACTCCATGCCGATACCCCAGCGGACCTCCAGTCCAGGACAGGGTTGTGGAGGCGTAGCCAGGGATACCCCAGGATGACGGGCGACACAGAGTTGGGCAGGACGTAAAATACCATCTCCTCCCGGTGGTTCCCTGAGATGATGACTGGGACAGGCATGGTTTGGTGAGAAACTCTCCCAAGGGAGGCACGGGAGAGATGGACCAGGGAGATGGGGTGTTTTAATGCCTGACAGCGGATGCCCAATCGGGTTGCCAGGCCTTGTGAAATGAAGCTGCCCTCTGCGCCCGAATCCACCAGTGCGTGGGTGAGGTGCCCAGTGGGATTGTGGCAAAAACGGATGGGCAGCTTTAATTGAGTGAGAGTGTCTAATCGGTTGGGATCCGCGAGGCTCCCTACAGCGATTCGCGGACCCCGCCGACTGGCTTTCCGCGGGCAACGCTCCACAGTGTGTTGGTCACCTCCGCAATACATGCAGAGGCCCAACTCACGGCGGCGTTGTTTCTCCGCAGGGGAAAGCTTGGTCCAGCCCGTCACCATCGGCTCCGACTCCTCGGGGCACGATGCTGGCGGCGCCGCCAGGGGGCGAGCTTGGAACAGGTGCGGCGAGACTCCACGAGGGCGAGAAGAAGAAGACTTCCGCCCCGAGGAGCGCTCGCGCAGCCTGTTATCCAAACTTATCGCTAAGGATGTCAGCTCCGCTAGCGTCCCAGGGATATCCCGTCCAGCCAGTTCATCCCTCAGATCACTATTGAGGCTGCGGAGGAACAGGCCACAGAGGGAGCGTTCCTCCCAGCCCAATTCCTCCGCCGCTACCCGGAAGTCGACCGAGTAGTCCGCTGCCGACCGGCCTCCCTGCTGGAGAGCGAGAAGCCGATCGACCTGGACCGTCTCGGTTTGAGAATGGTCAAAGACCTCCAGAAAGCGCCTCACGAACTGGTCATAGGTGAGGGTGGCATAACTGGGCCTCGCCATTACGGCGTAGGTCCAAGTTAACGCACGCCCCTCCAGAAGATTCCCTATGTAACCAATCCGACTGTGATCCGAGGGAAAATCTCCGGGCACACGGTGGAACACGGACTCACACTGCATAATGAACCCCCGCGCTCCGCCGAGCTTACCGCTAAAGCGGGCGGGGGTCGGAATCGGTGTGAGCCGAACCGGTGCCACTGGAGCCGGCTGGACGGCCGCTGGAACAGCAGGAGCCGCGCCACCCTGACGAGCCGGGGGGAACGGCTGTTGAGGATCTAAGCGGCCCAACCGGTTAGTTAAGTTTAATAATTGATTTAGGATAACCTGCTGTTGATAAGCAATCTGATCCACTCTAGCCTCGAGAGTGGTAAACCGGTGTGCGAGCCCGCCGTCCGCCGAGCCGCTCTGCTGAAGCCGTAGTGACATAACGCACGGCTCAGGAGACGCACACACACAGGCTTAGAGTAGTTCAAAGAGTTTATTAACAGCAGGAGTGAATGAGTGCGTGTCTGCGGAATGTAAATGTGTTGGTGATGGTGTCTGCTCCAGGCACAGAGGCAGGTGACCGTACAGCCGAGCAACCCTATGGAGAGAGCACAGGGAGAGGGTGACGGGCATACACCAACACAGGAGGGATTTATGGCGAGAGAAGGACTTACTTGGTGGGTCAGGACAGCTGGCACAACAAGGGGGCGAAGCCCGGAAGACAGCCACCTGGAGAGCTCCGTACAGCAGCGAGGATTGGGCGATGGAGTGGAGATGTCCGCCGCTGGGGAATCCACCTGTGCACAGGGGAGAAGACTGAAGAAGAGAGGTAAGCGATCTTCTTACCAAAAAGGTGATGCTGAAGAGAAGTATGCTCACAACGGTGAGGGACGAAGTCTGACGGCTTCAGGCCGAGCCTCCGGGCGAGACGGCCTTTATCCCTCGCCGCTGATGATTGTCAGGTGCGTGAGCAGGTGGCGCCGCTGATGAATGGCGCGGCGTGACACCGCACAGCAGAGATAGCACTTTCTGATCCAATGCTATCCCTCACGGTGGGAGACAAGACTTATGAAGTTATGGTGGACACAACGGTTTGCTTCTCATCTTCTTCTTCGTCGATTGCTGTAGCGGATATGCGTGATGCAGAGGTTTGTGGCACCACAGGGGTCCTGCATCGCCGTCTTCAGCCATGGACGTTTGTTAGGGGTCCCTCCCCTAGACCAACTGCCTTCCATGGCTGGGCTGTTGAGAGCTTGGTCCACCCTGTAGAAAGGTTGCCTGCCAAGGCTTTCCGAGACCCTTCTTCCCGTGCAACCGTCTGTCCTCCTCCGCCTTCACAGCCGTTGGGAGTTCGCTCTCCTCTCTGCCTGTTCTGCCGTTGGGACATTTGTTGCTGTAACAAAACTTGGGTTTTCCGTGAGCGATTTGTTACATGCTGCACAACCTCCAACCTGGAGGACCAGGGTGCACTCTTTAGTCTGGCCTCTACCCCACGTGGACCTGTTCGACATGGTTGAACATTCTGGGAGCACTAGGCTCCCGTCGACATAGCTCCGGGGGTTGCTGAGGCACGCAAGCCGCTGCACCCCGACAAGGTATGTGCACCATTGGCAGCGGTGCTTCTCATCAATATCAACTTCTCTAGCCCTGTCCACTAATTATACATCAGTGGTTGGCATCTCTGGGACCCCAAAACGTCTCCCTTTCTCAGTACCACTGAACTGTTCATTGGCTGGACTGGATTTTGTCCACTTTTCTGTATTCTCCAGACTGTCTTTTGAAAGTGAGAGCACACATCTATTTTGCTTCCACTGGGACTGTTGTGTGTCTACCAGATGGGACTATGCTCCGGTGCATATCAGATTTGTCTGCTTCCCTAAATGCTCCACAGCTGCAAATACAGGAAGCAGACACAGAGGAAGATCAAACCTCTTTTGCAACTGTGTAGTGGCTGCAGCTGAATGATGTGAGCCCTGACAAAAATCAACTGGTGGGCAAATATATTTCATGGGCTCCATGGGTTGACTCTGTTCGACCTTATGACCCCCCCCCCCATATGATCCACTCCATTGTACAATGAACTATTCACATGATGATCATGAACTGTATAATGATCAGTGGGAGACTTTGTTGGGGGTACAGGACTTGGTGTTTAAAGACATTTATGTGGGTCCACAAGAAGTCCCTTCTGCAGTTTATCTGGACAAAGACTTGTTGCCTCTGTATGCCCTTTCAGACACTGCTGCACCCCATGTCACACTGGGGGCATCCGCAGTGGAGGAGGCAAGGGCACTGGGACCAATGGTGAAAAACTGTCTTAGGTTGACTGACTGGGTTGTCACACAATGAAGAGACCTACATTGTTCACCACCTGCTGATTGTTATCACATCTCATGTAATGTCACAATTCAGGCCACTCCACAAACATTGCACCTAGACAGGATACATGGCAGAGAAAACACTGACCATCCAGATTCTGGTGCACTTTTGGATGCTCTGCCCCCCACTCTGTAGTCAGACAGCTCTGCAGACGTTGGTCTGATTACCTGTTCACCAGTCAAAATCTTGCTGAAAGTAAATGCTCAACCAATATGGAGAGCACAGTATCCTCTCATAAAAGAGAAGGAGACAGGCATAGCAGGAACAATACAGGGTCTTCTCCAAGCAGGGGTTCTAGTGCCATCACAGTCCCCATGGAACACACTAATTCTTCCTGTAGAGAAGCCTGGCAAAACGGACTACAGGATAGTCCATGGCCTGAGATGTGTGAATTCAGTCGTCTCTCCTATGAACTACACTATTCCAAATCCTTGTCTGCCCCTGAATAGCATTACACCACAGCACAAATTTTTTACCGTGGTGGATATTTCTAATGCTTTTTTCAGCATTCCACTGCATGCAGATAGCAGGCCCCTTTTTGCATTCACCTATCAGGGTCAGCAATACACATACAGCAGGCTACCACAAGGTTTTGTTGACTCACCAGCCATTTTTAATCACATACTGCAACAACATTTGCAGGATTTATTCCTTCCCCTTGGTACATTGTTGTTGCAGTATGTTGATGATCTGCTATTAGCAGGCCCTACTGCTGCCTCTGTGCTTTCAGCCTCGGAGATCCTCTTGAAACATCTTTACCAGAAAAGCTACAAACTAAGCCGCAAAAAGGTACAGTGTTGTCACCCCAGAGTTCACTATTTGGGCAGGCTAATCACATCTGGCGACTCTGCGGTGTTTCCATCACAAAGGCCATCAATTCTCTCACACCCCAAACCACACACTGTGAGGGAAATTATGTCATTTTTGGGTCTTACCGGATACAGCAGAAATTTGGTCCCAAATTACACTGCACTCATTCAACCCTTGCATGATCTTAAAGAAGCAGGACACAAAAATCTCACATCACCATTGCAATGGACAACCTCAGCCGAGGGTGCATTCATTGAACTAAAACAACTGATGTCACATGCGGGTTCACTCAAGCCACCTGATTACGCTTCCCCATTTCATTTGGGCATTTCTGAACAGCATGGAATTGTAAATGCTGTGCTGTATCAGAAGGTGGAAGGTACAGGGTCAAGGTCAGCTCTTATGTACTACAGTTCAACATTAGATAACATTGAAAGAGGACATCCACTGTGCACACGTCATGTTGCTGCAATAGCCAAAGCATTGGAGAAAACTTCTCACATTACCATGCAACACACTGTGATTGTGCACACAATGCACGGAGTAGCTTCATATCTACAAAGTGTGTTGTTCACACTCTCAGCCAAAAGAACACAAAGGTTGAAAAGAATACTACAAGCACCAAATGTCATTTACACAAGTGAGGGCACAAACATGGCAGAGGACATGCTCACAGATGAACCTCATGACTGTTGTGCAATTGTGGAAACAGACATGAACGCTGTTCCAAATCTTCAAGCAAATGAACTTGAATATCCAAATCTGAATCTTTTTTGTGATTGATGTTGCTACAGGAAAACAGATGGATCTTTGAGTGCTTCATTTGCAGTTGTAAAATATGATGAAGCGACAGGTGTATTTCAAACTGTAGAGGCAGGAATGGTAGACCAGCCTGCCTCTGCTCAAAAAGCTGAAATTGTAGCCCTCACTAAAGCATGTCAATATGCAAAACAACAAGGGGCAAACATATACACTGATTCAGCTTATGCTCACCAGGCTGCACATGTTGATTTGCCACATTGGAAAAGAAAAGGATTCCTTACTTCAACTAACACACCAATAAGACACCTAACTGGGATGGTCAAGCTGTTGGAGGTGTGGGTCAACCAAAGAGGGTAGCAATTTTAAAGTGCAAAGGACATCAAAAAGGAAATGCTGTTGTAGCCAAAGGAAATGAAGCTGCTGATTTGGCTGCAAAGCAAGCAGGTGGTTGTGCTACCCAGGCAAGTATGATGGTACAGAAAGATCAGAAGTACATGGAATTAGGTAAGAAGGAAATCAAGCAGCTACAAGAGAAGGCAAGTTCTGAAGAAAAAAGTAGGTGGATAGAGAAAGGAGAAAAAAAAAAGGATGAAGAAGGTTTGTGGTTTGGTTCTGTGGTGCATCCATCCTCCCAAGGGCTAGCTGAAAGAGCAAATGGTACACTGAAAAGAATGCTAGCCAAACAGTGCATGGGGACAAGCATGACATAGGTTGATGCATTGCCATTAGCACTGATGGCACTGCGATCTACCCCCAACACAACGCTCTGCCTGACTCCTCATGAGCTGCTGACAGGGAGAAAGATGCTAGGACCATTTATTGATTCACCTTTGGCTCCTAGAAACAGTCAAGCTGTAGAGTTGCCACAGTACATTAAGAGACTCAAAAATATCTGAAGCTCTCTCTCTCAACAGGTTCCAGATATCCTCAACAAGGACAGATAAGGAGACACTGCTCCATTGGAACCTGGTGACTGGGTGTGGCAAAAAGTAGTGAGACCACATTGGGACTCACCTAAGTGGCAAGCACCTTTTAAAGTGATAAAAGCCACATCACATGCAGTACAGGTCTGGAAAAAAGGAAAGCTCATTAATTGGATTCATGTGACTCATTGTGCCAGAGCAGCTGAGCCAAGCCAAACTTTATTGCAAACTGCCAAAGACACAGCAAATGTGGGCTAAAATAGTGTTTCCCAAATTGCCTAATTGTTCCACTAGGGCAATTTTCTTCCTCTTGTTGCTCCTAGCATTGATCACATCTTTCCCAGTTATCTGGTGGAAAATTCTCCACCATGGTGAGACTTACGCAGTTAAGCATGGGGTATACACAGCATTTGGTGACAAAAGAGGTTCAAAACTTGAAATACGTACTCAGACTGGGAAACGTATTGTGGTGACTTTTGATTTGTGTGACGTGATTAATTGTGGATCAGGCCCACAAACTTACTGGACAGATAAAGTTATTTTTGTATGTACACGCATAGGGGACATACGTCAAAAACACAAAGGGCTCTATTGGTCTACTGGGAAAGAAGGGTATTCCCATGGCATCTACCCACAGGGGTGGGATGACTATAAAAATAAAATATCTTTGATTAGAGCACCAAGATATGACGGTGGACCCCTGAACCCATTGGTGTTGGTTGTGGAAAGCTTTGCTAAGAAACATAGCTGCCTTGAAGGTGGTGACTTGTTTTTTCTAACCATGGGAGCACGTAGAAGTAATTGCATTGAAGCAGGGTATATCAAAGTAAGGTTTACAGACCTATCGAAAGATATAACCTCTGATAATGCCATGACTATACCAAATGTACCACCAAAGTCCCATTCGGGAAAAGAGGTTGTCACTTACTTGAATGTTGAAACCATGAGGGACATAATTGCACTGGAAACAGGTTATACAGACCAAAATGAGTGGTTGGCATGGGTACAGTACTCTGTGAAGACAGTGGTCCAAGACCAGGCCGACTGTTATGCCTGTGCCACAGCACGACCAAGTTTGGCCACTGTTTCATTTCCCCTTGATCCTGTGAGTGATTATCACAGTTTTGAATGCCTGCTTCACTTATTTACCACAACTAATGTTGCTGAAAGGTGCAAATCATTGCATCGTCTATTTCCACCAACAACCAAAATGACACCTCCACCATTCCAACCATACAGAGGAAATTATACCTGTTTTCAAATGATGACAGGCTTATTCTCGGTAGGCCACTTGGCCTCCTGCCAAACCATTCAATCAGTAAGACAGGACCGAAACTCAGAGTTATTAAAAATGACCCAGCCCAGATCAGATATTTGGTTTTGGTGTTGGCAAATGAGGTTATAGCCAACAAATTGGAAAAGTACTTGCGCACCAGTACAGTTGGTTATGCCTGTCTCAATTTTTCCATTGAGGCCACTCGAACACCAGACACACAGAAATAAGAGGGATGCTATGGGGTTAATGGAAGACACTTTAGGAGGAGTAAGACCATATGTGGATGCCACAGGCACAGTACGAGCTGTTCCAGGTGAGTTTAAAGGTTGAAATGACAAAGCTGCAGTTTTCACCCATCTTATCCCTTGGATAGGCGGTATGATATTTTTATCCAAATTTGCTGATTTCTTAGCTGATTTAGTGCTGAAATCTGATAGAATAATTATAGTAGGGGACTTTAATATACATGTGGATGTAGATAGTGACTGCCTTAATGTGGCATTTAATTCAATATTAGACTCGATTGGGTTTTCTCAGAAAGTAGGAAATTCTACTCATTACCTCCACCATACATTGGACCTTGTTCTGACATATGGCATAGAAACAGAAAATCTTGTAGTGTCTCCTCATAACCCTGTACCGTCAGACCATTGTCTGTTAACCTTTGATTTTACTATTTCTGACTATTTGGCTCCTAAAGAAAAATATTACAGTAGATGCCTCTCAGATTATGCTGTTACCAAATTTATGCAGATTGTTTCCTCTATGCCATGTGTCAACACAACGGAAATAGGCTATAGACAGCTTGCTCCTTCTGTAATTGATAACATTGTGGATAGTGTTACAGCTTCTCTGCATCAGACTCTAGACTTGGTGGCCCCCTTAAAAAAGAAAAATTACATTATTAGAAAGCACTGTATACATTTTCATTGTTATGCAGATGACACACAATTATACCTGTCAATGAAGCCAGATGATAGTAATCAATTAGCCAAGTTAGAAGCCTGTCTTAAGGAAATCAAAGCTTGGATGACTTGTAATTTCCTGCTATTAAATTCAGATAAGACTGAAGTCATTCTTGTTGGTCCAAAAAACCTTAGAAATTCCTTTCCAAATCAAACTTTCAGTTTGGATGCGGTTACTCTCTTAATAGCTCTGTGAGGAACCTTGGAATTATTTTTGATCAAGATCTGTCCTTCAATTCACATATTAAATTTGTTTCTAAGACTGCCTTCTATCATTTGCGTAATATTGCCAAGATTAGGAGCATCTTGTCTCAGAGTGATGCTGAGAAACTGATCCACGCTTTTGTTAGCTCGAGATTAGATTATCGTAATTCTTTATTATCAGGCTGTCCTAAAACATCTTTAAAAAGTCTTCAGCTGATCCAAAATGCTGCAGCAAGAGTTTTAACAGGTACTAGAAAGAGAGATCATATCTCTCCGGTTCTGGCCTCCCTTCATTGGCTTCCCATAGAGTTTAGAATTAAGTTTAAAATCCTTCTTCTTACTTACAAAGCTCTAAACAATCAGGCTCCTTTTTATTTAAAAGATCTGATACTACCGTATTATCCTAGCAGAGCACTACGCTCCCAAAATGCAGGATTACTTGTAATACCTAGAATCTCCAAAAGTATAATGGGAGGCAGAGCCTTCAGTTATCAAGCTCCTCTCCTGTGGAACCAGCTGCCAATCTGGATTCGGGAGTCAGACTCAATCTCTGTTTTTAAGAATAGGGCTAAAACCTACCTTTTTGATATAGCCTACAATTAGGGAGGGATCATGTGTTTCTGAACCCTCCCTTAGTTATGCTGCTAATAGGTTTAGTCAGCCAGGGGACCTCCAGTAATGCACTGGGCCTCACTCCTTTCCTCACTCTCAATGAAATATTTTTTTGCTGGTCATTAACATTTGTTTGTTCTCTCCCATAGATTGAGTCCCCATCGTGCTGTTTGCTCTCTACATGTCTGTTCTTTTCATCTTCTCTATCCCCTCACCCCCCAGCCAGTCGCAGCAGATGACTGCCCCTCCCTGAGCCTGGTTCGGCTGGAGGTTTCTTCCTGTTAAAAGGGAGTTTTTCCTCTCCACCGTCGCCAAGTGCTTGCTCACAGGGATCGCCTGATTGCTGGGGTCTTTCTGCAACTGTGGGGGTTCCCCCTACAGTTGATAATGCTATGAGATGACTGTTGTTGTGAAATGGCGCTATATAAATAAAGATGAATTGAATGATAGAGGGCGCTAAAACACAGTCATGGGTTGAATATCTGTATTATAAGGAACAACGGATGTTATACTATACCACTGATGCCTTAAAGTGTACATGGACGGGACTTCCGGTCTGGACGCCATGGTGATAGCAACTTAACGCTGAAGCTCCCAAACCCAATCCAAGGAAAACATCTTCAAAATCAGACTTAATGGATTTTTGGAAGAATAAAAATCAAAAGACAAAAACACCATGCCTAACCAAAAACAGAAGAAACTGACATCCCCCAGGTCAGGACGCGCAGCGGCCGCAGAATCTGAACCGGAGGACCTCCGTTCAGAAGACGAGGAGCTGGACCTAGCTAACAAAAAGGTTAGCCTGAAATCGCTATTTGATGAATTACAACGATTTCGGGCCGAATTTCATGAATTCAGAGAGGAATTAAAAAGGACGAACAGCAGAATGGACCAGGCCGAAAACCGAATCTTGGAAGCTGAAGAAAGAATAAAAGTGCTTGAAGATTCTATGCTGGATTTACACAAAAAACAGTCAAGGCTGGAGGCTAAGCTAACCGACCAAGAAGGAAGACAAAGACGAGACAACATCAGAATTCACGGTCTGAAAGAAGGAGCTGAAGATAGTTTCAACACAATGGCGGAATGCGTGGAATCCTTATTGAGAGAGAAGTTGGATATTCCACAAACCACCGATTTGAAGATAGAAAAGGCCCATCGTACATTAGCCGCAAAGCCAGCGGCAGAAGCGCCCCCACGTTCGGTGGTGGTAAGATTCTCCGATTTCAAAATAAAACAAGAGGTTGTAAGACGGGCTTGGCAGAAAAAAGGATTTATGCATCAAGAGAGAAAAGTCTTCGTGGAGCATGATTACGCCCCGGAGGTTCTTAAAAAGCGACGGGAATATAACGACGCCAAAAAGGTTCTACGGGAACAGAATCTACGCTTTCAGACGCCATTTCCTGCGAAGTTAAGGGTCTTTTACGGTGAAGAGTCATGTCTCTATAATTCAGCGGAAGAAGCAACAATTGACATGGCGAGAAGAGGGCTCCCGGTATCGGTGTTTAAACCCGCAACGGATCTGAGCGAGAGGATCAGAGCTCAAACGTGGTCCACTCAGAGACCTTCAAAATCCATGGGCCAGCAGCGGGAAACCCAGCCCCAGAGCTACAAAGATAAGCTTTCCAGTTCCAGGAAGGAATAGTGACCTTTTTGTTTTTCTTCTTTTCAGTCATTCTGCACTTCCATCCCCCCTCCTACAAGGTAACAAACATTAAAGGAGATGCAGAATCAGCATGTGGTAAAACCTTTCATGGAGCAGTTATAGCATTAGAAACAAATGCCTTCTTAATTTAAAGGAAAAAAAAAATCTTGTTAAAATAGAAATGTAACAATGACCCACATGTTCTCCCTACACTAACAAATACTGTATTAGAGTGAATGTTTGCTGTGATGGGGGTGGGAGGGTGCACACAATCTCATAGGGTATAGGCATAAAAAAAAACAAAAAAACATTACAAATTCGGATTGGGATCTGAAATTCACGTTAAAAACATGGGACAACTCAACACGTAACAGAGTTTGAGGAATTTCCCTCAGAGCCTACACTCCATCAGGGCTCTTACAGGGTCTTTAAAGAGACCCCAGCTCAGGAAGTTTTTTTGACAGTCTTTTGTTTTAAAGTTTCGTACACTATGTTCTTAATGTTTATGTTCTTTCAGTTTCTGAGTAGCAAAAAAGAGGGCCACCACACTGTTATACTAAATAAGAAAATACAATGGAGAAACAGGGTGTAACCAAAATAGCCTCATATAATGTAAAAGGGATCCTGAATCCAGTTAAAAGATCCAAGATTCTACGCAAAATGAAAAAAGACAAAGCAGAAATAATATTTTTTACAAGAAACCCACCTAACAGACGTGGAACACACTAAACTCAATAGACAAGGGTTTAAAATGATCTCTTCATCTTCATATAAGTCAGGGAGGAGGAGGGGAGTAGCGACATTGATATCAACCAAAATTACATTTGAAAAAAAAATCAGAACACAAAGATAAGAAGGGAGGTACAGTTTGGTAATCGGGCGGCTAGAGGGAGAGTGTCACCATGGGTTGAGATGCCGTCTCGGCACTCAGCCCATGTTTTCCCTTATCCCTGCTTCCCATTGAGCAGCGTCTCAGCTGGCCCCCAGCTGGCAGCATTATGGACGGCTGGGGCCAATTAGTCTTCATCAGCTGGGGCGCTGCCAATGAGGATAAATAGGAGCAGCCTCGATGACTCGGGGCTGCGACATAAACACATTGCTAAGCTGAAGCCCCTTCGTCTGGTGTCAGCTTATACTCCTCTTGCAGCATTCCTGTGTTTGTATCCCGCTGTGAGTATGTACGTCTTGTTACCCCCACGTCCGGTACGAGCTGCTTACCTCTGCGCTGTGCAACCTGTGAGTGTACCTCTGCATGAGTATCTGTGCTCTCCTCATCCCTTCCCCTTTACCCTGAATAAAATATCACGACTCACTGGCTTGCCCCTGGCTCTGATTGCCCGGCTCCCTAGAGCCGGATATGACAGTATGTCGCAGCCAGAAGAGTTGCCGGCGGCCGTGAGTCGCTGTGGAAATGTACCTTTCTGTCCGGGTGTCAGCGCTGCTAGCATGCCGTTTCCCAGGAGTCACTTCCGGCGCCAGGGCGACGAGCTGAGGTCCATCTCGGAGGCTGTCGACGGGACGCTCTTCACCCTGCACGACGCCTCCAACGCGAGACGCTGGCATCCGGGCCGTGCTGAGGAACTCCTGGACTGTCACCCTCACTCTCTGTACCATCTGGAGGACAGTGCCAGGATAGACGCTGCAGGTACACAGCGAGAGAAGCTCCACGGGGTGGATGGAAATCCCGGCAGGGAGTTGAAGTGGGCGACGTCTTTCCCCGCTTCGGAGTCCCGTTCCTGCCGCCATTCCAGTCCGGGAGTTTGCGCCAACCAGAGGACTTCCCCCGACCTGCGCCACATCACTCGGGATTCCCTTCAAGGAGCCGCAGCTGACAGCAGTTATGTCCGGGGTCGAGTGGCTGTCGCGAGCTCTACTGTGTTTCCTGTCACCACCTTCAGGCATGTGGTGGCGGCAGGGAGATTGATGGTGTGGACTTCAGGGCTACGAAGCTTTCCCGTGCTCGGCGCCTTCCTCGCCTCGTTCTCTGATCTGGAGCGGCGAATCCTGGGTTTCCCCCTCGCTTCGTTCCCTGGGAATAGCCGCCATCACATCGCCGAGTCACCTCTGCACGAACCTCGTCCGGATCCAGTTCTGGGCTATCGTCAGGACCGTTCCTCCCACGCAGCTGTCATCCCTTCGCCTCGTCAGTGTGGAGACTCTACAGCCTCGTCCCTTGAGCCTCGTTCCCCCGCTGTCATTCCTGGACATTCGGGCTGGCTCACCCCGGCTGTTTTCCCCTCCTCCTCGACGCGCTTCCTGACTGCTGTGTGTGCCTGGAATCCCGGCCTGGTGAGCTCTCTGCTGGAGACAACGCGAGCGATCCTCAGACTAACTCCCGGGGGGTCCTCCGTTATCGCCGGGCGGGGAGAGGAAGAAGCAGAATCCACTACAGCAGGCGATACTCAACCTCCAGGGGGCAGGCAAGTCATTGTTTTTTCACACCTGCTTAATGATTTGCTCTGTCACATCCCTGGAGGAGAAGTTCAGGGTTCGCAGCTCCCTGAACTCTCCCCACCTGCTGTAACTTGTATTCCTAATCCCGCATCCTCTGTGTCTCTCTCCGCCGAGCGGTCCCCGGCTCCGGGTCAACGTGGTGGGATATGGAGAGGGCCTGTGGTTCCACAGCTACATTGCGGACGGAGGAGGGGGACTGACTGCTGCGTGGAGTCTACGCCGACGACTGAGCGTCCCCGGGTCTCCACGGAGGAGCGGTTCGGTCCGGCGGGACGAGATTCTTCTGGCTTCACGCCGAGTGGATCGTCGGCGGGGTTACCTGAGCTGGAGGGATCTCAAGCTGCGCTGACCATCGTGCTGGCTGCGGGGCCCGACGCGGCTAGATGGGAGCCTGACAACGACCTCCTGATGACGGATCCTGGATCTTCGCAGTCCTGGACGGCGTCAGAACCCGAGATCAGGCGAGTGCTCTCCTTTCTTTTCTCTCTTTTTATCCCCGAGCACTTCAGCCTATCTCCAGGGGAGACGAGCAGGGTGCAGCCGTCCGCTGCGTCTGAGCTCGTCTCGCCGGGTTCTGGCGCTGCCGGTGATCCTGATCCCGGTTCTGTTTTCTCTTCTGAGCCTTCTTCCAGGGTCACCGGCAAGGAGTTGCTGTTCCTCGTGGTGCTGGAGGGTCCGGGTTCAACGTTGGAGGTCGGTTCTGGTGCAGTATTCAACGTGGGTTCGCCCGAGACCCAGTCGGGGTCCAACGTGGGTTCGCCTGAGGCCCGATCGGGGTCCGACGTGGGTGCTGCCCCAGTATTGTCCAGGTCCGGTGAGGAGGTGGCCGTTTTCCTGCGGCCTGACGCCCGCCGCCCTCGTCTCTCCCCTGAGCCTCTTCCACCGGGATCCGCTCTGATCCTTCGCCCGTCTCAACGGTCCTGGTGGTTGAGTGATGCGGGTCGACGACCCGACCCACAGAACTTTCGGTTCGGTGATCTGGTTCCCCCCACTGGTCTGTGTTTCCCTCTGGGCAGCCTGGTTCGGCTGCCGGTGGACTGGATTCCTGGGATCTGGGTCCAGAGTTCGCCATCCGAACACTTCTCTTCCCCTGATTCGCCAGCTGGACAATGGGCGGGGAGATCTCCGGAGCCATCTCGGCCATTTTTGGACTCTGCCTGCCATTCACCTCGGGTGTCACTTTTTCTTTTGTTATTAAGGTCACTCGGGTGTAATGTGTTGTCCTGTTGGTGGATTCGTTTTTATAGTGCTGTGTTTTCCATCGCTCATGCTCAGCATTTTACTTTTTGTGCCATGTTTTTAGCCTTGTTTTTTGTATTGTAGAGTTATGTTTTGTTTTCCGTAACACCATGCTCTATAATTGTCATTTGTTCCAGTCACCCTCACTTTTTTTGGTGACTGTGTGTGTATGTACTTAAATTAGCGCTGTGTATAGGTTCCCCTTTATTTAACCGTACTCAGCATTTTTTGCCCTGTACCTTTTTGGTGGTTCTTTTTTCCTTGCTCTGGGTCACGCATGGTTGGTGCTCTCTGGGTAGTATGTAACCGGCGTGCTGACCCAGTTCTTCTCCCCATCTGTACCTGGGTTAATTATTCTGTTTTGTCAGTATTGTATTTGGGTTTTTCTTTCCCGCTACCCTACATTGCCCCATTGGTGTTGTCCTTCCCTTGGCTTCTTCCCCTCCGGTCCGCCTCCCTTCCTCCCACCCTAGGTGGGGGGGGGGGGGGGGGCTGGGATGTTCCTGGTCGTTCAGGAGCCCGACCTTGAGGGGGGGCTCTGTCACCATGGGTTGAGATGCCGTCTCGGCACTCAGCCCATGTTTTCCCTTATCCCTGCTTCCCATTGAGCAGCGTCTCAGCTGGCCCCCAGCTGGCAGCATTATGGACGGCTGGGGCCAATTAGTCTTCATCAGCTGGGGCGTTGCCAATGAGGATAAATAGGAGCAGCCTCGATGACTCGGGGCTGCGACATAAACACATTGCTAAGCTGAAGCCCCTTCGTCTGGTGTCAGCTTATACTCCTCTTGCAGCATTCCTGTGTTTGTATCCCGCTGTGAGTATGTACGTCTTGTTACCCCCACGTCCGGTACGAGCTGCTTACCTCTGCGCTGTGCAACCTGTGAGTGTACCTCTGCATGAGTATCTGTGCTCTCCTCATCCCTTCCCCTTTACCCTGAATAAAATATCACGACTCACTGGCTTGCCCCTGGCTCTGATTGCCCGGCTCCCTAGAGCCGGATATGACAGAGAGGATATCACCCTGCTGAATGTATATGCACCACCAGGGGCTAAATGGAAATTTTATAAAAATGTATTCGACCTAATGATAACTAAAGCCCAAGGTTTAGTGATATGTGGTGGAGACTTCAATCTAAGACTGAATCCATACTGGGATGCAACAGGTAATTCTTCACATCAAAATAACACTCAAAATAGGAAAACTCGGATGCTATTAAAAGAAATGGGAATCTGTGACGTATGGAGGGAATTCAACCCCAGTGTAAAAGATTATACTTTTTATTCAACGCCACATTCATCTTACTCAAGGATTGATTACTTTTTTATGTTTAATAGAGACATTGGAAGAGTAAAAACATGTAAAATAGGACTGATGGATCTCTGACCACAGTCCGATCTATATGGACTTAAACATCCAAAAATACACAAATAATACATTTTCCTGGAGGTTGAATTCAAATGTCCTGAAAGGACCACTGAAAGATGAATTGGAATCAGATATTCTCAGATATTTGGAAGAAAACGATAATGGAGAAGTATCCCCTTTAATACTGTGGGATGCGTGCAAAGCTGTAATAAGGGGAAAAATTATTGCAAAACTGGCAACCCAAAAGAAACTGAGACAAGAAAAACTAATCACACTAGAGTCAGAACTCAAGAACCTAGAAAAAGAACACAAAGACAACACTCATTCTAATGGCTCACTCAAGATTAAAGAAATTAAAAATCAAATGAGATCTACACAATAGAAATCCAGAAGAAACTTACATTTCTGAAACAAAAACACTATGAAGCAGGCAGTAAATCAGCAAAATTACTAGCCTATAAATTGAGGAAACAACAAACAGAAAGAGCAATCTACAAAATCAGAGACCCAGTATCAAAGGAAATAAAATTCAGAATTCAGGATATTCTTAAAAGCTTCGAGAATTACTATAAGAACTTATACTCCCACAAAAAACAAAAACGCATCTGAGACATTCCTAAACACATTAAACCTTCCCCAACTTACGGAATCACAAAATAAAACACTACTGTCAGAAATACAACCTAAAGAATTGGAAAAAGCAATTATGAAACTTAAAGCTAACAAATCCCCAGGAGCAGATGGCTATACAGCAGAATGGTACAAAACCTTTAAACAGCAACTATCTCCTCTCCTCCTGAAAACATTTAACTATGTCCTCCACACAGGGGAAATCCCCCCCTCCTGGAGAGAAGAGGTCATTGCAGTTATACCTAAACCTGAAAAGGATAAACTAGAATGCTCCAACTACAGACCAATCAGTGTATTAAATCAGGACTATAAGCTTTTTACCATTATCCTTGCCAAAATGTTAGAAAACATACTGGCAGACTTAATTCACTTAGACCAAACAGGTTTTATAAGACAAAGACAGACACAAGACAACATTCAACGCACTTTACACATAATTCATCATATAAAAAAATATAACTTAAATGCAGTCATATTGGGATTAGATGTTGAAAAAGCATTCGAGTCGGTTGACTGGTCTTTCCTATATAGAATCTTATCCAGTTTCAATTTTCATAACTTCATTAGAACTATACAGGCATTATATAAAAAACCAACAGCTAAAATAAGGATTAACGGTAATTTATCATCATCTTTTGAGCTGGAAAGAGGATGTCGTCAAGGCTGCCCCCTGTCTCCACTGCTCTTTGCAATCTTCATAGAACCTCTGAGCCAATGGATAAGACAAAATCAAGAAATTCAAGGTATTACACTTGGTCAGAAGGAACATAAAATAGCACTCTTTGCTGATGACATTTTAATATACCTAGGGCAGCCAGACACTTCTTTACCAGAACTAATCTCAGTTTTTTCAGACTATGGAGATTTATCGGGGTACAAATTAAACATGCATAAAACCCAAGTTTTAACATTCAACTATGACCCAAATCATTATTCACTAAGTGAACTCAAAATTAACTGGGAGTTGGAATCTATGAAATATCTGGGGGTCAATATCCCGAAACAACTCAACAAAATTATAACACTAAACTATGATCCACTGGTGACAAAAATAAAATCTGACCTAGCAAGATGGAATATGATACCATTCTTAGGTACTGCACAAAGAATTGAAGCAGTCAAAATGAATATACTTCCACGTCTTCTATACCTTTTCCAAACAATACCAGTAGAACCTCCCAAAAAAACATGGCAGGAGCTGGACAGAAGGATCTCAAGATATATATGGCAGGGCAAGAGACCTAGAATCAGATATAGAACCCTACAGCTAAACAAAGACAAAGGTGGGCTCACGCTGCCAAATATCAGGGACTATTTTAAAGCCGCACAAATTAAAACTTTACTAGAGATATGTAACCCAGTCTACACTGCACAATGGAAGGAGATCGAATGCCAAACAACAAGTGACATCCCCCTACAGGCGATAATAGGGAACAATGCCTTACCTAAACTCTTGAATAACACTAACCCATGGATAGAGACCCCGCTAAAAATTTGGTTTAAGATAGTCAGAGAGAATCAAGCTAAAGAGCCCTATCGACTTCTGCAATGGATTGCCTATGATCAAGACTTTACCCCCAATAAAACAGACACTAGATTTAAAGAGTGGAAAGAGAAAGGGCTGATAAAATATTACGATTTTTTTAAGGGGCAAACCTTAAGAAGTTTTGAAGACTTGAAAAAACAAGGTCTAATAAATCAAGATCTTTACAGGTTCTTTCAGCTTAGACACCACATAAACAATATACTTAAAAAGGAGGATTTGGAAAGGGCCCAGGCAGGTGTTCTGAAGGTCTTCTTAATGGCATATAAAGGGATCCCAGGGATCAGATACATTTCTAAAATATACCAAGGTCTTCAAGACTTAAAAGGAGACAACACATCATATATAAAAGAGAGATGGGAAAAAGAGGGGAATTTCACTTTACAATTGGAAATATGGGAAAAGCTAAATAAACAGCAATGGAAAAGTACCTCATCCCTGCAGTGGAGAGAATTTGAATGGAAAAATTTGGTAAGATTTTTCAGAACACCTGCACACAACAAATTTACCCATAAGGGGTTGAACTGTTGGCGCTTGTGTGGTGAAAAGACTGCAAATCATTTTCATGCGTTTTGGTCATGCCCAGTTATCCACCAATATTGGACCAATGTACAGACAATATTGGGGAAAATATTCAAAATAACAGTTCCCTTTTCTTTTGTAACTTCGTATTTGGGTTTACTACCGGACTCACTGGAAAGACGAGGAGATAAATACTTATTCAATGTTTTAATATTGGCAAGTAAAAAAGCCCTAACTAAAAAATGGATGCTGAAGGACTGTCCTACACCTGAAGATTGGATTAACGTGATTCAAGACATTTACTCGATGGAAAAGTTGACATTCGCACTGAGACAGGACATGGATGGGTTCATGAACTTTTGGCAACCCTGGATCGCATATGTGTCTTCCATTAGATCTAATCTTTGACAAATACCATTTCAATAATGGTCCCGCTCTTTGTTCCAACACTACTCAGATGCTCTTTTACTTTTAATTACTTAATTTTCTGTTTTTTGTTGTTCTGTTTGTTTTTTTATTTTATTCTCTTTAATTTCACTTTTTCTTTCACTTAAAAAAAGGGGTGTTGTAATAATTATCCTACCAATGTTGTCAAATAACAAAAAATAAGGGAACGTGATGAAAATGTAAACAATGCAATGCTGTAATGACCTGTATACCCTTTACAAAAACTTAAATAAAAAAAAAAAGTGTACATGGACAATTAAAAGCATCCTCCCTAATGACTTACCAGAATCGCATTGCCCTTGACATGTTCTTGGCAGAGTCAGGGGGAGTGTGTCAACTTTTTGGATCAGTCTGCTGCACCTTTATCCCTAACAACACGTCACCAGATGGCAGTATTACATGTGCTATACAGGCTTTAGAAGGCCTGAGAACAGAGTTTGTTCAAAATACTGGTTATGAGGAAGATGCATTTACTGCATGGTTGCAGTCTATCTTTGGACGTTGGGCAGGAGTGATTCAATCAGTAATACTGACAATTGTCATCTCCATCGCAGTGATTCTGGTAATGGGCTGTTGCTGCATCCCAAGTCTTAGAACATTGCTGGAAAGATGCATAACCATTACCCTGTCCAAAGAACCAGCCCAAAGGATGATGGCTCAAGTCCACTCCCAAGTGGAGTCTAAGTCTCTCCTCCATGACAGTGACCATTGTGAATCTGGGAATGACAGTGAAGGAGAGGCCATTGAAATGTATATATTATGCATTTCTGCTATCCACTGTTCTGTCCACACATCCAACACCACACTCATGCATATGAATCTACATGAAAAGGGGTTGCGCTGAAGGTACTCCCCTACAGTGGGCTATGTGCTAGTAACCTCTGGCCCCTTCTTATTTCTTGTGCTTTTTTACAGGTATCAAAATGTTGTGCTATTTGCGGTCATGTAGTCAGAATAGATGTGAAGGTTTAAATCTGTTGTACAGCAGGTCTTGAGGCCCAGATACAGCATATATGGACTATCTTCTGACTTGAAATGTTTTCTCGCTCATTTATCCATTTTGCTGTGTCTTAATTCATTGATAAAAGCTATGTCAAAGGTCACCAGGCAGAGGGGCTGGCATGAGAATTTTTGCCTGTAAATATTCATCAATGAATAAAAGAAATGCATAAATATGATTGCTTAATGACATATCTGCCAACAGGTTTTTCGCTCATGCCATAATCAATGAATCAAGCATATCCACGGTCTGTGTGATAATGTGCCTGCTTTAAGATGTTGGCTCCAAAGAGGGATTCTGTGGTAAAAATGTTTCGATAGGATTAAGATATTAAATATTTTTTCACAAATGTGCTTTTGCTATAAGAAGTCTCTCACACTGCTCCATGCTGAACATAAACGATGTGGGTTAGTTATGCGCACACACACACCCCTTATCGCTTAGCAAACAATAGGCTGCTTTTGCTCACACATAGTAGGGGGGAGGTGAAGTTGTGTTCAGGGTTGCGATTAGAATTAATGAAGAAGAATTCCTGAAGAAGAGAGCCATTGTTCAGCAAGATGCACCTGGCCAGACGACCTTGGGGGAGAAGACAACTGATGGAGTCAGGAGGGCGTTATTGTTGGAGGCCTGGGGAATGCCCCAGACCAGAAGAGATATGTACTCGATTTTATTGTTTTTTTGGGGTCTAGCCTGACAGGTTGTGCCGGGACCAAGACCCACAGCTGTGATTATTCTCTGCATGCTTCAGAAATAAACAGATAAGTGTGAAATAGCATCTCTCATGTGATTCTTAAATCTCTGATGCATTTCATATAGTATTGTGCTAACTGTTCAATTCTTGAACACACTTTTACAGAGAGAAGGAAAAAGAGTTTTTACAGTATTAAATATATAAAAGAGGAATGCACAGAGACACGGGAGCTCTTTTGCTGTACTGTATGTTGGAGAAAGAATAAAGTTTATATGTCGTCCAGGTCGTTGCCTTGCCTGCTTCCTTCCTCCATACTGTATGTTAAAATTTTCCATTGTGATAAGTTTCTTAGTTTTCTCAATTTTGCAAAACATCCAAAAAGAAGGGCAAGTACTGCCGGTGTTAAGGCGAGAATTGCTTGCTTGCCGAGAATTGCATCCCATTCACCAAAACTATAAAATATAACACTACAGCCAGGCTTGTAACCATTTGTCCATTTTTAGAAATACGCATTATACATTTTTAGAAGTAAAAAATTGTTATTACCTCTTGAAAATTATCTTTAAATTATGTTTATTCGCCAGACGTTTTAGTGTTTCAAAGAGGATTAGAAATCATAATGATCCAGCCCCACGTTTTACAATCTTCAAAGTTGAGATTTTGCATTTATGTATTGTCAGTAAAAAGGGTAGTCACTTGTTCAAAGTATTGTAACGTTGGGGCCATTTTAAGGGGGGCAAGGATTTCCCAGCATGCTTTGCCAGTTGAAAACGTTACTGTGTGTGTGTATTAAATGTGTTATTACTGAGTTATACTGCTGTGTCATTATAACTGCGTTATAATGACACAGCAGTGTTTAGCAGGATTAGGGCAAGATGTATCATGTGTGTGTAACCATGATTGAAACGGAGGTCTGGGAGAATGACCTCCCCTCCTCTCTGTGCTCAGAAGTAAGTTGGGGGTTGGTGGTGTGTAAATAAAGCCTGTTCATCACAACCATCTTGCTCCTCTTTCTTTGTGTGAACCTCGCAAACGTCACACTGGTGTCAGGAGTGGGATGGAGCAAGATGAGGATCCAGGCGGAGGACCAGCGGCCGGAGCGGTTCATTGTTCGGCTGGGAACAGAGCATAGAGCTGAGACGCCGGCACCCCCGGAGAGGCTCGCCGCGATGGACGGAGCAGCGGACCCGACGGGACTGAGCAGAGCAAACCAGCCCCGTTTTCTGCCCTTTTCAGGGCAGGACGGGCTGGCGATTCCAGAGTGATTAGGAGCAGCGATCGACCGGGAGGTGACTTCCGCTGCACAGAGCCAGGGTACATCGCATGGTACTGCCCCGCACGCAGCGTACGACAAACTGGCCCCTCGCCGACATTAAATTAGAGCGAGGTGGCATGGACGGAGAAAAAGCCGCCTCCTGCAGATGCTTCCCTCGGCGGTGACGTCACAGAGGCCTTTGGAGCGCAGCAGCAGCGGAGCGAGCAGGACAGATCCGGTCTTTTCCCGGGCTCGGCAGGGGCTGGACGCCTGGACGCGGGCCAGCGGCCGCCTGGGAGGTCCTGGCAGCGGTGGGAGTCATGGGACTCCCGCTGCCAGAGGAGGAACTGTGCGTGTCCTACCGCCACCCGCAGATGCTTTCCCTTTCGGTGACGTCACGGAGGCCCTTGGCGCAGCAGCGACGCAGCGGAGCGAGCAGGATGGAGATCCGGCCATTTTTCCAGGCGCGGCAAGGGCTGGACGCATGGATGCGGGCCAGCGGCCGCCTGGGAGACCTGGCAGCGGTGGGAGTCGGCCGGAGCGAGCATGGGACTCCCGTTGTCAGGGAAGGGACTGTGCGTGGTCCTACAGAGGCTGTCAGATGTGTCCATCCGCCCACTGGTGGCCAAACCGGAACCCTACCCCAACCAGATATTCCGACCGAGACTCAGATGGACACTGGATGGCCCGTGCATGCCGTCCCGGCACCGGGCTGACTCGCGTTGGATTTCTGAAAGTGGACTTTGAATTTTCTGGGGACAGAAACCAGTCCGGGGGGGAGGCAGTGTAACGTTGGGGCCATTTTAAGGGGGGCAAGGATTTCCCAGCATGCTTTGCCAGTTGAAAACGTTACTGTGTGTGTGTATTAAATGTGTTATTACTGAGTTATACTGCTGTGTCATTATAACTGCGTTATAATGACACAGCAGTGTTTAGCAGGATTAGGGCAAGATGTATCATGTGTGTAACCATGATTGAAACGGAGGTCTGGGAGAATGACCTCCCCTCCTCTCTGTGCTCAGAAGTAAGTTGGGGGTTGGTGGTGTGTAAATAAAGCCTGTTCATCACAACCATCTTGCTCCTCTTTCTTTGTGTGAACCTCGCAAACGTCACAGTATTTTCAAAGTATGTAGTTGTATTGACTTTGACTTACACTGAACACCTGTCATGATTAAGCAGACAGCTCATGTGCACGATGCTAGCACAGGACGGAACCACACAAGGGGGAAACGTTCAACAGTTTAATAAATGTAGAAAACAGCGCACAGTTAAATAAACAGCCACTCACCAGAAGATCCAATACACCTGTGGAGAGAAAGTGAGAGCTGTCAGTGGAGAAGCAGAGAAGGGAATATGGGCGAGCCAAATTGCCACTTACTCGGGACTCCAAGGGAGGACCGGCAGGACTCCAGCAGGGAATAGACAAACTAGTAGGGAAGGGGGAATGAGCTAGAAGTGCCTGACCGGGTGAAGATTCGTTGCTGGGAAGGTGATGAGGTGGCAGGAGAGTGCACGCAGTCCCGAAACACACCCGCACAATGGCAGCAACCTGTAATGAGAGAAAAGAGAACAGTTCAGACAATGTGTCTAAGCCAAGTTCAAACGACCTGCTTGCCTGAATTAGGGCAGTATACCCAGACAATCCAGCGTTAAATATG
Source organism: Pholidichthys leucotaenia (assembly GCA_020510985.1). Lineage (NCBI taxonomy): Eukaryota > Metazoa > Chordata > Actinopteri > Cichliformes > Pholidichthyidae > Pholidichthys > Pholidichthys leucotaenia. The sequence continues at coordinate 406,048,274 of CM035840.1, read as the reverse complement.
CTGGCTGATGAGAGGGCGTAGGTGTGTTCTCTGCTTCAGGTGCAGTGATGAGTTAGTGAACGTGTGGCAGGAGGGGAGGGGCACACTCTCACTGCCCATGACAACACCTGCTTGCGACAATGGGATGCAATTCTTGGCACGCGAGCAATTCTCAGCATAGTTGTATTGACTTTGACAATATGGGATGCAATTCTCGGCAAGAGAGCAATTCTCGGCATAACACCAGCACTGCCAGTACATCCGCAAGACCTGGTTCTAAGTTTTACATTAAGTATTTGTTTCCCTGGTTGCAAAATAACATTGCACTTTTATATATATATATTGTGAATGATGGAAAAGATGAAAGAATGATCTTTTGGTATGTGTATGACAGTTGTCATTTGTAGTGTTTTGTTTGTTATAATGAATGTGGCACTTTGATTGGTTTCATGTTGTTTTATGTTTACTAGTATAACCTGCAGATTTATATCTAACAGATACAGGTTTATACAAAGTTGCAAAACATACATTGTTTCAACACTGAAACTGCAATGATGTTACAATGTTGAAATGGCAACATTGTTTAAACGTTGCAAACACTATGTTGATACAGTTTATGAATACAATGTATTTTCAATGTAGTTTCAATGTTGGCAAAAACTGTTCTTTTGTGGTGGACCACTAGGAGGCTCCACTCACACCCAGTGACTTGGGGAGAAGGGTGGAGAGATGGGGAACATTTATGTGTGTGCACTGGTGCCAAGCGTCATTCATGTTTTGGGTTGGAGTGAATAAAGTTCTGAACTGGCAGCTCTCGTGTCTCATCACTTCATTCCTCCACACTGGTGACCTACGACGTTGATAATGCTCAAAATGGAAGACAAAGCGAGCTCCTCTTCTGGAACATCCATGCTAGGGTTTCCCTCAGAGATCCTGGCCTCATTTGCTGTGGCAGCCAGGCTCCCAGACTTCTAGCTCCATGATCCCGCTGCCTGGTTCATCCACTTTGAGGCTCAGTTTGCCCTCCGTGGGATATCTGCAGATAACACAAGATACCATTACGTGGTTGCTTTGTTTGACGTGCGCTCCACTCAGCACGCCATGAGCCTGCTCTGAGACCCCCCACCCTGGGGGAAATACGGTGCTCTCAAGCAGCTGCTGTTACAGCGTTACACCCTCTCTGGTGGGGAGAGAGTGGAGAAGCCCCTCTCCCACTCTGAATTAGGCGATGGCTTGGTTGTGGAATTAATGGAAAGTGTGCTGGCTTTGCTGGGCACAGATGACGGATCTTTTCTCTTCACCCATCTCTTCCTCAGGAAACTGCCAGTTTCGGCGCGAACAATGTTGGCCAACTCACCGCTGCTGGCTGCCAGAGACAATCACGTGCTGGTGGAAGAAGCGGACCACATTATCCTGGCTTATAGGAGCTTCGGTGTCCAGGCAGCAACACCAGGACCTAAGGCGGAGTCCATGGAGGCTGTGGAGATGATAGTTGTGGCTGGGATAGCCACTTGGAGGCGCCGGAACAGGACTGTGTGCTTCTACCATCAGTGTTTTGGCACTGGTGAGCAGCGTTGCCTTCCGCCATGCCGCTTCAAGACGCCATGAAACAGACCAGCCAGTGGTCAGTAGCAGCTGCGACTGCTGGCAACAAGGAGAAGCTGCTTTTCCTCGAGGACACACGTTCCGGGAGATGGTTTTTGATCGACTCTGGTTCCCAGAAGAGTCTTATTTTGCCAACTGGTGCTGATGGACTGGCGGAAAGCTGTGGCCCATCGTTAACCACCGCTAATGGTTCCCTTATCAAGATGTTTGGAGAGAGGTCAGTGACTGTATGTTTTCATGGATGCAACTACAAGTGAGACTTTGTGGTAGCTGCCTGCTCGGTTCCTATTACAGGTGCTGATTTTCTGTGTGCTTATGGTCTCCTTGTAGACATTGCTAATAGACATTTAGTTGATACTGTTTCTTCTTCTTCACTGCCTTGTATAACTTGGGGAGCTGGGCCACTAACACATGCTAATTTTTTAGCCTCAGGGGACATGTACCAGTGCTTGCTTTCTGATTTTCCCACGCTCACAGTGCCTACTTTTTCTGCTACTGTGACCAAACATGGGGTTGAGCATTTTATCACCAAAAAAGGCCTTCCGGTTTTCGTGTGCCTGCACCACCTTGATGCAGCTAAGTTAGCCATCGCGCGAGAGGAGTTTGCTAACTTGGAACGTTTAGGGATTGTTAGGCGCTCCAATAACCCTTGGGCATCCCTGCTGCACATGGTGCCCAAGTCCAATGGTTCATGGTGGCCGTGCGGTGATTTCCGTCGCTTGAACAACATCATGGAGCCCGACCATTATCCCATCTCTCACATTCAGGATTTTTCGGTGCACCTGGCCGGAAAGTCCATTTTTTCTAAGGTGGATCTGGTCCACGGCTACCACCAGGTCCCAGTGTGATGGGATGTCTCAAAAACAGTGGTGATAACACCCTTTGGCCTTTCTGAGTTTCTTCACATGCCGTTCGGGCTTAAGGGCGTGGCTCAGACTTTTCAGAGGACGATGGATGCAGTGCTCTGGGATTTGCCGTTTGTGTTCTTCTACCTGGATGACGTTCTGGTGGCTAGCACGTCTGAGGAGGAGCACCTCTCTCATTTGAAGCAAGTTTTCCGTTGGCTGGAGGCACACGGATTGATAGTTAATCCAGCAAAATGTCAGTTCAGGTTGCCGGATATTGATTTCTTAGGCCATCGCATCTCATCTGAGGGCGCGATTCCGCTGCTGGATAAGTTGCAGGCAGTGTTGGATTTCCCGCGTCCGCAGACTGTGAGGATGCTGCAGGAGTTTTTGTGGATGGTTAATTTTTACAACTGTTTATTTCCCGGGCAGCCCAGCTGCTACAACCACTTTACAACATGTTCAAGAAGAAGAAACCCACGGATGGCATCAACTGGACCCCCGATTGGGTCCAGGCTTTTACGGGCGCCAAAGCTGTGCTCACCAATGCAGCTTTGCTGGCCCACCCGGCCACTTTGGCGCGGATTGTGCTAACTATGGATGCGTCTGACATTGTGGTCGAAGCAGTGGTGGAGCAGTATGTCTCCGGTTCATGGTAACTTCTTGCCTTTTTCAGCCGCACACTGCGCGATAACTAGTGTAAGTACAGCAATTTTGACAGAGAGTTATTGGCGCTCTACCTGGTCACGCGCCAGTTCCAGTTTTGGAACATCATTTACCTGCAATATCGGAGTTCACTACCAACATTCAGCATGTGGCCGGCAAGCTCAACATTGTGGCCGACTGTTTGTCGCGCACACTGGTCTCTCCAGTCTTCTTGGGCATTGGTTGTTTCGCCATGGCCTCCGACCAACCGGGAGATGTGGACATTCTCGCGCTCCATTCTGCGGGAATGGGCCTTAAACTAGAGAGCAAGGTAGTACCAGAGGGTTGTCCCCTCCTGCTTTGCGACATCTCCACTGGCCATCCCCGCCCGGTGGTTCCAATCTCTTGGTGCTGCCATGTTTTTGAGTGCGTCCACTCTCTCGCATCCTGGCGTATGTGCTTCGGTTAAGCTGGTGGGGTCTAAATTCGTTTGGCCCCGCTTACGCAAGGATGTGAAGGAGTGGGCTGCTGCTTGTGTTGCGTGCCAACGGGCTAAGGTTCAGAGGCACAACAAGGCCCCCCTTGAGCCATTCTGGATTCTGAGCAGGAAATTCAACCACATCGTTTGGAGCATGCCAAGTTTGTTTTCGTCAGACATGATGCCCACAGGACTTCGCTGCGTCCACATTACGACGGCCCTTTCAGGGTTTTGGAAACGAGTGTAAAACATCTTGTGTTGGATTTTGGGGGTCGCAGGGAAGCCATCTTCATAGACAGACTTAAGCCCGCTCACGTGTTGGTAGACGAGCAGGTGGTGCTGGCCCAGGCTCCCTGGCATAGATGCCCGCCTGCGGTGGGTGCACAGGTTGGTTTTTCCCCTACAGAGGACTTTTTACCAAGACTGGAGACTGAGTTGTTTCCCTCCCCGCCTCGACCTAGAGACCCCTCGGCTGGCCCGGCTGCTCCACGTTACAGCCGTAATGGGTGATTGCTCAAGCCCAAGGTGCTGGACTGATAAGGCCCCTTCTGGGTGTTTGAGGGTGGGGGGCTGTATGGTGGACCACTAGGAGGCTCCACTCACACCCAGTGACTTGAAGATGCTACAATTCTCATTGGGAGTGACTAGGAGAGGCAGGATTAGAAATGAGTACATCAGAGGGACAGTTCAAGTTGAACAGTTTGGAGACAAAGTAAGAGATGCAAGTCTGAGATGGTTTGGACATGCAGAGAAGGGATAGTGGATATATTGGACAAAGGACGGTGAAGATAGAGCTGCCAGGCAAGAGGAAAACAGGAAGACCACAGAAACGATTCATGATGTGGTGAAGGACATGGAGAGGACTGGTGTTACAGAGATAGGGATGCAAGAGATAGGGTGATGGAGACAGATGATCCACTGTGGCGACCCCTAAAGGGAGCAGCCAAAAGAAGAAGATGGTGCTATATGGAGATTTTATGTTGAAGTGCGGGGTGATGATGCCGCCTTTCTGTTGTGTCATCACGCCATCCTATATTATGGGGCATCTGCCATTCGGGCTTCCTCTTGCCCTGGATGACTCCGCCACAGTGTGTTGTATGCTGTGTACTCTCTTCTTTAATAAAGCAGTGTTACCTCTTCGTCAGCCTCCTTTACTACCAGGTTTGTGGACATAACATTTGGAGACTGAGGATTAACAGATGGAGGCATGCATTACACCACTCCGGCCATCCATGGAGCTTCCGGGCGAGCTGCCAGTGCCATGGCCTTGCTGGTTGGAGGCCTTCCAGACGTACGTCGCAGCTCTGGACCTCAGGAAGCTAGATTAGGTGAGGGCGCAAGCGCTCCTTGTCCACAACCTGGGTATTGAAGGCCAGAGGATTCTGAGGACGCTCCATGCGTCAGACTCGTACGAGGACGTCATGGAGCTGCTGGCTAATCATTTCACCACATCGGACAGCGTGACGGTACAGAAAATTCGCTTTCGCCAGAGACGCCAGAGGGTCGGTGAGCCAATTCAGCAGTACGTCGCTGACCTTAGGCAGCCAGCTAGTGAGTGCCGTTTTGGGCCGCTGGAAGACAAGATGGTGCGAGACCAGTTGGCTGAGCACACGTGTAACGCTGGGCTACATGCTAGGTTGCTAACAGCGCCTAATGACTTGACGTTAGCTAGGGCTGTCGAGCTAGCTCTCCAGCTGGAGGCCGCCAATAAGCTAGCTTTGGAGCTAAATTGGCACCAGTCACAGAAGCCGCCAGAGGTGCCCACGTTAGCAAATGTGGTGGACCTGGAGGGTGAAGATAGCATGGATGAGGACTATGAGGCTAACGTAAAGAGCTGAAAGTCTACCCCGAGAGACCCCATTTGCGGGGGCTGTGAGTCCCCGGCACATCATTTTAAAGCGAGAGTGTGCCCAGCAAGAGGGAAATGAGGCAGCAAGTGTGGGTGCTTGAATCATTTTGCCAGGGTGTGCTGTGGAGCCCGCTGAAGAAACCTGCCTGCCTGACAGCCTGCAATGACCATCCACTTGGTGAGTCCCAACACCAACGGGTATTCTTATTGTGCGCTGGATGGTCTGGTTGTGGTCGCTGGGGCTCGTCGACGCCGGTGATTGACGGCGTTGTGGTTTGGGACAAAGCGCTGGCGGACAGTACTGGCATCAAGTCGCCCAGTTCCAGCTCAGTGTTGGAACGGAACAGCTTCAGTGCCCGTGCTCGACTCAGAACTGTTTAATAGTTTGTTAGTTAGGAGCATGGCTGTTTGGATTTAGGTGGCAGAATAATCCACCTCGCCATGGGGGCCGCGTGGTAGTCGACTCACCAGTCCTAGTTATATTTTATTATGTAACAGGATGGATTTTCCTTCTTTTTTCATCTCTCTATGCCCCTGTCTGTCGTGGCCTTTTAATTGTTGAGCGGCGATGTGGATGAACATGGCGTATTTAGGTGCCAGCCTCAACTGCAGGCTGCTTCCTTCCACCTTTCTGGCATAGTTGTTTGCTGGTATGGTGCATTGTTGATCGGTGAGCCTCTTTGGTGTGCTCCTCTAAATAAGAAGCAAGGTAAGTTTTGTGCTTTGTTGACTACTGGCATCTGGGTTGACATTTTTGCTGTGCTTGCAGTACGTTGGCTGTGAGCCCTGTACTGCGGTGGCGTTGCTCTGCTCTGCTCGGGTCAGCTCTCCCTTGTTAAGGTAGGCAATTTAAGTCGCTGAGCACCATTTGTGTGCTGTGGGTGTGTATTAAGTGATTTCTCTGCTTCCACTAGCTTTTTGTGCCTTCTTGGTTGATCCACTGTACCTCCTCTAGTGTATAAAGACAGCGCTGGGTACACCCTGGGTATAGTGGGAGGTGACGGCCCGCCTTTCCGGTTTCGCCGTCACTCCGGGGTATAAAGGGCCTGGGCGGAAGGGGCACATCCTCTTTCGCCGTTGACCCCTTGGCTGTATGAAGCACCTGTGTCTGTGGTTTATTATAATAATAAAGTTACATTCAACTGCAACCTGAGCCTCCTCCTTGAATACCAAGATTAAGACATAACACTTCCCACGTCCAACTGTGCAGGCGACCCTACGTGCTTCAATATGTATGCTGCTCCCAATTATCTTTCATTAGTAGTCTGATTTATGTTGCCCTAATGGCAATTGTTTTTTTGTTTGGTAATCAGCGCCACGGTGTGCGGCTCGTTTCCAGCAGCCGCCACTCGCTCCCACACTATTTTGTTTACCCTGTAGTGCTTTATTTGGTCTTGTCTGTTTTGACAATTTGTCTCATTTTGTGTACTCGTTATCCTTTAATGTATTTAAAATTTTATAAGGACACAAGAGAGTTTGAACCCTATGCAGTGCCTTGTTTTATTCCATTAACTGAGTTTGTTTGTAAATTTGGGTTTTTTCTACACTTGTGTGGTATATATTACTCATATATTCCATACCTGCATATGTTAGAGCATGTGGAAATGTTTGGGGCAACATATGCAAAGGAACTTCACACCTCCGAAAGGACAAAGGAATCTCACCGCCGTGTGAAGACCAATGACGTCACAGGACGCGGCAGCGACAGACTTGACACCTTCACCCCCTAAGGCGAGGAGAGGTTTTCCCATCACCTCCCAAGACGAAGGGAGGAGTTAACAGGACAATGGGAGGATTAAGATACGGGGGATGTCGGCTTGTGTTTTGCATGTCTTTGATGTGTGCCTGTATTTAACCAGCGAGCTGGGCAGAAATCTTTCTCTTTTGCCTTCTGCCAAGCTCTGCACCAGATGAGACAATGTAGAAGAGTTGTTCATTAAAGACTCTGTTTTTAATACAAAACCGCCTCATCATTTCCAGCTCTTCTACACTTGTCCTTTTTAATTAACAACTTTGCTTTTATTGCCCCGAGTTTTAGTCCTTTCTTATCATTTCCAGCTCTTCTACACTTGTCCTTTTTAATTAACAACTTTGCTTTTATTGCCCCGAGTTTTAGTCCTTTCTTATGGTGTAACATTGAACAAATTTCTTTTGTTGCAGGACAGGAGCTGTGGGCCTGAAGTGTGTGGCAGCCGGTTCTCCTGGTGGTGGTTTTTCCCCAGACTTCCTCTGAAGTGCATGCAGGGTGTCCATCTGGTTGGTATGCAGTCACGTAGCGTTTAGTTTAAGACCCCTTTTTCCCCTTCTCCGGCTAGCCTCCCAGTAAGCCCCAGCCCTGATCCTTAGCAGGCCTTTACCCAGTAGAAATTTAAGCTAAAACTCATTATAGGCAACCAGCTGTTATGGTTTTAATTAGCAACTGATTGTTTTTTTTAATTGTTTAATAAAAATGATTTATTAATGGAATCACGCCTATGGCTGTGTGTGTAATTAACCTGTGTGACCTTACAGGTCTTGGGTTGTAGAAAACTATTTCCTGGGGTGAAATTCCCCAAGTGGCATGCTTTTCATTAGAACTCCACCGCCCTGCCACAAGTATTTTTATGTTGTTTTAATACCTGCTTTTATTTTGTGTTGTTTCTCTACTTTGTAAAAGGGGGTGAGGTTGTTATATGGGGCTTTTATGTTGAAGTGTGTGTGATGACGCCACTTTTCTGTTGCATCATCCCACCACCCTATATTATGGGATATCCGCCATTAGGGCTTCCTCTTGCCTTGGATGACTCCGCCACGGTGTGCTGTACACTCTTCTTTAATAAAGCAGTCTTCAGCCTCCTTTACGACCAGGTTTGTGGACATAACAGATGGGTTGAAAAAGATTTGCAAATTACTTTTTATTTTACACAACATCCCAGCTTCATTGGAATTGGGGTTTGCAGAAAAATATACATATCAATATGTATCAATAAGTTTTATTAGGTTTATCAAGAGTAAAAGACAGCATCAGTGTAAACTGATGTTTGTGCAGAGATGAAAATAGCGGTCAGTGAATGTCAACTGGTGGCCTGTAGGCCACATCCAGCCCACCAGAGCGTACCATCTGGCCCCCAAAATATTACTGAAGTCAAGTTTTGTTGCAAATAAGACACACTGTCGAATTGGTGGTCATTCCCACCCCCCCAAAAAAAAGCTCCAGATTATGCTTTTGGCATGAAACTGTTTTACAGTATAATGTATATTCAAGAAAAATCTGATTATTTTCTAAACAAGAGGGATGCATAGACTACTAACTTGGGATGTTTTGACCAAGGGGCAGTAATAGAAATTATTAGGCTATAACATGTACAGAAAGATGCAGAAGGGACAGCATCTTTGGTCATTTTAATGAACTAAACAGTTTTATTTAAAATCAAAGAAACTCATTGTGTATTCTGGCTCTGCAAATTCACATTACGATATGTGTAGAAAAAGTCAATTTTACCACACTATTCAGGACAAAAAAAATAAAAAAATCATACAGTACAGAATATTAGGAGTGAAAACCCACAGACTGAGGAAAAAGTATTACTTTAGCACCTTGGGGGAGCCAGATTATTTAGCATCTCAGACAAGAGACAGTGGATAAACATGGGAGAACAATACTCAGGAGGTTCCTGGCGAGATAGCAGGAAGGAGTCAAGGACGTAGGGGGTTGAATGCAGTGTGATGCAAATGTCATGTTGTGTGTGGAGAAATGCCATGAAACTTAGAGAGTGCCTGCTGAAATGTTCAGTCTGTTCTTTGCTTGTGAGATGTGAGTGTGGAATAAATCATCTGAAATGAATCTGCCTCTTCATTTACACACTCCACACTGGTGACCCAAGATGTATTATGGAACACGAGGCAAGATCCCCAGAGCTGGCCTGGTCAGGAAGCTACAGCGAGGCGGCAGCCATCCCACAGACAGCCCGGACTGGAACCTCCAGCCACGCGTGTGCGGTTTCAGTCAAGCTACCGGATTTCTGGCAGCAGAACCCGCGCTCTTGGTTCCACCTCACCGAGGCCCAGTTCACCCTCCGGGGAGTAACAGCATACGACACCAGATTCTACCATGTGGTCACAGCGCTGGACACCCGCACAGCTCAGCAGGTAGCGAGCCTGCTCAATCAGCCACCAGCCAGCAGCAAATATGAGGCGCTCGAGGCTGCGCTCATCCAGTGCTACACGCTCTCGGACTGTGAGAGAGCGGAGAGGCTCCTGACGCGGACCGAGTTAGGAGATGGTTCGGCCGTAGACCTGATGGAGAAGATGCTGGCGTTAATGGGCACGGACGACGGGCACTTTCTGTTTGCCCACCTCTTCCTCTGGAACCTTCTGACAGTGGCGAGAGCGGTTCTGGCCAATTCGCCGTTGCTGGCCGCGCGCGACTACCGTGCACTAGCCCAGGAGGCAGACCGCATCATCCTCACCACCAGGGTGATCACAGTCAACGCGGCAGCGGCGGAGCCCAGCGAGACGACCAGAGGAGGCGAGGAGCCACCGACGGTAGCAGCAGCGGGGGCCAAGGAGCGCCAGAGAGACACGCTCTGTTTCTACCACCGCCGCTTCGGAGAGAAGGCACGCAGATGTGCGCCCCCATGCCAATTCAAGCACTCGGGAAACGCCAAGGCCGGGGGTCGGTAGCAGCTGCGACCCTCGGTGAAGAGAACAAGCTGCTCTACTTGACGGACGCACGCTCGGGGAGGCATTTCCTCGTGGACACCGGAGCCCAGAAGAGTTTCATCCTGCCGACCTACGCCGACCGGCTGGCAGGACCTAGCGGCCCCGAGATGTTGGCAGCAAACGGCTCGGATATTAAGACCTTTGGTGAGAGGACTCTGCTCTTATCTCTACACGGCCGTACATATGAGTGGACTTTTGTCATAGCAGCACTGAATTACCATATCCTGGGGGCTGATTTTCTGTGTGCACATGGTTTACTGGTTGATGTTGCTAACAGGTGCCTAGTTAATGTACTGTCCTTTGACTCTCTTCCCTGTATAGCTCGAGTGACCCAGCCAACAGCACAAGCCAACGTCACAGCTACAGGCGGTAAGTTCCACACACTGCTCACTCAGTTCCCAGCACTCACGGTCCCGATGTTTTCCGCGGCCATCGCTAAACACGGGGTGGAGCACTTTATCACCACCACCGGGCCGCCCGTTTTTGCAAGACCTCGGCGCTTGGACGCAGCTAAACTGGCCATAGCGCGCGAGGAGTTCGCCAACCTGGAAAGGTTGGGCATCATCAGGCGCTCGAACAGCCCATGGGCATTCCCGCTACACATGGTCCCTAAGGCTGAGGGATCGTGGCGACCGTGCGGGGATTTCCGCAGGTTGAACAACGCCACAGCGCACGACCGCTACCCAATTCCCCATATACAGGATTTTTCCGTTCACCTTGCCGGAGCACACATTTTTTCCAAAATAGACCTGGTCCGCGATTACCACCAAGTCCCAGTGCGCGCTGAGGATGTACCCAAAACAGCGGTAATAACTCTGTTCGGTCTATTCGAGTTCCTGCGCATGCCATTTGGGTTAAAAGGAGCGGCGCAGACGTTCCAGCGCGTGATGGATGCAGTGCTGCGCGATCTCCCATTCGTGTTCGTCTACCTGGACGATATCCTGGTAGCCAGTGCGTCCGAAGACGAACACGAAACCCACCTCACGACGGTTTTCCGGAGGTTGGAGGAGCACAGGTTAATAATCAACCCGGTGAAATGCCAGTTCGGCGTGACGGAGATTGATTTTTTGGGGCACCGTGTCTCTCCGGAAGGAGCGATCCCGCTGCCCGACAAGGTGCGTGCCGTGGAGGATTTTCCCCGGCCTCAGACGGTCAGGGCGCTGCAGGAATTTTTGGGGATGGTGAACTTTTATAACCGTTTCCTTCCCCGCGCGGTGCAGCTCATGCAACCATTGTACGCCGCGCTCAAGAAACAGAAACCCGCGGATAGGGTCGAATGGACCCCGGAGCGAGAGCGGGCGTTCTCGGAAGTTAAAGCAGCCCTGGCAAATGCCGCACTGCTGGCGCATCCGGACCCGGCGGCCCGCATAGCGCTCACCACTGATGCCTCAGACGTGGCCATAGGGGCTGTCATGGAGCAGCGCGTCGCCAGGGCTTGGCAGCCGCTCGCCTTTTTCGGCAGAACTTTGCGCGACAGCGAACGTAAATACAGCACGTTCGACAGATTTGCTGGCTCTCCACCTGGCCATACGCCACTTCCAGTTCTGGCTGGAAGGGCACAGCTTCACCGCGTTCGTGGACCACAAGCCGCTACCATTCGCGATGGCCAAGGTTTCAGAACCGTGGTCGGGCTGGCAGCAGAGACAGCTGGCCGCGATCTCAGAGTTGACTACCGATATTCAACATGTGTCGGGTAAACTGAATGTGTTGGCGGACTGCCTCTCGCGCGCTGTGGTGGCCCTGGTCTGCGTGGGGATAGATTATGCAGCCATGGCCGCGGAGCAGATTAGCGATGCAGACATGTGCGCGCTCCAGTCTGGACCAACAGGGTTAAGGCTGGAGAGCAGGGTGCTGCAAGATGCCCCCCCCCCCCCCAATCTGTGATGTCTCCACAGGTCACCCGCATCCGGTGGTCCCGGTCGCGTGGCGCCACCGCGTGTTTGAGTCGGTTCACACTCTGGCGCACCCAGGAGTGCGCGTGTCGGTCAAAATGGTGGAAGAGAAGTTTGTGTGGCCGAGCCTACGCAAACAAGTGAAAGAGTGGGCTGCAGCCTGCGTGGCGTGCCAACGAGCCAAGGTACACAGACACACGAAGGCTCCCTTGGAGCCGTTTCGTATTCCGGCTAAGAGGTTCGACCATGTTCACGTGGACCTCGTGGGCCCCACCCTGCCATCACAGGGGTGCACACACCTCTTGACAGTGGTGGACTGCACCACGCGCTGGCCAGAAGCGGTCCCGCTGGCGGCAACCACGTCCGCAGACGTAGCGCGCGCTTTTTTAACAGCATGGGTGGCGCGATTTGGAGTCCCGTCAGACATTACGTCCGACAGAGGCCCTCAATTGGTTTCCGAACTCTGGTCCGCAGCCTGGGTGTTACAATTCACCACACAACCGCGTACAACCCACAGGCCAATGGGTTATGCGAGCGTTTTCATAGATCACTGAAAGCAGCACTCAGGGCTTCATTGACGGATGCAAATTGGGTAGACAGGCTGCCGTGGGTTTTACTGGGGTTGCACTCTGTGCCGAAAGAGGATCTGGAAGCTTCCCCGGCAGAACTAGTTTTTGCGCAGCCACTACGGCTGCCCAGGGAATTTCTGCCAGATAATCCCGTGCCGGGCAGCTGCCCGTCTCAGCTTTTGCAGCATAGGGCAAACACAGGCACGCTGCCGGGCCCTGCCCACTACAGTTTTCCACGTGTTTTTGTGCCTAAAACTTTGAAGAGCGCTGAGTTCGTGTTTGTCAAGACACGATGTCCACTGCCCTCCATTGCGCCCACCCTATGATGGACTGTTCAGAGTGTTGGAAACAGGGGATAAGCATTTTTTGCTAGACTTGGCGGGGGTAGGAGGGAAAAAATAGGCATAGACGGACTCAAACCCGCTTTCATTGTGGCGGACGAGCAAGTGCTGTTGGCTAGGGCCCCTCGGCGTGGAAGACCCCCACGGAGAGCTCCCCAGGGAAACGATTCACCAGAGCAGCCACACGGACAGACCGAAGTGCCCCCCCACCCAGTCACAGCCCACCCACAGTCAGACACACTCCCAGCAGCCCCCCATCGGCACAGCAGCGCCACGGAGGCGGTAAACCCCAGTTACAGCAGATACAGGAGGAGACAGAAGCCCAAGCAGCATGTGGACTGATATTCTATTGTTCTAAGATGCTGGGGGGGGGGGGGGGGGGGAGTTGAGCACCTTGGGGGAGCCAGATTATTTAGCATCTCAGACAAGAGACAATGGATAAACATGGGAGAACAATACTCAGGAGGTTCCTGGCGAGATAGCAGGAAGGAGTCAAGGACGTAGGGGGTTGAATGCAGTGTGATGCAAATGTCGTGTGTGGAGAAATGCCATGAAACTTAAGAGGAGAGTGCCTGCTGAAATGTTCAGTCTGTTCTTTGCTTGTGAGATGTGAGTGTGTAATAAATCATCTGAAATGAATCTGCCTCTTCATTTACACACTCCACATTACAAGAAAACCCGAGTTTTGAGAAAAGCTCAAATTTATATGAACTCGCAAATGTATGATAGTCCAAAATTTACAGGCATAAACACAAATGAGGAAGAAGTTTAAAAAAAAAACAACTTTCAAATTTACAAGAGAAAAGTAGTACATTTGAAAAAAAACAAAACAAAAAAAACTTAAAACTTTAGAAGCAAAACTTAAGTACATGTTTACGCAAGTAAACATGTACTTAAGTACTGTTTTACGCAACCATTTTTGGGGGCCACTACTACTCATGTTAATATAAGGTAACACTGTTGGCTACAATTTCCAATTGAATCGGTGAATTCAAAAAGGGCCCAAGTCCCCACTGAAAAAGTGTGGACTTGGGCCCTTTTTGAATTCACCGATTCAATTCCTCTGCCCAGCCCTGATCATATAAGTTTTTGTGTGCAAGTATGACCAAGGAGGTTCATTTCTCAGAAATAAAGTTGCCTTTGTCCAACCATTTGTGTGGTTTTCTCAGCTGAGCGCCGTCCTGACATTTTCACAACAGCTAACTGTACAGGTAATCTGTTAACACTGACAAAGGTTAATATTTGGAAGAAAAATTACATAAAATTACTTGGGGAAACAATTTTACGAGAGCATCTGTCCCTGCCAGTGTTTGCAGAGAAAAATTCTGGCCCTTGGATGTAGTTGATGACCCTTGCCCTAGATGTTCTGATGGGGAGCTTCATGCATTGGAATAGCGAGGCTTATTTTATTGTACACACAAAAACAAAAAAAAAGCATTAAGTTTCAAAGCAAAAGATATACAAGATTTTTCTGCTTTGTAGGTTCCGTGTTTAAAAGTCTCTTAAAAACTCAGTAAAGAACTCAAGGGTTTTTAAAAATATGGAAAAAAAAAGTTTTCAAATGCATCAGCTTTTATTTCACTGGAAACCATTGAAAAATGTGAGCAAAGAAAGGGCAACAAACTTAAGCAATTATTCAGTTTACAAATCAATATTGCAAATTGAGGGGAAAAAAAAAACTTCAAATACAATCAGGCACTGATATTTTATCTAATATTTTCACTAAAAAACACAAAGATCAAAGAATTAACATTTTTATTGATCATTTTCTGTGATTAGTGTTAGAACTTTAAAATAATTCACAATTTGTCTGCAGCCACCATGTTTTATCAGAGCATCTGGAGAGGTATTTCATTCTAAATCTGAAAGCAGAATTTTACTTTCAGTTTTTACCCCACAAAGCACACAAAAGCAGGACACCGCAGGGAATCGAACCCCATCCCGACAAGGTCAGGAGTGCCATCACCGGAGTCTTTTGCTTTTTGTTATTGCTATAAGGAGGCCAAAAGCAAAACCTGAAGGAACAAGGAGCTTGTTCCTCCAGGAAAAGAAAAGCCCTGTTAACACCTGGCCACAATATGCTCCGGCAAAAACATGAGGATTCTGGACTGCAGAGCTGAAACTAGAAGGACAACCGTTTCCCCAATCCCACAAAACCGTATTGATGAACGACCAATTCCACAAAAATCGATTTATCCATAATGCCACTATACCAGCATCCCTGGTCAAAGTAGTTTCCGAAATTCAACAGGACTCGTAGATCAAAGACCGAAGGCTTTCATGTCAATTCATAAGCTGTAATGAAAGAGACAAGAAAATTTAAACTACCCCCCTCCCTCACCCATCCATACACAAACCCCTTACATGTACCAAGGTAGAAATTATGTATAATATGGCTATTGTTTACCAAGACTGCACAGTATTTAGCAGCTATTTTTCCTCAGCGATACTTGCAATGTATTGACTGAACCCTACCGGCTGATTTCACCAAGTCCTCCCATGAATCCCTGCAGATGCATATGCTGCCTGGCTGAGAAGCAAGTTAACCTGAGTGAGAAATCTGGAAGGAAAGAGAAGAGTGAAGCGCCCCCCCCCCCCCCCAAAAAAACCCTGATCATAGTACCACTGCAATGTTTGACAACGACTTCATGAAAATTATGTTGCATTTATGTATAAAATGTTATGCAGAGTTGTGCATGCAACATGTTGAGTTACACATTTAAGCCATGGTATGTTAAAGAAAAATCAAGGGAACCGAAATTACTTAACTTCACCCACGAGACAGAAGTGATGCAGTATTAGCGAAACAAGCTTGCAGCCGTTGATCTTAATATGACTGGATTTTCAGTGTTCCATCACAGGTTAGGCCATCCCAGATGACAAAAAGAATTTTAGGTAGTATGACCTGATAAACCAAAGGGAAAAAAGAAAAAAGGCACAAACACAAAGAGCAGGGCTTCTGCGAAGGACGTTGGGGTTCAGATTTAAGCTCAAGCGCACACAGGGGCTGAACTTTGTTCAGGGGCCACACTCATATCGGACAGCTTCCACAGATGGCTTTGCATTCAGAGGCAGGCAAGATTGGAGTGGACAGACGGGAATGATCTGAAACAAAGAGTGATCCACACAACACACCCACCACAAAATACTCAAGAGTCCAATTCTACTCATCTTATTGTCTTAAGATGCAAAGCAACAGGGCCCCAAGGCCAAAGAGGAATATGCTAGTAAAGCATTGTTACTGATGATTTGAGGTTAACATAAAGCCAGTTCCAAGATGTCATATTGTCAACTACAACATTGCAGAAGTTTTGACAAGTCAACATCTTACTACATTCTCCAGGTTGGGGTACTTCAATCATCCTTCAGCCTTGCACTGCCAATTCTGGAAAGAAGTGTAGGATACAACCAACCAACACAATGTAAGCTACAGCAACACATTTGCGTTGCAATAAAGCCCAATTAAAAGCTGTACCATGCACACCATTCCTCAGCGGTTTAACTTGAATGCCGCACAGTTGCACGGCTGGTGGTTACAGCCGCACAGTTGCACGGCTGGTGGTTACAGCCCCACAGTTGCACGGCTGGTGGTTACAGCCCCACAGTTGCACGGCTGGTGGTTACAGCCGCACAGTTGCACGGCTGGTGGTTACAGCCGCACAGTTGCACGGCTGGTGGTTACAGCCGCACAGTTGCACGGCTGGTGGTTACAGCCGCACAGTTGCACGGCTGGTGGTTACAGCCGCACAGTTGCACGGCTGGTGGTTACAGCCGCACAGTTGCACGGCTGGTGGTTGCAGCCGCACAGTTGCACGGCTGGTGGTTGCAGCCACACAGTTGCACGGCTGGTAGTTGCAGCCACACAGTTGCACGGCTGGTAGTTAATCCAAGAATCCTGCCACTTCAACAGCTGCACAAGGGCAAGGAGCTGAGGGCTAATTAATCCAAACTGCAAATGCATCATAAACAACCTGTTTCCTTTTGTTCAAACGGCATGTTGCTTGAGTTCAGAACGATATCTGTTGTCTTAGGTAGACTGCATTCTTCTTTAGGATTGTTCTGCAAGATCAAAGAGACAGAAAAAGACCCCAGTTCCCTTCCCCACAAAAATCGTAGAACTGACAATAGTTATCCTTACCAAAACGCTTTACTGCAGGTGTCAATAAAGGTCCATCAAATCTTCCAGATACCACATGACTTGTTAAAGCACAGCAGTGCAATTTATATAAAAAGTCTGGAATTCTTTAATTTCCTTAACTTCTAGAATCAGGATTAGCAAGTCCTTTCCATTCAAGTGACCCTTAGAGGGGTTAGATTTTTCTGTTTTCCAACATCAGTATTTGATTGATTCCACTTATCTGCCATCAATTTCCACTTTGAAAAGGTTGTCATTCGAACCCCAGTCACATCCGTGCTCTACAAAGGGCCAAGCTTTAGTCATACCTGAAAAAGCACAAGAAAAGCTTCCCACACAAAATCCCCAAAACAAATTCATACCAAATCTGTCGTCAATCAAAACAAGCTATGTATTTATTATGCAACAAGGAAATCATTTACAGATAGCTTTCTCATTGTATTGATGATACAAGGCACAGTAACTAAATGCAAATGAATTGCAATTGAGGCATCGAGCCAAAATATAAATGATTAGTCATCTTACGTGATGCTAGGAGAGCAAGGACACTTGTACATACAATGACTTAGGAGGGTTCCTGAAGATCTTGGGTATTGGAAAGCACACAGGGTACAGCACACTGGAAAATGCAAAGAAAAAAAAAAAACCTCTCCCCACAATACCCCTCCTCTAATACAACAATACAGTACAAAACTACATTCAGGCAAACAGCCTTATGACAACTATAGGATTATCAATGGATTTGACAAAAGATGGTTAATTTTCAAATAGGCATTGAAATATCACAGGCCTGAACACATGAGATCCCTCCCTGAACTGCAGACGGGTGGACTTGAGTGCAGATTCGGAAGAGCGCGCCATTGCAATTTAATCTGCAAGAGTCAAAAATACACAGCCCCCTCCCAACCCCACATAACAACTTGGAAGCCTGAATAGAATTACAATGACTTCTAGTAAAGAAAAGAATTACCGCACTCCCTTGGAAAAAGGGCTCCTCACTACAGCAGAGGACTAGTTTTGAGGGTGCTATCCAGTATGGCAAAGTGTCCGCTTGAATCTTGTTGCTTGTGCCTGGATCTTTCCTATTCAAGTCTTTTGCTCTGGGCAATGTGGAGCTGTGAAGTCTAGGAAGAGACTGATTAACGCCCCACACCCCTCCCTCCCATAGCCCCAAATATGTATGATGTGCCAATCACAACATTCACCAGACAATATAACATATGTATAAATATACACTTTAAAAAAACAAAACAAAAACAAACTAATGGACTTATTGAACAATACCACAATACCTTTCTAAAGCTTGTAAAAGAACAGTAGACGCACATGATCCTGATCCATAGCACTACTGTAATTATGTTCAGCTCAACTTGTACCAGGTGGCTAGCATAGGGGATTCTGCCGATGATCAACTCTAGAGGATAGCCTGCAAAAAGAAAGACTCCAAACAAATTTTAAATTCCCCTCCCGCCCTCCCTCCCCTAAAGCCAAAGATTTTTTAAAACCAACTAGGTTGAACCATATCAATACAAATAATTTTAATGGAAAAATTACTGTATTCTTAATAATTAAGGTAAAAAGTTAAATGTACAGGATTGTTACACCCACATGTACATTTCATGCATCAACTCACTGCTTACTTAAGAGGTAGTTGTAAAGTTGCTTATCTGTACCAATGAAGCACGGCTGAAGCACTGGGGGGCTGTAGTATACAAACATCAATTGGCCATACAGGTGACAATCCACTTTCATAGGAACGCAGAAAACTTCTTTGGGGCCAACCTACTGAACAACAAAAGGATTGCCTCTCCCTCTGGCTTTGGCAACTACTTCAGATTGCGGGGGTAGAGAAGTCCGAAAAGAAGTTCCTCTCGCCAGCACAAAACCAAGGCATTCATCACAGAGGACACCACCACACTTATGTCAGCACACAACAGGAGAGGCGATCACAGTACAAAAACTTGTTACACGAACTGCCTGAAAAGAGGAAGAGAGAGCTGTGCAAGAAATTGTGTTCTATAACCATCACTTACAGAAAATAGTCTGAAAACATAATACCTCAGAAAGTTACAGCGATACCTCTACCCAAACATACAAACCAATGCCCTGCTTTATACTTGCTAGGTGACTGAAAGCCCTCTCCCGCCCTCAGCGCTGGCTCTGGCTGCAACAGCTGTGTAGATCTGGCCACTCCTCTGCTATACTGCTCTGTGCCTTTGGCGCCCTCTGGTGTACACGACAGTCCTGCCCTCTTGCGCCCTCTCTGGTCCTGTCCTGCCTGGCTCCAACTCCAGGCCTGCCATGCACGCCCTCTCTGGTCCTTTCCTGCCACGCCCTCTGGTCCTCCCCGTCCTGGTCTGGTCTGGTTCCTCGCCCGTCCTGCGATCTTCATCTGAACTAAGTCCATTCTCTCCCCCCCCCCCCCATTGATAACTCAGTCCATTTCCCCCCCAGAAGAAAAAAAAAAAAAATCTTCATTCTTCTCTTTACTATGCAATTTAAAAAAAACAAACTTTTTTGTAGAATATCACGTGGCTTTGATTTTTTTTGCTTAAAGAAACACCGTAATAGTCTTATTTCGTCGGTAGTTAAAAAATACAATCCACCATAATTTTAAAAAGTGCTTGATTCTAGATGTTAAGAGTAACAAAACATGAGAGAATGACTACCCGGAAAAAAGTTGGGATAAAAGGGAACTGCGCAGACTGGAGAGCAATGCCACACTTTAAAACTGAGGTTCGTTTTTTTCCCCACGCCTTTCTCAAAAATTGAGATTCAAGAAGTGTACAGCATCAACATGGAAATCACATCTTATTAGTACTCATTTATATAGTAAATCCTTTCTCGGAAAAAAAAAAACAACAACATTGAATGATTTCACTGCTGCTGCAGGCCTAGCCTCCATTACATCAAAAAGCATTTTGCGTTTGTCAAAAAGGATCAACTGGCCTCAAAACTGGTAAATTCTCAACTTCACAACTTATTTTCATTTCAAAATAAGCTCATTGCCGACAATGTCGTTTTAAAGTAAACTATACTCGCATGTAATTGAGCCACTGTTAAAATCCTGACCAATCATTTTTCCTTTTCATCGGTTAATGTTACGTCAGCGCGTTATTCAAAACAACCAATAGGAGACGTTCACAGGCTTCTACGCAACCGCTCCCATATTTGGGAAAAACAACCGATTGCAACGCCCACGGGCCCAACTTGGCATAAAACCTTAAAAAAAAGAATACAAAAGCGTTTTTAATGCAACTTAGAACGATCTACGGTGAAGGTAATGAAGTAATTTTCTCAAGTTGTGAGGAAAAAAGGTCATAAGGCTTTTGTTTGGGTTGTCGTTAACTCGAGATCCTTACATAAAAAAGGTGAGTGTTTAGGCACAAGAAAAAAAAATATAAAAAGTTTGGCAAAACTTGAAAAAGCACGGCTGCAACATTATACATTTATAAACGCTACATTAAACATTTATATTAAAGCATTTTGCCTTCAATATGCCTCAACAATCATCGCTAAATTACTGAATCTGAATTATCCTCTACTTTCCAAGATATGACTCAAAACGAAATTACTTCAATTATTAAAAAATTAAATACCAACATAAAATAAAATAAAAAAAACGTTTCAACCTGGTACCGCAGAAGAAAACCGATGGCGTATAGACGACGAGTAATGCAAAATGGCGTCACAGCCCGTATTTATAACATTCGGTGATACGGCTTCCTTAGCATGAGGTGTTCATCCGATAAAAAGTAGTACCTATGTTACACTAAACAAACACCTTGCTAATGCTGATATTTTCGATAAAATTGAGTATCCTATAATATTAGAGTCACGGAAGAGTTAAAATTATCACGTCTATTTCATCCAATTTCCGTTATTTAAACAAAATTAATGGTGAAAACAGGTGACGTCACAGCAACGCCCGGGCGGAATGATCTTTTACTTGTGTGTGACAAGGCCCTGTAAACTGGATTGAACTAGAATGTGCTGGAATGGTTGGCTCTCCCATTTTCTTCAATAATATGCTGTTTATAGTGGGGGAGCAAAAGAAAAACAGCCAGTTCATTTTCTTTTACCTGTAGTTGGCTGTTTGTAGTACTATATTTTTAATATTTAGTTGCGCCTGTAAAAAAGTTGGCATTTGTTATCAGATTACCAGGGTAATTGCCTTTAAATCTTTAAGCTTTTGTATCGTCTTAATTTTATATCTAACTGATATAATAATACAGTGCTAATAACTGGAAAAACTTACTAGATATATCCAGAAACATAGGAGGCTGTATGTGTGAGGCGGTGGAAAATTACCAGGCCTTAACTGGGACTACTGGTGTTCACCAACAGAGGGCGCAGTGAAAGCACGACGTGCCTTTTGTCACGTCCCTTATGTCTGTTCATGGTTTCAGAGGCAGAATAGTGATTTTAGTGGTACAAGTTTATAGTAACACGGACAAGTGTGGCATCATCCCTTATGTAACAGTATGCATTATGTTGGCACTGATTAACAACAGTTGAGGGGTTGGGTTGTCCTCTTCAGACCTCAATGAATTGATCATTGGTAAGTTGCTAAACGAGCAATGAATGAGGCAGTGAGAAGCCAAACCAAATATTTTTTAATTATGTGTGCTGCTGATCTGATGTACTTTCAAATAATATGAAACATTTCTAAAGACTGACTTACTGATTAGGTTAAAAGTTGTGCAGTAAGTTTTTAAGAATACAGAGCAATTGGAAAACTTGTAAAAATACAGTTTTATCAAGTTGTCACCACTGTAAAGGCAGTCACAAAAAAGAGTAATAGAATATAAAATAAAAACATTTCCTGAGTAGGGAGTGATCAAACTTATTATTCTGAACAATCTACAAGAAAGTGTTTGCTGGAGGGAAAATGCAAATTCCCAATATCCCATATCTATAAATGCAAGGAATCTGTGTGTGTGTGTGTGTGTGTGTGTCTGTGTGTGTCTGTGTGTGTGTTCCTCATCTCTCAAACCATTTGTCAGACAGACCTAAGATTTTATACGTGTTTTGCTGAGGTTACGAGGGTGTGCATCCAGAGTATGGAGTTGTTCAGTCAAAATATGTAATTTTTATCAATAAAAGTTAATCCCGACACTTCGTTTCAGCTTCGGTCCATTTGTCAGCAGGTGAGTGTCAGTCTTATTTTTTTTTCCCTCTTGTCCTGTCAAGCAGCTTGGTAAGCAGAATAGAAATCTGCTGCCCTTATTGTGCCAAACAGATTTACTTTGCCAAAATGAGCTTTATACAGTACATATACTACATATGTACTGTATATTATTTATAAACTCCTCTTGTAATAACTTTTAATACTTTATTACCTCCGCCAGGCCGCAGGAGGTAATGTTTTTGCCAGGGTTTGTCTGTCTGTCTGTTGGTTAGCAAGATAACTCAAAAAGTTTTGGACGGATTTCGATGAAACTTTCAGGTGGTGTTGGAAATGGTACAAGGAAGAACTGATTAAATTTTGGGGATGATCCGGATCACCGTCTGGATCCAGGAATTTTTTAAAGGATTCTTTAACATTGTGAGATAGGGCCATTTTCAACATGTGTGCAGGTGCAATGGAGGGCGCTGGTCGTCGTGTCTGACGAACACAAACTCTGCGTTCTTCAAAGTTTTAGGCACAAAAGCACGCGGAAAACAGTGGTGGGCCGGGCCCGGCAGCGTGCCTGTGTTTCCGCTATGCTGCAAAAGCTGAGACGGGCAGCTGACCGGCGCAGGATTATTTGGCAGAAATTCCCCGGGCAGCCATAGGGGCTGCGCAAAAACGAGCTCTCTGCCGGGGAAGCTTCCAAATCCTCTTTTGGCGCCAAGCACAACCCCAATAAAACCCACGCCAACCTGTCTACCCAATTTGCATCCGTCAGTGAACCCCTGAGTGCTGCTTTCAGTGATCTATGAAAACGCTTGCATAACCCATTGGCCTGTGGGTTGTACGCGGTTGTGCGATGAATTGCAACGCCCGCAGCCTGGGAGTTTGGAGATGGAGGAGATGGACACAACAGCAGCACTTGAGTTTATTACCTCCGCCAAGGAGGTAATGCTTTTACTGGCATTTCTCTGTTTGTCTGTCTGTTTCACCAGAGGTGGTTCTTGGCCTAGAGAGGAACCCATTACATTTTGGGGATGATCTGGGAATGCATACCTCAGCCAAGGCTCTTCTCACAGTGTATCAGCCACAAAACTCCAAAACTAATGGACAGACTTGGATGCAATTTTCACCACAAGTGGCGATACGCCTACACACAAGCCCATTAGATTTTGGAGGTGATCCATGAGAAACAGAAGGAGCCTTGGCGGAGGTATGCGCTCTATGAGCGCTCTATGAGTGCCTTTCTAGTTTAAATAGTTTTACCCATGAAGGGCCCAACCGGGGGGTGGGGGGTGGAGAAAGGAGGGGTGGGGAGGGGGAAAGAAAACAGAGTGTGATGGCACATAATAGGGAGCACTCCACCCAGAATCGGAGGTCAGGGGGAGGAGAGAGATAAGAAGAATGAAGGATGAAGAGGGGAGAGGAGGCAGGAAGGCGCTGGGGGGTTTTAGATGTAACAGAGAGGAGCCCCCCCCCCGCTGTGACAGGAGTCACCGGAGTTTGCCGGGGTATGATAGATGGTAATAAGTAATGCTTTGTGATCTGTATGTTAATGTCTCAGACAGGCTTTGTGTATTGTATATTAATGTCTCATACCCTGGGTCTCGGAGGCGGGAAAAAAGTTTCTGTGTTGCAGGATGAATAAAGTTGTGTGTCATTCAGCTCGCTGTCTCATCTGATTCCATCCTCCACAGTGGTGACCTCGAGATGTGAAATTGAGAACAAGCCGAGCAACTCCGCGGAGACACCCCAGCGGAAACATACCAGCGCTGCGTGCACTGTCACAGTCAGGCTCCCGGACTTTTGGCTCCACAATCTGACCACTTGGTTTTTGCATGTGGAAGCCCACTTCACCCTCCGTGGGATCTCCACGGACAACACTAAAGTCAAAGTCAAAGTCAAAGTGCCTTTATTGTCATTCCATTGTTAACTAGAAAAGCACTCATAGAGCGCATACCTCCGCCAAGGCTCCTTCTGTTTCTCATGGATCACCTCCAAAATCTAATGGGCTTGTGTGTAGGCCTATCGCCACTTGTGGTGAAAATTGCATCCAAGTCTGTCCATTAGTTTTGGAGTTTTGGGGCTGATACACTGTGAGAAGAGCCTTGGCTGAGGTATGCATTCCCAGATCATCCCCAAAATGTAATGGGTTCCTCTCTAGGCCAAGAACCACCTCTGGTGAAACAGACAGACAAACAGAGAAATGCCAGTAAAAGCATTACCTCCTTGGTGGAGGTAATAAACTCAAGTGTTGATGTTGTGTCCATCTTCTCCATCTCCAAACTCCCAGGCTGCGGGCGTTGCAATTCATTGCACAACCACGTACAACCCACAGGCCAATGGGTTATGCGAGCGTTTTCATAGATCACTGAAAGCAGCACTCAGGGGTTCACTGACGGATGCAAATTGGGTAGACAGGTTGGCGTGGGTTTTATTGGGGTTGCGCTCTGCGCCAAAAGAGGATTTCGAAGCTTCCCCGGCAGAGAGCTCGTTTTTGCGCAGCCCCTATGGCTGCCCGGGGAATTTCTGCCAAATAATCCTGCGCCGGTCAGCTGCCCGTCTCAGCTTTTGCAGCGTAGTGGAAACACAGGCACGCTGCCGGGCCCGGCCCACCACTGTTTTCCGCGTGCTTTTGTGCCTAAAACTTTGAAGAACGCAGAGTTCGTGTTCGTCAGACACGACGACCAGCGTCCTCCATTGCACCTGCACACATGTTGAAAATGGCCCTATCTCACAATGTTAAAGAATCCTTTAAAAAATTCCTGGATCCAGACGGTGATCTGGATCATCCCCAAAATTTAATCAGTTCTTCCTTGTACCATTTCCAACAACGCCTGAAAGTTTCATCGAAATCCGTCCAAAACTTTTTGAGTTATCTTGCTAACCAACAGACAGACAGACAGACAAACCCTGGCAAAAACATTACCTCCTGCGGCCTGCGGCCTGGCGGAGGTAATGAACAATGCAACGAAACTGAGATGCTGCTCCCTAAAAACAAACTATAAACAAACTATCACACTCACAGTTCACTCATGCATTTAACATTCTTATAATTACAACAATAAATAATGCTTGAAACAAAATTACCTTCAAGTTGAATACAATATGTACGTAGCAATAATGAAAAACATACTGAGCGATAAATACAAAAGACCAGCTTATACACACAGGGTTGTTGCTACAAAATAACCTAAAATAACAAAAAATATCAGCAGTCTGTGCGTGTTACATAAATCCGTTCAAAATACGTACTGCTGCTAGGAAAAAACTATGATTAAACCTGGTAGTCCAGATTTTATGGGATCTGTACCGCTTTCCCGAGGGGAGCAAGTGAAAGAAGTCATGGCCTGGATGAGCACAGTCTTTAATGATGGCAGTAGCTCTGTTGAGGTACCGAGACCTGGAAATCTCTTCCAGAGAAGGGAGAGAACAGCCAGTGATTTTTTTGCGCAGTCTCGATCACTCTCTGGAAGGCTTTGCGGTCTGCGGCTGAACAGCCCTCATACCAAACTGTGATGCCATATGACAGAATGCTCTCAATAGCAGAGCGATAAAATAAAACCAGCAACTGTGCATTCAGGCCATTCTTCTTGAGGAGCCTCAGAAAGTGTAGATGTTGTTGAGCCTTTTTTATCATAGCTATGGTGTTAACTGCCCAGGTAAGGTTGTGAGAAATATGAACACCCAAAAACTTAAAAGCCTCCATCCTCTCCACACGCTCCTTGCCTATATATAGAGGAGGCGGTTCACTGCTATGCTTCCTAAAATCAATAATGAGTTCTTCTGTTTTTTTGTATTCAGTAGCAGATTATTATCTGAGCACCATCTCACCAGTTTCTGGACCTCATCTCTGTATGCGGTCTCATCTCCTCCTGATATGAGCCCCACTACTGTTGTGTCATCTGCAAACTTCACTATAATGTTTGTGGGATGAACAGGTATGCAGTCATATGTGTATGACTAGACACTAGATATCATTATGTGGTCGCTGCGCTGGATGTCCACGCCATGCAACAAGTAATTAGCCTCCTCCAAGAACCGTCAACCCAGGGTAAATACGATGCGCTCAAGCAGATGCTGCAGCAACGTTACACCCTTTAGGACGGGGAGAGAGCAGAGAAACTCCTCACACGTTCAGAGTTGGGCGACAAATCAGCTGTGGACCTGATGGAGAGCATACTCACGCTAATGGGTAAGGACGATGGGTCCTTCCTGTTCACTCACCTCTTCCTTAGGACCCTGCCACCTACAGCGAGGGCGATCCTCACTAACTCACCACTGCGGGTGACCAAGGACTACCGCGTGCTGGTGCTGCACGCAGACCACTTCATCCTGGCAAACAAAGCTCTCAGTGTGCACGCAGTGGCACCAGAATCCACGGAGGAATCCAGCAAGGTCGAGGAGCCAATGGTAGTGGCTGGGACAGCCACCAGGAGACACAGGAACGGGTTGTTGTGTTTTTGTCACCACCGTTTTGGCAAGGAAGCGCAATGTTGTATGCCACCGTGCCACTTCAAGAAGGCCGGTAAACGAGACGGCCAGTGGTCAATGGTAGCTGCGACCACTGACGACATGAACAAGTTGCTTTTCATCACAGACACATGTTCTGGAAGACGTTTTTTGGTGGACTCCCAGAACAGCCTCATTCTGCTGGTCAGCGCGGACAGACTGGCAGAAGGCAGCGGCACCACTCTTACGGCCGCCAACGGATCCCACATCAGGACGTTTGGCGAAAGGACGGTCACTTTATGCTTACATGGATGCAATTACCAGTGGGACTTTGTGGTAGCTGCATGTTCGGTCCCCATTTTAGACACTGATTTTCTGTGTGCTTATGGACTGTTAGTCAGTGTTGCCAACAGACTTTTAGTGGATGCTGTCTCTTTTCCCTCCTTGCCCTGCACAGCTCGGGGAGTTGGGCCACCAACTGTCGCCTGGACGTGGTTAAACTAGCCAGCGCGCGTGAAGAGTTTGCTAGCTTAGAGTGAATAGGCATCATTAGGAACTCCAACAGCCCATGGGCATCTCCACTGCACATGGTGCCCAAGGTTGATGGTTCATGGCGGCCATGCGGCGATTTCCGACGCTTGAACAACGCCATGGAACACGACTGGTATCCCATCCCCCACAGCCAGGATTTTTTCGTGCACCTAGCCAGGATGCGCATTTTTTCAAAAGTGGACCTGGTCCACGGTTACCACCAGGTCCCGGTGCACACTGAAGACGTTCACAAAACAGCGGTAATAACTCCTTTTGGCCTGTTCGACTTTTTACACATGCCGTTCAATTAAAGGGTGCAGCGCAAATTTTCCAAAGAATGATGGATGCGGTGCTCCGTGACTTGTTGTTCATGTTCCTGGGAAACAGTTAATAATAGCTGACACACTATCCCGAAGCCCACTCAGTTCAAAAGTAGACTCAGAGACTGAACAAGATGTCGAAGCCTACATCTGGACTGTAATAACAAACAAACCTGTTGCATCTGAAAAAGTCAATGAAATCAAAGATGCCACAAAGAATGACCCAGACCTACAAGTAATCATCAAGTGCATCCAAAATGGTTGGCCACGCAGGATGGGCACGTTCCCATCCTCCAATGCATTTTATGCAGCAAGAGAACATCTCTCAGAGTCAGATGGACTACTAGTCCAATAGTCATTCCTGTACCACTCAGAAAGGGCGTTCTGAAACAAATTCACCAAGGTCACCAGAGTTTGACAAAATGTCATGAGAGGGCCAAGATGTCGGTTTGGTGGCCAGGAATTAGGCAAGAGATAAAAGAGACCCTAGCTCAGAGTAAATTTTGTCTAAAGCACAAACCAAAACAGAAAAGCGAACCGCTCATCACTACACCTCTGCCGGAAGGACCATGGCAGAAGATCGCTGCAGACCTGAGTGAGCCATATGGGAAGAGCTACCTGGTAGCTGTAGACTACTATTCTCGTTACACTGAGGTGGCTTACCTCTCCACGACATCAAGCCTGCATGTCATCACCAGATTCAAAAGCATATTCGCCAGATGGGGAATACCACTAGAACTCATCAGTGACAACGGTATATAGTTTGCATCAGTTAGAATTCAGAGCCTTTGCAAGAGAGTATGGGTTCAAGCACACAACTTCCAGTCCCCATTACCCTCAAGCTAACGGAGCAACAGAAAGAGCAGTCCAAATGGCGAAGAGGATTCTGAAACAACCAGATCCATCAATAGCACTACTGAGCTACAGAGCAACACCCATCATTGCAACTGGGGCCAGCCCAGCGCAGCTGATGTTAGGGCGACAGATTCGGACAACAGTTCCAACAATAAAGAACAACCTACAAAGTGGCCCTGTAAGTCACGACCAAGTTAAACTGAAAGACTTCAGAGCTAAAAGAGCATATGAACACTTCTACAACCACAGACACTATGCCCGCCCACTGCCAGCACTACCCTCAGGACAAGCCATCAGAGTGTTGCTAGATGGGGAGAAGGAGTGAATGACCTCCGCTGAAGTGGTCTTGAGATCAGCAGGACCACAATCATACCTCATCAGGACTGACACTGGAACAGTGATGCGACACAACAGGAGGCATCTACAGGCGGTGCCCGAGACTGTCAAGCCAACCCCCACAGCTCAGCCGCACCAGCCAGAGGAGAACTCCGTACAGCCGAGAGACACTGATTCTCCTACACCGATCATCATGGAAAGCGACTCATCTTCACCCACAGAGACTACACCAGAGACTCCAGTTCTTCTCCCAACTACAACCTAGGGGCCGATAAAACAGACCTCCAGAGGATGAGAGGTTAGGCTACCCCTCAGGTATCGAGACACTTAGAGTTGAGAATAGACTACATACAGGTGAGTCCCACCTCTTGGTTATATTCTATGTGATAAAGTTGTACTCTGAATTATTCTGCTGTTATGCTGCATGGACAAGGATAAGTTTAGCAGAGTATGTGCAAAGACTTTTAGGACACTGAAACCCAAATCCTGAGATAGACACTAAGTTCACTTTATAGAAAAACATTAAGCTAGTTTAATAACACTGTTCAAATGTGCATTTGCTTAATTAGTTGCTTAAGTATTTGGTGCAGAGCAATATTTGGAACAAAGCTAATTGTTTGCAATAAGCCTCATACTGAGATAATGTGTTCACTAAAAAGGGGAGATGTAATGTGAAATATCTGCATGAACTATAGGGGCTTCCATAGTCACTGGAGTGTCACATCATGAGGTGCGCCCCGTCCCTATATATATGGGTGGCGCTCCCGCCAGAACTTGTTGGCGAGTTGGTTATGGTTGGTGTGATATGTGAATTTGGGGAGGGTTTGGACTCTGGGGCTTCCCGTAGCCAACATCGGGTGTCAGACGGGATGACGTCAGGTGGGCTGCATCCTGTGTATTTATGTTCATGTTTTCCTGAATAAAGGGCAGTTTGTTGTTCGGCATAAGATGGCTCACAGCTCGCTTATTTCATATGTAACATTTGGCGATGAGAGGTAAAACCATGGGAGTGCGTGCGGGACAACCACCTCTGTTCCTGGAGTCACCAGGCATGCCAGCCACACTGTGGCACCGCTGGCTGGACTTATTTAATAACTTTATCAACGCGGCCGGCCTGGATGATGCCGATGAAAAGAGACGGAAGAACATCCTGATTCATTGTCTAGGTGAGGAAGGACAGCGAGTGCTTCGCACTCTGGGCTGTACAGACTCTCTGGACAGCTGTTTGAGCCTAATGGACAAGTTTTTTGGTGAAAAGTGCAACGTCATGACACGAAAATACAGATTCTTCAACCACTACCAAAAAGCAGGTGAGTCCATGCAACACTATGTTACGGAGCTCCGTAACCTAGCGAGCACATGCGCCTTTGGGCCTTTGGAAGATGAGATAATTTGGGACAAGCTAGCATATAGCACAAACAACGAGTGGCTAAAGGAGAAGCTATTGCTACTGTCGGACAATTTCATACTAAGCCAGGTGATGCATATGGCTAGCCAAATGGAATCCACCACCCAGCTAGCGAGGCAGCTACTAGCTAATGAACGACTAGCCCTTCAAACAACACCATGACGCCAGGCCAATAGCAACGTAGCTAGCTACTCGGGGCAGACTTCCACGTGTAGACAGACCATGGCACTGGCAGAAGTGGGAGTCTGGACACCGTGTGATGGCTGTGGTTCTCCTAATCACCGAACGAGCTCATTCGTCTGCCCCGCTAGAGGAAGGAAATGCTACTATTGCGAACGGACAAACCACTTGGTTAGAGTTTGTCCCGCCGCCCACAAGAGAACCGATGCAGGACCCATGGATGTAGCCACAGTATGCGTAGCAGGCACCAAAAACTGGCTGCTGAAGTGGTAAGCCATGCAGCTGGGTGGTGTCAGTGTGCCGCTTATGGTGGATTCGGGTGCTGCATGGTCTGTATTGAGCGTGGCCACGGTAAGAAGACTCTTCCCCAAAAAGACAATTGTGGTGAGGGCTGATAACATGTTTGGTTATGGACATGTGAAAATTGGCATAGCGAGCACGGTCAGTTTTTCAGTGTCGTGTGGACTGAAGACGATTCCAACATTCACTTTTCAGGTTTCACGCTATGTTGCCGACTTGTTAGGCATTGACTTATTGGGCGAGTTGGGGCTCTCTATTACGGACTCGACGGGCTCCATGGTGCTAACCGTTTCACCAGCCTGGCATTATCGCTGGCCAGTGCTGTTTGCAGGCTTGGGTTGCATAGCTGCTTTTAACCATCAGCCGCTCATCGACACAAAGGTGACACGCAAAATTCAACCCTTTCGCCGGTTACCCCTCGCCCTGTGAGATGATGTCACGGCGGAACTGAACAAACTTCTGGATGCCGGCATCATTGAGAAAGTGGATGCCTCACCATGGATCTCCAATATAGCAGAGATGCCAATCACTCCGATTTTGGCAGAGTTACTCCGATTTCCAGACATAAAATCTGCCCTCCGCTTTACCTGTGAAAAACTCCGCTTTTATTTTGTCAAAAATAAATAAATTTTGACGGTGGATAAAATAAGCCGACATCGACGTGCTAAGAGCATTTTGAATGTCCGCGTATGATAGGGCCTTGAGGGTATAAACTGCGCATCAGTGTGCTGAGGTTTATCGATGTTTTCCGAATGCATGAGAGAACCCGCATGTAAACGAAGAAAAATGGCGGGAGGCTACCACGCTGCCGAAGAAGAAACAAAGAGTAAATGTACACAACCAAAGGTTCAAAGAGGAATATCGGAAGACATATCCGTGTTTTACTGCATCGAAAATCGGTGTAACTTATGCTTTTTGTCAAGTGTGCAATGCTCAGCCTTGGTGAAAGAGCATTTTCCGCCGAACTACCTAAACAGCTGCTGAAAAATGCGAAAAGTGCAACCCATAGCATGCTAAATAAATAATTTGACATGGATGGACCATCATAGTGTTTGTGCAGCTTAGAACAATGACTGCACATTGCAGTGTAGTTTGTAATTGTTAAGTGTGCACATAGGGACTCGTTTTGAAAGTGAAGATTGTGACCACATTATGTTGTGATATAGCAGTGACTGTTAAAAGTTTGATGTGGTGTAGCTGTCAACATTGTGTTCTTTTCCTTCAGTTTCTAGAAGCTAACAAGAATTTGTGGATGTCATGGAACTTCTTGTGATCATTCTTTACATTCTTCACATGAACACACTAACTTCAAGCAGAACTATCTATGCTAGTGACATTGACTGACTGATGTAGTTGTGATTATTGAGAGCTGTAGATGCTCTCTTTATTTTGGGTTCTTAGTTTATATTTTGTTTTGTATTGCTAAGATGAACCTAATTACTATTTGTGCATGTCTCTTATAAATGTTGTGACCAAAGACTTAACGAATTAGAATGTTAAACCAAATTATAGTAAATATTCCAACAAAAATGTTAATTTTGTGTTGTATCTTGTTAGATGTGCCCAGAAAGTGCAGGAAAGGGCTTATTTTAATGGTAATTTTAAAAATTTTTCTGGGGGAGGCCCCCCAGACCCCCACCAGCAAGAGGGGGATACCCCCTCTCGCGCTTACCCCCGCCTCGCACCTATGGTGCTCGGGCCTGGCTTTCAGCCAGGCATTACTCCACTTTCCCAAGTCTGAGGGTTAACATCTCTGATATAGTAGTGACTAAAAAGAAATCAGGTGGCATACGGCCATGCATCAACCTCAGAATGGTCAACAGAGTGATTATTCCAGATAAATACCCTCTGCCCACAATGGAAAAGCTCACTGCGATGTTCACCGGTTCTAGAGTGTTTTTGAAGCTGGACCTCCATCAGGGCTACCTGCAGTTGCCTCTCCATCCAGCCAGTCGTAACCTGACAGCGCTTGTGACCACATGCGCGTCTTCAGATATACCCGCATGCTGTTTGGCCTCAGCTCAGCCCTGAGTTGTTTCCAAAAAATCATGGCCACAGTTCTCGCCGGCCTTAGGGGTGTGATGGTGATCAGGATGACACTGTGGTACACACCATGTCACGAGCCGCCCACAACGAGTGTCTGAGGTGGGTAATGGAGGTGTTGTTGGATCAGGGAGTCACGCTGAATGAAGAAAAGTGCATCTTTGCAGCTGAAACCATCGAGTTTGTGGGGTTTCGTCTGTCCGCTGAGGGCCTGAGCCCCCTGCATTCGAATGTGGAGGCAGTCCTGCAACTTCCGGACCCCACGCCTATGCAAATCTTGTCATTCCTGGGCATGGCAAATTTCTATGGATGTTTCATTCCTCGCTACTCGGAACCAATAGAACCACTCCTTGCCCTCCTGAAGCAGAATGCGCCGTGGGAATGGACTCCGGCCTGCTCAGTTGCCATCTCTAAACTGAAATCTCAGCTCCCCTCCCCTCCAGTGTTGGCTCATTTTGACCCATGATGCCCCACTTTTGTAACGTGTGACGCATCAGGCTCGGCAGTGAGGGCAGTCATGTCTCAACTCCAGAATGGAACGGAATGGCCGGTGGCGTTCGTGTCGAGGTCTCTTACATTGGTAGAACAAAGGTACGCAGTGGGTGAAAGAGAGGCACTCGCATGCGTTTGGGCATGTGAACGATGGCACATCTACCTCTATGGATGGCACTTCAAGCTGCAAACAGACCACAGAGCATTGACGACCTTGTTGGAAATGTCCGGGTTGGGACACAAACCCCTGCGGATCCACAGATGGACCGAGAGGCTGTGGGCATACAACTTTGCTACCCACTTCACTCCGGGCAGAGAGTATGTAATGGCGGCCCTCCTGTCTCGTGCCACACCCAACACGACTGTGAACCCCTGGAGGCGGACCTGATCAACGCGTTGCACTAAGTACGTTCATTCATCTGGGCAGGGGGGAGAGTTGGCACCTTTTCACAGGGTCAGGGATGAACTGAGCTGTTGGAACGACATATGCGTGGCGAGAGGACACTGCACAGTAGCTCCCGTGTCACTGAGGGCTCGTGTTTTGGCCATGCTTCATGAGGGCCACCTGGGGGTAGTTAGGGTGAAACAGTGCTGCAGGGACTCGGTCTGGTGGCCGGGCATTGACAAGTACATTGAAGTTATGGTGAAAGACTGTGAACTGTGCTTGGAGAGCGGGAAAACTGGGCTGCCCCCACCTCGCCTTTGCAACCATTACAGTATCCGGAGGGCCCCTAGAAACACATTCAGTTGGACATCTGCGACGAGCTGCACACAGCCCCCATGAACGGTTGTTTCCTGCTGGTAGCCTATGATCTACATTTAAAATGGCCGGAGGTGATGCCCACTGGTTCGGTCACATCTGACATAGTTATTAGTTTCCTCACTTCGCTGTTCACTCGGTGGGGTATTCCAGACGCCATTATGACAGACAATGGGCCACAATTCATCTCAGGGGGGTTTGAGGAGTTTTTGGGAGAGAGAGGAGTAGAGCACATAAGAACTGCTTTCTACCATCCACAGGCAAATGGGGGGGAGGGGAGCGATTCAATAAGACTTTGAAAAATGGACTGAGGGTGCATCTGGCGGACAGCTTTCAGTTCATTGATGAACTCCATTACAGGGCGACTACCCACGCCACAACGGGGTGCTCACCAGTGAAGCTCCTGCTGGGGCATGAACTACGGCTCCTTCTGGACTGTTTGTGGCTTCCTGCAGTGACTCTTCCGGCAGACGGAGCATCGCCAAGGGGGTGAGTTCTCAAACAACAGCGTTAAATGAAGCGACATTTCGACAAGAAGCACAGGGCAAAAGGACACGGACTCGGAGTGTTGGATTGGGTCAGGATCAAGCACCCTAACCGCACACATAAGCTGCAGTCGTTCTGGACGGTGCCACTGCAGATCACGGAGCAGCTGAGTCCAGCCACGTTTCACCTCTCGGATGGGTCACAATGGCATGCTAGCCACCTCAGGAAATCGCCACTGACCCAGGGTCAGAGGGCGTCGATGGACCAGATCATCTGAGGGACTTTATTGTGGGGTTTGGGTGATTAACGTGTTGGTGAATAGGTGGCAGAAAAATTCACTTCAACACACAGGCATCTTGGCAGTCTATCTAAGTGTCCAGTTAGGATTGTGGTTCAGTGGTTCGTGTTTAAAAAAAAAAATGAAAAAGTCAATATGCTGAATGTCCTCAAATACATAATAATGTTTGAGTGTGTGCTTGGGACAGGGGAAATGTTGTTGATGGGGGTTTACTGATTTGCTAACTTAGGGGAACTTAGAGTTTTGAGGGTTTTTTTGAGGCGGGGGTTAAATGTGATATGTGGGTGTGTGTGATATGGGATGACATCAAGCAGTCTGCGGTCTGTGTATTTATGTTCATGTTTTCTTGAATAAAGGGCAGTTCGTTGTTCGTCATAAAATGGCTCATGGCTCACTTATTTCATACATAACAGTTGGTAGTAGTCGGTTGCCAGACATTATTGAATGTAATCATTACAAGCTGTTATAAGTTGCAGTGTACAAGGCTCTTGGCTACTAATAAATTTACTGTTAACACAAGTGGAGTACTGTGGTTTACGTGACAGTAATATTTGATACAGAACTAAAAAATATTTAAACTAAGTCTGAGCTGCTGTTTATAAACTGGAGAAATAAGTTTTTGTTTTGTTTTTTCTGAATATGTTGAAGGTAAATAATGCTGGCCTGTGAAACTGTCCTTTTTGCATAAATTTAAAAGAAAAAAAAAAACCTGTATGCTGCAATATCGTGAAAAATATCATTATAGTGAAAATTAACAGAAATATTGTGATATTGTGGCGTAACATTATGTAGCCCACATATTCCGCTGCAGAGACCCAAACTTAAAAGGACTTTAAGCTCTCGGTGTGTATTGACATCACGCCTCAGATGGACAATGAGTCTGGACCACCTGCGAACTTAGGAGGAAGTGAGAAGAACTGGAGAGAGGACCTGAAAGGACTGTCTGACCCCAGGAGGTCAGACAGAGGAGCCAAGAGGACAATGGAGGGATTAAATGCAAATGTGATTCTGTGTTTGATGTGGTGGTATAAATGTATGTGGTTTACTGCAGCTCACTCTCTGATTTACTGACTGAGAGAAGGAGCTGTGGGACGTGAGATGAAATAAACCAATACTGAGAAATCATCCAGTCTCATCATTTCATGATTCCCACATTATCAGGTGACCCACACTGAGAGATATGGAAAGGCTTGGAGACCATTTCTCTGACCCGGATTCACCGGGGACCGCCCGCACAGGCGTAAGCTCAATTAAACTCCCTGAGTTCTGGCAAGATGACCCGCACTCATGGTTCCAACACGTGGAATCGCGGTTTGTGCTCAACGGAGTATCAGCAGATGACATCAAGTTCCATAATGTCATCGCAAGACTCGACAGCCGCACAGCCCGATGTGTGCGGAGCCTGGTGCAGCAGCCGCCCGCTGCTGGCAAGTACGACGCCCTGAAAGCCGTCCTCATTCGGAGTTTTGTGCCATCAGCCGAGGTGAGGGCCAGGAGACTTCTGGACCTGCGCGACAGAGGAGGACGCAGGCCGACCGTCCTCATGGAGGACATGCTGCAGATGATCGGGGCGGACAACGATGCGTTTTTGTTTAAACACATCTTCTTGAGGACCCTCCCAGCACACATGAGGGGTCTCCTGTCCGGCATGAGGTGTGTGAACCAGCAGGACTTCCGCACACTGGCCATGGAAGCGGAGCGGCTCCTCGACGCCTGCGACGAGCAGGAGACTTCAGTGGCAGCAGCAGACCTCGGCGCGGCGGCTGGGGGTGGTGGAGAGCCAGTGGCAGCAGAAACAACCCCAGCGACGACGGCAGCGGCACGGTCCCGAAGCAGAGGAGGGGACGACCTCTGTTTTTACCATCGACGCTTCGCGGAGAAGGCACACAGATGCATCCCACCATGCAGCTTCAAGAAACAGGGAAACACACGAGCCGGGGGTTGTTAGCAGCTTCAACTCTCGGTGAACTGAACAAGCTGCTGTACCTGACAGACGCGAGCTCCGGACGGCAATTCCTCATTGACACCGGAGCACAGAGGAGTTTCATCACCGCGACCTATGCAGATCGGGTGGCTGGCCCCCGCGGAGACGGGGCAAAGGCCGCAAACGGCTCGTCTATTAAGACTTTTGGCGAAAGGACTCTGCGCCTGTCCTTGCACGGCCGCACCTATGAATGGACCTTCATAGTAGCGGCGGTGAGTTTCAACATGTTAGGCGCTGACTTTTTGTGCTCACATGGCTTGTTGGTAGATCTGGTTAATAGACGCCTGGTTAATGCACTCTCTTTTTGTTCCATCCCTTGTGCAGCTCGAGTGTCCCCGCCGCCAGTACAGGCCAACGTCGCCACAGCAGGCGGTAAGTTTCACACTCTTCTAAACCAGTTTCCAGCACTCACAGTTCCCACATTTTCAGCTAAGGTGGCGAAGCACGGGGTGGAGCACTTTATAACCACAAGTTATCCAAGTTATCCAAGGCTCGGCGCTTGGATGCAGCTAAGCTCTCCATTGCGCGTGAGGAGTTCACCAACCTGGAAAAGTTAGGCATAATTCGCCGCTCGGAGAGCGCCTGGGCTTCCCCCTGCATATGATGCCTAAGGCTGATGGCTCGTGGAGACCTTGTGGCGATTACCGCAGGTTAAACTAGAAAAGCACTCGGAGAGCGCAGACCTCCGCCAAGTGGCGCAGTTTCCCCCATACAGTCTTCAGATTCCTTGATCATGAAAACATATGACAAGCAGTGGTTCAGTAGTTATTCACGAAAATGGCATTTTCCGTAATGGTGGCCACAGTTCCTCCCATAGAGTGTTTGTGTGTACGTTTTCAGATTCCTTGACCATGAAAAGATATGACTAGTGATGAGATAAAAGTGATCAATATAACCATATAACAGTAATCTGTGTGATTTAAAATATGTGTGTGATCAATATAATCACATAGTAGTTAGTTGTGTGCTTCAAAATATATGTGTGTTCAATATAATCATATAACAGTTATTTGTGTGACTCAAAATGTTTGTATTCTGCTTATATCTAGGTAAAATGATCAATATACCATAATGGAAAATATTGCCAAGTGTGTGGTTCACTCTCTGCAAAATAGTGGACCTTTGTCTCATGAGAGAGAATAACAAACGCCTGGGATTTATGGGAAGGAGGCACAGTTGTGATAAGGAATGGCTGAGCTTGGCCTACGCTGACCTGGGAGGTGAAGTGACCTTCATGTGGAGACATTCGGCGCCAGGAACGATCCTCCCTGCACCAGACACCTGGACTGTCCACTCATTAAATGCATGCTTTGTTCTTTGTTCATTTGTGTACAAATATTCCGGGTCAGGGCTAGCCTAGCCAGTCAGACTTCATGAACTGACACGATCTGTTGCTGTCAGGGAGAGAATGTTTGACCCGGCGCTGTAACCTACTATATTCAACTTGCTTACTTAATAAATACATGTTCCAATTAAACTTAATCTCTTCCTTGAAAAACGAATCTGGGTAAACCTTCTACACACATAGATAAGCTTTTAAAAGAGTAGACTTAAATGGTTTTTTTCTACTAAGGTTTTTCATCACAATTTTGAAACCTAACAATTTGGGGGCTTCGTCCGGTGAAAGGGGGAGATTATCATCTGATTTGGATCGATCTTTGTCTGGACAACGGACCTGCATCACCGGCTGACAACACAAGGGCGCCCTATAAAAAAACAGGTAAGCAGACGCCTGTTATATCAAAAGTTCTGCTATTGGCTATAACCAAAAGTTTTGTGTTGTCAAACGGTTTGATGTGTGTCCTAGGTTAAAAAAGCAGTTGAATATGGTAAAAAAAAATTTTTGATGAATACATGCTTGGTTAAAGAGAGATGCTTGGTTAAAAAAGATGCTTTGGTAAAGAAAGATGTATGCTGGCTTGCTTAAAAAGACCGTAAGACCGAGAGAGAGTGGTGAAAGGCCCCCGGCTCGGGTGCAGGACCCGATTTTGACCAACCAATCACGATTTGACATTGATTTTATATTGATTGATTAGATTGTGATCGCTTGGGACATTAACGGCCAAGACCGGGGAGGTGAAAGGCCCCCCGGCCCGGATGATATCGCTGCATATTTATTCATGGTCATCCGGCCTGACTACGGGTTCACGGACTGAGCAAATTGGTCCGTGACTTGTGAGGACAGGAACTGGGTTGGACTCCCTTAGCCTTGACGAAGGCTATAAAACCTGGGTCATATAAAAGTGACGCCCTCGGTTTAGTACCCGAAAAAGTCCAGCGCCAAGGAGACAATCCTTCGCAGTCCGACGGGAAGGCGAGAATTGGGGTAACGCCCCGGGGACGTGGCGCCCTCGAACAGTTCCCTTGCACGCTGATTAAGACGTTAATCACGAACTGGTGAAATTCCCTGGACGTAGTGCACCCAGAATACTATTTAATCACTGCTGCAAGTGCTATTTGGTTTATATTGGTAAGATATTGCTATTTGTGTTATATTGGGAACGCTGTAAGTGAAAAGGTAAAAGTTTAAAAAAAAAAAAAAAAGGCAGAAGTGCGGGCGGCTGTTCTCTCTCCCATCAGCAAGGGGAGGGGCGAGCAGCGCTCTCTCTCTCTCTCTCTCTCTCTCTCTCTCTCTCTCCTTTTGCCTGAGGGGTGGGGGAGAGGCAGATTTGGCCCCTAGAAAAAAACAGAAGGTGAATTTTTGCTCAGCAAGTGAAGAATGCAAGAGGCGGGGCTGTCTGCCTCACAAGGCTTGGGAGATGCTGAGTTGCATAAAGGAAATATAAAAAAACAATGGGATTTAACAGTGACTCAAATGCTTAGTGGTACATTACCCAAAGACAGAAAGGGAGTTAAAGCAGAATGTGATAAATTGTATCAGAAATTGAGGGAAGACGACATTCTAAATTTAAATAAAGAGGACAGTTTGACCCAGTTTTTAATGGATTTGGAACAAAGAAGACTAGATGATATACAATCTATGAAAGATATGGATGTCACAGGGTTTTTGGTGAAAAGAAAACATAAGTATCACATTCAGGAGTGTGAACGTGAGTGCAGGTTGATTCATAATTTGGCTACATGCTCTGCTGCAATGAATGGTGTGAGATTGATGAAGACACAGATTAAGAAAGACCAGGATCAGCACATGATGAAGAGGGAGATAGACAGTGGTCTGAGGCAGGAGTCAGCAGCGGTTGACCCAGTGAGGTGTGTGAGTGAGACAGAGAAGAATAAAGATTTACTGGTTGATAAGAAGCTGGACAAACAGAAGGGAGAGGTGCTGTCCCTCTACCCTAATTTGGAAGATTTGAAAGGGGAATTGCCCCCACTGCCATATTGTGTTAATCAGATGCCTTTGGTGAAGTTAAAAGAAGGATTAGTGGAAGTTGAGGAGGTGACATCACAGGAACAAGGTGAACAGTTGAAAGGTTGGCTGGAAACTCAGAGGCAGGAGATGGACAGGCTGCAGGAAAAGCTTGAAAGATTAAGGTTGGAAAAAACTGTGGGAGAACAGCTGCAGAATGTTGAAGCTGATGTAATTAATTTGCAAAGACAAACACAGGATTTTCAGCATAGTTTATGGTCTAATGCTGGCAGTGTGGAATCTGGTGTAGCAGATGATGAAGGTACAGTTGATCAACAGATAAGTGACAGGGGCTATAAGGATGATTGTGGTCAGTGGAGTGAACACGCAGACAGTGAGGAAATACATCTCCTTTCCCCTAAAGTATTTGCTTCATCTACTCCTTATGGTCAAGATGATTTTAAGAGCAGGCAGAGGAGAGAAAGTTCAGATGCTATGACTGCAGCTCTTACAAAAATAAATAATGCACAACAACATGAAAGCAGGCCATTGGAAGAGAATAGATTGTATCAATTGATGGGACAAGTGAGATTGGCGAATCAACAACAAAGAGAATTAGGAGATCAGGAACAGCACGTGCGAGGCAGGCCTTATAGTTTCAGAAATAGAGATCTATGTCGAAGAGTTTGGGATGATGATGAATGTGACCCTTCTACAGGCCGCCGTCTTAATTCAGCTACACGCAGACACACACAACAGGACATAGAGCACCGCATACACACACAAGCACCGCTGGTAATGAAAAGCAGAGGCAGAACATATCAGCCATTCTCATGGACAGACATAAATGGCATTTCAGAAAAAATGCCCCCGCCCTGTGAAGGTGGAGGTCAATGGATGACAAAATTTGATCAGTTAACTCAAGGAGTTACAGTGGCAATGGGAGGCTTTAGAGCTTTGCTTGGGAGACAATTAAGTGTTGTGGAAGTCTCTCAACTTGAACAGT
The DNA here is from genome assembly GCA_020510985.1 of Pholidichthys leucotaenia. Lineage (NCBI taxonomy): Eukaryota > Metazoa > Chordata > Actinopteri > Cichliformes > Pholidichthyidae > Pholidichthys > Pholidichthys leucotaenia. The sequence continues at coordinate 406,007,364 of CM035840.1, read as the reverse complement.
TGGCAGGAACCCAAACAGTTTCAGATTCAGCACCTTTCACCCCTGTAGCATCAGCCTTAGGCACAGCAATGAGGCACAAATTTCCAATTCCACCAGGAGCTTTAAGAGCTTTAACTCTTTCAATTAAGGAGAATGAGTCTCCTATGGCATTTATCAGTAGATGTAAAATGGAGTGGACAGCGGCTGCTGGCTCTCATCCTAATACATCTGATTTTCAAAGGGACGTATTTAGGCAGGCAGTGTTAAAAGGAGTGCCTCAGGCAGTGAGAGAAGCCATGGACAGTAACCCTGACATTCCCAGTAGCTCTGTGGAATTGTGGGAAAGGCACTTCACACATCACATGCGTAAAGGACAGGAAAAAGCAGAGAAAGAAAAGGTTGACAGAGATAATCAAGAACTGCAACTGTTAAAATTGCAGTTACGAAAGGTAAAACAAAAACTAGCTAAGGTTAAGAAACTAAAAAAATCAGCTAAGCAGTTGGTACAGCAGGCTCCGGAAACACCCTCAGGGCTAATGCTCACACCGGGAATGGCAGCCTTACCTGCCTTTGTGTACCCGGCACCCACAGCTTGGACACCCCAAATACAATATTTTCAGGGTGTACCACGTGGTTTTAATTATTATTGGGGGGCATCTCGTGGAAGGCGGGGTGTGAGAAGCTTTCAGGGTCGAAAGGTCATGGGCCTGAATGCATGTCATGGCTGTGGTCAAAATGGTCATTGGAGGAAGGATTGTCCAACTAATCCTTACCCACCACCAGTGGCACAAGCAAGTGCAGGACATCAAGCACCTTATGCAGCGGCAGCTCCACCTGCTGGCCAATATCCAGCATACACTTCAAATGCGGGGGAAGTGTACCTCACACAATATGAGGAACAATGACGGGGCCCACAGAGAAAAAGTGACGTGGGAATGGCAGATCCCATGGTCACATTAAAGGTTATGGACTGTGACCTGCCTTTTCTGGTTGATACGGGGGCAACCTATTCCACTTTGAACTGTGACATTGAGCCTACACTGTTATCGGCTAAAGCTGTGGAGGTTATTGGTTTCTCTGGGGTTCCTGAAAGACTGCCTGTGACAAAACCTTTGGACACTTGTGTTGCTGGTCAAACGGTGAAACAACGTTATGCCTGCTCAAAGAACTCTCCCACAGACTTGATGGGGAGAGACCTGCTTATTAAACTGGGAGCATCAGTGCTGTGCTCGGCTGATGGAGTCATCTTGTCATTCCCTAATGGTGTTGCTATGAACTGTTCAGTGCAAGGACTTTCTGTGCATGGACAAATGCTGTTGAAACCTGATGTGACACCACAAGCGCCAAATACCTGGGCTGACATTTACTGGGGCCTGTTATCGCCTGACTCGCCCTCACAGACTGGCGTGTTGCCAGTGTTCATGGCCTGGAAGCCGTGGATTGCTCTTCTGGCACCCCACACACCTCCCATTGATCCCCTACATGTCACTCTCTATTATGACAGAAATTCGGATGATGTTTATCATGATAGATTTTTCTCCCAACTGGATGGTCAAACTTGGACCATCAAATCTAGGTTTCTGTATGTAGGACAAGAGGGTGTCGCCGCAGATGCTGTATTAAGTGCAGAGCAATTACAGTGGTATGAAATGTCAGAGGAATCAGCTCCACACATTACCTTGCTCATACATGCTAATCATCAAGCTAAAGAGTTAGGGCCTATGGTTAAAACACTGGCTGAAGCCACTGATTGGCAGGTGACACAGATCCCAAATGTTGAATACTCTGCAAAACATCAGGCCTATCGCATTAAAATTGACACAACTGATGAGCTTTTGTTTGAACACAGACAAATTGAGAGGGAGCATGGTAGGGAACGCACTGATCATGAATCAGCAGCAGATATGTTGAATTCACTGCCACAAAATTTATGGTCACAGGGACCCACGGACGTTGGTAAATGTATTAATATCTCTCCCATCTCATTTCAGGTCTTACAAGGTCAACCCATATGGCAAAATCAGTACGCGCATAAGCCTGTGGCACAGGAGGGCATTGCTGATACCATTGAAGGGCTGCTTCAGGCAGGGGTATTAGAAAATTCTCACTCTGCCTGGAACACTCCTATTCTCCCAGTTGAAAAGCAAAATACCAGTAAATATCGAATGGCCCATGATTTGAGGCGTGTCAATTCACGGATTTCCACCCCCACAGTACCCGTGCCAAACCCATACACTGCTTTATCTGCTCTCACATCACAACATTCATGGTTTACATGTATTGATTTGGCTAATGCATTTTTCTGTCTTCCTTTAGCAGAGGAGTCCAGGGATTTCTTCTCATTCACCTACAAGGGCACACAGCTGCGCTACACCCGGCTACCACAGGGGTTCATTTTGTCACCAGGTATTTTCAATCAGGTTTTGAAGGAACAACTACAAGGTTGTCCTCTTCCTCCAGGCGTCATTCTGATACAGTATGTAGATGACATATTGATAGCAGCACCAAATCCTGACAGTTGTCTGGAAGCTACAAAGAGTGTGTTGTTGAGATTGTTGGAATGTGGATTTAAAGTGTCAAGACAAAAACTACAGTGTGCAAGACGTTATGTGTCCTTTTTGGGCCGTGTCATTACACCCACAGGTTCTGGCTTTTCTGCGTCACACAGGGATTCCATCCTTCATCACCCCAAACCATGCACGGTAAAGCAAATGTTATCATTTTTGGGTCTAACAGGATTCAGTAGACATTATATACCACAGTACAGTGAAAGGACAAAACCATTGCGTGCACTGGTTAATGAACAAGGTATGAGAAATCTTGCTGCACATTTATTGTGGACGCAGGAAGCTGAGGAAGCATTCATTGCTTTGAAAAATGAACTCTCACATGCAGCTGATTTGGCAATACCTGATTACAACAAACGTTTCTACTTGGATGTTTCTGAAGCAGAACACACAGTAAATGGTGTTCTGTTTCAGAAAAAAGGGGGAGAAAGAAGGATACTCCTCTATGTCAGCATAATATTAGACCCAATGGAAAAAAGGCAACCAGCATGCACACGTCATGCTGCAGGAGTGGCAAAAATTTTGCAAAAAACAGCTCATGTGGTTATGGGACATCCATTGACTGTCCTGACCACACATAGCGTCATGTCATATGTAAATTCTGCAGCATTCACTATGACCTCAATCAGACAGACAAGAATGGAGAAAATTCTATCAGCACCACACATCATATTCACACATGAAGGAATAAACATGGCAGATCAGATGTTGGATGGGGAACCACATGAATGTGAAAAAAGAGTCAGAAAAGATGTGAAGGTGAGGATAGATTTATCTGTGACACCACTGACTGACCCAGATGAAGTTTTGTTTACAGATGGATGTTGTTTTCGTCACCCCACAGAAGGATTGAAGGCAGGATATGCAGTTGTGAGACAAAAAGCAAATGGATTTGAGGAAGTGCTAAATGGGACATTGCAGGACAGACAATCAGCTCAGTTGGCTGAATTGACAGCTATGATCAAAGCATTGGAGTGGTCAGCAGGAAAAAAGGTCACCATTTATACAGATTCAGCTTATGTTGTTGGGTCAATTCACACAGAATTAGCACAATGGATTAGACAAGGTTTTTTGACAGCATCTCAGACTCCTATAAAGCATGAGACAGAAATGAAGAAATTAGCAGAAGTGCTAATTTTACCACGACAGCTAGCAGTGGTTAAGTGCAAAGGTCATGACAACAAAACAGAAACAGATGTGGCCAGAGGTAATCATGAGGCAGACAAAGCAGCAAAAAAGGCAGCAGGATATCAGCCATCGTTAATGTTGACACAAACAGACAAGGAGGTTCAGGACATTTTGCCACAGATTGATGTAAATATGTTAATAGATGAACAGAGAAAAGCGTCTCCTGAAGAAAAAACAGTGTGGAAACAGAGAGGCGCCACAGAAAAAGAAGGGTTGTGGAGAGCACAGGATGGTAGACCAGTGTTACCCCCAGGAATCAGAGAAAATGTGTTACATGAAGCTCATGGATTAGCACATGTAGGAGCTAAACAAATGAACAGACATTTGAGTCACTGGTGGCATCCCTTTCTCCCTGATATGATACAAAATTTTGTAAAAAGTTGTGCCATTTGTGTTTCTCACAATCCAAAACAGATGGTTAAAGTTCATCAAGGTCATTTTCCGTTGCCTACTTTGCCAGGTCAGGAGATAATCATAGATTATACTGACATGGTGGAAAGAATCAGGGGATACAGATATCTCCTAGTGGCAGTGGACACATTTACAGGATGGCCTGAAGCTTATCCTGCAAAGAAAGAAGACAGCAAAACAGTGATCAAATTTTTGATAAATCAATACATCCCTACTTACGGATTTTCCAGGAGAATTAGATCAGATAATGGAACACATTTCAAAAATCAAGACCTACAAAAAGTGGAAAAAATGCTAGGTCTAAAACATTCATTTGGAACAGTTTATCACCCTCAATCTCAGGGTAAGGTTGAGAGGATGAATCAAAACATTAAGGTAAAGCTTGCTAAGATCTGTAGCCAGACAGGAATGAACTGGTTGGATGCTTTGCCTATTGCCCTATTGACGGTTAGAAGTTCTGTTAACAACTTAACAGGTTTTACTCCTTATGAACTTTTAACAGGTCGTCAGTTCCCGGGACCGGGAGCACGATTGCAGTTGTGTGAGGAAGAAGAGCCCAAGATGGGCTATTAACCATTCTATGACCAGCTAAGAGCTTTTGTGTCAGCTTTCTCACAACAGGTACAGGAAAAGAAGAAACCAGGAAGTGATTTAAAACCCACGGAACCAATCACAACAAAGTGGGTTCTCCTGAAGTGCATAAAAAGGAAGTGCTCAGAACCAAGGTGGACAGGACCATTCCAAGTAGTGGAAAGAACTTCACATGCTGTGAGGTTAAAAGGTAAAGGCGACACATGGTATCACTGGAGTATGTGTGCAGCTGCTGAGGAACCAGGATGTACATTGAGTAACATCAGAAAGGACTTAAAGGACAGTAACCAGTGACTTTTTATATAATAAAAGTGTTCTGTAGTCATTAATTGCTTAAAGGTTTTTATTTGTTTGCTAATAAGTATCATAATCATCACATCATCAGTAATTAGTGAACTGTGTAATTGCATAACTGTGTGACTGTATGGTGAATGGCCTCTGGCATTAATAATCTCCTGGATGGATGACTGGAGAGAATGCTTGGAAAATGGAAAAATGTGATTGTTTCTATCATTAGATCCATTGTGTTATTGCTATCTTTGCATTTTGTGGGTGTTGTTGTGTCCCTTGTATTTGATCTCTTTGCCTCAGGGTCATCACCGCTGCATTGGGAAGTTAACAGCCTCCTCCGTATCAAATACCACTTTTAAAACCTGATGGATCAATTGCACTTGACATGGAATCAGACAAAGATGATGATGATGAGGATTTTGACGTGGCTCTGAAGGCTTAAATGGTTTGAGTTATTGGTCTCATTTTGGATGAGACCAAAAGGGGGAAATTGATGAGATAAAAGTGATCAATATAACCATATAACAGTAATCTGTGTGATTTAAAATATGTGTGTGATCAATATAATCACATAGTAGTTAGTTGTGTGCTTCAAAATATATGTGTGTTCAATATAATCATATAACAGTTATTTGTGTGACTCAAAATGTTTGTATTCTGCTTATATCTAGGTAAAATGATCAATATACCATAATGGAAAATATTGCCAAGTGTGTGGTTCACTCTCTGCAAAATAGTGGACCTTTGTCTCATGAGAGAGAATAACAAACGCCTGGGATTTATGGGAAGGAGGCACAGTTGTGATAAGGAATGGCTGAGCTTGGCCTACGCTGACCTGGGAGGTGAAGTGACCTTCATGTGGAGACATTCGGCGCCAGGAACAATCCTCCCTGCACCAGACACCTGGACTGTCCACTCATTAAATGCATGCTTTGTTCTTTGTTCATTTGTGTACAAATATTCCGGGTCAGGGCTAGCCTAGCCAGTCAGACTTCATGAACTGACACGATCTGTTGCTGTCAGGGAGAGAATGTTTGACCCGGCGCTGTAACCTACTATATTCAACTTGCTTACTTAATAAATACATGTTCCAATTAAACTTAATCTCTTCCTTGAAAAACGAATCTGGGTAAACCTTCTACACACATAGATAAGCTTTTAAAAGAGTAGACTTAGATGGTTTTTTTCTACTAAGGTTTTTCATCACAATTTTGAAACCTAACACTAGCAATTGGATTGACAATGATAGGATTAGTGGTTCAGTAGTTATTCACGAAAATGGCATTTTCCGTAATGGCAGCCACAGTTCCTCCCATACAGTGTTTGTGTGTACGTTTTGAGATTCCTTGACCATGAAAACATATGACTAGCAATTGGATTGACAATGATAGGATTAGTGGTTCAGTAGTTATTCACGAGAATGGCATTTTCCATAATGGCGGCAACAGTTCCTCCCATACAGTGTTTGTGTGTACGTTTTCAGATTCCTTGACCATGAAAACATATGACTAGCAATTGGATTGACAATGATAGGATTAGTGGTTCAGTAGTTATTCACGAAAATGGCCTTTTCCGTAATGGCGGCCACAGTTCCCCCCATAGAGTGTTTGTGTGTACGTTTTCAGATTCCTTGACCATGAAAACATATGACAAGCAATTGGATTGACAATGATAGGAGTAGTGGTTCAGTAGTTATTGACGAAAATGGCATTTTCCGTAATGGCGGTTTAGCGCCACAGTTCCCCCCATACAGTGTTTGTGTGTACGTTTTCAGATTCCTTGACCATGAAAACATATGACAAGCAATTGGATTCACAATGATAGGATGAGTGGTTCAGTAGTTATTCTTGAAAATGGCCTTTTCCATAATGGCGGCCACAGTTCCCCCCATACAGTGTTTGTGTGTACGTTTTCAGATTCCTTGACCATGAAAATATATGACTAGCAATTGGATTGACAATGATAGGATTAGTGGTTCAGTAGTTATTGAGGAAAATGGCATTTTTTGTAATGGCGGTTTAGCGCCACAGTTCGCCCCATACAGTGTTTGTGTGTACGCTTTCAGATTCCTTGACCGTGAAAACATATGACTAGCAATTGGATTCACAACAATTGGATTGACAATGATAGGATTAGTGGTTTAGTAGTTATTCACGAAAATGGCATTTTGCGTAATGGCGGTTTTCTTGTGGACGGTGATCCGGATCACCACCAAAATGTAATCATCTGTAGGATACCCCATTTCTGACAATGTGTGAAAATTTCACGAAAATCCGTCCATAACTTTTTGAGTTATCTTGCTTAACAGACAGACAAACAGACAGACAAACAAACAAACAAACAGACAAACCAACGCCGATGATCACATAACCTCCCCCTTTGGCGGAGGTAACAATGCCACAGCGCAGGACCGCTACCCTATTCCACATATCCAGGATTTTTCGGTGCACTTGGCGAAGGCGCGCATTTTTTCTAAAATAGACCTGGTCCGCGGTTATCATCAGGTCCCGGTCCGACCAGAGGACATTCCCAAGACAGCGGTAATAACCCCGTTCGGGCTTTTTGAGTTTTTACGCATGCCTTTTGGCCTTAAAGGCGCCGCGCAAACCTTCCAACGGATGATGGATGCCGTGTTGCGCGACCTCCCTTTTGTTTTTGTCTACTTAGACGACATTTTGGTAGCCAGCGCCTCCGAGGAGGAACACGAAAAACACCTCACGACAGTTTTTCAGAGGTTGAGAGCGCATGGGTTGATAATCAACCCGGCCAAGTGCCATTTTGGCACAGTGCAAATCGATTTTTTAGGACACAGCGTCTCTCCAGAGGGAGCAGTCCCTCTGCCGACCAAAGTACGCGCAGTGGCGGAGTTTCCCCAGCCACAAACGGTAAAAGCGTTGCAAGAGTTTTTAGGAAGGGTACATTTTTATAACCGTTTCATACCCCACGTGGCGCAGCTCATGCAACCGTTGTACGCCGCGCTCAGAAAACAGAAGCCCTCCAATGTGATTGAGTGGTCCCCAGAGCGGGAGCGCGCATTCACAGAGGTTAAAAAAGCACTGGCAGACGCAGCACTGCTGGCTCACCCAGACCCATCGGCCCGAATAGCGCTAACCACAGACGCGTCAGATGTGGCCATAGGGGCCGTTGTAGAGCAGCAGGTCGCCGGAGTTTGGCAGCCACTCGCTTTTTTCAGCAGGTCCCTACGCGATGCTGAGCGGAAATACAGCGCGTTTGACAGGGAGCTGCTAGCGCTCCACCTGGCCATTCGCCATTTTCAGTTCTGGTTGGAAGGGCGGCGTTTCACCGCGTTTGTCGACCACAGACCGCTCACTTTTGCAATGTCCAAAATTTCAGAACCTTGGTCAGGTCGACAGCAGAGGCAGCTGGCCGCAATTTCAGAATTCACCACTGATATACAGCACGTAGCCGGTAAACTTAATGTAGTAGCGGACTGCCTCTCACGAGCGGTAACAGCGCCTGTCCGCGCGGATGCGGACTGTAATGCCGCAGACGCGGAGCGAGGTAACAGCGTGGACGCGCACGTGGCTCCGGTGCACGTGGGGATAGATTACGCAGCCATGGCAGCGGAGCAAAGCGAAGACACGGACGTGCGCGCGCTCCTGTCTGGACCAACAGGGTTAAGACTGGAGAGCATAAGTTTACAAACCGGTTCACCCCCTCTTATCTGCGACGTATCCACCGGGCGACCGCGCCTGGTGGTTCCGGCCGCGTGGCGCCGTCGCGTTTTTGATGCGGTGCACTCCCTAGCGCACCCGGGAGTACGCGCTTCGGTGAAAATGGTAGCGGAGAAGTTTGTTTGGCCGAGCCTGCGCAAGCACGTGAAGGAGTGGGCGAAAGCCTGCATGTCTTGCCAGCGGGCCAAAGTTCACAGGCACACGAAAGCCCCTTTAGAACCGTTCCACATTCCGGCTAAGAGATTCGATCATGTGCACGTAGACCTAGTGGGACCCCTACCGCTGTCGCAAGGGTTCACACATCTCTTGACAATGGTGGACCGGACCACACGTTGGCCGGAAGTGGTCCCATTACAATCGACCACAGCGGCAGAGGTGGCTCGCGCTTTTTTAACAGCCTGGGTAGCGCGGTTCGGAGTCCCGTCAGATATTACGTCCGATAGGGGTCCGCAATTCGTGTCGGAGCTGTGGTCAGCAATGGCCAGCAGCTTAGGAGCGGCCCACCGAACTACCGCTTATCATCCCCAGGCCAACGGTTTATGCGAGCGTTTTCACAAGTCGTTGAAGGCAGCCCTCAGAGCGTCGCTCACAGATACAGATTGGGTAAACAAACTACCATGGGTTTTATTGGGGTTGCGTTCGGCACCCAAAGAGGATTTAGATGCCTCACCCGCTGAATTAGTTTTTACTCAACCTCTCAGGCTGCCCAGAGAGTTCCTGCCAGCCCATGCGGCACCAGAGCGCCCCCGGAGCGGAGATGCTCCCAGGCCCCGCTCATCACACTTTTCCGCGTGTTTTTGTTCCCAAGGCTTTACAAAACGCAGAGTTTGTTTTTGTCAGGCACGACGCTCAGCATCACAGCCTCCGCCCACCTTACGATGGTCCATTTCGAGTGCTGGAAACTGGGGAGAAATATTTTGTGCTAGATTTGGGGGGCAGGAAAGAAACAATCAGTGTTGACAGATTAAAGCCTGCTTTTGTGTTGCGTGACGAACCTGTACGACCGGCGGGGGCGCCTCGACGCGGCAGACCTCCCAGGGAACGGCCCCTGGATCCCCCGCAGGGGGCAATTAACCTTTCTCCCCCTCATTCCACAGGTGCGCCGCAGGACAGCACAACACAGGCTGCGAAACCTGCGTACAGCAGATTCGGGAGGAGGTTGAAGCCTAGACTACGGGCAGAGTGATGTGTGTTTTTGATCAACCCGTGTAGATTGTGCTGTAGATCCTGCAAAGGGGGAGGGGTGACATATGTTTATGGCCGTTAGGGTGATGTTGGTTTGTGTCCATTCTTTGGCGTATCGGGGGGAGTGATGTGGCGTAACATTATGTAGCCCACATATTCCGCTGCAGAGACCCAAACTTAAAAGGACTTTAAGCTCGCGGTGTGTATTGACATCACGCCTCAGATGGACAATGAGTCTGTTCCACCTGCGAACTTGGGAGGAAGTGAGAAGAACTGGAGAGAGGACCTGAAAGGACTGTCTGACCTCCTGGGGTCAGACAGAGGAGCCAAGAGGACAATGGAGGGATTAAATGCAAATGTGATTCTGTGTTTGATGTGGTGGTATAAATGTATGTGGTTTACTGCAGCTCACTCTCTGATTTCCTGACTGAGAGAAGGAGCTGTGGGACGTGAGATGAAATAAACCAATACTGAGAAATCATCCAGTCTCATCATTTCATGATTCCCACAATATCATTTTTAGGCCATATTGCCCACCCCTACTCACACTCATTTCAAATCCATGAAAAGTATGCCTCACAAAACTACAGTTTTTGCTTCATAAACTGAAGCAAGAATTAAAAAGTATTCTGTCATAAACTTATTCAATTTTGACAAAAATCTTAGACCTTAGGGCAGCACGGTGGCGCAGTGGTTAGCACAGTGGCAGCACAGCAAGAAGGTCATGGGATCGATTCCACCCTTGACCATCGTGGGTTCAGTCCCACCTGCAGACCATTGGTGACCCTTCTGTATGGAGTTTGCATGTTCTCCCCGTGTCTGCGTGGGTTTACTCAGGGTACTACGGTTTCCTCCCACATGCCAAAGACATGCAGGTGAGGTTAATTGGCATCAACTGGGGATTCTAAATTGTCCTTTGGTATGGATGTGAGTGTGAATGGTTGTCTGTCTTTCTGTGTTGACCCTGCGATGGACTGGCGATCTGTCCAGGGTGTACCCTGCCTCTCACCCAAAGATGCTGGAATAGGCTCCAGCCCCCCCCGCGACCCGAAAAGGATTAAGCGGTAGAAGATGGATGGATGGATGGATGTTAGACCTTACTTGAGTATAGATATCTGAGTAAATTGAACTGATGCATTATGCATTGAATTGGAGTTTTTAGTGATTTGTGACTTCAGCAATAGTTATGTCCCAATTTCTGACAGCTAACAAATCCACATTTTTCCATGGCACATATTGTTATATCACATGAATATAATCACATGAATAAGTGGAATAAAGTAGAATAAATAAAGGAATCTTCACAACCTTATAAAATAGAGCTGTGAAATTGAAGCAGAGGGATATGGTCAAACCCCATTGTTTTTGGCTTTATCAGGACCAATTATTGATTGTGTCCCATGGGGCTTTATCCAGTTCGTCCCTGAATGAGGTCACAGGTCTTGTTCCTTTAACCGATTCACTGAACACTCAGCTGTTACATCACAGATAATGTAAAATCAAACCACCATCCAGGAATTCATGCAGTCCTTGTCACAAAGTGTGATCCCATCATTCTGCAGCCGGATGCTGAAGGACACAAACGTATTGTGATAGAGAGAGGCACACGCAATTCAACAGCTGGATAATTTTCCTAAACAAGTTGGATACTCTGTATTTTCAGCAAATGTTGGAGGACTGAGCTCACTGTTTATCCTACAGAAATTCCTTTATTTTTTACAATAACTTTGCCGCATGTTGCAAAACTGAGGTAACAGCCGTGTGCCAGTACTTGTACAGTCAGCTCAACCAGGACAGCACTGACAGCCCCCTACCAGAGAAGACGCAGGTAATGGAGAATTATTTTAAACCCATTCACAGCCCTACTCCATCTGATGAGCTCAAGCCACGAAAGAACGCCCGCCATCAACATCATCACCACCACCCTCGCCATAACCAAGACACTCAGTCACACAGGTAGGCTGGTTTGTTCTACTCGACCAAACCTTCAGCTAAAGATAAAGGAGATAGACTTTTAACACAATATTTGCATTCTGAAACCTGGTATTGTACATAGAATGAAAACTAAGATGATATTCAGAGTTGTAATGGCTGTTTCTTGGTGCTGGATTTGTGCTTAATTATATTTTTGTATTATTGGAAGGTACTCAAAGTTTGAGAACACTGACAGAAACACAGATGAAAGCCACGGGCATCATCATCACCATCATGGTTGCAATATCCTCCAAGGCAGGCCCCATTATGCTCATCAGTTTCACCACAGTGAAGAGAATGAAATTCTTCATGATCACCAGACTCCTGTGACTCTGTCTAGGGCCTCTTCTTCCCTCTCCTCCTCCTCATCACTCTCTTCTTCCTCATGGTTTACAGAGACAAGTGCAGATGATCCATTCTGTCTTCATCATACTGAGCGCCCCCAGCATTCCCTGTCTTGCTCTAATCTTCCAGATGTTCGTGTAGGTTTCCGGGATGACGACAGCAGTGAACCCATTGTCTTTGCCACCATAAAACATGGCAAAAAAGGCAGAGAGATGCACAACAGCTCACAGAGTGGAAAGCACAGTGTCACTCCTCTTAATCGAGGTCATAGCCGGAGTGATGAAGGCTTTCTGTCGGCTAATCAAAATTACGTTGGACGATCCAGGCATAATCACTCTGGGCCTTTATATAAGTCAGCTAGTCTGAACCGTAACCTGGCTTTTAGTGAGGAAGACATTGTGTTGGGGGCCTCTGGACCTCCGAAGAGGGCAGAGTCTTCCAGTCAGCTACCCAGCAAGGGGATCCTTAAGAACAAGGAGAATAATAATGATATTCGCAAGTCTAAGTCGATGGAAGTGCTGTCTCCAAGAGTACCCAAAGGACAGGGTGCGCAAAAGGGTAAGGCCACTCAAGCCAAGACAGACCAAGCCAGAGCAAACTTTGTGGAGGGAAAGTTACAATTCTCAGCCTTTCTAGACGAGATTACAAAACAGGTTCTAAGTCCATCAGCTCTCACTAGCTTGGGTGTGAACAATATTAAATCTGTTGGAAAGAATTCAGCCCCAGCAGACACATCTGACATAGTCAAGCCTCAGCTTCCACCAAAGAAGTGCAGAGAAGCCACAGAGGCTGAGAAAGAACAGCATCCCAAAATTCTCAGCAGACAGGAAAAAGGAGCTTACATGACCTCTCGAAAACTCTCAGATGGCTCCAGTTCTGACAAACTCACTTCATATGCTACAAGGAGTCATCATGGTAGTCCTCCACCTCGCCACTACCCTCACTCTAGCCGCTATTCCCACCATAGAAGCAGCCGTAAAGACCGGAGGCCGTCACCCCCTGGAGCCTCCATTTTAGGAGACAGAGATGGCGCTCATCTCACTGACGGAACCAGCACGAGCCCTGAAACCAGTCAGCCCAAACCACAGCACCATAGCCAACATTCACACACCCTGCACTTGTCTCAGCAGGTCCATACAGGCTCAGATCACCAAGGACTAAACAACTGCCCCCCATTTTCAGCACTAGGTGCTGGACCAGGTGTGGGATCTGAGTCCTCATCCACCAAATCAGATTCATCCAGGGCCAGAGACACAGGTTCTACAGCTACCAGCCACAGCTCAGGGCAGAGTGGACAGCAGCCTCATCATTTGGGGCACCTTCAACAGCATAGGGTGAGTTCACGTCAATATTTATGAACACATGCTTTGATGGAAATATAAAATTAGAATCATTTATCATCAAATAATCTGTAAAATAAACATCCAGGTATGAAGGTGCACCTTAATTTGGTTTTCTACACTGTGGTGCTCTGGCGTCTACTGTTGCCCCCTCTCCTTTTCTTCCCCTCATCTCCATCTCTCACCTCCTTCCCCCCCATTCCCCAAAGATCCTGGGTGGAGTATGACCACCCGTTGTGTCAAACTGTTACTTAATAGTAAATTAAAGGGTAGTTAGTAATAAATTAACCTAAAACAGTGGGCCAGTTAAATCAAAGCTGCTCTCCTGTCATTCACAACATGAAAGTCTCTACTTAGATAAGTACTGCAGTGAGGGATGATATCTGCAGCGAATGAAGAGAGTGGGCACATAGAGGCAGTGGTGAGACATTGTAGCTGAGTCACTCAGGCTGTGTGGGATTTGACTGTACGCATTGTAAGCTGAGTCATTTATCAGCAATGCAGCAAATGATAAGGCTGTGCCTTATTCTGTGGATTCTGTGAGGTAACTATATGATATAGACAAACCAGTACTATGCAATGCTTGAGAATATAAGAGCTATAAGAGGCAGTATCTTGCTATTCTTATGTAATGCTCCCCTTAGGCTTATTCTGCTATATACTTACAGTATAAATGTACATTATATTACATAACATTGCCTTTTTCCATTTGATTGCAGCATTGATTTTTTTCTCACATGTTTTGTTTATTTATTGAATTTGCACACGGGGACAGAAGGGAACAGTCCTCATAGCTTATCCTCACAGAACAAATCAGTTGTAGAGGGCTCTATTTCCGGCACAGGTTTACCACAACTCAATAACTGTCCAATATGTCATGTCCTCAGTAATGTTATGTGACCCGGCCTGGGTACCTTGGGATGATTTAGCATTATTTATTCACCTTTTTTCTAATGCTTATCATTGGTTTAATATTAGTATTTTGTTTTTAAGCATCTAAAGACATAAAGGGTGACCAATACTATGTGTTTATTTTAAAAAATTAAAATGATCATGTATGAAGACAGCAAGATGGTGGTGAAGTGCGCTGTAGGAGTGACGGATGGATTCAAGGTAGGGGTAGGATTACATCAGGGATCGACTCTGAGCCCCTTCTTGTTTGCCATGGTGATGGACAGGCTGACAGATAAGGTCAGGCAGGAGTCTCCATGGACCATGATGTCTGCAGATGATATTGTGATCTGTAGTGAGAGTAGGGAGCAGGGGGAAGAGAACCTGGAGAGGTGGAGGTATGCTCTGGAGAGAAGAGGAATGAAAGCCAGTACAAGCAAGACAGAATACATGAGTGTGAATGAGAGGGGGACAGGTGTAATGGTGAAGATGGAAGGAGTAGCGGTAGTGAAAGTAGATACGTTTAAATACCTGGGGTCAACCATCCAAAGCAATGGAAAATGCACAAGAGAGGGGAAGAAGAGCGTGCAGGTAGGGTGGAGTGGATGGAAACGAGTGTCAGGGGTGATTTGTGACAGAAAGGTAGCAGCAAGAGTGAAAGGGAAGATTTACAAGACGGTAGTGAGACCTGCTATGATGTATGGCTTGGAGACGGTGGCACTGGCTAAAAGACAGGAGGTGGAGCTGGAGGTGGCAGAGTTGAAGATGCTAAAATTTTCCTTGGGAGTGGCTAGGAGGGACAAGATTAGAAATGAGTATATCAGAGGGACAGCTCAGGTTGAGCGGTTTGGAGACAAAGTAAGAGAGACAAGGCTGAGATGGTTTGGACATATGCAGGGGAGTGCATATATTGAACAAAGGATGTTGAAGATGGAGCTGCCAAGCAGGAGGAAAAGAGGAAGACCACAGACAAGATTCATGGATGTAATGAAGGAGAACGTAGAGAGGGTTGGTGTTACAGAGGAAGATGCAAGGGATAGGGTGAGATGGAGATAGATGATCTGCTGTGGTGACCAGTAAAGGGGGCAGCAAGAAGAAGAAGAAGAAGATACAAGATTTTCACCCGACAGTGACAACAGGTTGTTTGCACAAGCTCTTCTTCTTTTTCTTCTTCTTCTGGGGTTGCCACAGTGGTCCATCTGCCTCCATCTCACCCTAACCCTTGCATCTTCCTCTGTAACACCAACCCTCTTACATCCCGTCCATTCATCCATACCTTCATCCATACCAATAAATTTGTCCTGTAGTTTTTGTGTAATCCTGTTGATGGACAAACGGATGGACGAACGATGACATTACATTGCAAGATGGCGGTATGGTGGAGGTATGCACTCATGGATCACTTCTAAAATGTAATGGGTTGAGCCGTAGCCCAAGGGCCTCCTTTGGTGAAAATTTAATCAGTATCAGTCTAGTACTTTTTGTGTAATCCTGCTAACAAACAGACAAACAAACAAATGACCCAACTGCATTACTTCCTTGGTGGAGGTAATGAGAACATGTTAAATCATTTTTCATAACGTGGCAAAAAAAAACCAAAACAGTATCTTGAACACAATTTTTACATAGTGATGTTTTAAATTGTTTTGGTCTTAACTGCACACCCTGGAATTCAAGTGAAATAATGACTGAGGTTGAAGTTATGACATTCACTAAGGTTGCACTGGGAGTGTTCACATTCATATTGGATTAGCAAAGTGTCACACCTACAAATGAAAGGTGGAGGTACAGTAACTATATTTGTCAGTGTGCTATTTTCAATATAATGTACTGGAATGCAAAATAAAATACACATGAATCACACTATGGTATCTCACATGACGTTGTCAACCTGCTTCTCACTCCACTTTTATTCTTATTCCAGGACATGGTGTGCTATGCCGACCATCTTCAGTAAGTCTCAGTTACACTGTCATTCTGCCCACGTAGTATTTGACTGTACTGCTTTTTCACAAGCTCATTTTGTCCTCTCTGGTGTTGGGTCAGTGGTTTATTGATCACACTAATGAGCCTCTTCTCTATCCCCTCTTATGTCTAAAGAGGATGAAACTCATTTACTATGTAACCAGCGCCATGTTATTGGTAATAAATGATGCATAAATTTATGGATTCCTCCATAAATTACTTTTATGGAAAAATTCTAAAAGTAATTGTTACATAATTATGAGTTTATGGGTTGCATTATTCACATTAAACGGTTTGGCTGTTTAACTGACTCTTCCAAAGGGAAAAAAAATTCAAAGAGTAAATTACATGTTGTTGGCTGACCTCTGCAGCAGCTACAAAACAGCCAGGGTTCTTTGCTCCCGTTACTGCCTTGCCTAATCTTCACATCTGTTTTTCATATAAAATATACAAATTATACATGTTTGAAAAGATTTGCCTGAATCTGAAAGCCAACAACTCAAAATAATATCTGGTCACGTATTAAGCGTCTCCCTCTGCTAATTTTGCACTGTGTTCAGGGTACTGCAGGAGGAGAATGCAGATCTTCACCAGAACCTGCTGCAGACAGTGGTTTGCATTGACAGCCTAGAGACGGAGCTGCAGAGGACCAGGGATGAGCTCAGCCATATTAAGGAGAAATATAAAAGGTTTTGAAATGACAGAACAGATTCAGTTATGCTTGGGAGACATTCTAGTTACTAGAATGGTACTAGAATCTAGTACCATGTTGCTTCTGATTACGATTAAAATAAAATGCAAGGATAAGAATGTGTTCACAGTACATGAAGGACAGCGTGCCTCTATGACAGGTCATGTGCGTTCTTACTCCAGAGCCACAGCCACCCAATAAAAATCTATCTTTACATAAGTGTCTGTAGATAAATTGATCGGTGGAACATTATGAATGAACAACATCAGCCAAACCCGCTGTCGGCCTGTTCCTGACCTGCACTGACTTGTTTTGCCTGGCCAGCAGGGACAGGTGGACTGTGTGCTAACATTTGGAACCATCCTCTATATGGCTGATATTTGTCACCAAACAACTGCTGCAGCCCAGCGGGCTCATACCAAACACTCTGGCAAACTGGAGCAACTGTAGTCAATAGTCTCTTCACAGTTGGCTCCAGTAGGGGGTCAGTTGTTGCATACGTATTAGAGGAGTTTGTGTTGCCACTTGTTTTGACAAACAGTTGCAATTTGTTAGATCACTGGGGAGAAGGATACTTTTTCTAATTGCTCTTATTGCACTGTTTGTGGAAATCTCATAGTATTTAAATATTTCTCTTTTTTGTTTGTTTTTGTCATGCAGCCTTCAGCAGACACATACTGGGACGAAGCAGGCCAACAATATTCTGGGCGAGCATCTGCACATAGCGGTGAGAAGCCTGAACATGAGTATGATGAGGAAATAATACAGATTTTTTTTTTTTTTTTAAGAGGAACTCATCCTGCTGCTATTTTCTGTGTATATGCAGTCTGAAAGTCTGAGCAGTGAAAGGAAATATCTCTTGAATCGTGTGTCCCAGCTGACCTCAGAGGTAGAAGACGCCCACAGAACAATTGCAGCCCTGGAGAACATCAATGTGAGCACACTGCCATCTCATGGACATCTAAACATTTACCTACACTCACACTGAAAAAAAGGATTTGTTTAAATCAGTACTAGTCGGTAAAGTAGTGGTCAAGTCTACTAACGGGAGTGGAAAAAAGTTGAACTTTTTAATGTGCCAGTAGTTGCTATATTCTTACCATATACACAGTATTCACCATGCAAGTATGCATCAGGTAAAGGAAATGTTCATCATAGGTAGATCAACCACAAGGAGTGGGGCAAAAAAAAAAATCCATACTTTGTAGTACTGCGATATTTTGTGTCCACGATGCTGCATTGATTCAGAAAAACTAGTATTGTGATACTTAAATAAAACTATTAATAAATATCAAATACAAATTCAGTTTTTCCATAACTAGAGTAATAACAAGAGCACTGCACACAGTACATTACATGCCCATCCATAGTCATTATAAATAATGCAGAAGTAGCACACCTGAAAAATTGAGTACAAATTAAAGATTTGATATCCTCTAGATCTGTAATAAAACTACTAACCATGTAAATGAAAGTTTAAGCAAAGAATCTCAAATTAAAACTGGAAAAAAAATAGATAAAATATTGGAAAATCATTGAACCCCCTACAATATTGTCACATTCTGCGATGTCCTGAAGTTGTTTCCTTATTTGGGAAGATGGGAGGAAGGTCATCAGGGGAACACCCTACACCTGAGCTGGCTGAGTGGCTTGCTATATAAGCTGCTGGAATCAATCAGTCTCTCTCTCTCTCTCTCTCTCTCTCTCTCTCTCTCTCTCTCTCTCTCTCTCTCTGTTTCTCTCGCTCTCGCTCTCACTGTTGCTCTCTTTTTTTCTCTCGCGCTCTCTCTTTCTACTTGGCATTTTGATTTGGGTTGGTTAGGAGTTTGGGTAATTTTGTTTACTGCACTACATATTAGTGATGGCCAGATGAGGCTTTCTTGAAGCCTTAAGCTTTTCATCAAATTGGTTCATATGGATGAAGCCTCATGTGAAACTTCATTTGCTTTATTAAGCCATCTAGTGGACAAAAAGTACACAACATGCAGATTTTTACAAGGGCATTATTGGTTTGATGTGTATTTTTTAATTTCAATAAATCTCTATCCTTTAAGAAATATCAGTGATCATAAGGGAGAAAAAAAAATAAATCTGGGGTGACTACAGTGAATGTGCTTGTGTTACTTTGTGCGCTTGTATTACAGTGAAAGTGCATGTGTTACTTAGTGTGTTGTGTTACTTTATCCATTTTTATTAAGAAATAATAACTTTTCAACAGTCTTTGAACTAAGGTGATTTTTTAAAAAAATAATTTCACAGGCTTTTGAGAATACTCTATCACAGGACACAGAAGATGCTGGTGAGTCATTTTTAACAGCAGGAAATATATATAAATAGACACACACCGAAAAAGAACCATGGAGTGAACAATCTGAGGGATGATGTAGGTGCTTTTGGAAAAGCCCCCCTCTATGAGGTTCAGGTATTTCTGCAATGTTTCTTTGATCATCTCCAGCTCTGTGTACATGAGGGCCATGAAAAAGTCTCTAAACCAGCAGTCAGGCAGAGACAGCGACTTTAGCATTTCAGTGTTGGTGACAAAGTTACTGAGCTCCAGCCATGCTCCCCAGTGAAAAGGAAGAGTGTAAATAGCCTCAACAAACACATTCATTGCTTCCTTCAGGAGATCCAGTTTTCGTAGAACCACCCCATATAGGTAGAGGGTGAAGCTGTCCAGCTGTCCTGCAGAGCGCTTCTTACTGAGCTCAACCCTCAGCTCTCGCAAAGCTTTGCTGCACACTTGACCCTTTTCCAGGGGACCCAGGCTGTCTAGTCTCATCATCCTTTTTCTTCTCACCTGACAAATACCACTTTCTGTTATGACCCACTTACTGGGCCAAGGCCAGAATTGTCTATTTAGCCTGGGATATCTAAGTCTGTTTCAACCCTTACGTCAAGGTGGACCAACCTAGTTGTTTCACCCTCAGACAAGGTAGGCATACACCTGCAAAGTCTCTTTCACACTCAAGCAAGGCAAACCAACAACGGGGACATGAAACCAGAGATCAACCGCAGACGTGGCCTTGCTGCATCAGCCTTGCAGGCACTATGGAAACCTCTATGGCGCCATTGTTCAATCTCCTGAAAGACAAAGCTCCACATATACAATGCGTCAGTCCTCTCCATTCTACTCTTTGGGTCAGAGACATGGTCACTGAATAAGACGCTGGCCTTGAGAGTGGATGAGTTTGATAGTCAGGCCCTTAAAACCATTGAGAACATCATGTGGCCCCAGCGCACTTCTTATGACTCGCTCTGAGCCCGTACACATCAGCCTACAGCATCCAACCTTATTACACAGCGATGTATCCGTTGGTTTGGCCATGTCCTCCGCCTCCCACCAGAACACCCGACAAAAGCCATTCCTCATGTTTGACCCCAGGGCCTCAGGGTGGAAAAGACCCAAGGGCAAGCCACGCACCAGATGGCTTGGTGTGGTGGAGAGAGACCTCTGACAGCTTGGAGTCACTGTTGAGGATGCAGAGGAGCTGGGAGCTGGCCCCAAACCGGCAATGTTGGCATGCACTGGTTAACCTGATTGGCTCTACACGTGGTGATGGCCACCAGCCCTCACCCCACAGGAGTAGTAAGTAAGTAAGTAAGTAAGTACATCCCAGGCTGAGATTTGAATCTATGACACCGTGATCTCAAAATCTCTCACTCTTACCACTGACTAGCACTGAACTAATACTGGAGGTGAACCTTAAGGTGTTAGGAACTGCACCACTGACTAATTCCTTATGGAGGAAGGATCTGTAACAATATGAAAATCTTCCATATGTGTACAAACACTGTGTGAAATCAAATGCTCTAGCTTGAAAACTGGAGGAGTTAGCTGGACAAACCATGTACCCTCGATTGAAATTGCATTGAAAAAAATGACTAAGTTTTAAAACCTGCCACTTTCAAAAAAGTGACCCAAAATCAAAATCCTTGTAATATTCACATCTTCAATACATGTACAAACATTGTCGGAAATAAAGTCGTAGCTTGGAAACTGTGGGAGGAGTTTGCTGGAGAAGTTGTTCAGATGGACAGAAAGACATCATCATATAAGATAAGCCTTTATTAGTCCCACACTGGGGAAATTCCAGGATTGCAACAGCACAGGGATAGCAACACTCAGAGCAATGATTTAGAAGATAAGAAAATAAGAGCAGTGAATATACAATACATATGTACACATAAATATATATATACACAGTGCGGAGCATTGTAGCTAGATGGACTAAACAGCATAACCGTCTATTTAGTTACCCTACATGGTATGAATATGTACCCATACATATTGTCACCCTCCATAGCGACTGATATTGTCCTAGTTGTATACTGGAGGGGACCATTTGTGTAAGTCTGTTGCATCTTTTGCATTCAATACTATTAGGTCGTCACATTTTTTTGCTATCTCTGCAAGCAGCCCTGCTTAGGTTATACGGTCTGACAGCCGTAGGTAGGAAGGACCTGCGAAACCTCTCAGTCGCGCATCTAGGATGATGTAGTCTACTGCTAAATGAGCTCCTCAGTGAGTTCAGTATGTCCTGCATAGGGTGGGACTCAGACTCCAGCAGAGATGACAGTTTAGCCACCATCCTTCTCTCTCCTATCTCCTCCACTGGGTCAAGGCACTGCCCCAGGACATACACTCTTCATATGTCTCTTTCCACAGTTGTATAAAAAACAGTTGACTTTCCAGTCGACTAGATGGTGCTAAATGCTCACTATTTGGTTAGGTCAGCATGGCAAAGGAGTGACTCCTGAGATCTAGCCAGTAGTTAAACAAGACAGAGATCGAGATGGGAAATTGCAATACAGTGGGAAAATAAGTATTGAACACGTCAATATCTCATCAAACATATTTCTGATGGAGCCACTGACCTGAGATTTTCACCAGATAGAAGGATCAGAATCAGAATTCTGATCTGATTTTCACCAGATATCATTAACAACCCAAGTAATCCACACATACAAAGAAATCAAGGCAACTATGTTCACAAAACAAGTTATATTTAATCAAGTGTAATGACACAGGGAATGAGTATTGAACACGCTTGGTGAAAGTCATTTAATATTTAGTAGAAAAGCCTTTGTTGTTAATAACAGCTTCTAGATGCCTCCTGTATGGAGAAAATAGGTGCAGGCATTGCTCAGGAATGATTTTAGCCCATTCTTCCACACAAACTGTCTTCAAATCTTGAAGGTTCCGTGTGTGTCTTCTATGAACTCTGATCTTCAGTTTGTTCCATAGATTTTTAATTGGATTCATGTCAGGTGACTGTCTGGGCCATTCTAGTAGCTTTATTTTCCTTCTCTGGAGCCAGTTGAGAGTTTCCTTGGCTGTGTGTTTGGGACCATTGTCTTGCTGAAATGTCCATCTTCGTTTCATCTTCAGCATCTTGGCAGATGGCAACAGGTTGTTATCAAGGATGTCTCTGTACATTTGTCCATTCATCTTTCCTTCAATTATGTGAAGTCTGCCTGTACCATGTGCTGAAAAACACTCCCACATCATGATGTTCCCACCTCCGAACTTCACTGTTGGTATGGTGTTTTGGGGCTGACATGCAGTGCCATTTCTCTTCCAAACATGCT
This sequence comes from Pholidichthys leucotaenia, assembly GCA_020510985.1. Classification (NCBI taxonomy): domain Eukaryota; kingdom Metazoa; phylum Chordata; class Actinopteri; order Cichliformes; family Pholidichthyidae; genus Pholidichthys; species Pholidichthys leucotaenia. The sequence continues at coordinate 405,984,662 of CM035840.1, read as the reverse complement.
GTGTGTTGTGGCATCCAAAAAGTTCAATTTTGGTCTCATCTGACCAGATTATATTGTCCCAGTATTTTACTGGCTTGCCCAAATGTTGTGCAGCAAACTTTAAACAAGCTTCAGCATGCTTTTTCTAAAGCAATGGAGTCTTGCAAGGTGAGCGGGCATAGAGCCCATGTCAGTTGAGTGCATTACTTATGGTTTTCTTTGAAACAGCAGTACCTGCTAACTCCAGGTCTTTCTGGAGCTCTCCATGAGTGGTCTTTGGCTGTTGGATAACTCTTCTGACAATTCTTTTGACTCTGTCAGAAATCTTGTGAGGAGCTCCTGGTTGTGGCCGGTTTATGGTAAAATGATGTTCTTTCCACTTCTGAATGATGGCTCTAACAGTGCTCACTGGAACATTCAGCAGTTTAGAAATGTGCCTGTAACAAATGCCATCATTATGTTTTGCAACAATAAGGTTGTGAAGGTCTAGAGAGAGCTCTTTGCTTCCACCCATCATGAGTTCTTTGTGGTGTGACAATCTGATATTCACAGCCCTTTTTAAAGGCTATCAGTCAGGACTTAACCAGCTGAAATTAATTTGCATGAATGGGAGATGGGATGGCTTCCTAAATTCTGATGGATTTCAGCTGGTTTCTTGGCTTTCTATGCCTTTTTGCACCTCTTTTTCTTCATGTGTTCAATACTTATTCCCTGTGTCATTCCACTTTATTAAATATAACTCGTTTTGTGAACACAGTTACCATGATTTCTTTGTATGTGTGGATTACTTGGGTTGTTACTGATATCTAGTTCAGTACTTATTTTCCCTGCTGTATATGATGTTGTGGTGGACACAATACACACGGCACTCCACCCAGGACAAGGGGGTTGGTGGGGAGGAAGATAGTTAGAGATGCTAATGGGGAAAGCTGAGAGGAGCCAACCAAACAAAGATGTGCCTTTCGCCCCTGCCGCGCCAGGCTGACACATGAGGACGCAGGGGTGGGAATGTGTTGTAGCAAGACTTGCTCTGTGACATGTGGGCCAATGTTTTGTTTATGTGTGTGCACGTCTTGAAGTCTGAATGTTAATGTGTTTACCTTGTGTGCCGGAAATGGGAATTAAAGTATAAAGGAGTTCGCTCAGGCGCTCAGGGTCTAGAGTTTCTGTGTTTATGTTGGAAGTGAAATAAAGTTTGTGTGTCGTACAGCTCGCTGCCTCGTCTACTTCCATCTTCCACAATGTTGCAATACTCAACTGCGTATTGCAAGATCATGATAATATTGTGTCTTGACCCAAGTATCAGGATAATATTGTATCGTGGGGATTCTGGTGATTCCCACCACTACCAGCCACAGATTGCAAAATGTATATCCATACGTACACATTTACTACATGCCCGAAGCTTTTTCCAGGAGTTATTTCAACACATTCCATTAAACATTTGCATTTTGTTTGCATCGTTTCATTTTGCCTTAATTCCATGTAACAGAAAGTATATGTTGTCTGAATTCATTGTACTTGTCACTTTGGATTTGATCACACTACAATAAAAACCTTAATATGAGATAAAATTGAACACAACAGTTTTCATGTGTGCGAAGTTGGCAGAGAGTAGAAGAGTAGCTTAAATTATGCCAAATATAACATGAAGAAATCGTGCATCCAAGGCAAGATTTCTATCAGTGTACTGAGACATATTCTGCGTTCTCCATCACCAAGATGATGTTTTATGTAAAGGAAATGTTTTAAAACATCAGTAAAAGGGTGTTTGGTGTTGTTTCAGTTCAGAGTTATTGTTTATTCTTTATTTTTTTTTCTCCCTCAGGTGCCGTGTTTGATCAAAGAGCTGTTAGAAAAGCATTTTGGTTCTGCTGAGGCCATACAGAAATTTCTCACCACCTCTGTTCCAGTCGGCCATTCAGCCGCCTCTCGACCAACAGATAGGCCACCTCTTCCTCCCAAAGATGATAAGGCAGCGCATGATTGGCTGACAAAATCACAGGCAGGTCCACAGAGGGTCACAGCCTTTGTGCCCTTTCAACAGGGAGTGTCTACAGCTGAGAATGAAAGCAGTCTCCACTGTCAGCACGAGTCGAGCCAAAGCCCACCGTTCTCTGTGTCGGACATCAGCGCAGCCATCTATAAGAAAATGGCTGCCAGTTATGCTGCCAGGCCAAAGCCCGTCTACCCCCAAAGTCAGCAGCAGCCATCCCTGAGCACTAACCATTCAGACCCCCCTCCAGACCCCTGGGAGACTCATGTGGGTGGCGACAGCTGGGGTGTGAAGAGAGGGAAAAAGGTGGCTATTTTGAAGCAGGACAGTGAGGATGTGACCTCCCTGTCAGCCCAGCAGATCCTGGATGAATTCATGCTGCAGCTGCAGGCCCACAAAGAAGGTGAAGAAGGGAAGGAGCAACAGAGGGTGCAAGAACATACAGGCATGACTGAAAATGCTATTTAAAGGCAAGGCAGGATGAATGTATATTTATAGCATTTAAACGTATGTACATTCTTGTATTTTACAGAAGTCTCTAAGATGAAAATACAGTTTTTCTTTTTTCTTTTGCTTGTAAATTATATGTTTTTGTGACCCATTAGGGGGAATTGACCATTATGCATGTTGATTTATTAGGTACAAGATTTTCATACACATAATTATAATATTTAATATTTACTTAGAAAAATAAAGCCTCTGCTCTGGTATCCCAATCATTCTACAGTTGTCTTCCAAAATAACAATATTATACAAAATCAGAATAACAAATCACAACAGGGTTCCAAATTGGCCTTCCTGTGTTTAACACTCCAGTTATATACAGAGATCAAATAATAACACCTGTGCATGAGAACAGACGTTCATTATTCTGTAGTAAAAAAGGGGAAAATTTTTAAACAAATTTCATAAAACAAAAAGCAAAAGCAAAAACAGCAGTTCAGATGAAGCCGGCTTTTATTATTTGTAAAAGATTATCCAGACAAATTTATATCTCCATCATTTTAAGCAGTAATCTTTAATACTTGTACTTTATAATTATGAAGAATATATCAAACTTGACATTTAGTACAGACGGAAGAAAATCCCTCTTAAATTAATGTTTTTGTTGATAAATATTAGCTTGTTGTTTCATTTTACTTCTCATTTAGAGGTCTGTGTAAATAACTGTAATTATAAATGTCTGTGATAAAGAAAAAGGCAGCGTTCATTCCTTTCCCAAATAATACTTTTAAGTGAACATTTTTGACAAAAAAATGGACAATTGAGCTATAATCCTAAATGTATGTGGAGCTCATGTGGTGCTGTTTATTCCATCTAGCTACAATGCTCCGTACTGTGTATATATATTTATATATTTATGTGTACATATGTATATTCACTGCTCTTATTTTATTTTCTTCTGAATTATTGCTGTGAGTGTTGCTATCCCTGTGCTGTTGCAATCCTGGAATTTCCCCATTGTGGGACAAATAAAGACTTATCTTACCTGTTTTAGGCTGTAGTTATTAACCTGAAAAAAGCTGGTAATAAAGGGGGATTTGTCCAGAACCTTTATTTTCTCTACATTTTAAAGTTGGTTTTCCTCTGATTTTAATGTAAATTCAATTTTTGAAAGCCCAGTCCATTTCTGCATTTGGAAAAATATAAATCATTTTCTGTTCCACCAATAAATTAATGTGAATGCAAAAGCTTGCATCACAAATAAATGTGTTTATTTTTTATTTCTTTTGGGGGGGGGGGGGCGGTTTAAGAGAAAAAGAAGAAATGCTTTTTTTTCCCCCCAAAGATGGGCCTGAATTTTTTGAAATGTCTGATCCTCACTGCAAACAAAGAGCTAAGCCATGTCATTGCATATAAAAGCATGACTCAAAATGGTATATCATGGTAGTGAGGTAAGGCAACATTTACTGACTGTAGATATGAAGAGAGTTACAGCTTTAAAATTTGTGTTGCACAAGCTGGTAACGTGAGAATGGCTCCAACCTTATTATAACTCTGATTCAAGCTGTCAGAGACACTTAATAACAGTTTAATCCTATTCATCCAGCCCAGCCAGCCCTCCTCCCTGATTCATTATCCCTACAAAACATTTCTAGTCTTACTTTAAGTTGACATGCTCCTCGCCTTCCTCGGCAAACTTCCTGAGGTCACTTGTAGACAAATAGCCTATTTATAATATTTCTGCCCATAAGTTGCACAGTTATTAGGACTCTTAGTATAAATTGCTGAGAAAGCACATAAATAGCCTACTAAATCAAGTTTCCTGCCTAATTCTCTGAAAAAAAATTACTGAAATGAAATGTGAAGAATAAAAACAAAGAAAAAAACAAAATACCACCTTACATGGCAATGTGCTAGAAAGTAAAGAAATAATATCCTGGATCTGCCCCTTGATTCAGATCAGTCCCCAAATCTAATGGGTTGATATTCGGCCCAAGCTATTCCCTTCCATTGAATTTGATTGAAACTGAATCTGTAGTTTTTGTGTAAACCTGCTAACAGTCAGGAAGTCAGACAGACAGACAGACAGACAGGTGCAAGAGGTTTAAGTAAAAAAATTAATATATAAATTAGACCTTTAAAAACTATGCTTTTTAGGGGTTGTATCAAATCACAACATGGCACACAGTAGTTTGTCTATTCCAAAGACCATAAAAATGGTAGGTGTAGAGAGCGTGAAATGAAGAGGCTGAATTTATTTCTCAATTCAGGTTTATTAACAATCACGTGTCTCCAACATCCTCTCAAACAGAAAAAGAGAAAGAACTTCCCACATCTCCCCCTTTTATACCCGGGACATCAAAGTACAGAGTCACATTGTCATTCAGTCCCCAGAGACAATACATCACCCCCCCAGGTCTTCTCTTCTCCACCTAAAACCCTGGTGGTCAGGAAGTCTTCTCAGAACCATTTCTAAAGACAGATTTCACACCCTCCTGCTATCCCCAGGAGGTCCAGACTTATTGTTCCTTCTAAGACGTGAGGTAACAGTAATATACATATGCAGCCTAAGCATCTCAAATATGTGTACCACAGTAGGTTACTTACCGCCTTCTAGCTTGGTGCTCAGCATAATAGAATGGGGGAAGGAAAGTGTCCTTGTGCCTGTCTCAAGCCTGGGTACATGGAAAGGGTTGCATCAGGAAGGGCATCTGGCATAAAAATCCTTGCCAGATCAAATATGCAGATCATCACAATATCAAAAGATCATACACTGTGGTGGCAACCCAAAAAGCATGTATCTCACTGAGCAGTGAATGCCGAGGAATGTTCATGAATGTTGCAATGTTTGGGGTTTCGTCAGGGTTTGTAAAAGGTTGCACAACAGTTTGTAAATTTTGAACATGTTCAAAATGTATTTGCAACAAGAAAAACTGGTTGACTGTAAAAACTATTGGGGAACTGCTGTGCAAATTTTTATAAACCATGATGAAACCCCCAAAATATCAACTTTCATGAATGTTCCGCAGCATTCGCTGCTCTGTGAGATACATGCTAAAGGGAGCAGCAGAAAGAAGAAGACACAGTAGCTTGTTTATTGGGTTAAGGTGTGTAAAAGTACTAGTTAGTTAAGTTTAAAATGTTATAGTAGAACAGATTCAAGGTTAAGAAAATAACAAGTATCCATTTATCATTTTTAAAACAGTTGATGGATAGATGGATGATGGATGGATGGATTATAAACCCAGTTGGAAACCTTATATTGAGTACATGTACATCATGAAAGTTAGCAAAAATCCTGTAAAGGACACAATACAATTTTAACTCAAAAGCTTAACAAGAGCACTCAGAGACGAGTGCAGTATCCCCCACCTCAGTTTTCTTTGAAGATCTCAACATGTTACTGAAGGAGAGCAGTTTTCAACTTTCTCCATATAATTTTTGAGGCAGAACCAAATTATGATAAGCCCACCATCCATGAATATACAACAAAAATCATTTTATACAACCCATACTTTTATGTTGGGATCCCAAGGTGAACCTGTGTAGCAAGTGAGGTCACCCTAGCTTTCTTGGTTGTTGAGATATAGTTTATTTGACATTTTGACATTGGCTTTTGACCTTGCGATCCCAAAACCATAGTCACACTTCAGGGTCACAGTATGAACCTATGTACAAAGTTTGATGACTCTAGCTTTACTTGTTGTATAGTACTAGGCCACAGGGAATGCCGACCTTGACCTTTTGATCCCAAACCCATAGTCACAGTTCAGGGTTACAGCGTAAACCTGCGTACCTGGTTTGGTGACCCTAGCTTTACGCATTCTATAGTAATAGCACAGATGGAATATTAACTTTGACCGTTTGACCCCAAACCCATAGTCAGATCAGGGTGTAAGCCATCCAAGATTTGTCAAAGGGTGCTTTCACACCTAAATTAATTTACTTTAATCCAAATCAGTTGATACGTTTGTTACTATGTATCATTTTCTCCTTGGTTCGATTCCCTTTCACATGGGCAAAAATTCAAGTGGACCAAATTCCCTCATGTTAAATCCTGCGAGACTTACGTCAGAATGTTCTCTGTTCTTATTGGTCAGATTTTTTTTGCCACAAGAACAGGAAAGGTAAATACATGAAGTTGGATGACTACTGTGCATTTATGCATGTCTGGTGAGAAAATAATACAAATCATAGCATAAGCTGCGTGGCGTTTTCATCACCCTAGTTATCGTTTATTACATTACGTGCATATACCACTTTCGGCAAATCATACAGTTTGAAAATGAAGCGTGGCTACGGATGGAAAATAACATGTTAACATGTGACATGCTCAGCCACAGATATTTCCGAAGATCCATCAGGTATGTATAGTGGTATGAAATGTTTTACAGTTTGCCACTGGTCCTGTTTTAGTACGGTCCCTTTCTCACCTGCTAGACCGCATCAGAGTTCGACAGTTGATTTGAATCAAGACCACCTCTTTCAGGTGGCCTCGGCATGGTAGTTTTGGTGCATACCTGAATGCGATTAATAATAATAATAATAATAATAGATTAGATTTATATGGCGCTTAACCTGTCAAGTGACATCTCAAAGCACTTACAGTGAGTCCATTATTCATTCACTCCAGACAAACATTAATAGCGGTAAGCTACTACTGTAGCCACAGTTGCCCTGGGGCAGACTGACGGAAACGTGGCTGTCAATCCATGCCAAATGACTATCCGACCACTAACGTGTCATGGCCACTGGAGGCAAAGTGGGTAAAGTGTCTTGCCCGGGAACACAACAGCAGGATGGCTGGGGAGAGCAGGATTCGAACCGCCAGCCCTCTGGTTATTTGATGACCCGCTCTACCTCCTGAGCCACTGCTGCCCACATTTCCCCTCCTCTGTTCCATTTTTGCTGAGCACCAAGCTGGAAGGCAGGAAGTTTTATTTTTATATGGTCTTTGGCATGACCTGGCCGGGACTTGAACCGCAACTTCCCAGTTATGGGGTGGATGCTCAACCTCTAGGCCACCACTCTGGTTTGTCTCCGGTTCATTTTGTCTGTTCTCACCAGACAAAATGAACTGCACTAACAGAGAAAACAAACTTGAGCTCGACTGAAACAAACTAAAGCCTGCTGGTGTGAAAGCACCCTTAGATGCAACTACCTGTATGGTTGTCATAAAACAACCTCTGGTAGAAAAGGAATAATGGACTCAGTAGTGCAGGCAGAACTCCAACGATACATGGTTTATTAACAAATGAAACAAAGAAACAAAACACAGCACGAGGGCTGAAAATAACTCAGAACTCCATACAGAAAATACTCAGGACACAGGGTTACCGGCAGGGAAACACGACAATGATGCCACACCAGAAAACAAACTTAGACTGACATAAATAGGGTAACTGATTATTACAAATGTGAGACAGCTGGGGAACAATCAGCTGCTAAACAGGAGCACATGAGGGAAAGTGGCTACAGGTACAGAAAACATGAGGAACTGGGAACAATAGGTAAACAAATACGCACACAAGACCCAAACCAGACAGGCAATGGACAAAACACATGAAGGGCCGGGGAGCACAAAAGACAATAAGACCAATGATGAAAATCAACAAAGGATCACAATAATGACAATAAAGGCAAACAGGGAATGACACAACAGACCAGGGAAACACAGAAAACAATAACAGAGGACCCAAGGGAACACAGAAGGCAAATAATGCAACTAATTATAATAACCCAAAGCAGGGGAAACACAGAGAACAAAAATGAACATAAAGCATGGGCAAGATCCTCAGACCATGCCCAGATTATGACAATGTATAGATTTGAAAAGCTTACATCATTTCATTCAATAGTTATTGTGTTTACAAGATTTAAGGAAATACTTACCTCTGACCTTGACCTCCAGGTCGATAATTCCTGCAAAAATGATCTGATCAGAGTCAACTTGCAATGTGCACATCATTGGTGTATATCAAACCATGGTAACATGTTTCAAAACATTTGGAACAAAACTGTAGGGGGAGCTAATTTCACAAGACAGTTACTCTCTATTAACTGAGGTGAAATAGACCATATACTGTAAGTCAGGGCCTATAACTCCTGAAAAAAAATCATCCGATCGGAGCCAAATTGCAATATGCACAATGTCAGTGTGCAATATCAAACTGTCATGACTAATTAAGCTTGACAGCTCACGTGCACGATGCCAAAACACAGGAAGGAACCACACAGAGGGGCACGTTTGAAAGTTTATTAAATAGCACAACACAAGCGCACAGCTGCAGAAACAGTCACTCGCCAGAGGAATAGCCCTGTGGAGAGAAGACGAGAGCCGTGAGCAGAGGAATGGCGTAAGGGGAAATGGGTGAGCCAAATTGCCACTTACTTGGGAAATCCAGGGAGAACCGGCAGGGATCCAGCGAGGAATAGATGAACCAGTAGGGTGGGGGGAGATGAGCTGATGGTGCCTGACCGGGTGGAGTAGGAAGCTGAAGGATGGTGAGATGTGACAGGAGAGCACGCATAGTCCTAGGGACACACCTACACGGTGGCAGCAACCTGAAGGAAGAGGAGAAGTAAGGTTAAACAATGTGTCAACACTTATGACTTTATATTTGCTTGCCTATACACAGGCAGTATACCCAGACGAGCCAGCGTTGACTGCGTGGAGAGAGCCTCCTTAAGTACACTGGCTGAAGAGCGGGTGCAGGTGTGTCTTCTGCCTCAGGTACAGTGATGAGTTGGTGAATGTGAGGCAGGATGGGAGAGGCGCAGTCTCGCTGCCCATGACATCAAACCATGGTACCAAGTTTCAAACAACTGGAACAAAATTGTAGGAGGAGTTGATTTCACAAAAGTGAGCCAGACGGACGGACGGACCGCCCCATACCATAATCCCCCTTTGGTCTTCGACTGGCAGGGGACAAAAAATATGGTACTGTTTCCACTGTACTTATCCTAGTGCACAGATGTTTGGGATAACATATACTGCACAACCTTACACCCTGGAAACTTATAACGAAGAAAGTCTTTTGGAAACATAATGATGAATAAAAGAAACACATGCAAATATATTGCTTGCCACACTGAAATTAATTCATTTAGTTGTGGAGGATGAAATCAGGCAAGGCAGCGAGCTGGATGACACAAGAACTTTATTCAACCTCCAACACAGAAAACAGAATGCCTGGGATCTCGAGGCAATCACCTTTATACATCTTTATTCCCACCCTCAGACCCAGGGTATATGACATTAATATACAGTACACAAAGCCTGTCTGAGGCATTAACATACAGGACACAGAGTGCTACTTATTATCATCTATTGCTCCCCAGTAAACTCCTGTGTGACTCCAGTCACAGTGGGGGGTGACGGCTTCCTTTTGTTACATCTAACCCTGCCAGGTCTTCCATCTTCATCCTTCAGTCCTTTTATCCATCTCCACGCCCCCCCCCCCCCCGACCTCCAGTTCAAAAACGAATGGCAGGTTGTGGAGCATGGTGTCCATCATTCTTTGGAAAGTTTGCACTGCGCCCTTTAACCTGAATGGCATGCATAAAACCTCAAAAAGGCCAAAAGGAGTTATTACTGCTGTTTTGGGAACGTCTTCAGCATGCACCGGGACCTGGTGGTAACCGCGGACTAGATCCACTTTTGAAAAAATGCATGTCCCGGCTAAGCGCACGGAAAAATCCTGGATGTGCAGGATGGGATACTGGTCGTGTTCCGTGGCATTGTTCAAGCATCGGAAATCACCACACAACCCATTGGCCTTGGGCACCATGTGCAGTGGAGATGCCCTCGGGCTGTTGGAGCACCTAACAATGCCTAGTTGCTCTAAGTTAGCAAATTCCTCACGCGCGCTGGCCAGTTTAACTGCATCTAGGCGATGAGGGCGCACGAACACCGGCAGACCTTTTGTTGTGATGAAATCTCAACCCCGTGCTTGGTTACTGTAGCGTAAAAGGTAGGAACCGTGAGTGCTGGAAACTTGGAAAGCATACGCTGGTGCTTACCCACTGGAGCTAGAACATTAGCATGTGTTGGTGGCCCAACTCCCCGAGCTGTGCAGGGCAAGGAGGAAAAAGAGACAGCATCCACTAAATGTCTGTTGGCAACATCGACTAACAGTCCAAAAGCACACAGAAAATCAGCACCTAAAATGGGACCGAACACACAGCTACCACAAAGTCCCACTGATAATTGCGTCCGTGTAAGCATACAGTCACCATCCTTTCGCCAACTGTCCTGATGTGGGATCCCTTGGCAGCCGTAAGAGCGGGGGCCGCTGCCTTCTACTAGTCTGTCCACGCTGACTGGTAAAATGAGGCTCTTCTGGGAGCCAGAGTCCACCAAAAAGCATCTCCCAGAACGTGTGCCCGTGACGTAAAGCAGCTTGTTCCTGTCGCCAGCGGTCGCAGCTACTACTGACTGCTGGCTGTGCCGTTTCCCAATTTTCTTGAATTGGTACGGTGGCAGGCAACGTTGCGCATTTGAGCCAAAACGGCGGTGATAGAAACAGAGTGTCCCATTCCTGCGTCTCCTGGAGTCTGTTCCAGCCACCACCAACGGCTCCTCGACTTTGCTGGAGTCCTTCGTGGATGGCGGTGCCACTGCGTGCACGCTGAGATCCTTGTTGGCCAGGATGATGCGGTCTGCCTCTTGCACCAATGCGCGGTAGTTCCTGGATGCTAGCAGCGATGAGTTAGCGAGTATCGCCCTTGCTGTAGCTGGTAGGTTCCTGAGGAAATGGTGGGTGAACAGGAAGGAGCCATCTTCCTTCCCCATCAACGCTAACATGCTCTCCATCAGGTCCACAGCTGATCTGTCACCTAACTTTGAACGTGTGAGTTTTTCTGCTCTCTCCGTGTCCGAAAGGGTGTAATGTTGAAGTAAAGACTGCTTGAGTGTGTTGTATTTCCCCTGGGCTGGCGGTTCTTGGAGTAGGCTCATTACTTGCTGTGCGGCATGCACATCCAGCGCAGTGACCACATGATGATATTAAGTGTCATCTGCGGAGATCCTGCGAAGTGTGAACTGGGCTTCCACATGTAAAAACCAAGCGGTCGGCAAATTCCGATGTGACTTCTGTCACAGTGGGGGGCGACGGCTCCCTTTTGTCACATCTAAAACCCCCCAGCTCTTCCTTCTTCATCCTTCAGTCCTTTTACCCGACCTCCGGTTCTGGGTGGAGAACTCCCTACTATGTGCCATCACATAGTAGAATTTGAAACTGCACAAATAACGTACAAAGCATAAGTTTCTACTGGACACTATACAACATCTATTAACAAAATGAATTAAGAGGTTATTTAAATTTTAAAAAGCTATTTGCTTGCACCTCAGAGAAAACACAATTTATTTGTGGGAAGAATATATGGAACAGTTTAGAGGAGGAAATTAAACAGCATATTGACATAATGTCCGGCTCAGGAAACACGCATGCAGGCTCAGGGAAGATTTAACAGCTTTATTCAACAAGCAAGTGTGTATGGATGAATGTATGAGATATGGGTATGTGATGTGGGTGAACGCCAATGCACAGGAAACAGAGCAGTACGCCGTACAGCCAGGCAACCCTATGGAGAGAGCAGATGACAAGGGTAAAGGGCACCACACCTAGACAGGTATAATGAGCGGAGTGCTGCTTACTTGTAGGTGACAGGTGGCTGGCGTTGGCCAAGGGAGAAGCCCGGGAGACAGCGTCCTGCAGAGCCAGTGACGACAACAAGGAAAGGGATGGCGATGACGGGGTTATCCGCCGCCAAGGAATCCACCTGTGCACAGGGGAGAAGACTTGCGAAGAGGTAAGGGTGATGATGCTTACGTGGAAGCATAGCTCAGCTGACGTGGAGAGACGATCCAGCTGGGAGAAAGTGCCGATGCGAACAGACGGCTCCAGACCGCTGCACAGGGCTGCGTGGGCTAAATAGCCCGTGGCTGATGAGGCGCAGGTGGGCGCACAGCTGAAGCGGATGATGAGCGGTGAGTCATGACAGTACCCCCCCCCCCCCCAGCAGCGCCTCCTGGCGCTGGCTTGTCCGGGTGCGCCCGGTGGAACTCCGTGATGAGACTCCTGTCCAACACCAAGGAAGAGCGCACCCAGGAACTCCACTCAGGACCAAATCCCTCCCAGTCCACCAAGTACTGTAGCCCGCGACCTCGGCGCCGGGAGTCCATGATGGAGGCGACTCTCCAGGCCAGATGGCCGTCGATCATCAGAGGCGCGGGCGGCGCCTTGGGCGGGGGACAGAGTGGATCGGAGACCACGGGCTTGATCTTCGAGACGTGGAAGGTGGGACATATACGGAGGGAGGGAGGGAGGGCCAGACGCACAGCCACCGGGTTGACAATCTTAGAGATGGTGAAAGGGCCAACGAAGCGCGGGGCCAGCTTCCTCTTCTCAGCCTTGAGGTTAATGTCATGTGAGGACAACCAGACTCGTTGGCCCACCTGGTAGGCAGGGGCCGGTCTCCTGTGGCGGTTCGCCGTCGAGCTGTTGCGCGCCGCCATGCGTAATAGCGCATCGCGCGCTCTGGTCCACAGACTCCGACAGTGTCTTAGGTGCGCCTGGATGGAGGGGACGGCCAGCTCGCCCTCCTGCTCCGGGAACAAAGGTGGGTCGTACCCCAAGGATGCCTTAAAGGGGGACATCCCTGTGGCAGAAGACCGTGCCATGTTGTGGGCATACTCCACCCAGGGCAGGTGCGCGCTCCAGGACGACGGGTTGGAGGAGGTGATGCAGCGTAGGGCAGCTTCCAGTTCCTGGTTGGCATGCTCACACTGCCTGTTGGACTGCGGGTGGTGGCCGGAGGAGAGGCTTACCGTGGCCCCCAGAGCGTTGCAGAAACACCTCCATACATCAGAGACAAACTGGGGCCCCCGATCAGAGACGACGTCCACCGGTATCCCATGCAGCCTGACTACGTGCTGGACAAGAAGGTCTGTTGTCTCCAGCGCCGTAGGGAAGCCCCGGAGCGGCACAAAATGGGCAGCCTTGGAGAACCGATCCACGATGGTCAGCACAGCGTTGTAGGTGTTAGAGACCGGGAGACCAGTGACAAAGTCGAGGGCTATGTGAGACCAGGGCCTGCCTGGGACCGGCAAGGGCTGGAGCAGGCCCGCGGGGGGAGAATTAGCAGACTTGCCGGTGGCACACACAGGGCACGCCCCGACGTAGTTGGCGACATCCTTCTGGAGACCCGGCCACCAAAAGGAACGCTGGAGAAGATCCACTAGCCGGGAGACACCAGGGTGACAGGCGAGTTTGGAGGTGTGAACCCAATGAATGACCTCCCCCCGGACAGTCGATGGAACAAAGAGCTTCCCTTCCGGTCCGCCGCCAGGATCCGGTTCGGTCTCCTGCGCCCTCCGGATCTTGTCCCTGATGGACCAGGAAATCGCCCCCACAACGCACGAGCTGGGCAAGATGGTATGACCCGGCTCCTCCGGGGTCTCAGGGGCAAACTGCCTGGAAAGGGCGTCGGGCAGGCCATTCTTAGAACCAGGGCGGTAGGTGATGGTGAAACGGAACCGGGAGAAGAACAAGGACCAGCGCGCCTGGCGGGCATTCAGTCGTCTGGCAGATCTTAAATATTCCAGGTTCTTATGGTCTGTTAACACCACGAACGGCTGGGCAGCCCCCTCCAACCAGTGGCGCCACTCCTGCAGTGCGAGCTTGATGGCGAGTAGCTCCCTGTCCCCAACGTCGTAGTTGCGCTCAGCCGGAGAAAGGCGCCGTGAGAAGAAGGCACAGGGTCGCTTGACCCCATCCGTGGGTGATCGCTGAGAAAGCACCGCCCCCACTCCCGTATCAGACGCATCGACTTCGACCAGGCACTGCAGCGCGGGGTCAACCTGGGTCAGGACCCGGGAGGAGGAGAACTCCGTCTTCAATGCCTCGAAAGCCGCTGCAACCTCTTTGGTCCACCGGAAGGGGGTCTTGGGAGAGATGAGGCGGGTCAAAGGGGCAACAATGGCACCGAAATTGGGGACAAAGCGGTGATAAAAATTGGCAAACCCAATGAACTGCTGCACCTGCTTTCTGGAGGTCAGCGTGGGCCACTCGACCACCGCCTTAACCTTCGCGGGGTCAGGAAGGACTTGATTGTGCGAGATTACGAACCCTAGGAAGGAAGTGGTCTTGGCGTAAAACTCACACTTTTCGGCCTTGACATACAGCCTGTTCTCCAGCAGCTGCTGTAGGACCCGCCTTATGTGGACCTGGTGTTCCTCCTGTGACCTGGAGAAGATGAGAATATCATCCAGGTACACGAACACGAAGAGGCCCAGGAAATCACGTAGGACATTGTTTATGAGGTGTTGAAACACGGCAGGGACGTTGGTCAGCCCAAACGGCATTACCAGATACTCGAAGTGACCACTGGGCATCCGAAAGGCCGTCTTCCACTCATCCCCCTCCCGGATCCGGACGAGGTGATAAGCACTGTGGAGATCCAACTTAGTGAACCAGGTCGCCCCCTGGAGGGAGTGGAAAGCGGTGTCCATCAATGGCAGGGTGTAGCGGTCCTTCTCCGTGATGTCGTTTAGCGCCCAAAAATCAATACAGGGGAGGAGGGACCCATCCTTCTTCGAGACGAAGAAAAACCCGGCACCGAGAGGAGACGAAGAAGGGCGGATGATACCTGTGTTTAGAGACTCCTTGATATAACTGTCCATGGCCTCCCGTTCCGGCGCTGACAGGCTGTAGAGGCGTCCGGATGGCAAGGGAGCCCCCGGGCGGATGTTGATGGCGCAGTCGTAGGGCCGGTGAGGAGGGAGAGACATCGCCCTGGACTTACTGAACACGAGGCCCAGGTCATGGAACTCCGAGGGCACCAGGGTGAGGTCCGGAGGCGTGGCGTCCGAGGCCAGAGGAGGGGAGGACGGGGCGCAGGCTGCGGACTGGAGGCAGGTGCCCATGCAAAAGGAGCTCCAGGCGGCAATTCTTCCTGTCTGCCAATCCAGCACTGGGTTGCGCAGGCGCAACCAGGGGTAGCCTAAGATGACAGGCGACAGGGACGAGGATAGGACATACAAGGTAAGATCCTCCAGGTGATTACCTGAGATAATTACAGGGACCGGCTGGGTGCGATGAGTCACTTGTCCAAGGGGCGCACAGGAGAGGGTGACCAGACTGAGAGGAGCGGCCAGAGGGTAGCAGGGGATGCCCAATTGGGTTGCCAGGCTCTTAGAAATGAAGCTCTGCTCTGCTCCTGAGTCCACCAGTGCGTGTGTGAGGTGCCCTGTGGAATTGTGACAAAATCGTATGGGCAGCGACAAACTTGTGAGGGGATTCGACCGGTTAGAGTCCGCGAGGCCCCCTACAGTGACTCGCGGACCCCCCCGTTTGGCTTCTCCGGGCAGTGCTCCACGGTATGCTGATCACCTCCACAATACATGCAGAGGCCCAGCTCCCGACGGCGCTGTTTCTCCGCTAGGGGGAGCCTTGACCGACCAACTACCATTGCCTCCGACTCCTCGGAGGGCTCCGGAGCAGGTAACGCCAGGGGGCGAGCCTGAGGCGTGCGGACAGAACCTCCACGCGAGCGGCCAATTAATTTCCGCTCGGCGGACCGTTCACGCAGCCTGTTATCCAAGCTAATTGTCAGGGAGATTAGCTCCGACAGCCTTTCCGGAAGGTCTCGGCTGGCCAGCTCATCCCTCAGACCAGAGTTGAGGCTGCGGAGGAAGATGCTACAGAGTGACGCCTCACCCCAGCCCACCTCCTCCGCTGCGACCCGGAAGTCGATAGCGTAATCCACCACTGACCGGCTTCCCTGTTGGAGGCCAAGGAGACGGTCAGCGAGGATGCTATCTGGCCGGGAATGATCGAATACCTCGAGAAAACTCTGCACGAACTGGCCATAGGAGAGGTTTGCGTAACTGGGCTTCGCCATGACGGCGTAAGCCCAAGTTAGCGCTCGCCCCTCCAGGAGATTAGCTATATAGCCAATTCGGCTGTGGTCCGAGGGAAAATCCCCGGGAATGCGCAGAAACACCGACTCGCACTGCATGATGAACCCCCGCGCTCCGCCGAGCTTACCGCTGAAGCGGGCAGGGGTTGGAATTGGCGTGAGTCGGGTTGGCGTTCCCGCGGCAGGCTGGCCAGCCACGGAAGCGGCTGGAGCTGCCCCCCCCGACGAGCCGGGGGGAACACCTGCTGGGGGTCCACACGGTCTAACCGGTGAGTGATGTTTGTTAATTGATTTAAACCACCTGCTGTTGGTGGGCTATTAAATCCACCCGAGCCTCGAGGGTGGAAAGGCGGCATGCGAGCCCGCTGTCTGCTGAGCCGCTCTGCTGGAGCCGTACTGACATAATGTCCAGCTCAGGAAACATGCATGCAGGCTCAGGGAAGATTTAACAGCTTTATTCAACAAGCAGGTCTGTATGGATGAATGTATGAGATATGGGTATGTGATGTGGGTGAACGCCGATGCACAGGAAACAGAGCAGTACGCCGTACAGCCAGGCAACCCTATGGAGAGAGCAGAGGACAAGGGTAAAGGGAACCACACCTAGACAGGTATAATGAGCGGAGTGCTGCTTACTTGTAGGTGACGGGTGGCTGGCGTTGGCCAAGGGAGAAGCCCGGGAGACAGCGTCCTGCTGAGCCAGTGACGACGACGAGGGAAGGGATGGCGATGACGGGGTTATCCGCCGCCAAGGAATCCACCTGTGCACAGGGGAGAAGACTTGCGAAGAGGTAAGGGTGATAATGCTTACGTGGAAGCGTAGCTCAGCTGACGTGGAGAGACGATCCAGCTGGGAGAAAGTGCCGATGCGAACAGACGGCTCCAGACTGCTGCACAGGGCTGTGTGGGCTAAATAGCCCGTGGCTGACGAGGCACAGGTGTGCGCACAGCTGAGGCAGATGATGAGCGGCGAGTCGTGACACATATGTCTATAAAAAAAAGTTGTTTTTTTATTACCCCTTAACCTCTAAAGGCTGAAGGGTACTGTTGTCACCTCACCAGGCGGATGGGCAGCGGCTGCATTCTCGGTAGTACCATCAACACTTACCTTGTTAAAGACGCACTCCAGTGGCTATAAACCCCCTATAAAACAAATCACTCAGCATAATAAAATCTGACCAAGAAAAGCTGACAACACATTCTAACCCCAGCACCAACAACTAATGGGATCAAATGGGCCACAAAAAAGCCAAAATAATTAAATCAAATTAAAAGGAATACATGATAAGCAGGGCTTGAGATTAAAGCCTTATACAGTCTTGGACAAAATTGTTGGTACCCCTCTGTTAATGAAAGAAAACCCCACAATGGTCACAGAAATAACTTGAATCTGACAAAAGTGGTAATAAATAAAAATTCTATGAAAATGAACCAATGAAAATCAGACAATGCTTTTGAATTGTGGTTCAACAGAATTTAAAAAACAAACTCATGAAACAGGCCTGGACAAAAATGATGGTACCCCTAGAAAAGATTGAAAATAATGTGACCATAGGGACATGTTCAACCAAGATGTGTCCTCTAATTAACATCACAGGTGTCTACAAACTTGTCATCAGTCAGTCGGCCTATTTAAAGGGTGACAAGTAGTCACTGTGCTGTTTGTTGACATGGTGTGTACCACACTAAACATGGACCAGAGGAAGCAAAGGAGAGAGTTGTCTCAGGAGATTAGAAAGAAAATCATAGACAAGCATGTTAAAGGTAAAGGATATAAGACCATCTCCAAGCAGCTTGATGTTCCTTGTGACTACAGTTGCACATATTATTCAGAAATTTAAGATCCACGGGACTGTAGCCAACCTCCCTGGACGTGGCCGCAGGAGGAGATGGCTAATACGAATGGTAACAAAAGAGCCCAGAACAACCTCAAAACACATTCATGGTGAACTCCAAGGTCAAGGTACATCAGTGTCAGATCGCACCATCCGTCGTTGTTTGAGCCAAAGTGGACTTCATGGGAGACGACCAAGGAGGACACCACTGTTGAAAACAAATCATAAAAAAGCCAGACTGGAATTTGCCAAACTGCATGTTGACAAGCCACAAAGATTCTGGGAGAATGTCCTATGGACAGACGAGACAAAACTGCAATTTTTTGGCAAGGTACATCAGCTTTATGTTGACAGAAACAAAAATGAAGCATACCAAGAAAAGAACACTGTCCCTGCTGTGAAATATGGAGGACGTTTTGTTATTTTCTGGGGCTGCTTTGCTGCATCTGGCACAGGGTGTCTTGAATCTGTGCAGGGTACAATGAAATCTCAAGACTATCAAGGTATTCTAGAGAGAAATGTGCTGCCCAGTGTAAGACAGCTTGGTCTCAGTCACAGGTCATGGGTCTTGTGTAACCCTTGCCTTATGTTAATTAGGTAAGGGAAATTATTAAGTGTAGACCAGTTGCTAGGTTCGTAAGGGTTACAATAGGGAATTAGAGTGAGTGTGGAATGAAATAGCTGGAGGCAAGAAATGAGCAATTCATATCTGTTATTAATAAAGATAAAAGGAGCAAAATATACAAACAATGTACAAATATACAAATATAACAATGGCCGGCATGAAATAAAACCCCAAAAATGTCCTACTGAGCTCAGTGTTTGGTTGTCCTTTCGGTTTAGTTGTTTGACCAGTCTAGATATCTTGTATCTCCAGACTCAGGTTTCTTTTCCTTTTTCTAAAGCGGCAGCTTGAGTTGTTACCACTTCGAATGTTGTGTACTAGAGAGAGGAAGGATGTCCTTCAATCGAGATCTCGGTCAGATCTCGGTTCAATCTCGGTTCAGTCTCGGGTCAGGCTCGCCATCTCCATTCGGAGAGAATCCAGGATCCAGAAGGTTCTTGATCGGCAACCAAAAAAACCTAGCCTGCACAACAATAATGGTATTATTGTTTACAGCTAGAGTAATTCGTTTTCCAATCCTTTCTTATATAACACCATAGCTTAGTGTTTAAATTCTTCTCTCATATTACTATTATTACAATCCAGCAATATAGTAATATCTTACATTTCACATCTTACATCTTACATGCATATGTTCTTTTCTCACAATCTCTCTGGTAGCACATGAAATACCCTTTTTCATGTAATCAATTAAATGAATTCCTCTGTTTACCTCTACATCATTTAACCATGAAATTGTGATTAATCCTCTCTAACCTTGTCTTTGTAGATCATGAAATGAAATACAATTAATTTATCACATAACCAAGGAATATACTGTCCCATTACTTCCAATATTCCCTTTTAAAATCAGTAAAAGCCGGTCTGAGCTACTGAGTTTAGCATAACCTATGCTTTTACATAGGAGACCAACACCATGTGCTTTTAGCATCAAACTACACATTACATTCGACAGAAATAGTGCATAAGAACTAAAAGTACTTCAGCATACTGTTGGGAACTGAAATCACATTTAGGAAAACCATACAGACACAAAAATAGCCTTTTCCATGGCTTTTAAACAGAAAAAAATCCATTCGCGATTAGCATTAGCATAACGCTAACATTAGCATGTATTTCACTCACCAAGATGAGGTATCGATGTGAACACAGCGAAAGGACACAGCCACAATGTCTCTCAAGCTCGTGCTCCCGTCAACCTAGGATAATAAAGGTTGCAAATTAGTGTTTGGAGAGTGTTTAGATCCATTTATAGCATCTTTCTGAATTAAACTCACCAAGAAGAGGTATCAGTTTGAACCAGACCGCCGACAGCCTCTCTCGTCCGCTCTCGGATCCTGAAAGACCAACGACCAGCAGAGCGCCTCGGCACTCTGCTCGGAAGGCGGGGCTAGTATCGCTCTTAATGAATGAAAAACCCAGATCACCCAACGTGACCATGAAACGGGAATTTAAAAGTTGGATAACGAGGATCACACTTCCTCTTCCCAAAATAATCGGTTTTCAAAATAAAATCACACAATTGTATTAATACAATTGACATCTGAGAAAAAAAAGGGTCATTTTCTCAGCTGGGTTACACTTGCAACAGGGTAATGACCCAAAACACACAGCTAAAAACACCC
This sequence comes from Pholidichthys leucotaenia, assembly GCA_020510985.1. Classification (NCBI taxonomy): domain Eukaryota; kingdom Metazoa; phylum Chordata; class Actinopteri; order Cichliformes; family Pholidichthyidae; genus Pholidichthys; species Pholidichthys leucotaenia. Next base: position 405,964,235 of record CM035840.1, on the reverse strand, counting down.
AAGAATGGCTAAGAGCGAAACATTGGACTATTCTAAAGTGGCCTTCTATGAGCCCTGATCTAAATCCTATTGAACATCTGTGGAAGGAGCTGAAACATGCTGTCTAGAGAAGGCACCCTTCAAACCTGAGACAACAGGAGCAGTTTGCTCATGAGGAGTGGGCCAAAATACCAGCTGAAAGGTGCAGAAGTCTCACTGACTGTTACAGAAATCGTTTGATTGCAGTGATTGCCTCAAAAGGTTGCACAACAAAATATTAAGTTAAGTGGTACCATCATTTTTGTCCAGGACTGTTTCATGAGTTTGTTTTTTAAAATAATTCTGTTGAACCACCATTCAAAAACATTGTCTGATTTTCAATGGTTAATTTTCATAGAATTTTTATTTATTACCACTTTTGTCAGATTAAAGTTATTTCTGACTATTGTGGGTTTTTCTTTCATTAACAGAGGGGTACCAACAATTTTGTCCACGTCTGTACATGCTGCATTTCCCCTCTAGGCCGCTTTGGACCGCGTGCGCTTTGGATGAGCCCGGCACGCACGCGGCGCTGTTCATGCTAATTTTTTTTCATCTACCCAGGCCAAGCAGTTGATGCATGCTCACAACCATCATTTGTAGTTTCGCTCCCGCTTGATAGGTAGCGCCAATGCGCTGATGCGCCAGGATTTTCACCAATGAAGAAACGCTGCTCGCTTTCTGCTGCTTGACTTTCCGGTTTTCACTCCTTTTCTATGAAGCTGCTGCTGCTGCTGCTGCTGAAGTATTTATGTATGATTCATGTATGTTTATTCTCATCTTCCGCTTCCTCGTTGTCTTCTTCCGCTTCTGAGAGAGAGCAGACGCTTTTCTTCCCTCTCCCTCCTAATCCTCTCCCTTCTGATCCCAGCTTGCAATGTCACTCTTCTCCTGGTTGAATCTTAATCCAAATGGAAATTATGGATCTGGAAAGCGGCTTATATGCGATTGTCACCTTTAAAAGAAGAAGCGGGTCAGGGGGAACCCAAGGGAGACTCATGGCATTGGAACTCATGTGTCTGTGTGATTCAACTGAGATTGAACTGATCACAGGATCTTCTGTTTTGGCCCCTGGAGTTTTCCTAGTGTATCGAAATTATCTGGGTGAGCTAATCAAATGCGGACCCCGGCGTAGCTCCCTTAACAAATTCAACAATTCGTCCAGCTGGGGGGAGCACTGACTGTCAGCGGCAGGATTAACATGGAATTTACTACCTGGCATGCATTGAAGAGAGAACGAACTCTCTGGACATGTTTTACCTATGTTTCGGTAGGTGGATAACATCTGTGGATCGCTGAGTGCTCTCCAGAGAATGATCTAAAGTACGATTCAAGCCTGTATGAAATTGAAGCACAGAATCGAAGAGAGAGAAATTTTTTTTTTTTTAATTCTCTGAGTGCACTGTGCAGATTTGACCTTGTGTTTTGGTACCCTTGTTTACATTCCTCCTCGATAAGATAACGCCAGAGAAGTGGCTTATGTCTACCCATACATCAACAATCAGTTGTTGTCGTCAGCGGATTGGTCTCTCGAGGACAATGCCCATGTGCCTTCTGCAAGGAAGAGGAAAAGAGAGACAGACTCTGATCTCTGGTCTTGTTTATAAGTCACATGATTATAACATCTATCCACTGCCTGGAGGCGCCCTCTGCTGCCCACTAACAACTGTTACACTCACATTACACAATGACATGCAAATATACACACACTGCTCTCCCTCCCTCTGCTGTGTGATTGTATCTATTGTCTGCTAATGCATGAGGGTTTTTTTCTGTGTAGTCAAAATTTGGCTCATATACGAGCGTTTATTCTGATTACTATGTTTTTTTCTCTCTCCTATTGTGTTTTCCTCCCCCTCCCCTCCCCTCTTTACCTCCACTGTTGACAGGCGCCTTGTATGGCGACGCGTCATTGGATGCGCCTAACGTGCGCGTCCAATGTCAAGTCAAATTCCTCGTGTGTTTACTTGTAAATATACTTGGCAATAAAGCTGATTCTGATTCTGATTCTGATTCTGATTCTGATTCTTCGTCTACTTTGTCTTGGTATGCTGTGCCGATATCACCACCTCGTGAATGGGACGTTCAGTCTTGCGCATGTGCTTTTCAACGCGTTCAGGTTGTGGGCAGGCGGCGCGGTCACAAAATTTGGGCTGCACCCGGTCATCCGCAGTCAAGCACTGCGGACACTAGCGGAGTGGAGACGATGACGTAAATTTCGTCACACAAGGTTTCCGGTTACACGTACATGGACAGCAAAGATGCAGCATCAATCCAGCTATACACTGCCAGCCCATCACTGGTGGGTGGATTCCACCGGTGGCAGGTGTTATGTTGGTAAGCGAGAACCAAGGAAGAGACTGAGTGTTGAACTGAACACAACTTTATTGGTGACTCACTCTCACAGTACAGGTGCTACTGTCAGGCAGAGAGGAGGCCAAAGAGACATGCAGGAGTCTGCACTTGCCGCAGTGTTTTCCTCTTGCCAGACACTCTCTAGCCTTATAACGGTGCTTGGTGGCCCACAACCCAAACACCTAGGTGATCCAGGAGGCAGACTTTATCTTCACAGCATTAGCGTGTTCCTCCTCATCCTCCACGCCATCGTCGCTGTCCGGGTCCACTGCCTGTACCGTCGACTGTGGTTCAAAATGGCAGAGTGCCGCTCTCTCACTGAGCTCTTGTGATAACTTGTCTGCCGCCTCACACTGTTGTGCTAACTCGATGGCCATGGCTAACGTCAGCTCGCCTGAGTGTGTGAGAAGCTTCGACCTTTGAGCAAAGGGTATGTTCCGCCAACTGGTCGCGGACCATCTCTTCCTCTAACGCTCCAAACTGGCAGTCCCTGGCCAGCTGACATAGGCCTGCACCATAACGCTGCACTGACTCGCCAGTCTGTTGGCGGTACTGCCGAAACTGAATCCTCTGGATGATGACGTTTTCCAGGGCGCGAAAATGTCGCACCATTAGCTCAACCACTTGTTCAAAGCTATCACTGTCACCCAAGCTACAAAGGATACGTTGTCCTTCCATTCCCAAGTTGTGAACCAACTGTGCCCGTGCCTGCAGCTTCTCCAGTTTACCAAGGTTCAATGCCACCAAATAATTACCTAAGCCAAGGAGGTTATGTGATCATCGGCGTTGGTTTGTCTGTCTGTTTGTCTGTTTGTTTGTTTGTTTGTTTGTTAGCAAGATAACTCAAAAAGTTATGGACGGATTTTCATGAAATTTTTACAGATTGTCAGAAATGGGGTATCCTACAGATGATTACATTTCGGTGGTGATCCAGATCACCGTCCAGAAGAAAACTGCCATTACGGAAAATGCCATTTTCGTCAATAACTACTGAACCACTAATCCTATCATTGTGAATCCAATTGCTAGTCATATGTTTTCATGGTCAAGTAATCTGAAAACGTACACACAAACACTGTATGGGGGAACTGTGGCCGCCATTACGGAAAATGCCATTTTCGTGAATAACTACTGAACCACTAATCCTATCATTGTGAATCCAATTGCTAGTCATATGTTTTCATGGTCAAGGAATCTGAAAACGTACACACAAACACTGTATGGGGGAACTGTGGTGCTTGGCGGAGGTCTGCGCTCTCCGAGTGCTTTTCTAGTTTTGGAATGTGGCGAACCACCTCACCCAAGAGACTGGTGGCTCACCGGGAACCTCCAAAAATGGCCAACTAGTAGTAACTCCTGCATCCATACTTTTACTCTCATTACCTCCGCCAAGGAGGTTATGTGATCATCGGCGTTGGTTTGTCTGTTTGTCTGTTTGTTTGTTAGCAAGATAACTCAAAAAGTTATGGACAGATTTTCATGAAATTTTCACAGATTGTCAGAAATGGGGTATCCTACAGATGATTAGATTTTGGTGGTGATCCGGATCACCGTCTAGAAGAAAACCGCCATTACGGAAAATGCGATTTTTGTCAATAACTACTGAACCACTAATCCTATCATTGTGAATCCAATTGCTAGTCATATGTTTTCATGGTCAAGGAATCTGAAAACGTACACACAAACACTGTATGGGGGGAACTGTGGCGCTTGGCGGAGGTCTGCGCTCTTCGAGTGCTTTTCTAGTTGCCAAATGTTATGTGGGTAAATGAGAACGAAGGAAGAGACTGAGTGTTGAAATGAACACAACTTTATTGGTGACTCACTCTCACAGTACAGGCGCTACCGTCAGGCAGAGAGGAGGCCAATGAGACCGCCCCTCTTCATCACAGCCCTCTTATACCCCGGGTGGCAGCGGAACTGGAAAGGTGGAGCCACCACCCATGTCACACAATAATATGTCCCAAAAACAAAACAACAGCAGGTAAGACAACAACTCCCACTAGCCACTTTGGCGGGTGTAGTTTTCTCAAGCGACATCTAAATAATAAGCCAGTTGCAGTGTGAGACTACGAAACTACAACTCCCATAAGCACTATCTGCACACATGCTGTCATGGGTTGCCTCCAGCAGAAAATAATGACTCCTTAAAGTGGGCACGGTGCAGTACAAACCAGGATTTATTCCAAGACACAAGGAGCAGGAAAAAAGGAAGACAGTCTGCAGCTGTCAAACACGAACTGGGTAGCAACCTGGTATACAGAGTAGGAACAGGCACCAGAGGTACAACCCATGCAACGAGCTTATTCTTCTTCTTTTTGATTTAACAGCAGCTGGCATCCAGTTTATGGTGCATAACCGCCACCTTCTGCTCTGGAGTGGGGATCAACGTGTGCAGTACCTCCAAAGCGGAGGAAGAAAAAAACTCTTCTAGACAAATAAATTCTCCTTAAAACCCCAATTTCCCTTAAATACTTTAACACAGCCTTCACCTGTGCCCATTTCCTCATACTTAAAAACCCTCTTAACGTAAAATTATTCATTCCCTCTTTCCTCATTGACTCCCTCAACACCTCCCTCTGTGCGTCATAACCCTTACAACTTAACAGCACATGTTCCACTGTTTCATCCTCCTGACATCTATCACATAGCCCTGATTCATGCTTACCTATTATGTTAAGAGTCTTATTTAATGAGCAGTGTCCTATTCTCAGTTTAGTGAGTATTGTCTCCTCTCTCCTGATTCCACTTCTCAACCGGTTCACTTTCACACTCTTTTGGATTGCATGGTACTGTCTAACCCTTTTCCTTTACATCTTAACGTACTTGCCATATTTGATGAATTTTCTCGCAAATTATATATTTTGCCTCATTTTTTACCAAAGCTAATCTGTTTGTCTATGGTCTTCTTTTTTAGTGCATTCTTTGCCAACTCATCAGCCTTTTCATTCCCCTTTATACCAACATGAGCTGGAACCCATACAAATTTAACCTGCATTCCTTTGTCTGTAATTCTCCTAATAGACTGTAATACCTCATACAAAATATCTTGGTGACTTTTTGACTGAAAAGATTTTATGCTTAATACCACTGATAAGGAATCTGAACAAATTACTACCGTACCTGGATTTTCCTTTTCAACCCATAATAGAGCTTCCCACACAGCCATCATCTCCACCGTGCACACCCCCAGCATGATGGAAGTTCTTTTACAGATTGTCATGAGTCTGAGCCCAGAGCTCAGACTCTCTATGTATTTTTTGAGTATCTTATATTTGTTATGATTTTCTTGTCAGTTTTCTGTTATTTTGGTTGTGTGACATGAGCCTCCTTCCTCATCTCCCAGACACACCCACCGTTCACTCACAGTCTGTTTTCCAGTTCCCAGCTGTGAGTGATTGTGTATTAGGACTCTTGCTATTCTCCTACTCACTGCTCTCAGTCTGCTCTCCAATCAGCTGGGAGCAGTTACGCAATCAGTTCACCTGCCAGCTCAGCTCTCACACCTGCTGCTCATTATGTTCTATGTATTTAAACACTGCCTGTCCACTCTATATTTGCGGCAATCATACATGGATGAACACTGGATTATCTACTCTGTTCCTCCTACCAACACTCGCGGGGCGATGTCAGCTCCAAAGAGTATTTGCCTGTAAGATTTTCTCATTTGTATTTTTTGTTTGTCATGCAGTATTTGGATTTGTGTCTGTCTTTTTGTTGAATAAATGTCACACTACAGTCCAGAGCGTGGACCTATCTTTCTGCCCCGGAGGGGACCATTCATGACAGATGACTGCCGTCATAATTAGGATCCAGCTGCTGTAACCTGCCAGCGAAGCTGTGATGTTTCCTTCAGGCGAAGTTGACCGGAAGAGGAGGAGGTGGAACCGGGATGAGCTGGAGTACGTTTCCATGACTGAAGACATGGCGATTGGGGCTCGGAACTGCTCATCCCATCGGGACAAGAAGCTGTGCTTGGGTGGTGTCACAAATTTGCTGGAGGTTAAGCCCAGCGTGCGCTTCCACCCCCCAAGTAATTAGACTCTCCCTTCCTCCGCTTCCACCGATGCCACCAGCATCCTTCTCGCCTTCTCCTGCAGCTTCACGGCGACAGCGTCGTCCTGCCCCAGACTGCCAGAGGAATCCCATACTCTTTGACAGCCTCACCCTGGACACCGGGCCTGAAAATGCCCAAAGCAGATCCTCACTCCTTTTCTTCTTCTTCGCCGGGTGTTCCACCAGCCCAACCTCCTTCCATCACTGCTGCGATGCCCGTCCCCTCGGTGTCTCTCCCTGCTGTCAAAAGGTGCTCCATTTTTCCACTGGCTACGTCTGTCCCAGTGCCTACAAGGGTGGCTCCTCAATGATCCACAGAGGGGCCCAAGATTACCTTAGCCGCAGAGAGGGACGACGCTCCATGTACAGCAGCAGGCAACATCCAGATCCGGGACAACAGGCAAGCTTTATTTCATTCTACTCCTGTTTTTGATGAAATGTCTTGCCTGATTCCCGGTAGGGAGGCTCAGGAACAGCAGTCCCCTGAGATCTCCCCACCTGCTGCTGTAATGAATTGCTCACCAACCCTCTCTGTGTCCTCTCCTGTGGTCCCTGAGTGTCCGCCAGCCCTGGAGCAGAACTGCTGTACTATGGAGAGGCTCGTGGTCCTGGAGGACCCCGTTCCAGTACCAGCGGTGAGCCAATCCCCAGCTGCCATGCTGGAGGATCCCCCAGCATCCCCCAGTCCATGTCTCCCCACTTCACCTGGGGAGACATGGACTGCAATTACCATCATGCCTACTGTGGAGGCCACCGCAGCAGAGTGGGAACCAGAGCTGGACCTCCAAGAAGCCATGCCCGAGACGTCGTCTGGATTGACGGAGTCCTGGACAGTGATGGAGTCCGAGCTCAGGCAAGTGCTCTCTCTTGTTTTTCTCTTTTCTGTTCTGGACCAATCTTGCCTGGTGAGGAGAGTCAGGTGCAGCCATCAGCTGCACCTGAGCTCACCACGCCGGGATCAGCCACTGCCGGGGACCCTGACCATGTTTCTTTGCCTGTTGCCTCTGAGTCTTCTCCCAGGGTCACCGGGGAAGATCTACTCCAGCCAGAGGCCTCCGAGGAGCCAGGTTCACCACCTGAAGACCTCGTGGGTCCAGATTCCTCTGTGGAGGTCGTCACGAGCGCTCAGTCCCAGCCCGGGACCACCGTGGATACAGCTCCCTCTCTGTCCAATGCCGTCATCTGGATTCCTCCTTGGTCTGAGTCTCCATGGGTGCTGCGTCCCGGTCGGGGACCCTTGTAGGTGCTATGCCCTAGCATCAGCCCTACGTGGGTGCTGCACTGCAGCTTGGGTCCGCCATGGGCACTACGCCCCAGTCCGGGGTCCACCGAGGGTGTAGCGTTGGCCCAGCCGGGGCCCACCGCGGGTGCTGCAGTTTCGTTCCAGCATGGAGCTTCCGCGGGTGCAGTGTTGCTCTATCCCGGAGCCACCGAGGGTGCTGCAGTGCTCCAGCCCGAAGCCACCATGGGTGCTGCAGTGCTCCAGACTGGAACTACCAAGGGTGTCGGGGCCTCGTCTCCTTCTCCTGGCACCATCATGGTTCCCCCTCCGCCAGAATCAGAATCAGAATCAGGTTTATTGCCATTGTTCATGTAGTACACAAACTAGGAATTTGTCTCGGTACAATGCTGCAACATTAAACATGATAAGATAAGAGAAATAAACTATACATGTAATAAAGTGTAGGATAAGATTAAGTGATACTGGTCAACAGTTAAAATATATATTAGCCAGCAGCAGATACTGTGGAGAACTATATAGTGCAGTCGGTAATGCAGGAAGAAAACAGTGATGATTGACATGAGTCTGGTTGAGCTGCTGTACATGGTGCACGAGAGTCACTTAGTGTTCAGCAGTCTAATGGCAGAGGGGAAGAAGCTGTTCATGTGACGGGAGGTTTTAGTCTGGATGGACCGAAGTCTTCTACCAGAGGGGAGGGGGGCAAACAGTACGTGACCAGGGTGTGAGGGATCGGCTATGATCCGGCCAGCACGCCTCCGGGTCCTGGAGATGTACAGATCCTGGAGAGATGGGAGCTTGCAGCCGATCACCTTCTCAGCAGTGCGCACGACGCACTGCAGCCTTAGTCTGTCCCTGGCAGTGGCTCCTGCGTACCACACGGTTATGGAGGTGGTGAGGATGGACTCGATGATGGCTGTGTAGAACTGCACTAACATCTTGGTGGGTAGCTTGAGCTTCCTCAGCTGCCGCAGGAAGAACATCCTCTGCTGGGCTTTTTTGATGAGTGAGCTGATGGTCAGCTCCCATTTGAGGTCCCTGGTGATGGTAGTGCCTAGGAAGCGGAAGGAATCAGCAGTGGTGATGGGAGAGCCTGAGAGGGTGAGGGGGGGCAGAGGAGTAGTGACTTTCCTGAAGTCTACAATCATCTCCACTGTCTTCAGAGCGTTCAGCTGCAGGTTGTTATTGCTGCACCAGGACGCCAGCTGGGCCACCTCTCTCCTGTAGGCGGACTCGTCGCCGTTGGAGATGAGCCCGATGAGGGTGGTGTCGTCCGCAAACTTGATCAACTTGACAGACTGGTGGCTGGAGGTGCAGGAGTTGGTGTAAAGGGAGAAGAGTAGGGGGGAAAGTACACAGCCCTGGGGTGATCCGGTGCTGATGCTAGTATAGTCTGAGACAGTCTTTCCCAGCCGCACATGCTGCCTCCGGTCCGTCAGGAAGTCGATGATCCACCTGCAGAGGGAGTCAGGCACGTTGAGCAGGGACAGCTTGTCCCGGAGCAGAGCGGGGCGGATGGTGTTGAATGCGGAGCTGAAGTCCACAAACAGGATCCTGGCGTAGGTTCCCGGGGAGTCCAGGTGCTGCAGGATGGAGTGGAGGGCCAGGTTGACTGCATCGTCTACAGACCTGTTGGCTCGGTAGGCAAACTGCAGCGGGTCCAGGAGAGGGGTGGTGATGGACTTGAGGTGGGACAGGACCAGGCGCTCAAAGGACTTCATGACTACAGAGGTGAGCGCTACAGGTCTGTAGTCATTAAGTCCAGTGATCCGTGGCTTCTTGGGGACAGGGATGATGGTGGAGGATTTGAGGCAGGATGGCACGTGGCATAACTTAAGGGAGGTGTTAAAAATGTCTGTGAATACAGGAGCCAGCTGTTTCGCACAGAGTCTCAGGGTGGAGGGAGACACGCCGTCTGGGCCGGGGGCCTTGCGCGGGTTCAGTCTGGAGAACTGTTTGAGCACATCCTGCTCACTGATGATAAGGGGAGGGGGGAGGAGGGGGGGTGCCTTAAATGAAGTAGGGAATGTGGAGGCTGTGGAGCTGGAGGGAGGGGGGGAGTTGGACACAGATGACGAGGTGTCAAAACGGGCATAGTGTTGGGACAGTCTCTGACAAAGGGCTTTGTCATCCTGACCTTTAGGAGCCTGAGGCCGATAGTTGGTGATCTGCCTCAGTCCTCTCCACACGGAAGCCGAATCATTAGCAGTGAACTGCTGCTGGAGTCTCTCTGAGTACACAGATTTAGCCCTCTTCAGCTCTCTGTTAAACCGGTATTTAACCTCCCTGTAGCAGTCCCTGTCTCCACTTTTCAGCGCTGCTTCCTTCTCCTTCCTGATCTGTCTGAGCTTAGCTGTGAACCAGGGTTTGTCATTAGAGTAACTCACCCTGGTGCGTGATGGAAGAATGTTCTCTTCACAAAAGTGGATATATGAGTTCACAGTGTCCGTGTACTCATCCAGATCATGCGTGGCTCCTTTAAGCATGCCCCAGTCAGATATTTCCATGCACGTTTCCAGCTTCTCCTCAGCATCACTGGTCCGTATCTTCGTAGTGCTCACAACAGGTTTAGTGAGCTTCAATCTCTGTCTGTATGTGGGAATGAGGTGAACCATCACGTGATCAGATAATCCCAGCGCAGCTCGAGGGACAGCGCGATATGCGTCTTTCACTGTGGTGTAACAGTGATCCAGTGTGTTTAATCCTCTGGTGGGGCATTTAATAAACTGTTTGTAGCGGGGGAGATCGTGGCTCAGATTGCACTGATTAAAGTCGCCAGCCACAATAATCAGCGAGTCTGGAAAACTCCGCTCTGTGTGTTGAATGTGATCCGCGAGCATGCGCTGAGCTTCGCGCGTGTCCGCGTCGGGAGGGGCGTACACAGCGATCATTATAAAAGAAGCAAACTCCCGCGGGGAATAGAAGGGCTTGCAATTGATAACAAGAAATTCCAAGGCAGGAGAACAGTGTTTGGAAATTACCGTTACATCAGAGCACCAGATGCAGTTGATGTAGAAGCAGACTCCACCTCCTGTGGTCTTGCCGGAAAGCTCTGTGTCACGATCAGCACGGAAGAGCTGGAAGCCGTCGAGGCGCAGCGCGCTGTCCGGTATATTTTCCCGGAGCCAGGTCTCAGTAAAGCAGAGGACAGCTGAGGAGGCGAGGTCCTTAAAACGCATCAGCAGTCTCAGTTCATCCACCTTGTTAGAGAGAGAGTTGGTATTGGACAGAAATATGCCAGGCAGCGCCGTTCGCGAGCCTCTCCTGCGAAGTCGCACGAGAGCGCCCGCTCGTCTTCCTCTCTTCCGCCGTCTCACTTTCCGAGCCAAACAATAAACCAGATCGGCGGCAGGGGCTAGAAAAACTGGGAGGAGGTCCGTGGGGGTGAAAGTCCTGATATTTAAAAGTTCTTCACGGGTATAAGTGCAAGCAGACACACAATTGACAAACAAAAACAAACAAAGAGCGCAGCGAAGCACCATGTCGACCGCTGTGGGCGCCATCTGTGGGCGCCACCTAACGCCATCATGGGTCCTCCCATGGGGAGGCCACCTCCTGGGTCACCCCTGCGGTCCTGGTGGCTAAAAAGTCAGGCCGGCTGTCTGATAGACTGAGTCGCTGGGTTTGGTGGCCCATATTCTCCGGCAGGCCACCAGACCTGCGGTCCTGGTGGCTAAAAAGTCAGTCCGGCTGCCTGATAGACTGAGTCGCTGTGTTGGGTGGCCCATATTCTCCGGCAGGCCACCAGACCTGCGGTCCTGGTGGCTAAAAAGTCAGTCCGGCTGCCTGATAGACTGAGTCGCTGGGTTGGGTGGCCCATATTCTCCGGCAGGCCACCTGACTCATATCACCTCGCCATCTGGCTGGCCTGGGACTTTGGCTGGCCACCTGAACAGTGGGGTTCTTTGGCCTAGGGAGCCCAGGGGCCTGGTGTAGCATGGGTGTGGGTCCTGGACAAGTTCTTATTTTTTCCCTCCTAGCCTTTTTGCCCCCACCTCCCTCGCTGGGTGTTTTTTTTTTTTTTTTTTTTTTGCTGTACTCCTTCTTTGGGGGGAGGGGGGTTTCTTTTGGTGTTGCCTTGGGATGTCGAGGAGCCACCCCTGGGGGGGGGGAGCGCTCTGTCATGAGTCTGAGCCCAGAGCTCAGACTCTCTATGCATTTTTTTGAGTATCTTGTGTTTGTTATGATTTTCTTGTCAGTTTTCTGTTATTTTGGTTGTGTGACATGAGCCTCCTTCTTCATCTCCCAGACACACCCACCATTCACTCACAGTCTCTTTTCTAGTTCCCATCTGTGAGTGATTGTGTATTAGGACTCTTGTTATTCTCCTACTCACTGCTCTCAGTCTGCTCTCCAATCAGCTGGGAGCAGTTATGCAATCAGTTCACCTGCCAGCTCAGCTCTCACACCTGCTGCTCATTATGTTCCCTGTATTTAAACACTGCCCATTCACTCTGTATTTACGGCAATCATACATGGATGCACACTGGATTATCTACTTTGTTCCTCCAACCAACACTTGCGGGGTGATGTCGGCTCTGGAGTGTTTTTGCCTGTAAGTTTTTCTCAGTTGTATTTTTTGTTACTGTTCTTTTCTTCCACCAAACAGTAAAAAGCACTCACTAAATCAGTTTTTTCTCTCTTTCTAACATGTAACAAGTGACAATCAATATCTGGTGAAACAAGTTTCCACGGAGCTGCTGTAGAAATTACAACTGTAGGACTCATCCTCACCTCAAGTAACCCAAGTTCATTAGCAATCACATTATTTACACATCCATAGGAATCCCTCTGTCCCCTGACATTCTCCCAACATTCTTGCAGCACTTCCTTAGTGGGATGAGAATCACTATGCCCTTTTAAGTGAATCCAGTAGTTAGCCATAAAATGTTTCCTTCTTCAACCCAAAGACATCTCTCCCATTTCAATTTGTAGAGCAGCTACTGGGGAAGTTTTAAGGGTCCCGCTACATACCCTCAAAGCTTTGGTCTGAACAATATCTAACTTCTTAAGGAGAGATCCAGCTGCCGAACCATATACTATACAGCCATAATCCAATATTGACCTGATCAGAGCAACATTTTTAAGGCTGCAAAACTAGCTCCCCATTCCCTACCTGTCAAACATCTCATCCCATTAATCAATTTTTTACATGTTTCCTCAACTCTATGTGTTCTGCCCGTGAGAGTCTAGAATCAAATAACACACTGTCGGTAAAATGACATGATTGCTCTGTATTTCTCACACTTCTTTATCTGCTTGCTTCACACACTACACTGCAGAGTTTAGTTTACACCCTATAATTCATTTGCTGAAATCAGTTAGAATCAGTTCTGCACAAAGCAGAGCTGCCACATATGTGGAAATGTATTATTGATACAATGAGGTAAAACCCCTCTTTCTTGCATGAGGGAGTGGTTAAGCTTATAAAAACTATAGGGCTCAATTTTGGGGTGGCAGACTCTTGGGGAATTGCCTAAAGAGCTGTGTCCCTGCACTGCTTGTATCCATATCTCACTTTCAGTAAAAAAAAGAAAAGTATACTTCATCTCTCAGTCTGATTATTTGGCCATTGTATCAAAGAACTGGGGTTTAAGGTATTTTAGACTCAACAGTTTGGTGTTTCCGCCCGGTTAACAAGGCTAAATTTTAGTTTTAGTTTTGTAAACGGTGTGAGGATTTTTTCTCTACAGACTGGTGGCCGCAACATAAGAGGTGAGCAGAAAGCCTTTTTCAATAAATTTCTGCCTGTCCCTTCGAGGGACAGCCCTTTCTGTGGAGATTAAATACTCATGCACGTGTGATTTTATTTGTGGAATGAAACTGAGATATGGTCTTGAATTTATGATATGTTGTTTTAAGAAATATATTTACTGCGTTTGATGAAGAAATCTCCAAACGGTTTTAACCCTGTGGAATCAGTTATACGCGTTAGTACTGTTCCAGAAAGTAGAGTTGGAGAGAGCTTGGGCAAGAGGTTTAAACCCCGGGGTGGCTGAAACAGGGCCACCGAAAAAGAAGTGTTGCCCCGTTACGCATTGCATAGTCTGGGTAAAAGGTTTTAACCCCAAGGCAACTGATATAGGGTTGCCGAAAAAGAAGTGTTACTCGGCTGATGCATAGCTTTGCCAAAAGGTTTTAACCCCTTGAGATCATTGCTTGATTTCAAAAAGTAGAGTTGGCACTCCTAGCATATTTAATTCAGACCAAAAAAGGTTGAAACTCCCAGAGAAACTGCAACAAGTGCGTTTCTAAAAAATAGCTGGTCATACCGCATTAGATAGGGACCTACTGTGTGTGAAATAAACACATAAGTTTAAAGTTACCCGATCGGGACGATCGGTTCATAGGTGATATTTAATAATATAACTAAACTAATTATAGTAAAAAACACGGTGATGTGTGAGGCAATATTGTTGTGAGGAAGTGGAAATACATAAAATCATAATAATAATTTCATTCTATGCTATAAGATATTGATATTAGACTATAACCTTTAAAGACGGTTGGATTAAAAGGGCAACAAAACTGGATAACGATAAAAGACAATGGTAAAATGGATAACGCAGCTCTGAATATCCATTGGGTAGTCTGGGTTATGCTATAAATAAAATGGAGGAAGTGCTGAAAACCACTTTGACAATGAAGAGTGAAAACAGCTTAAAACATGGGTAAAAAGGTTACAAATAGATGGCTTGTTTAGTAATGTGGGGGCCCCCTAACCTATTGCAGTTTAGGTTGTTTTGTCTTTCTGGAAAGTTGCTGCTTCGACCTTGTGGAGATAGGAGAGAGGAGCAATTCTGTGTTTGTGTGTGTGTGTGGTTGTTTTAGAAAAAAAAAGGGAGAATAAAAAAACAGGCTGTGTGGATGCTGATCTGTGACAGGGGACTGAAAAGAGAAGTAATCTAGATATGGGTATTTTTGCAAAGTTTGGGGGTTTTACTTTTTCAATCTAACTTTGTGGGTTTTTAACTAATGTTGTGTACGTGATAAGTTATTTACATATTTTTTAAAGCAATTTTTGACGTATTACTGACTTTTTTCTTTGATTAAAGCATAACAGTGCACTTTACAGGAAAAAAAGGAGACAGGACTAAGGTGATGACGTGACCACAGACACAGAACACTAAGTTAAGTACAAATGTTTACATCTTAATTAATGTTACCAGCATGACAATGATGAAATAAATTGAATATTACAATATCATGATGTTGTAGAGGATGTGCTCAAGGATGAGACTGAGTTTATTTCTCAGGTTCAGCTTTATTGTCCGAACACATGCTCTATCAACCTCTCAACAAGAAAAGAGGCTGATCAATGTAACATCACACACTTATACTCCTGGAGCATCGAAACCTAAGTCACATGGTGCTTTAGCAAACATACAGTCACATAGTACTTAATCCCAGTCACAATGCAACTCTTTGATCTGTCACCATTGTCTCTCATTCTTCAATGATCCGGAAATCCTTCTGGGGCATCTTCTCTGAGACAAAAGGCCAAATCTCACACCTCCTTGTTATCTCCTGCAGATCTCTGCCGATCCAGACCTTCTTTGTCCCGCGAGATGTGAAGCACCCAATACACATACAGCAATACATTTGTGGAAAATACTGTATGAACCCAACATATGTGCCACATAACCCCCCCCCCCCCCAAACGTCTACTAAGGGACAAAACATCATCAGCGATGTATGACAGAAAACATAACCACATATCAAAAATCAATCCACCAATTGCCTAGGTCTTAATCTCCTGCCATATCTGCTGTAAGCCGGCATTGTTCCTTCAGTATCGTCCTCCTGCACCTGTGGATCAGAACTGTTAGCACATCTCTGTGGGGGGTCCGAAGAATGCCTTCTCAGCGGCCTGCCACGGCGGGGGGCCCTCGCCGACTGCACGTGTTCATCAGCCAGAACAAAAGCGGGTTTGAGTCTGTTTATGCAAATCAACTCTTCCCTGCTTCCTAAATCTAGCAAAAAATGCTTCTCCCCTGTTTCCAACACTCTGAAAGGCCCGTCATAAGGCGGCCGCAAACCTGGGCATTGTGCATCATGTCTGACAAAAACAAGCTCCGCATTTTTCAAAGCCTTCGGCACAAAAACGCGTGGAAAACTGTGATGAACTGGGCCAGGAAGGGTGTTTGATCCTGTGCCTCTCTGCAACAGTTGATCGGGGGGGGGGGCAATTTGGCGCGGGATTGTCGGGAAGGAATTCCCCTGGCAAACGGAGGGGTTGTGCAAAAACTAATTGAGCTGGAGAGGCCTGCAAATCCTCCTTAGGTGCAGAACGCAACCCCAATAAAACCCATGGAATTTTATCCACCCAATTTGTATCCATAAGAGACGCTCTGAGGGCTGCTTTCAATGACCTATGAAAGCGTTCGCACAAACCGTTAGCCTGAGGGTTATACGCGATAGTGCGGTGAATCTTCACCCCTAGGCTGTGGGCCATTGATGACCAGAGTTCAGAAACAAATTGGGGACCTCTGTCAGACGTTATGTCCGACGGAACTCCAAAACGCGCAACCCAAGCTGTTAAAAACGCACGTGCAACTTCTTCTGCTGTAGTTGACGCCAGAGGAACCACTTCTGGCCAACGCGTGGTGCGGTCTACCATCGTCAAAAGGTGTGTGCATCCCTGCGACAACGGAAGAGGACCCACCAAGTCCACATGCACATGATCAAAACGCTTAGCCGGAATGTGAAAAGGCTCCAAAGGAGCTCTAGTGTGCTTGTGTATTTTGGCTCACTGACATGCTACGCAGGCTGCTGCCCATTCCTTGACTTGTTTATGCAACCCCGGCAAAACAAATTTCTCCCCCACCATCTTAATCGATGCACACACCCCCGGGTGGGCCAGAGAATGGATTGAGTCAAAAACGCGGCGGCGCCACGCAGCTGGAACCACGGGGCGAGGCTGCCCTGTGGAGACGTCGCAGATTGGGGGGGCATACCTATTTGCTACACCCTGTGCTCCAGCCTTAACCCCGTTGGTCCAGACTGGAGCATGCGCACATCCGCGTCGCTAACCTGCTCCGCGGCCATGGCTGCATAATCTAAACCTACGCGGACCGGGGCTGCGTGCGCTTCCGCACCACAACCCTGGCCCGAGGCCACGGCTGCCGAGCCTGCCCCCACGGGGCCTGGCGCTGCTACTGCACGCGAAAGACAGTCTGCCAATACATTATAGGGCCTTTTCCACTAGCACGCTTTAGCGCGACACGGGACGGCTCAGCACGCTTTGTACGCTTTTCCACAAGCCCCAACACGGTTTAACAGCCGCGATTCTCAGCCCCGCTCCAGGGCAGGGTACAGCAGTGCTGAGCTGTGCCGTGTTGTGACGTTAACAGACTGGTCGCCGCTGATTGGTCAGGTCGTAACCGGCGCTGATTGGTCAGGTTGTAACCGCCCCTCTCCTCCTCCTCATCTACCAAATCTTCACGACCTTCTCAATAAAGTTTTTGAAAAAAAAAAAAAAAAAAAAGAATCTTCACGACCGCCTTTACTCAGCACGCAACCACTGTTGGCGGTTCCTTTTCAGTGTATTGCTGTGCTATTTTCATTTATTCTCTATCAAAAATGGCTTCGCGTAATAAGGGTGTTCCATGGACCAATAAGGAGGTGCAGTGTCTGTTCACTGCATTGTCAGACGAACGTATTCAGCGCGAGTTAGACGGAGCCGCCCGGAATGAAAAAATATACCGGGAGGTCTCGACATCGGAGTCCTTTAATGGTGAGTTTTAATTTTTTTTTATTGTGCGTTTTTTCGCAAATATATTCGGTAAGACGCTCAGTTTATTTATGCAATAAAAAAGCTGTTCATTCGTGGATGGATCGCTGCTTTATTGCAGCACACTGCGGACTAAAGCTTTTATTATAATTATTCATGTGAACAATATGCTGAAATAAGCTTATGTATTCTTGTTAAAAACTATTGTCTTTTCTGTATATATTGCACTTTCGTGCTGTATTTTATTGTGTGCATTTTCCTTGTAGAATCATCCCACGCGTCCACCGCGACAGCCTGCCCGGATTCATTCAACCGAGCTTTCCTGAACCAGAGCTGGCAGAGACACCTTCATTCTACCGAGCCTCAGCACTCAGTGGTCGGCGTGTATAAAATGTCGATTAACCTTCATGTTGTGTTGCAAAGTTTTTTTTTATTTTAATATTTTGTATATAATAAAATGGAATTGTTTTGGAAAGTGTGGTTTGTCTGTTATAACACTGAATTATAAAACAGTATAATTACATAGAAATTCCATTGCCTAGTCTGATCAAAATGATGCTGAGGGTCAACCATTGTAAAGGTAATGTAATTTTTAACTAGACCAAAAAAGAAATCTTTTTGTAAGCTTTCTGTTCTTTTTATTGAAATATCATAAAAAATTAGCACCAAGTCAAAGGTACAAGTATATGTAAATTGAATGTTCTATCGGCATTCTAAATTCAGAGATTTACAATACTTTAGAAGGAGTGTAGCATCATCTAAACGGAAAATAATAATACTGTTGTTCCAAACATTGACCTGAAGGTGAAAAACATGAATTTTTTTAATTCAGTACATCCAAAATGCCCTAGGATGTGGTGTTGGGCAGTGTGCCACCGTCTCATTATTTAATACGAATAAAAACAAGTTTCAGCTCATTATTTCTAGGTCATTTGGCAGTTAATTCAAAACAAAAGTGACTTGTGTTGTTGCAGCTTAATTATGAGATAAAATTAATTGTGAGATAAAACCCCAGAGCGAGCAAGGCAATAATCCTTGGATCCTCCATTTTTTGTCTCGTGTAAATAAGGACTCAGTCCGGTGCGTAACGTCACGGAAGTGTGGCCCCGCCTCGCTGAGAATCTGCTGCTGCCCCGCTTCTAAAACCTCTTAACACAAACCATCACAGCACAAGCACAACACCGTGCTAATGGAGACAGAAGCATTCCGAGCCGTACTGAAGTGAATTGAGCCATACCGAGGTGTGCTGGGCTAGTGGAAAACAGGCTTATGTTTGCCCACGACATGCTGAATATCGGTGGTGAACTCCGATATCGCAGCCAGCTGTCTTTGCTGCCGGCCCGACCAAGGCTCTGAAATCTTGGCCATCGCAAACGTTAGCGGCTTGTGGTCCACAAACGCGGTGAAACGGCGCCCCTCCAGCCAGAACTGGAAATGGCAGATGGCCAAATGCAGGGCCAAAAGCTCCCTGTCGAACACGCTGTATTTTCGCTCTTTATCGTGCAAGGTTTTGCTGAAAAACGCGAGCGGCTGCCAGCTCCCTGCTACAAACTGCTCAACAACCGCCCCCACTGCTAAATCGGAAGCGTCCGTGGTGAGCGCCATGCGGGCCGTTGGCACCGGGTGTGCTAACAAAACCACGTTTGCAAGGGCTGATTTGACTTGGGAGAATGCGCGCTCCCGTTCCGGAGACCATTCGATTTTACTTGTGGGTTTTTGTTTTTTAAGTGCCGCGTACAATGGTTGCATGAGCTGCGCTGCGCTAGGGAGGAAACGGTTATAAAAATTAACCATTCTCAAAAATTCCTGCAATGCTTTGACCGTCTGAGGTTGGGGAAAGTTTGTTATCGCGCAAACTTTATCGGGCAGAGGGATCGCTCCTTCTGGCGAAACGCGATGCCCCAAAAAATCAATTTGTGCCACCCCAAACTGACACTTCGCTGGATTAATTATTAACCCCTGCTCTGCCAGCCTCCGAAAAACTGCTGTGAGGTGGCTTTCGTGTTCATCTTCAGACGTGCTGGCTACCAAAATGTCATCCAAGTAGACGAACACGAAAGGGAGGTCGCGTAAAACTGCATCCATCATGCGCTGGAAAGTCTGCACGGCACCTTTGAATCCAAACGGCATGCGCAAAAACTCGAAAAGCCCAAAAGGAGTTATTACCGCTGTTTTGGGTATGTCCTGAGCGCATACTGGGACTTGATGGTAGCTGCGCACCAAATCTATTTTAGAAAAAATACGCGCCCCCGCTAAATGAACCGAAAAATCCTGGATGTGCGGAATCAGGTAGCGGTCATGTGCTGAAGCATTATTCAACCTGTGGAAATCACCGCAAGGCCGCCACGAGCCATCAGCCTTTGGGACCATGTGTAGCGGTGAAGCCCAGGGGCTGTTGGAGCGTCTAATGATGCCCAGCTTTTCCAGGTTGGCGAATTCCTTGCGCGCTATGGCCAGTTTAGCTGAATCCAAGCGCCGAGCTTTTGCAAAAACGGGGGGGCCGGAGGTGGTGATAAAATGTTCCACCCCATGTTTAGCCACTGACGCCGAAAACGTGGGGACTGTGAGTGCTGGGAACTGAGAGAGTAGTGCTTGGAACTTACCACCCGCAGCTGTGACGTTGGCCTGTGCAGTAGGTGGGACCACCCAGGCTGTGCAGGAAATAGAGTGGAAAGACAGTGCATTAACTAGACGTCTATTAGCAAGATCAACCAATAAACCATTCGAGCACAAAAAATCAGCACCTAACATGTTATAACTGACTGCCGCTATGACGAAAGTCCACTCGAATGCCCGGCCGTGAAAAGACAGGGGGAGGGTCTTCTCCCCGAAGGTCTTGATCGTCGAGCCGTTCGCCGCCAATACCAGGGGTCCGCTGGAAGGCGTCAGCCGGTCAGCGTGGGAAGGTGTGATGAAACTCAGCTGGGAGCCTGTGTCCACAAGGAACTCCCTCCCTGATCGCGCGTCCGTCAGGTAGAGCAGCTTGTTCTTCGCGCCGAGAGCCGCAGCTGCTACCGACTCCCGGTCCTGGCATTTCCCGAGTGCTTGAACTGGCACGGTGGAATGCACTTGCGTGCCCTCTCGGCGAAACGTCGATGGTAAAAGCAGAGGACGTCGCTCGCTCCGTGTCTCCTGGCCTCCGCCGCTGCTGACGTCAGCGAATCTGGTGCTGCAGCCTCAGGCCCCCTACTGTCTCCGGGCGTTGCGCTCAGCTCCGCTGCTTCTGTCGTGGCCGTGTGTCGCCTATGGGCGTCGACGAGTCGCTGCGCCTCCTGGCCCAGCTTGTGGTAATCTCGGTGGGCCAGCAGCTGTGAACTGGCCAGGGTAACTCTCACTGCTGGCGGTAGTGTCCTGAGGAAAAGATGGGCGAAGATAAAGCCATCATCTTCATCGTCTCTCAGACTCAGCATCTTCGCCATCAGGTTTGCGGGCCTGTCTGCCTCTCCTTCAGTCAGCACCAGGAGCTTCTCTGCTCGCTCTCCCAGTGAGGGGGTGAAAGCACGGATGAGAGCGGCTTTCAGTGTGCCATACTTGTCGTCGTCTGGTGGGTGGTTAGTCAGGTTCTCCACCCGCTGGGCTGTGAGGCTGTCCAGCTTTGCGACTACATGGTAGAATTTCGTGAAATTCCCCGAAGATGGAACTGTGCCTCGACAGTGTTAAACTAGGAGCGCGGGCTATGTTGCCAGAAATCAGGCAGCTGGACTGCGGTAGCTGCATAAGCCCGGCTGGCTCCTGAAGAGTCCGGTGCGGGAAGGTTGTCACCGGCCATAATTTGTCGTAGGGTCACCAGTGTAGAGGATGTGCTCAAGGATGAGACTGAGTTTATTTCTCAGGTTCAGCTTTATTGTCCGAACACATGCTCTATCAACCTCTCAACAAGAAAAGAGGCTGATCAATGTAACATCACACACATACTCCTGGAGCATCGAAACCTAAGTCACATGGTGCTTTAGCAAGCATACAGTCACATGGTACTTAATCCCAGTCACAATGCAACTCTTTGATCTGTCACCATTGGCTCTCATTCTTCAATGATCCGGAAATCCTTCTGGGGCATCTTCTCTGAGAGAAAAGGCCAAATCTCACACCTCCTCGTTATCTCCTGCAGATCTCTGCCGATCCAGACCTTCTTTGTCCCGCGAGACGTGAAGCACCCAATACACATACAGCAATACATTTGTGGAAAATATGAACCCAACATATGTGCCACAATGTCACTTAATAATGCCTAATCACTGAAGGCTTTATGTATACCCTATATTACATGATTTAAAGCATAGAGGTTCAAAAGTGATTGATAATTAATATGTTTATGCATATGATTTGCCAGAGGCTACGGATTATCAGACAAAGGTCTTGGTAATTGTATGTTATATTGTTGCTTTGTTTAAACAATACTATACTTGTAGCACCTTGGGAGAGCCTGATTGTGTAGCATCTCAGACAAGAGACAGTGGGAACAAAGAGCAGGGGATTCCTGGTGAGATAACAGGGAGGTGTCAAGGTTGAGGGGGTTGAATGCAGTGTGACGCGAAGGTCATCTTGTGTGTGAGAAAATGCCAGAAGAATGCCATGAGACTTAAGAGAGGGGTTTTCTGCTGGAGTATTCATTCTGTCTGTGCTTGAGATGTGAGAGTGTGTAATAAATCATCTGAAACAAATCTGCCTCTTCATTTACATGCTCCACACTGGTGACCCAAGACGTATTATGGAACACGAGGCAAGATCCCCGGAGCTGGCCCCGACTGGAACCTCCAGCCACACATGTGCGGTTTCAGTCAAGCTACCGGATTTCTGGCAGCACAACCCGCGCTCTTGGTTCCACCTCATCTAGGCTCAGTTCGCCCTCCGGGGGGTAACGGCAGATGACACCAAATTCTACCATGTGGTCGCAGCGCTGGATGCCCGCACAGCTCAGCACGTAGCAAGCCTGCACGATCAGCCACCAGCCGGCAACAAATACGAGGCACTCAAGGCTGCACTCATCCAGCGCTACACGCTCTCGGACAGTGAGAGAGCAGAGAGGCTCCTGACGCGGACTGAGTTAGGAGATGGTTCGGCCGTAGACCTCATGGAGAAGATGCTGGCATTAAGGGGCACGGACGACAAGCACTTTCTGTTTGCCCACCTCTTCCTCCAGAACCTTCCGACAGCGGCGAGAGCGGCCCTGGCCAATTCGCCATTGCTGGCCGCACGGGACTACCGTGCGCTAGCCCAGGAGGCAGACCGGATCATCATCACCACCAGGGCGATCACAGTCAACGTGGCAGTGGCAGAGCCCAGCGAGACGACCAGAGGAGGCGAGGAGCCACCGACAGTAGCAGCAGCGGGGGCCAAGGAGCGCGAGGGAGACACGCTCTGCTTCTACCACCGCTGCTTCGGAGAGAAGGCACGCAGATGTACGCCACCGTGCCAATTCAAGCGCTCGGGAAATGCCAAGACAGGGGGTCGGTAGCAGCTGCGACCCTCGGGGAAGAGAACAAGCTGCCCTACCTGATGGACGCACGCTCGGGGAGGCGTTTCCTCATGGACACCGGAGCCCAGAAGAGCTTCATCCGGCCGACCCACGCTGACCGGCTGGCAGGATCTAGCGGCCCCGGGATGTTGGCAGCAAACAGCTCAGATATTAAGACCTTTGGGGAGAGGACTCTGCTCTTATCTCTACACGGCCGTACATATGAGTGGACTTTTGTCATAGCAGCACTGAATTACCATATACTGGGGGCTGATTTTCTGTGTGCACATGGTTTATTGGTTGATGTTGCTAACAGTCTTTTGATTCTCTCCCCTGTATAGCTCGAGTGACCCAGCCAACAGCACAAGACAACGTCACAGCTACAGGCGGTAAGTTCCACACACTGCTCACTCAGTTCCCAGCACTCACGGTCCCGACGTTTTCGGCAGCCATCGCTAAACACGGGGTGGAGCACTTTATCACCACCACCGGGCCGCCCGTCTTTGCACGACCTCGGCGCTTGGACGCAGCTAAACTGGCCATAGCGCGCGAGGAGTTCGCCAACCTGGAAAGGCTGGGCATCATCAGGCGCTCAAACAGCCCATGGGCATCCCCGCTACACATGGTCCCTAAGGCTGAGGGTTCGTGGCGACCGTGCGGGGATTTCCGCAGGTTGAACAACGCCACAGTGCACGACCGCTACCCAATTCCACACATACAGGATTTTTCCGTTCACCTGGCCGGAGCGCGCATTTTTTCCAAAATAGACCTGGTCTGCAGTTACCACCAAGTCCCAGTGCGCACTGAGGACATACCCAAAACAGCGGTAATAACTCCGTTCGGTTTATTCGAGCTCCTGCGCATGCCATCCGGGTTAAAAGGAGCGGCACAGACATTCCAGCACATAATGGATGCAGTGCTGCGCGACCTCCCGTTCATGTTTGTCTACCTGGACGATATCCTGGTAGCCAGTGCGTCCGGAGATGAACACGAAACCCACCTCACGACGGTTTTCCAGAGGTTGGAGGAGCACGGGTTAATAATCAACCCGGCAAAATGTCAGTTCGGCGTAACAGAGATTGATTTTTTGGGGCACCGCGTCTCTCCCGAAAAAGTGCGCGCAGTGGCGGATTTTTCCCGACCTCAGACGGTCAGGGCGCTGCAGGAATTTTTGGGAATGGTGAACTTTTATAACCGTTTCCTTTCCCGCGCAGCGCAACTCATGTAACCATTATACGCTGCGCTCAAGAAACAGAAACCCGCGGACAGGGTCGAATGGTCCCCGGAGCAAGAGCGGGCGTTCTTGGAAGTTAAAGCAGCCCTGGCAAACGCCGCACTGCTGGCGCATCCAGACCCAACGGCCCGCATAGCGCTCACCACTGACGCTTCAGATGTGGCCATAGGGGCTGTCATGGAGCAGCGCGTCGCTGGGGCTTGGCAGCCGCTCGCTTTTTTCAGCAGAACTTTGCGCGACAGCGAACGTAAATACAGCGCGTTCGACAGAGAGTTGCTGGCTCTCCACCTGGCCATTCGCCACTTCCAGTTCTGGCTGGAAGGGCGCAGCTTCACCGCGTTCGTAGACCACAAGCCGCTAACATTCGCAATGGCCAAGGTTTCGGAACCGTGGTCGGGCCGGCAGCAGAGACAGCTGGCCGCGATCTCAGAGTTTACTACTGATATTCAGTATGTGTCTGGTAAACTGAATGTGGTGGCGGACTGCCTCTCGCGCGTCGTAGTGGCCCCCGTCTGCATGGGGATGGACTACGCAGCCATGGCCGCGGAGCAGATGAGCGATGCAGACGTGCACGCGCTCCAGGCTGGACCAACAGGGTTAAGGCTGGAGAGCAGGGTGCTGCAGGATGGCGGCCCCCCCTAATCTGCGATGTCTCCACGGGTTGCCCGCGTCCGGTGGGCCCGGCCGTGTGGCGCCGCCGCGTGTTCGAGTCGGTTCACACTTTGGCGCACCCAGGAGTGCACGCATCGCTCAAAATGGTGGGAGAGAAATTTGTGTGGCCGAGCCTACGCAAACAAGTGAAAGAGTGGGCCGCAGCCTGCGTGGCGTGCCAACGAGCCAAAGTACACAGACACTCCAAGGCTCCCTTGGAGCCGTTTTGTATTCCGGCTAAGAG
Source organism: Pholidichthys leucotaenia (assembly GCA_020510985.1). Classification (NCBI taxonomy): domain Eukaryota; kingdom Metazoa; phylum Chordata; class Actinopteri; order Cichliformes; family Pholidichthyidae; genus Pholidichthys; species Pholidichthys leucotaenia. Next base: position 405,939,249 of record CM035840.1, on the reverse strand, counting down.
GTTCGACCATGTTCACGTGGACCTCGTGGGCCCCCTCCCGCCATCACAGGGGTGCACGCACCTCCTGACAATGGTGGACCGCACCACGCGCTGGCCAGAAGCAGTCCCGCAGGCGGCAACCACATCTGCGGAGGTGGCGCGTGCTTTTTTAACAGCGTGGGTGGCACGTTTTGGAGTCCCGTCGGACATTACGTCCGACAGGGGCCCTCAATTTGTTTCCGAACTCTGGTCCGTGATGGTCTGCAGCCTGGGTATTACAATTCACCGCACAACCGCGTACAACCCACAGGCTAATGGGTTATGCGAGCGTTTTTATAGATCACTGAAAGCCACGCTCAGGGCTTCATTGATGGATGCAAATTGGGTAGACAGGCTACCGTGGGTTTTATTGGGGTTGCGCTCCGCGCCAAAAGAGGATCTGGAAGCTTCCCCGGCAGAGCTCGTTTTTGTTCAGCCACTATGGCTGCCCGGGGAATTTCTACCTGCCCGTCTCAGCTTTTGCAGCATAGCGCAAACACAGGCACGCTGCTGGGCCCTGCCCACCACAGTTTTCCGCGTGTTTTTGTGCCTAAAACTTTGAAGAACGCGGAGCTCGTGTTTGTCAGACACGACACCCACCGCCCTCCACTGCACCCACCCTATGATGGACCGTTCAGAGTGCTGGAAACAGGGGATAAGCATTTTTTGCTAGACTTGGGGGGTAGGAGGGAAAAAATTGGCATAGACAGACTCAAACCCGCTTTCGCTGTGGCGGACGAGCAGGTGCTGTTGGCGAGGGCCCCTCGGTGTGGAAGACCCCCACGGAGAGCTCCCCAGGGAAACGATTCACTAGAGCAGCCACACGGACAGACCGAAGTGGTTCCCCCCCCTAGCAATAGCCCCCCATAGGCACGGCAGCACCGCGGAGGCGGTGAAACCCGATTACAGCAGATACAGGAGAAGACGGAAGCCCAAGCAGCATGTGGACTGATGTTCAATTGTTCTATCACAGCATGTGGACTGTTATTCTATTGTCCTCTCTAAGATGCTGGGGGGGAGGGTGTAGCACCTTGGGAGAGCCTGATTGTGTAGCATCTCAGACAAGAGACAGTGGGAACAAAGAGCAGGGGATTCCTGGTGAGATAACAGGGAGGTGTCAAGGTTGAGGGGGTTGAATGCAGTGTGACGCGAAGGTCATCTTGTGTGTGAGAAAATGCCAGAAGAATGCCATGAGACTTAAGAGAGGGGTTTTCTGCTGGAGTATTCATTCTGTCTGTGCTTGAGATGTGAGAGTGTGTAATAAATCGTCTGAAACAAATCTGCCTCTTCATTTACATGCTCCACATACTCACCTTTTAATAAATGACATATGCAATCTTATTTACATTTCGACCTTAGGCCTGACTTTTTCCCTCCTGGAGAAAATAGCAAGATGATGATGAAGTTTTTATTATTTGGAGATGGTAAATTTATGAACAGAAAAGACAGAAATACCACAAGAATTTTGATAGATACTGAGACTGATTAGTGGGTTGTGTCAGTCTGACCTAGATAAGAATAGACAGAATCAGCCTTCAAAAAAAATAAAAAAATAAAATAAAATAAAAAAAAAATAAAAACACAGGCCACAGACTGTGGCTCTGTGTCATAAATTCTTGAAAACAGAGATTAGGTTTATATCTACAGTTATTATTAATTGTATTAATAATTAATAATTATTATTCTAAAATGCAACACTGGTCTAAGGTTTTTAATATAGGATATTGTTTTGTTTGAATATAATCTTAAACTAAGTGATTACCCATGTCAATTGGTAAAACCTTAATTGATTCACAGAATATTTAGTGAATACCTGTTGGAAGTAGTGAACTCACATTCAAATTGTGGAAGTTTTAGGTGTGATTTAAAGGTTTTTCTGCTATTCCTTATTCTTTGTTTTTCAAAAGGAAAGGGAAAAGCATTCAAAAAAAAATTTTTTTTAGCTTTCATCAGGAATTAGATTTGCCAAATTAACAAGGAATCATAACATCATCATTACCTTTTAATTTAATAAATCTTTGGTGACATATGCAATATGTAATAAAATAATCAAAAACAATAACTGACACTGACATTGACTGACCATAGGAGAAAGGACCCCTAAATTGACAAGCATTTTTTGAAGCTAAGTATGACTTTGCATGACATTGTAAATGACATAAAGCATAACGATTTAAATGACTCTGACTTTACAAATGTAATGTTTATATGATTTTAAGATAAGATAAGATAAGATAAGATAAGCCTTTATTAGTCCCACAATGGGGAAATTCCAGGATTGCAACAGCACAGGGATAGCAACACTCAGAGCAACAATCAGAAGGCAAGAGAAAAAAAACAAAACAAAACAAGAGCAGCAAGTATACATATGTACATATAAATACATATATATATATATATATATATATATATATATATATATATATATATATATATATATATATATATATATATAGACAGTGCGGAGCATTGTAGCTGGATGGAATAAATATGTAGATATATAAACACACACAGTACAGAGCATTGTAGCTAGATGGAATAAATATGTAAATATATAAACACACACAGTGCGGAGCATTGTAGCTAGATGGAATAATATGTAGATATATAAACACACAGTGCGGAGCATTGTAACTAGATGGAATAAATATGTAGATATATAAACACACCCAGTGCAGAGCATTTTGCACTGTAGGATACATTTGATGTTACTCACCTCATAATGGTGTGACAACATCATATTTCAGAAATGTGACAGTAATGAGGACTATGTTTTCCTGATGCTCATCCATGGCCAAGCTGGGCCTCGGGACTACATTCCACCCCATAATTAACCAAGGAGTGTATAAAATGAGGCATTCCTTGTACAAAATTAAGCCAAATTCTAATTAGGCAATATGTCCACCTTTCCATTGACTGAAGGAGTGTGACACAATCTTTATTCATTAATACAAATTCAACCTATCTGTGTTCAATTGGACAAACTGACCTTATTTATCAATGCTAAAGCATATCAAATCTGCACAGATAGCTATTTTGTTTTTCTTAAATGGAATTTGTAAATTAGTTCAAGAGACATCATAAAAGAAGCCATGATTATTGAAATCTCATTTTGAAGGAGCTGTACTACCCACAAATTTTCATCTAAATTAAAAGTGGTAACACACTTCCTTTCAGTAAAAGAATCAAGAAAATACCCTGTAACTTTGCTGCATGTCCATCTCCATGCATCAATAAAAGGAGGTATAAAAAAAATTAATTAGCAAAAATAATTAGCAATCCTCTGAAAAATAGATAATACATAAAAATTATCAATAGATGATCAATAATGAAGAGAAAAATACAAATGAAACTGCTTGGTAATGAAATCACAACATTCAGTAGGAGAAGTTAAAAGTTACATCAATAAATTTCCAGATATTTAAGGAAATATCTGTAGATTATTGTAAAGGAAATAGCATGTCTATAAGGAACAAGGTAAACTGATAAGGAAGAAAACCATGCAAATCTATGAGAAAAGTTCCAATTGTCTAAGGTAAGTTCAACTTGTGCTGAATTTATGTTTATTGGGGGACTTGACTTAGAATCTACTACAAAGACAATACAGATTTTTACATTTATTAAAATTGCTTTACAAAAAATTAAGTGGGTACTGGCACAAGTCCCACTGTATTAAATGCATAGTGCCTCCAGGAACTCGGACATTGGCAGAAGTCCATGATTCATTACCTTTGTAATGCTAAAAATTCTAATCAGATGCAAAAAGACATATGATAACATAAACATATACTTCATAACATTTTTGAAATTTAAATATAATTATTATAATAATGATTAGAGAAAGGGAGGAATTAGATAAATTTAAACCTTAGTTCTGTTGTACGAATAATAGTGCAGTAAGATTATGAGTGGAGATTTTTGTGTTCTTTTTTTTGTGTTTCTTCTTTTTTCCTTTTCCTTATTTAATAATGAAAGTGTATTAGGGCGAATTGAAGCTGAAACCTTTGTCAATACTGAACAGCAACCACAAGACATATTAGGAGATATTGACCAAGACAATAACTATTTTAATCATATTAACAATAAGTGTGCTTATTATGATGAACAATTAAATGGAATTATCAGAATCAGAATCAGAATCAGGTTTATTGCCATTGTTCATGTAGTACACAAACTAGGAATTTGTCTCGGTACAATGCTGCAACATTAAACATGATAAGATAAAAGAAATAAACTATACATGTAATAAAGTGTAGAATAAGATTAAGTGATACTGGTCAACAGTTAAAATATATTAGCGAGCAGCAGATACTGTGGAGAACTATATAGTGCAGTCGGTAATGCAGGAAGAAAACAGTGATGATTGACATGAGTCTGGTTGAGCTGCTGTACATGGTGCACGAGAGTCAATAAGTCACTTAGTGTTCAGCAGTCTGATGGCAGAGGGGAAGAAGCTGTTCATGTGACGGGAGGTTTTAGTCTGGATGGACCGAAGTCTTCTACCAGAGGGGAGGGGGGCAAACAGTACGTGACCAGGGTGTGAGGGATCGGCTATGATCTGGCCAGCACGCCTCCGGGTCCTGGAGATGTACAGATCCAGGAGAGATGGGAGCTTGCAGCCGATCACCTTCTCAGCAGTGCGCACGACGCGCTGCAGCCTTAGTCTGTCCCTGGCAGTGGCTCCTGCGTACCACACGGTTATGGAGGTGGTGAGGATGGACTCGATGATGGCTGTGTAGAACTGCACTAACATCTTGGTGGGTATCTTGAGCTTCCTCAGCTGCCGCAGGAAGAACATCCTCTGCTGGGCTTTTTTGATGAGTGAGCTGATGGTCGGCTCCCATTTGAGGTCCCTGGTGATGGTAGTGCCTAGGAAGCGGAAGGAATCAGCAGTGGTGATGGGAGAGCCTGAGAGGGTGAGGGGGGGCAGAGGGGTAGTGACTTTCCTGAAGTCTACAATCATCTCCACTGTCTTCAGAGCGTTCAGCTGCAGGTTGTTATTGTTGTACCAGGACGCCAGCTGGGCCACCTCTCTCCTGTAGGCGGACTCGTCGCCGTTGGAGATGAGCCCGATGAGGGTGGTGTCGTCCGCAAACTTGATCAACTTGACAGACTGGTGGCTGGAGGTGCAGGAGTTGGTGTAAAGAGAGAAGAGTAGGGGGGAAAGTACACAGCCCTGGGGTGATCCGGTGCTGATGCTAGTATAGTCTGAGACAGTCTTTCCCAGCCGCACATGCTGCCTCCGGTCCGTCAGGAAGTCGGTGATCCACCTGCAGAGGGAGTCAGGCACGTTGAGCAGGGACAGCTTGTCCCGGAGCAGAGCGGGGCGGATGGTGTTGAATGCGGAGCTGAAGTCCACAAACAGGATCCTGGCGTAGGTTCCCGGGGAGTCCAGGTGCTGCAGGATGGAGTGGAGGGCCAGGTTGACTGCGTCGTCTACAGACCTGTTGGCTCGGTAGGCAAACTGCAGCGGTTTCTGGTCTGAATTATGAATTCAGACCAGACATTGACAATAATACATATTAATAGTAGGAGTCTCTATGCAAACTTGGATAGCATTAAGGAGTTTTAAATCAATTTAACTCCCCATTTAGGATTATTGCAATAAGTGAAATATGGATTAATGAAGAAAAAGATGTAAATTTTGAATTATATGGATATGAGATGTACACACAAAAATAGGAAATGTAAAAGTGGTGGTGGGGTCAGATAGAAAATTAAAAAGTAAAAACTGGACACAACTGACACATTTTTTTTTTCAAAAAATTTACAACCTCTGCCCCATTTAGCTGCTCCCCTAGGACAACATTTGTAAGGCGTTAGGGGCAGACGGAGGAGGAGGGGAAGAGATGATATGCAATCACTGCCAGTGCATGCTACAAGCTTAAAGACATAATAGGCCTGTTATGTTGTAATAACTGCATGCCGTAACACACGCACACACACACACACTTATAAAATATGTGATTTCAATAGATAAATGCATAATTAGTGAACTTCTATTACAAGGTAATATAAGATGATAAAAGTAGTTGGAAATCACAGGTCAGATAAATACAAAGTTGCAAAAATATTGCAATCATAAATAAAATTAAGAACAAATCACTTTATATCTTGTATTGCTCATTGATACTTCCATACTTGACCTATTGTATAGAGGCCTGGGGTAACAATTATAAAAGTATACTTAATTCATTGCTAACATTACAAAAAGGGCTGTCCATGTTATACACAAAGTTGGGTATCTTGAATATACTAATTTATTGTTTACACATTTAAAGTTTTTGAAATTGAGGGATTTGGTTGATTATTATATAGCACAATTAATGTTTAGAAAAAGAAAAAGAAAAAACCTTTTGCATAATTAATCAATTAACTTACTAAAATAGTTATAAAATCCATAAGTTGCATACTTTTAATAAAATTATTATAAAGTATAGCTTAAATTTTAGAAAAACGAAAATCTTTATAAGAGCTAAAAGCTCAATTAAGCTTAATCTGGCATTGATAATCTTGTAGGTAGTTGGTTTGATAATATATTTGGCAAATGGGGAAAAATAATTCAAGGAGCCCTTAGAAGTATAATTATTAGTTTACTGATCTTTGTTTTTGCGGATGCTGTTGTATTCCCATGATTAGAGAATAAAAATTAAAAGAATAAAAATAAAAAATAAAAGAAAGATCTATTTTAGTGGCCTTTTCATCCAAGGACCCACCTCCATATCAAGGGGACCCATCTGCCCACCTGCCCACCTACTGCCAGGACGATGACGAGGTTGTGCCACGACTGAACCTAGATGGGGATCTAGAAGACGTCGATGAGATAATTTAGGGTCTGCAATAGTGTCTACAATGCACATTCACATGGTGTTAGATTTTGCTTTGCTGTGCTTCTGCCCTACAGGTTTCCTTTGTGATAAATGATTAATGAAAGAATAGATGCATGTATATGAATGTATTCATATATGCATAATATACACATATATGCTTATATGCATTTTCACATATATTCATATGTATGCGTAGATGAGGATAGTCTAGTTTTGAATATATTTTACACATATAGGACTGTTAGTTATATTAACTCATGATGTCTGCACCACACCCGATGTCCTCTGGAGAGATGGCGACCTGGGGGGGGGGCAGGTCTATGCGAATGCCGGAAGGAGGACATCACGCACATATAGAACTTCAGAAGCACTACACACAGAGGATAGAATAGGGTTATGAGATGGGTTTTAGCCCATCTCAAGAGGGGGAGATGCAAAAACGTAAGTTTAGGTTATAGATAGATAGATAGTGAGGTGCCCCATTAGGACACCTCAACAGGGGGTATTGTCGGTAAAATGACATGATTGCTCTATCTTTCTCACACTTCTTTATCTGCTTGCTTCACACGCTACACTGCAGAGTTTAGTTTACACCCTATGACTGATTTCAGCAAATGAATTATAGGGTGTAAACTAAACTCTGCAGTGTAGCGTGTAAAGTCCTCAACCACCTGATTGAAAGGCATGAGGATTCCTTCCTTAAAAAGACAACCAAATGTGGAAATACCCTTAGAAACCCACTCCCCAGAACCAAAATCCAGCAGTCCAGGAACAAAGTCTGGATTGCTGGCAATAGGAGTGAAAGTGGAGGTTATCCCAGCTCTCCCCTTGACATAAGTTCTGGCCCAGGGAACACGCACACAGGCTCGAGTGAGATACAATAAATTTATTGAGGGAAAAGGGGTGTGTGGGTGCGTGTGTGCAGGGTGTAAATGTATTGCTGGAGGACGGGAAGCACCAAGGGTGAAGCAGTGCGCCGTGCAGAAAGGCAACCCTAAGGGCAGAGCAAACACAAGAGTTAATTACCAGTGTACACCCAGTGGAATTAACACTCAGACTGGTGCTTACTTGCAAGTGGTTTGGTGGCTGGCGTCGGCTTAGCCTTAGGTCTCCTGCCTGGAAGACAGTGCTCCAGTGCGTGCTCGGCGCGGTGCAAGAGGTGATGGCGATGAGGAGGGAGAAATCCGCCGCTAGGGAATCCACCTGTGCACAGGGGAGAGAGACTGGAGAAAAGGTAAGAATGATGATGGCTTACTTGATTGGCATGGAAGGACTCAGAGAAGCGTAGGCTGAGAAGGAATAGACGAGTGCTGGAATGCACGAGCTTTGGTGAGCAGACGGCTCCAGACCGAGGCTCCAGGCGGAGCGGGCTAAATAGCCCGAGCTTGATGAGGCGCAGGTGTGCGTGCAGCTGGAGCAGGAGACAGGCGAGAGCGAGTTGTGACAGTACTCCCCCCCCCCCCCGAGCAGCGCCTCCCGGCGCTGGCTTACCTGAGTGCGCCCAGTGGAACTCCGTGATGAGGCCCTCATCCAGCACAAACGACGGGCGCACCCAGGATCTCCACTCAGGGCCATACCCCTCCCAGTCCACCAGATATTGCAGTCCGCGACCCTGGTGGTGAGAGTCCAGGATGGAGTCGACCCTCCACGCTGGGTCGCCATCGATCATCACGGGAGGGGGTGGAGCCCTAGGAGGAGGACAAAGAGGATTAGACACCAGGGGCTTAATCTGGGAGACGTGGAACATCGGACAGACGCGGAGGGAGGGGGGAAAAGCCAGATGCACAGCCACCGGATTGGTTATCTTAATGATGGGGTACGGTCCAATGAAGCGCTGGGCCAGCTTCCTCTTCTCGGCCTTCAGGTTGATGTTCCGTGTGGATAGCGACACCTGCTGACCCACCTAATAGCAGGGAGCGGCCCTCCCGTGACGATTAGCCATTCTGATGTTGCACGCCGCCATTTGTAAAAGTGCCTGGCGCGTAGCGATCCAAAAGCGCCGACAGCGCCTGAGATGAACCCGAACGGATGGTACTGCCACCTCCCCCTCCTCTTCAGGGAACAGCGGAGGGTCATAGCCCAGAGACGCCCTGAAGGGAGACATCCCGATGGCCAAAGACAAGGTGGAATTATGCACGTACTCTATCCAGGGCAGGTGGGTGCTCCAGGAGGAGGGGTTGGAGGAGGTGACGCAGCGCAGCTTCCAGCTTCTGATTAGTCCGCTCGTACTGCCCGTTAGACTAGGGGTGGTGACCGGACGACAAGCTCACCGTAGCCCCCAAGGCATTACAGAAACACTTCCAGACCCCGGACATGAACTGAGGCCCCTGGTCAGAGACGACATCCACCGGAATCCCATGCAGCCTCACAACATGTTGGACCAACAAATCCACCATCTCCCGTGCCGTAGGAAGGACATGGAGCAGCACAAAGTGGGCGGCCTTCAAGAACCGGTCCACGATGGTCAGGATGGTGTTGAAAGAGTTGGACGTCGGGAGACTGGTGGCGAAATCTAAGGCTACATGGGACCAGGGCCTTCCAGGGACCGGCAGGGGGTGGAGGAGCCCTGCTGGGGGAGAGGTCGACGTCTTACCAGTCGCACATTGGGGGCAAGCGCGGACGTAATTGGCAACGTCGTCCGGGAGGCCCAGCCACCAAAAGGACCTCTGGAGGAGCTCAACCAGCCGGGAGATCCCAGGGTGACAGGCAAGCTTTGAGGTGTGAGCCCAATGGATGATGTCACCCCAGACCGACGATAGCACAAACAGTCTCCCAGCTGGACCGCCGCCAGGATCGGGTTTGGTTTCCTGCGCTCTCCAGACCTCGTCCCTGATGGACCATGAGACAGCACCCACGATACACGAGGCCGGCAGGATGGTGTGATCCTGGTCTTCGGGGGCTTCTGGGGCGAACTGCCTGGACAGAACGTCCGGCTTACCATTCTTGGAGCTGGGGCGGTAGGTGATGGTAAACCTGAAGCGGCCAAAGAACAGGGACCAGCGCACCTGGCGGGCATTCAGGCGCTTAGCCGTCCTCAGGTACTCCAGGTTCTTATGCTCTGTCCAGACCGCAAAAGGCTGAGCTGCCCCCTCGAGCCAGTGACGCCACTCCTGCAGCGCGAGCTTAACCGCCAGGAGTTCTCTGTCGCCAATGTCATAATTCCTCTCCGCCGTGGACAGGCGCTGGGAGAAGAAGGCGCAGGGGCGAACCACCCCGTCCACTGGAGAGAGCTGAGACAACACTGCCCCCACCCCTGTATCGGAGGCGTCCACCTCTACGAGGCACTGCAGTGCGGGGTCCACCTGAGACAGGACCCGGGAGGAGGAAAACTCCGTCTTCAGAGCAGTGAAGGCAGCCGCGGCTTCCTCAGTCCACCGGAACGGCACCTTGGGGGAGGTGAGGCGAGTCAGGGGAGAAGCGATAGTACTATACTTCGGGACGAAGCGGTGGTAGAAGTTGGCAAACCCCAGGAATTGCTGGACCTGTTTCCTGGATGAGGGGAGGGGCCACTCGACTACCGCCTTGACCTTGGCAGGGTCGGGGATGATCTGGTTGTGGGAAACAATAAAGCCAAAGAAGGAGGTCTTGTCAGCATAGAACTCACACTTCTCCGCCTTCACGTAGAGTCTGTTCTCCAGAAGATGTTGGAGGACCCGCCTCACGTGAACCTGATGCTCCTCCCGAGACCGGAAGAAGATCAGGATGTCGTCCAGGTACACGAAGACGAATACCCCCAGGAAGTCGCGAAGGACTTCATTAATTAATCGCTGGAAGACGGCCGGAGCGTTGGTGAGCCCAAGCGGCATGACCAAGAACTCAAAATGACCTCTGGGCATCTGGAACCCTGTCTTCCACTTGTCACCCTCCTGGATCCGAATGAGGTGATATGCGCTGCGGAGGTCCAGCTTCGTAAACCAGGAAGCCCCCTGGAACGAGTCGAAGGCGGAGTCCATCAATGGCAACGTATACTTGTCCTTGATCGTGATGTCATTCAGAGCCCGGAAGTCGATGCAAGGCCGGAGGGACCAATCCTTTTTGTCGACCAAAAAAACCCTGCCCCGACCGGAGATGAGGAGGGGCGAATGATGCCGGCGCTGATCGACTCCTTGATGTAGGTGTCCATGGCTTCACGCTCCGGCGCCGACAGGCTGTACAGCTGACTGGAAGGTAAGGGCGCCCCCGGGCAGAGGTTGATGGCGCAGTCATAGGGGCGGTGGGGGGGGGGGGAGACAGCGCTTTGGACTTACTGAAGACGGTTCCCAGGTCGTGGAACTCCGGAGGCACCGTGGAGAGGTCCGGGGGGGGGGGGGGGGTGAGTCAGAGGAGGAAGGAGGAAGCGACAGGGCACAGGCAGCGGACTGGAGACAGGCACCCAATCAGAAGGTGCTCCAGGAGAGAACACTTCCAGACCGCCAGTCAAAGGTCAGGTTGTGCAGGTGCAGCCAGGGGTAACCCAGAATAACGGAGGCAGCAGAGGTGGGCAGCACGAACAGGCTGAGGTCCTCCCGGTGATTTCCGGACATGATGACAGGGATCGGGACAGTCCAGTGCGTAACTTTCTCCAGGGGGGTAGCAGAGAGGGTGACGAGGTTAAGAGGAGCCGGCAGGGGTTGGCACGGGATGCCCAGGCGGGTTGCCAGGCTCCTTGAAATAAAGCTCTGCTCCGCCCCCGAGTCCACCAGTGCATGCGTGAGGTGTTCAGTGGAGTTATGGCAGAACCTGATCGGTAAAAGGCACTTGGATAGGGCGTTAGATTGGGATGCGTCCGCGAGGCCCCCTACAGTGACCGGACTCCCCCTTTTGGCTTCACTGGGCAAGACTCCACGGAGTGCTGGTCGTCTCCGCAATACATGCAGAGACCCAGCTCCCTGCGGCGCTGTTTCTCCGCCAGTGGAAGTTTAGCCCGGTCAATCAGCATCACCTCCGGCTCGTCGGCGGACTCTGGCGCGGGCAACGCCAGGGGGCGAGGTTGAGAGGTACGGGAGAATGCACCGCCCGAGCGGCTAGACGACTTCCGCTCGGCGGCCCGATCCCTCAACCTGTTATCGAGGCTAATAGTGAGGGAGATTAATTCGGAGAGCCGCTCCGGCAGGTCCCGGCAGGCCAGCTCATCCCGGAGACTTGGATTCAGGCTACGGGTGAAAATGCTGCAGAGAGTAGCATCTCCCCACCCAACTTCCGCCGCTACGACCCGGAAGTCGACAGTGTAGTCGGCGGCCGACCGGCTACCCTGGCAAGGGTTTAGCAGCCGGGTGGTTAGCACACTGTCACGGTCCGAATGATCAAAAATTTCATTGAAATCATGCACGAACTGAGCATAGGCCAGGTTAGCGTAGCTGGGTCTCGCCATTACGGTGTAGGCCCACGCTAACGCTCGCCCTTCCAGGAGGTTAGCAATATAGCCAATTTGGCTGTGATCAGTTGGGAAGTCCCCGGGGACGCACTGGAACACCGACTCATACTGAAGGAGGAACCCCCGTGCTTCACCGAGCTTACCGTTGAAGCGCGTGGGCGTGGGAATTGGGGTGAGCAGGGTTGGTGGCCCCGGGTTAGCCTGGCTAGCTGGAGGACCGGCGGAAGCTGACCCGCTGTGAGGAGCCGGAGGGTAATTTGGGTGAGTTGATTTAAAATCACCTGTTGCTGATGAGTGATCTGATCCACTCGAGCCTCAATGTTTAGACGGTGTGCGAGCCCGCTGTTCGCTGGGCCGCTGTGCTGGAGCCGTATTGACATAAGTTCTGGCCCAGGGAACACGCACACAGGCTCGAGTGAGATACAATCATTTTATTGAAGGAAAAGGGGTGTGTGGGTGCGTGTGTGCAGGGTGTAAATGTATTGCTGGAGGACGGGAAGCTCCGAGGGCGAAGCGGTGCGCCGTGCAGAAAGGCAACCCTAAGGGCAGAGCAAACACAAGAGTTAATTGCCGGTGTACACCCAGTGGAATTAACACTCAGACTGGTGCTTACTTGCAGGTGGTTTGGTGGCTGGCATCGGCTTAGCCGTAGGTCTCCTGCCTGGAAGACAGTGCTCCAGTGCGCGCTCGGCGCGGTGCGAGAGGTGATGGCGATGAGGAGGGAGAAATCCACTGCCAGGGAATCCACCTGTGCACAGGGGAGGGAGACTGGAGAAAAGGTAAGAATAATGATGGCTTACTTGATTGGCGTGGAAGGACTCAGAGAAGCGTAGGCTGGGAAGGAATAGACGAGTGTTGGAATGCACGAGCATTGGTGAGCAGACGGCTCCAGACCGAGGCTCCAGGCGGAGCGGGCTAAATAGCCCGAGCTTGATGAGGCGCAGGTGTCCGCGCAGCTGGAGCGGGAGACAGGCAAGAGCGAGTTGTGACACCCCTCAATGCACCGTGCAGCTCTCCAGGCCTTAATAGTGTTAACAGATATCGGGTTACTACAGCATTTCTTTATAGTTTTCATACTTTTTAGAAAGAGCAAAGTATTAAAAGGGCATTCACATAATGACGCTTTTATGTCCAGCCATATTGCAGAAGTATTTTTGCAAACCCACACTCGTGCATACAACAAAAGGGAACTCAACTGATATTTTTTGAGATCTGGGAGGTCTAAACCTCCCATATGGCCAGGAAGCTGTAAAGTTGACATTTTTATGAGTGCCCTTTTTTTGCTCCATGTAAAGGAACTAAACCAGCCCTTTATTTTTAGGATACGTTTGTGTGAAAATAAAATAGGAATCATTCTCATCGGATAAAGTAAGTGAGGAAGAATATTCATTTTATGAAGGGAGATTCTCCCTAACCATGATATAGGGAGGCAATTCCAACGCTTGAGATCCTGTTTGATTTTGTCAAGTAATGGGACATTGTTTGCGTTAAACATTTGATCAAAACAAGGTGTAACAAATACATCCAGATACACAAATCCTGCTGGTGACCGCTTAAAGGGAGAGCCAGGAATGTGGCATTGTTTTCCTAGGGGCATGGCCTCAGATTTTGAGAAATTAATTTTATAACCAGAAAATAAGCTTAACTTATTGATGATTGAAATGACACTATGCACTGAAACAAATGGGTTAGAAAGAAACAATAAAAGATCATAGGCATATAATGAAATTTTGTGAGCTCGATGCTCGGTAGTAATGCCAAGGACAGTAGCGTCACTTCGTATTGCTTCAGCTAGTGGTTCAATCGCAAGAGTGAACAAAAGAGGGGAGAGGGGACAGCCCTGTCTGTTCCCTCTTCCAACCTCAAAATTTTTAGACCTAAGTCCATTTGTGATAACAGCTGCCAAAGGACAACTATAAAGGACTTTAATCCACATAATAAAATTAGGACCCAGTCCAAACTGCTGTAGCATGTAAAGCAAATAGGACCACTCAACGTGGTCAAACGCTTTTTCCGCATCGAGAGAAACTACAAGACCATCCGTTGCATGCTTCTGACACAACTGGGTCACATTTAGAAGATGTCTGACATTATTACATGAATTGCGACCCTTAATAAAGCCTGTTTGGTCAAGATTTATTACATTGGGCAATATTCTTTCCAGTTGTGTTACGAGGATTTTTGACAGTATTTTTAAATCAACATTAAGTAAAGAAATTGGTCTATAAGAGCCGCAATTTTCTGGAGATTTTCCTTTTTTGAGAATTAAGGATATAGTAGCTTCCCTGAGAGAAGGAGGGAGGACACCAGCACCAAGCGAGTCACTTAGCATATCTAAATATGGCTTTGACAGCAAGTCCCTAAATTCTTTATAGAATTCTGATGTGAGTCCATCCAGACCTGGTGCCTTCCTGTTCTGAAGAGATTTAATTGCTTTGTGCACCTCAGACTCTGATATTTCTGCATTTAAGTCAGTTTTTTGAATGTCTGATAAATTTGGAAGTTTAATTTATGAAAAGAAAGTTGCCATTAATGATTGAGAGTTGTTACGTTGTTCAGACTTGTATAAATTTCTGTAAAATTCTAGAAAAGCCGTCTTATTTACCTCAGGATCAGTGAAACAAAAGCCATTCCGATCAGAAATTAAAGCTATTGCTTAGGAAGCCATTTGTGTTTTTGTTAAGTAAGAAAGATATTCACCTGATTTGTCCCCATGCTCAAATCATTTTTGTTTGGCAAATTTGTGTTTGTCTGTAGCATTTTGTGTCAGCAAAGCGTTAAGCGAGCACCGGATGGCATTGAGCTCTTTTAATTTGGATAGTGAAGGATTTTTAAAATATTCTTTTTCTGTGAAACTGAGCCTTCTTTCCTATATGTTCTGTTGTTCTGTAATTCAACACTTTTTGCTGAATGTATATGATATTATCAATCCCCTACCAAAAGCTTTAGCAGTCTCCCATAGCAGTGATGGGCTGCTGGCGGTAGGAGAGTTAACAGTAAGAAAGTGTTTGAATTCTGTAGTAAAATATTCTACAAATTTAGCATCCTTTAAAATAAGGGGATTTAGCATCCAGTGTTTTGATTGTCCTCTTACATCTTTAGGGGCGAAGTCTAGATAAACTGCTGCATGATCAGAATTGGCAATACAGTATGTCCAGTTTTGCAGGATACCACCTGTTTTAGAATAACTTTAGGAATAAAAAGGTAATCAATACATGTGTGACACTTGTGTTGGTTGGAGTAAAAAGTGTAATCTTTCCCTGCAGGATGAAGTTTCCTCCACACATCCACAAAACCCACTTCCTCCATAAGATCAGATATCTGTTTTGTTTGTTTGGAAATAGGGAGGGAACCAACAGGAAGCCTATCAATCAATGGATTCATGAGACTGTGGTGGACACAGTACATATGGCACTCCACCCAGGACAAAGGGGTTGGTGGGGGATGTTAGGTATGAGAGTGTGTGTGTCTGGGATGTCGTGCCCACCCACAGGGCGATGTCAGGCGGGCACAGCCCACTCTGTATATAAACTCAAGTTCATAATAAAGTTAGTTGCTGCATGAAGACTGGCCTCCATCCTGGTTATTTATCAGATATAACATTTGGCGACGAGGAGAAGAATGGGAGCGTGCTGGCTAAATCAGCGATTATTGCCGTTTCTGGAAAACCCGGGTGAGCCGGTGATTTCGTGGCCGCAGTGGAGATGTGAGTTTGAGGAGTATATCAACTCGCTGGGTATCCCTTGGCTTGGCGGGAGACAGTGGCGGGCTCTCCTGGTCCGTAACCTCAGCACGGAGGGCCGAAGGATTCTCGACTCGCTAGGCACAAGTGAGGGCTACGTGGAGGCTGTTGGGCTCATGGAGGCGCACTTCGTGGAGCGGGCGAGGGCCAGAGAGCTGCGGGCGAAGGAGCTGGTGGCGCTAAGGGTGACCAGCTAGTTAGCTGGGGAATGCTAACGGCTCAGTCGAAGTCAATGGACAGGCTAATCCCACACCAAAATGCAGCTAAGGTCGCCAAACTGGACCTCCTGGCAGAACCAGGACCACGGGTTGAAGAGTTCCCGGTGGCTTAAGACAGCGAACAAGCCATGGAGCCCAGCTTGACCTGGGACCATGGCACCGACGGGTCGGACGGCGCGGTGTACAAGAATGGCGGAGAGGTGGCGCAGCAGGAGTTAGCCCCACCGCTGGAGGCCAGGCAGGCTGACGGCCCCGGGGAGGAGCAGCAGCCGCAGGACACGGTGACAGCGCAGCAGAGCACCAACACTGAGAGCACTGAATGCAGCGGTGTGGAGCCCAGGTTGGTGAGCGGGCCCGACGAGGGTGATGGTGCGTGTCCTGAGGAGGAGCAGCAGACGCAGGACACGGTGACAGCGCAGCGGAGCACCGACACCGAGAGCGATGGATGCAGCGGTGAGGAGCCCAGGTCGGTGAGCGGGCCCGGCGAGGGTGATGGTGCATGTCCCGGAGGTGAGCAGTGGCCTGATACAGAGGCTATGCAGCATGACTCATGGAACGAGGGAGTCGAGAGCTGCGTTGAAACGCCAGGGGTGGAGAGGGTCACTGACGAGTGCGAAGCTGAGAACCCCAGGAGTGAGCAGTGGCAGCTGGACACAGTGGTAGCACAGCGGAGCATCCTGGATGAGGGCGCTGGATGGTACGGCGAGACACCCAAGGCAGCGAGCGGTGCCGACGAGCGGATTTTCATTTTCACCAGAGTGCGGCCACGGGGGGCTGGACTAGTTGGAGCCATGATGGCGGTGCTGAAGGCGGTCGGGAGCGGTCCGAAGGACAAGGTGGGACGACACGCTGGACAACAGCACTGCGGGGCCGGAGGGAAGACGAAGCTTATGGCGGGAAGGGACATCTTCGCCAGGGAGAGGGGCTTCGACCCTGGACATGGACAGAGGCCAGGGGCACATATGCTGTGGGGGTGCCCGAAGCCTCCAAGGCAGTTTTGTGGATGGTGGCTGCCCAGAGATGTTGGCGTTACTTGAATTTTTCTTTGTCCTTGTGTGAATACCTGTGTATATATGTATATAAGATAAGGTGTATAGTTTGTATATATTTGATGCTGGTGTGCATGTGGGTGAATGTGAGTAATATGGGGTTATGTTGTATTTTTCAAGAGACAAGGTCCAGTTTAATTGTTTTGTGTGAATGTGATAGGATGTTCATGACAGTATATTGTTCTCCCTGTTCTTAGTGTGTGATTTGGGTTTCTAAATTTGGGAGGTTCAACTGTGTGTGTGGTTTCCCAGTTTTGTAAAGTGAAGGGGTGTTAGGTATGACAGTGTGTGTGTGTCTGGGATGCCGTGCCCACCCACAGGGTGATGTCAGGCAGGCACGGCCTACTCTGTATATAAACTCAAGTCCATAATAAAGTTAGTTACAGTGGGGCAAAAAAGTATTTAGTCAGCCACCAACTGTGCAAGTTCTCCCACTTAAAAGATGAGAGAGGTCTCCAATTTTCATCATAGGTATACCTCAACTATGAGAGACAAAATGAGGAAAAAAAATCCAGAAAATCCCAATGAAGGATTTTTAATGAATTAATTAGTAAATTCCTCGGTAAAATAAGTATTTGGTCAAAAACAAAAGTTCATCTCAATACTTTGTTATATACCCTTTGTTGGCAATGACAGAGGTCAAACGTTAACTGTAAGTCTTCACAAGGTTTTCACACACTGTTGCTGGTATTTTGGCCCATTCCTCCATGCAGATCTCCTCTAGAGCAGTGATGTTTGGGGGCTATCGCTGGGCAACACGGACTTTCAGCTCCCTCCAAAGATTTTCTATGGGGTTGAGATCTGGAGACTGGCTAGGCCACTCCAGGATCTTGAAATGCTTCTTACGAAGCCACTCCTTCATTGCCCGGGCGGTGTGTTTGGGATCATTGTCATACTGAAAGACCCAGCCACGTTTCATCTTCAATGCCCTTGCTGATGGAAGGAGGTTTTTACTCAAAATCTCACGATACATGGCCCCATCATTCTTTCCTTTACACAGATCAGTCGTCCTGGTCCCTTTGCAGAAAAACAGCCCCAAAGCATGATGTTTCCACCCCCATGCTTCACAGTAGGTATGGTGTTCTTTCTCCTCCAAACAAGACAAGTTGAGTTTTTACCAAAAAGTTCTATTTTGGTTTCATCTGACCATATGACATTCTCCCAATCCTCTTCTGGATCATCCAAATGTTCTCTAGCAAACTTCAGACGGGCCTGGACGTGTACTGGCTTAAGCAGGGGGACACGTCAGGCACTGCAGGATTTGAGTTCCTGGCGGTGTACTGTGTTACTGATGGTAGCCTTTGTTACTTTGGTCCCAGCTCTCTGCAGGTCATTCACTAGGTCCCCCCGTGTGGTTCTGGGATTTTTGCTCAGCGTTCTCGTGATCATTTTGACCCTACAGGGTGAGATCTTGCGTGGAGCCCCAGATCGAGGGAGATTATCAGTGGTCTTGTATGTCTTCCATTTTCTAATAATTGCTCCCACAGTTGATTTCTTCACACCAAGCTGCTTACCTATTGCAGATTCAGTCTTCCCAGCCTGGTGCAGGTCTACAATTTTGTTTCTGGTGTCCTTTGACAGCTCTTTGGTCTTGGCCATAGTGGAGTTTGGAGTCTGACTGTTTGAGGTTGTGGACAGGTGTCTTTTATACTGATAATGAGCTCAAACAGGTGCCATTAATACAGGTAACGAGTGGAGGACAGAGGAGCCTCTTAAAGAAGAAGTTACAGGTCTGTGAGAGCCAAAAATCTTGCTTGTTTGTAGGTGACCAAATACTTATTTTACTGAGGAATTTACCAATTAATTCATTAAAAATCCTTCAATGTGATTTTCTGGATTTTTTTTTCTCATTTTGTCTCTCATAGTTGAGATATACCTATGATGAAAATTGGAGACCTCTCTCATCTTTTAAGTGGGAGAACTTGCACAATTGGTGGCTGACTAAATACTTTTTTGCCCCACTGTAGTTGCTGCATGAAGACTGGCCTCCGTCCTGGTTATTTATCAGATATAACAGGGTAGAAGGTTGTAAGGGATGCTAATGGAGAAAGTGAGGGGAGCCAAACAAACAAAGATATGCCTTTCGCCCCCCGCCGCGCCAGGTTCACACCTGAGGATGCAGGGGTGCCAATGTATGGTAGCAAGACCTGCTCTGTGACATGTGTGTCAATGTCATGTTAATGTGTGTGCATGTCTTTCACATCTGTATGTTAATGTGTTTACCCTGTGTGCCAGAGGCGGGAATAAAAGTATATAAAGGAGTTCGCTCAGGCACTCAGGTTAGAGTTTCTGTGTTTTATGTTGGAAGAGAAATAAAGTTTGTGTCTTGTCCAGCTCGCTGCCTCATCCACAAGACAATTAAAATCGCCTCCCAAAATAACATTTTCTAAAGGCAATCCTGCAAGTTTTGTCACCACCTCTACCAAAAATGTAACAGTGTGACCAGGAGGACAATAAACATTTAAAATGGCAAATTCCTCTCTGTATGTAAAACTGCTTTTATAAACACGTATCGACCAAGTGCATCCTTAATACATTCTGTTAATTGAAAATGTATGGATTTCCTAATAAGAACTGCCACCCCTCAGCTTTTACTGGTGAAAGAAGAAAAGAAATCATGCTCAAAGCCACACTGTTGCAACTTTAAATGTTCCGTGTTATTCAGGTGTGTCTCTTGTAAGAATGCTACAGCCACACCCTCCTTTAAAACTAAGAGTGTGGTGACACTAGACACTGCGGGTGGATATTCTCTCACACCCAGAACCAGAAAGAGGGGCTGTACAATGGACTGAAGGGGGTAGCCCCCAGAACCAGAACTATACTGAATTGGTCAATTTCATTTTCTGTATGCGCTCTTCTAATATATTTGGATACTGACTAAATGTATTCTCCCTCCTTCTTCCCTCATTTGTCAGGTTATCTATACTACGCACTTTTGCAAAAGTTTTAGCTAGTACTTCAGCCTTTTCAATATTTGAGGTTGCCACTTCCCCATCATTCTCTAACACTGGATATTCCAGATCTCTTCTATTTCCGTTCATCTTTATCATTCCCCATACCTTCCCCACAGGTGTATTCCTCCCTATATTGTCACAAAAATTTCTCCAACTTAGCCTTTTTGCTTGACGTACTGTTCTAACCCTTGCTTGTCCTTTCTTATACTTGATTAAATGTTGCATATTATGAGTCCATCCAAGTTGCCTAAATGCCCCGTTTCTGTTTTTAACTGCCTGCTGACATTGCTCTGTCCACCAAGGGACCAGCTTTTTCTTCAATTTTCCTTTACTTTTAGATATAGATTCTTCTGCTGCCATAATTATAGCTGAGCTAATTTGATTATTAGCTTCATTGATATTATCAAACATTATCCTTGCCATGTTATTCTCACAAGCTCTGAACTCTTTCCCGTATACCCATCTTGGGACTCTGTCACCTGCATTCACTTCCATTTTTTTCTCCAATGACACATAATAGGTAATGGTCACTCCCAACTGTAGTGTCAGTACAAACTTTCCAATTGCTAATCCCTGCCAAAATACTGGTCACAAGTGTAATATCCAATACTGATTCAGATCCTGTAATAACAGTGACATGATTGGTAAACCCAGAAGCAGACTCAGAATAAACACAATTATCCTTTATTGTAGAGTGAGTGAGTGCGTGTGTGTGAGTGTAAATGTGAGCAGCGGGGCAAGCAGAGCACGGATCGAACTGGCAACCCTAGGAGAGAGAGAAGACAGGTGTATAAGTTCACTGCGGCTGAATAGAATGAACAAGTGAATGTACAGTCTTACTAGGTGGGCGAGGAGCTGCGGTGCAGAAGGACTCCCAGGCTGTTCCGTCCGCTCACTGCTGTCTGTTCCGTGTCATCGCCAAGGGGTAAGGTGAAGTCGTGCAGGTAAGTTCTCAGTGTTCATGCAGAGTGTGGAGAGGAATGCTGGTCCGCTGCCAGGAGGTTTCCACCCGTGCACAGGGGAGAAGAGGTGAAGAGGAGAAAGGGAATGGAATCCCGGTTGCTTACTCGAAGTTGAGGAGAGCTGGCTCCCAGAAGACCTGAAGGAGGAGAAGGAGACGAAACTCCGAAGAGGCAGGAGGAAGAGATGTTGACGAGAAGCTCTCTTCAGTCCGAAGGAGCGCTGACATCTCCGTGCAGACCAAAGCGCAGTGCAGCTTAGGTAGGCTGTAGATGAGTGGGTCAGGTGTGCGCGCAGCTGTGGAGGCAATTAGGACATAAGGCACGCAGAGCATCCATCCATCCATCCACCCATCTTCTTCTGCTTTATCCTTTTCGGGTTGCGGGGGGACTGGAGCCCATCCCAGCATCTTTGGGCAAGAGGCAGGGTCCACCCCGTGTCATGATGGCCGCTAGGCCATCATCATTATCATCATCCTCAGCTGCGCTCACTCCAGCAGGTGGCAATCAGCGGGCTTTAAAGGCTCGACCCGCGGACTCCTCGGCACGGAGTCGTCTGTCATCCTTACCACGTAATGCGCCGAGATCTCGACCACAAGTCAAGAAGTGCACGCCAAGCCAAGCCAAGCCAAGTAAGCAATCCCAGCACTCAACCTCTGCTAGTTCTCTCCCCTGTGCACAGGTGGACCTCCCAGGCGGCGGACAATCCTCATCAGCTGACGGGGCACTATCCCCTCCACCTCGGAGTTCCTCCTCACCCCCGCTACGCCGGGCACCACGAGCACCACAACTCACGGACACAAGGAGCCAGCAAAACTTACACTGTGGGACCTGCAAGTAAACATCACCAGCACAAAGTCTCTAACGCTAATGAGCAGCAGTAATCATTTGTGCTTGTATGTTCCAGGGTTGCCAGGTTGCCACAAGACGTGCTCAGCTCCAGTGACCAGACGACCACACACTCATCCATTCACACACTACACTCTCACTTTATTAATAAAAGATAATTGTCTGTTATCAACTCGTGTCAGCGTCTGTCTCCTGGGTCACTAACCATGTCAGTACGACTCCGTCAAGATGACCCAGCAGACAGCGCGCTGTCGCGCCGCTTAAACACTCTCAGCGCTCAAGTTGACATGATTTCCCACCAGCAGACGGTAATCTTAAACCAATTAACACAAGTTAGCAGCCGGCTGGACCGCTTGGAAGGACACCAGGCGTTCCCCCCGGCCAGCGGGGCGTCTTCCGCCTCCGCAGCTGCCGCTACTAGCCAGACTAACCCACCATCTGCACATCGCCTCACTCCCGTGCCAACCCCTGCTCGTTTTAATGGAAAACTCGGGGAGGCACGAGGGTTTTTGTTGCAGTGTGAGTCGGTGTTTCTCCGCGTCCCGGGGGACTTTGCCACGGATCTAAACAAAATTGGATATATTATCAACCTATTGGGGGGTAGAGCTTTAGATTGGGCTTATACCATCATGGCCAAACCAAGCTATCCACTTTTGACTTACCAGCAGTTTATGGCAGAGTTCATGGACATTTTTGATCATGTAGACCGGGGCACGGTGCTAACTGAACGGCTGCTAAGCCTTCGGCAGGGCAGCAGGTCTGCCGCCAATTATTCTGTTGACTTCCGGGTCTTAGCTGCTGAAGTTGGGTGGGGGGAACCAGCGCTTTGTGGAATCTTCATCCGCAGCCTTAGCCCTGAGTTAAAGGATGAGCTAGCAGCACAGGACAAACCAGACAGGTTAGTGGAGTTAATCTCCCTCACCATCAGCTTAGATAGTAGGCTAAGGGAGCGAGCGGCGGAACGGCGAACAGCCGCCCGTTCAACTAAACCTCGCCCTCGCTCAGTTAGGCCCTCCCTCCTCACTCTACCCTCATCAGAGGACCTTCCGGAGCAGGAGGACATGATAGTGGGGCAATCGAGAATTACAGCGGCTGAAAGACAGCGCCGCAGGGAGCAGGGGTTGTGTTTCTACTGTGGTAACGAGTCACATGGGGTGGCTGAATGCCCGAGCCGGTTAAAAGGAGAGGTCCGCGGATCACAGTAGGGGGATTCGCGGACAAAGATCAGGAAAAACCCCTCACTAGTTGCCACATCCTCATTAGGCTACTCCACAAGCACAAGGAACACACCACACACGCCTTAGTTGACTCTGGAGCTGAGCAGAATTTCATCTCCAGAGACCTGGCAACCCTGATGGGCCTCAGCTGTCAGCCCTTACGCCTCCCTGTCAATCTTGTCACCCTGTCCAAGGCGTCATTGACATCAGTGTCCCACCAGACGGCCCCTGTGTCCATAATCGTCTCTGGGAATCACCGGGAGGAAATACGGTTCCTAATCCTGCCCATCTCCTCTTCACCCGTCATCCTGGGGTATCCTTGGCTGCGGCTACATAACCCCACTTTTGACTGGCAGGGTGGGAGAATCACGGCTTGGAGCTCGTTCTGCCTGAGTGCCTGCCTCCAGTCGGCGGCGTGTGCCCCCTCGGTTCCGATACCTCCACCCTCGACGCCTCCCCCGGACCTGTCCAAGGTACCCGATGTCTATCATGACCTAGGTCCGGTCTTCAGCAAGTCACGGGCGCTGTCCCTTCCCCCCCATCGTCCGTATGACTGCACAATTAATCTCAAGGCTGGGGCCCCTCTCCCGGCGAGCAGCCTATACAGCCCGTCAGCCCCGGAGCGCAAGGCCATGGATACATATATAAAGGAGTCTCTGGCATCCGGTATCATTCGTCCCTCGTCCTCGGCCGTGGGTGCAGGGTTCTTCTTCGTGGGGAAGAAGGACGGCTCGCTGCGTCCCTGCATCGACTTTCGGGGCCTCAATGAGATTACAGTTAAGGACAAATACACACTTCCTCTGATGAACACTGCCTTCGACTCCCTCCAGGGGGCGTCCTGGTTTACCAAATTGGATCTGCGGAACGCCTATCACCTGGTGCAAATTCGAGAGGGCGATGAGTGGAAGACCGCTTTCAGGACCCCAAGCGGCCACTTCGAGTATCTGGTGATGCCGTTTGGGTTAACCAACACTCTGGCGGTGTTCCAGCGCCTAATCAACGACGTCCTCCGGGATTTTCTTAACTCCTTCGTCTTCGTGTACCTCGACGATATTCTCATCTTCTCGCGCACGTTGGAGGAGCACCAGGTGCATGTGCGGTGGGTCCTGCAGCGCCTCCTGGAGAACCAGCTGTTCGTCAAGGCGGAAAAATGGGAATTCCACACGGACCGGACCTCCTTTCTCGGGTTTATCATCGCTCGAAACCAAGTGCTTCCTCACCCAGATAAGGTCAAGGCGGTGATAAACTGGCCCACTCCCACGTCTAGGAAGCAGCTGCAGGGTTTCCTGGGGTTCGCCAATTTTTACCGGCGGTTCGTGCCTAACTTTGGGAACATCGCCCGGCCCTTGACTGCGTTAACATCCCCGAAGGTCCCTTTTCGCTGGAGTGAGGAGGCTGCCATGGCGTTCGGGAGACTGAAGGAGGAGTTCGCTTTGGCCCGTGTGTTGACCCAGGTGGACCCGGAGCTGCAGTGTCTGGTGGAGGTGGACGCCTCGGATTCAGGGGTTGGGGCCGTACTCTCCCAGCGCTCACTGATGGATGGTAAGATCCGGCCCTGCGCATACTTCTCCCATCGCCTGATGCCTGCTGAGAGAAACTACAGCATTGGAGACAGGGAGCTGCTGGCAGTGAAGCTCGCCCTGGAAGAATGGAGGCACTGGCTGGAGGGGGCTGCCCAGCCATTTGTCGTTTGGACTGACCATCGCAACCTTGAGTACCTCAGGACGACCAAGCGGTTGAACGCACGTCAGGCCCGCTGGTCTCTTTCTTCAGCCGGTTCAACTTTACCATCACATACCGGCCGGGAAGCAAGAATGGTAAGCCTGACGCCCTCTCAAGGCAGTTTGGCGTGCCATCCTCTGATGAGCAGGAGGAGACCATCCTGCTGTCCTCCTGTGTGGTGGGTGCGTTGTCCTGGGAAATCTGCGATAAGGTCAGAAGAGCGCAGGAGGTAGAGCCTGATCTGGGTGGGGGGCCCCCGGGTCGCCTGTTCGTTCCTCGCTCTGTCAGAGGCCAGGTAATTGAGTGGGGCCACACGTCTAAACTAGCATGTCATCCAGGTGTGGGTCCAACCACCGATCTCCTCCAGAGGACCTTTTGGTGGCTAGGTTTGAGGAAGGACGTTAACAACTATGTCCGGGCCTACGCGCAGTGCGCCACTGGGAAGACGTCATCATCGGCCCCGGCGGGCCTTCTGCACCCTCTGCCCGTTCCCTCCTGCCCCTGGTCTCATGTAGCCATGGACTTCGTGACCGGTTTGCCCCCCTCTGGCCATTTCACGACGGTTTTGACGATAGTGGACCGCTTTTCTAAAGCTGCCCACTTTGTGCCTCTCCGGCGGTTGCCATCGGCGCGGGAGACGGCGGACCTTCTCGTCCTTCATGTGGTTCGTCTTCACGGGATCCCCGCTGACATCGTTTCGGATCGAGGCCCACAATTTGTTTCTCAAGTCTGGAAGGCGTTCTGCACGGTACTGGGGGCCACGGCCAGTCTGTCCACTGGATACCACCCGCAGAGCAACGGCCAGTGCGAGCGGACCAATCAGGAGCTGGAGGCCGCGCTGCGCTGCGTCATCTCCTCCTGCTCCTCTTCTTGGAGCACATATCTTCCGTGGATAGAGTACGCCCACAACACCACGGTGTCCTCTGCCACGGGAATGTCCCCTTTTAAGGCATCTTTGGGGTTCGGTCCACCATTGTTTCCTGAGGAGGAGAAGGAGGTAGCGGTTCCATCAGTGCAAGCTCACGCCAGGCGTTGTCGGCGGATTTGGTCCATCACCTGCAGAGCCCTCCTGAGAACCACGGAATGTAACATCCAGGTGGCCAACCGTCACAGGAGACCTGCCCCGGACTATAAGGTGGGTCAGAAGGTCTGGTTGTCCACAAAAAACATCAGTGTGCCGGCTGAGAAGCGCAAGCTGACCAAGCGCTTCATCGGTCCTTTTGTCATTGCCCGCATTGTCAACCCTGTGTCTGTGCGTCTTGCTCTCCCCTCTCACATGCACATCTGCCCCACCTTTCACGTCTCCCGGGTCAAGCCCTTCATCGCCGACCCGCTGTGCCCGCCCCCCACGGCTCCTCCACCCCCTAGGATGATCGATGGCCATCCCGCCTGGGGGGTGACGGCGATCTTGGATGTCCGCAGGAGGGGTCGGGCCTTCAGTATTTGGTGGACTGGGAGGGTTTTGGCCCTGAGCATCGCTCCTGGATTCACCCTGCGTTGATCCTCGACAAGCAATTGATCCGCGATTTCCATCGGGCGCATCCAGGTAGGATTGGGCAGGTGCCTGGAGGCACCTCTAGAGGGGGGAGTACTGTCATCATCATTATCATCATCCTCAGCTGCGCTCACTCCAGCAGGTGGCAATCAGCGGGCTTTAAAGGCTCGACCCGCGGACTCCTCGGCACGGAGTCGTCTGTCATCCTTACCACGTAATGCCCCGAGATCTCAACCACAAGTCAAGAAGCGCACGCCAAGCCAAGGCAAGCCAAGCCAAGTAAGCAATCCCAGCACTCAACCTCTGCTAGTTCTCTCCCCCGTGCACAGGTGGACCTCCCAGGCGGCGGACAATCCTCATTAGCTGACGGGGCACTATCCTCTCCACCTCGGAGTTCCTCCTCACCCCCGCTACGCCGGGCACCACGAGCACCACAACTCACGGACACAAGGAGCCAGCAAAACTTACACTGTGGGACCTGCAAGTAAGCATCACCAGCACAAAGTCTCTAACGTTAATGAACAGCAGTAATCATTTGTGCTTGTATGTTCCAGGGTTGCCAGGTTGCCACAAGACGTGCTCAGCTCCAGTGACCAGACGACCACACACTCATCCATTCACACACTACACTCTCACTTTATTAATAAAAGATAATTGTCTGTTATCAACTCGTGTCAGCGTCTGTCTCCTGGGTCACTAACCATGTCACCCTGGACAGATCCCCAGTCCATCGCAGGGCCAACACAGAGAGACAGACAACCATTCACTCTCACAGTCATACCTAAGGACAATTTAGAATCCCCAGTTTGATGCCAGTTAACCTAACTTGCATGTTTTTGGCATGTGGGAGGAAACCGGAGAAATCCCGGAGTAAACCCATGCAGACATGGGGAGAACATGCAAACTCCACACAGATCACTGTTGGTCAGGGGCTGGGATCAAACTCAGGATCCCCCGGCCAAGTGTGAGTTGTTGTGCTGCCGCAGTGCTAACCACTCCGCCACCGCGCTGCCCGCACTCAGAGCAGATCACCACAATTAGTTCTTGTTCCTTTACAGTCATTAATACAGACCAAATTCCTTTCCTCCATCAATTTCTCAATGACATTCCCATTTAAATCAGTACTTAATCCACCCCATATTTTGTTGTGGGCATTAAAATCTGCATACCAAATAACTTTGTGCCTATCCTGCCCTTGTGTCTTTAATAAATTATCAACCTCCAACTTTTTGCGTGGATTAACTACTTCCTCTCCTCTTTCCCACACTTCCACCACTATGTATTCCTGATCCAACCCCTTTTCTACAACCCTATATGGGAGATTGTTTAATAAATGTTGCAACCCCTCCTCTTCCATTTTGTCTGTCTCTCCTAACGCCAGTACGGTATAATCATACGCTATAAAGTCTAAACTTGGTTTTAACCGGGTTTCCTGAACACAAATAATATCAGGTTTAATTGCCATTTCTTTAATGAACTGCTTGAATTCCTGACCATTAGCCAGTAAACTCCTAGCATTCCTTTGTAACAGCACTACCGTAAGTAAAATTAACCCATCCCTGATGAGTCTTGACTAGACTAAGAAGCCAGGTTCTCTCTCACCTCTTCTCAAGTCAGTCCTATTAATCCTAGATGATTTATCGCTGCTTTTACAATCAGCTGAATCTTATCATTCTTTGACTTAACCTCGGCTGTGCTGTTAATGACTCCTGCAATAAATGTCACTAACGCCTTTTTATCCACAAACATCCTGTCATTATTATTAACTTGCACCGACGCCTGTGTATCCTGCCTCAGTGTTATTATTCTGTTTCTTTGTCAGTCCCACAGCTTCTGCATAACTAATTCTTTTTTCCACCCTTAGCTTTTGAAGATTGTTCTCCCATTTCATCACCTCACATCCTCTGTACGCCACACTGAGTTCCTCCACAGCTGCAGCATTTTGGTTGCACTCCTGCCCCACACTTTCAAAATTCATGGTTTCCACTACATCTTGCACATCGTTTTTCCTTTGCACTTTATTGCTATGTGCCCCAAAGCCTGACAATTAAAACATCTTACTGGTTTTGGCACATATGCTCTCACCTAGTAACTTAGAAACCCCAAGAATACCTTCGTTGGAACACACTCTTCAAATTCAGTCAACAGTCTCACTGTCTTTCCTCTCACCATCCTTTGACTTTTTCAGTCTTAGCACACTCAGAACTTTCTCTCCCTTGAGAGTCTTCTTTATTTCCTCCATATTTACGCTCAGAGCAATTCCTGTGATTACTCCTTTGCAAACACCAGCTCTCCTTCCTCCCACTTTTGTCATTAATGAGGCGCCAGGAGCCAGTAGTAAGTTTGCTTGCTTATTTAACAAAAGGGACAAAATGACAAAGTAAAGAGCCACGTGGGGCAAAACACGTACATAAACTAGAACACAAAATAATAAACACTGACATCCAACGTGAAGGTGCAGCGAGGACGGAACCTACACTGTAAAACATACACTTACAGGAGATGAGCAAAGATGAATCCAAATACGGAGGGAAGACTGGAGTTGGGGTTAGGAACTGCAGTCCAGGAACACGAATGTGCGTAGGTCGCAGCGAGGAGTGAGCCTCAGCTGCTCCCTTAAATACTAAACCCAAAAGTAAAGGAACCACACAGGAAAGGGCAACGTAATTAATGAAATCACGAACAGCTGTCACGGCGCCGACTCCGCTTTGACAGCCCAAAGTTCGGCCGTGACGCTGTCATAAAAGCCCTGGAAAGGCACTAATAACAAACCCAAAATAAAATGGGAGAAAAGGGAAAATATTGAGTAACCCAATCACCACAATTTTGCTTGTATTTATAACCTTAATTTTCCCAATTTCTTTAATTTTTAATGCTCTCTCAAATTGCTCCTCATCAGAACATCTCACCAGTAGGTTTCCATCATTCAGTACCTTGGCATACATTACCTCCCCTAATTTGTTTGCCAGCGCAGTAGTAAGTACAAATGGGTTAATCTTCTTCATATTATCCTGGGCCTTCTCATTAAACCTAATGATAGCAATGTATTTTTCAGACTGATTATTTGTGCTTGTCTCATTATCTTCACCTTCGCTCTGGGCATAATCTCCCGAATCATCCCTAGTTCTTTTATTTCTCTTTATCTGTCACTCTGTTTTTCCTCAAACTCATGCTTTTCTGTATTTCTTCCCCCTCCTCTTCGCCTAACTCCACATCAGCCCAACTGCCCAATTTTGGTCCATTCACAAAGCAGCTGTGCTCAACTGCCTTTAACGAATTTGCCACTTTGACAGAACTGCGTGAACACTCTACACACAAACTCCCAACCTCCTCCTCCTGCTGCTTCCGAGTCTGCAAGTAGGTCTCCATCGCAACTGCCCTCCAACC
The DNA here is from genome assembly GCA_020510985.1 of Pholidichthys leucotaenia. NCBI lineage: Eukaryota > Metazoa > Chordata > Actinopteri > Cichliformes > Pholidichthyidae > Pholidichthys > Pholidichthys leucotaenia. The sequence continues at coordinate 405,909,456 of CM035840.1, read as the reverse complement.
CCAAGTTTGTCTGTCAAGTTTACAGTCAAATCACGGAGTCGTCTCACCTCACATGCTAGCTTCCTCCCAATCCTCCTCTTCCCCATGCAATGAGCTGCACTACGACTCACATATATATAGGGAAACAGGTAATTAACAAACACGGGACAGGTGGAGACAATCAAGGGCTAAATGGTATCACCTGAGGATACATAATGACAACAGAGAATGACGCAGGATATCATGCAAGACAAGGGACCACAGAAGACAATAATAAACAACAGAAACCACAACATGGGAACTAGGGAAATGCAGGAGACAATAATGAAAAATAATAATGACAAGTGAAAACGCAGAGAACCCAAAATTAACAAAAAGTGTGGACAAGGTCTAAACCCATGTCCAGATCTGACACACACATTGTATTCTCATTGGTCCACTGTCGGCAGCAGCAGCCCTGGTAAACAGGAAAAGATGCTCAGTGTGCTGGGTACGGGTGAAGGCACGGACGATCTGCTCTTCGGTTTGGTTCATTTTATAGCCAGTCTGGAGAAATGAACAGACAGCAGCTGCTCTAAGCGATCAGATCACGGGATAACTGCCCCTGATCCTCCGCCGAGTGGTGAGAATTACCTCTGCCCCCCCCCCCACATACTAAACTCCTTCCTCTGTGGTTAAATATGATTATTTTTAGAGCAAGAACCTCCCGTTAGTCATGCAAATATAAGTTTTTGTTTGAGGGAGAGAAAAAGTGACTAAATTTTATGTTGCTGTAAAGAGCAAATGAAGTGTCTTCTGAGGTGAACTTTTGTTTATCTGTGATTTTCTATGATGTCTGTGATTTGCAGCTATTTCATGGAAGCAAAATGTCTAATTATGCATTTTTATTGTGCTGGTCCAGGGGTGTCAAACATGTGTCCCGTGGGCCAAAAACTGCCCGCCAGGGGGTCCAAGCGTTTCTCTGAATTTACAGCTTTCTTTCTAGTAAATTTAAGATAAGATAAGATAAGATAAGCCTTTATTAGTCCCACAATGGGGAAATTCCAGGATTGCAACAGCACAGGGATAGCAACACTCAGAGCAGCAATCTAGAAGACAAGAAAAAACAAGAGCAGCGAATATACATATGTACATATAAATATATAAATATATAAACACACAGTGCGGAGCATTGTAGCTAGAGGGAATAAATATATAAATATATAAACACACACAGTGCAGAGCATTGTAGCTAGATGGAATGAACAGCATAACCGTCTACTTAGTTATCCTACATGGTATGATTATGTACCCATACATATTGTCACCCTCCGTAGCGACCGGTATTGTCCTAGTTGTATACCGGAAGGGACCATTGTGTAAGTCTATTGCATCTTTTGCATTCAATACTATTAGGCTGTCACGTTTTTTTGCTATCTCTGCGAGCAGCCCTGCTTAGGTTATACAGTCTGACAGCCATAGGTAGGAAGGACCTGTGAAACCTCTCGGTTGTGCACCTAGGATGATGTAGTCTACTGCTAAATGAGCTCCTCAGTGCGTTCAGTATGTCCTGCATAGGGTGGGACTCGGACTCCAGCAGAGATGACAGTTTAGCCACCATCCTTCTCTCTCCCATCTCCTCCACTGGGTCAAGGCATTGCCCCAGGACAGAGCTAGCTTTCTTGATCAGTTTGTTCAGTCTCTTCCTATCGGCTGCTGTAACGCCACTGCCCCAGCAGACCACTCCAAAAGTGATGGCTGATGCCATCAAATTTCTGACTTTTTCTACTAATTAGAATTATTCACGTAAATTAGAGACATTTTTCTCCTTAAGATGAGACTTTTTTCTCATCAGTTTTCTTCTTTTTTTCTAATGAAAACAGGTAGTGTAGATTTAGATTAAATCCATCAGCAATTACTAATGACACTGTGCAGCCCTGAAGGGGTGTCCCAGTTCACAGGGGTAATTTTCAACCCCTACTCCTTGGCCTTTGATTTCAAGGGCCAAGGGGTGGGGGTGGGCAAAGAGGAAGAGGTACAAATGAGAATTGGGACAGACCCCAAATCTCCCTGTACTTCACTCTCATATTGCAAATATTTTTCTCCACTGTTTTACAGTATTTACTGCTGTTAATAATTAAACAGTGTTTCTCTTGCTATTTTTTATGTCCTGTATGTATAAGGGTCATTTACATTTAAAAAGGTTGTAAATTTAGTTCAAGTAAAATTTAGCATGCAATAGTCAAATTTGATCATATTAAACAATTTTCCAACCACAAAATTGTGGCTAGTAAAAAGGCTGAGTGGCTAATAACTTTGAAAATCACTAGCCACAGTGGCCGGTGAGCAAAAAAGTTAATGTCAAGCCCTGATTACAAGTATTTGTAAAAGTGTCACAAGTATTTGTAAAAGTATCCCATTTGTAGACTTGATGCCACTTGGTCCCGTTAGATACGATTTAATGCTATTTAGCTGTGAGTCTCATTAGTTACTACAAGAATGGCCATTTGTCATAAAATATTTACATAAAAATTATTCAGTTGATTTTGGGGGGCACTTGGTATTCTTTTGGTGTTCCATAAAGATTATTTCATTCATTATTTGGGCATTGGTGTCCTGTTTGAGCCTGTTCAGTGCTGTTTGTTAATCAAACTGAGCACCAATGAAAAATATTTTCCACAATCATTTAAAGAGTTGAAAATCAAACAGCATATAGGCATACAGTAGACGCATACAGGAGAGAATGAGAAATAGATTTTAACTCACTGGCTGTGTCTTTACATAGATCTGGATAAATCTTCATGTTGTAGAGGGTAAAAGGGAAGGATGTGGAGGCGAGGCACGAGCGTAGGTCGACACAGATTCTTTATTGACCCTCTAACAATGTACAGCCTGTGGCCCCCAGCGCAGCCAGCTGGGGCTGAGTCATGCAGAAGAGACCACCCAACTCCCTCTGCATTCCACTTATATAGCTTTAATAGTCATGCATAGAGAGCTGGGCTGGTGCATTATGCGTGTGTGTGCACAAAGGCATTGTGTGACATTAATATAACACTTGTTCATTCATAACAATACATTCACCCCCCTGCCCTTCATGCTGTGGCTTGGAGCAGCAGGGAGCGAAGGCGCATTGTCGTCTGTCAAGTTACTCCTTGGAGGGCTACCCCCTTCAGTTCATCGTCCAGCCCCTCTTCACTCTTCTGGGTGTGAGAGGATGTCCACCCGCTGTGTGTAGTGTCCACCACAATGTCATCAAATCCAGTTTTAATTTAGTGGTTGTAAAATGTAAGATCAAGGCTAGCGCTGCTAAGCGGGTTAGCGCCACATGTCCAGGTATCTTGAGCGCCATCCTGCTGCATCCGGACTTCTTTATAATGTCCAGTTTAGGGGAAGGCCTTGGACTGTTTTTTATCCAAAGCTGGTGTTCAAATTGTAGTTTTCTAAACTTGTTAGCAAGTAAATACTGCTGGATATCCATGCATACCAGTATGTTGAAATGCGCTGATGCAGTGATGTTGTCAAAAGATGGACTGTGATTGGTTAGAGGTTCGTCTCCTTCCTTTTTTTTCTTCAGTGCAAGGAGAGAGTGAATTTTCCATACAACAAATACAAACTGATTTCAGATTGGCTAAATAATTTCAGAAAGTATGCTGGCCTCCTCAGCAACAAAAACACACTAATTTCTGCTTAATGTTCCCACAGTGGCAAGCCCGTTTTTTCCTCCTGTGGACTTCTGACAGGATTCTGGCTACATGTTACAGAATAATGTACATAAAATATAAAATACATTTATTATTATGATGTTTGAATCATTTCTTCTCCTTTTCTTAGCAAATTTCTGAGGAAGCTTTCTTTCTTTCCTTCTTTATTCTTTATTTAATACGAACATAACAAATTACATTAGTACAATCACAAGGAGAGACCAGATGTTTTGCATAGGTGTATATAGCACAAGTGCTAATACTCAACACCAGTCCATAGGTGGCTTATATAGGTCATAAATTAGCCTATGGAGTTTTTGCATATAACGTCAGGGGGCGTGCCGCACTGGCCCAGCCAGAGTGTGCCGCCATATTGGATGGCAAGAAACAACAGCAGCAGCAGGGTGAAACAAACAACATAGCTCACGTGTACCTACAAACTCGGCAAAATGGTGTACTCCTGTTGTTCCCCCTGATAAGGGGATAAGCGGGGAATTAAATGGCCGGTGTGAAATGCAAAAAAAAAAAAAAAAGTTGGATTTTTGAATAATTACCTTCACTGACGTAATCTCTCGCTTTCTCATAACGGGCTGCACGGTGGCGCAGTGGTTTAGCACTGTGGCAGCACAGTTTACCATCGGCCGGGGGATCGCGGGGATCATGAGACCGTGGGCTCGATCCCAGCTCGATCCCAGCCCCCGACCAACAGTGAGCTGTGTGGAGTTTGCATGTTCTCCCCGTGTTGCGTGGGTTTACTCCGGGATTTCTCTGGTTTCCTCCCGCATACCAAAAACATGTAGGTTTAGGGTGCTCGTGCACGCAGCGACCGGCAGCCGGTGGCTTGTCACCAGACTGCAAACCAAATCTACCTACGGGTACAAATAAGTAAAAAAAAAAACAACTTTCTGAGTCGGGTCTGGTTTGGGGGCGCCTCTCTGCTTGCTACAAAGGACAATGCACACATGAAAGGGGAGAAAACTACTGTAAATGTGCATAAAATCAGGTACGTTTTAAATACGTGGAGAGCCTTTAAAAAAAAAAAAAACATGCAGCGCGCTTCACACCTCCGAGTCCGACGAGCTGCTGTTGTTTTCCGACTCGTTCACCAGCGAGGACTTCACATCATCCACATCCCTTTCCGCTGACACGTTTTCCGATATCTTTTCCTCCTGCCCCCCTTCGTCTTTGAAAGATATCATCTCATCGTTTGCCCTCAAATCATCTCCGCTGAGCAGATTACTGGCAGTCATTGTTCTGCTAATTGCTCCAGCTGTGCGCTCTGCTTGTCCGTGGCTGTGGGGGTTACCCCACACCCGCCACCTCCGTTCAACTGAGGCATTTCGGCACACCAGAGGAGCGCACGGGAGCAAGATTAAAAACACTTGTCTGCTGTTATGACTGCTGACAATGACTCCACTGAATCTGACACAGACATCGCAGACACAGTGTCAGAGGCCACAGTGTCAGTTGTTGAAGAGGATGATAGGGATGTTATTATGCCAGACTGTGACTGTGTGTTCTCCTCACTCATTCTGATCACTAAACAGTACAAGTTACGCCTGGGTTGTCACAGTGCAACTGCTGCTCTTGCCATCCAAGATGGTGGCACCTACGGCATGTTTATGTTTACCCCCGCAAGTCACGTGAATTTTATGAGCCTACGCAAAAACTCCATACATACAAAATTTATAAGCTAATTAAAATTACAAATACATTACAAATTATAAATAGAGCAAGAGATCCATGATCACAACAAACACAACAATTCAGACTAGACATGCACACATTGCTGGTGGGATTTTAGCCAATCTTTAACGCCTCTGTTGAAGAGGTTGGCATTTGTCTCCAATTTTAAGTGAGTTGGCAGAGAGTTCCATAAGTTTGCCCCTTTTATGGAGAAAGCAGACTGACCAAATGAAGTTCTAGACATGGTGACAATGCAGTCACCGTTGATGGAAGCTTGTGTGCTTGCTCTGCTAGAGCTCGAGCGTCTAGCCACCAAACCAGAAAAACGAGGTGAGACAAGATTGTATAGACATTTAAAAACCAGTCTGATATTACAGAAGATAATAAAATTTTCAAAAGTAAAAAGATTGTGCTTGACTAAAATACCAGTGATGCCACCGCATTGGTTTGCGGTCCAAGATTTTTATAGCCTGTTTATATATTGCAGTTATGGGTTTTAGTGTAATTTGAGATGTTTGTGACCAAGATGTGATACAATATGACAGATGTGAAAGAATCATCACGTGCATATATGTATGAGCAGTTCTGAATGACAAATCCCTTTTAATGAGACGGAAGCAATTTAAATTGGGTTTGACCTTCTTACAAATGTAATGCACCTGCTTGTCGAATCGCAGGTTCCTGTCTAGAATGATCCCTAAATACTTGACCTCATTCACTTCAGTAAGCGCCTCATTTCCAATTTTAACATCAAAAACATCATTCATGGGCCTGTTTCTAATAGAGATACACATAGCAACAGTTTTTTTGACATTCAAGGTTAAATGCGACAACACAAGCCATTTAGAGATGTTCTGTAAAACCTGGGTCAGGTGCTCAGCTGCCATGCTAGCCGTTTTGGCAGACAGATAGATTACGGTGTCATCAGCATACATCTGGCAGTTGGCACCTGAGCAACTATCGGGCAAGTCGTTGATGTATATTGTGAACAACAATGGCCCTAGTATAGATCCTTGTGGTACTCCCATGTTATTGGTGAGCAACCCAGATTTCTCCCCATTAACCTTGACACATTGTTCTCTCCCCTCCAGGTATGACCTAAACCACTGTATTGCCTCAGTTGAAATCTTGAGGTCTTTTAACTTCGACAATAGGACAGTGTGGTTTACCGTGTCAAAGGCCTTTTTTAGATCCAGAAACACGGTCCCCACAACATGCCCCTTAACCAATAAAGCCTTGACCTTCTCAATAAAATAACAGTTAGCTGTTTCTGTGGAATACTTAGGTCCGCCTCCCTTGCCTCCTCCTAGAGCCGCCACTGTTCACCCCCCACCCCACCCCCACCAGAACTGGTGATTACTAGGCCCAACCACATACCACAAGGGTAATAGTGGCTAACACTACATTATCAGAATAAATCCTGTGATAAAAAGACTTGCAGGTTGAAGGACAGGCCCAATTGTATGCATGGTGGCTCGGGATAATGACTGAAACTGCATCAGTCCTTAAAAGCAGTTTAATGGTAAAACCCATCTTAATTTGGGTTGTTTTCAAAGTTGTTTGTTAAAAAATGCTAACTAGCCTGGAGGATAACATCAGTTAAGTCAGAGTGTTGTGATGGCACTTTATTGTGAAGTGCAGTGTGTGACGTGCACTTCCAATCATGTCACCGCACTGGCCTATATAAGGGATGGGTGCCATCTTACGGCCTCTTTGCCGGATGCCTGCGCTGGTGCATACTGTGTACTGCTTGTACATAGGTCATCAATAAAGCTGTGTTCGCCAACCATCATCTTGCCTCATCCTTCACCCAGTTATTTTCCATACATAACACAGAGAGTCCTGATTGGCTCATACACTACCCATGTGCCAGCACCACGAATAGTTACATCATCAAAAACGTGCCTTCTCAACTTGTCTTTTTGCAGGGGGTGGGGCTTAAGTGAAACTTTGCAACAAAAAAACAGATAGGAGACATTTCATCGATTTCGCATTTGATACGGCTTGTAAGTCATAAAAACATGTTACAGACATGTTAAGAAAAAAAACCACTCAATTTTTGGTGGAGTGTCACTTTAACAAAATAACTCGAGAAAGAAATGACATTTATCTGTGTTGTCCTATTCAAATGATCGGAGGTGCATTATCTATGGTGACCTCTGATCATGATGGTTTGTTAAAGATGGATTTTGCACTGGCAAAAGCAGGCATTAATCAAAGTTGATGCCCAGTTATTTTAGAGAGGACAAATGGAGAAGAGATGATGGTGGGCTGAAAAACTGAGCTGAATGGTTTAAACATAGTGTGCATGGATGCAACACGCAGACATGAATGCGTTTGAAACTTGAGGAAAAGAGGACAATCCAAGTGCAAATTTTCAAGAACTCACACACTATTTTTTTTACCCTTCACTGAAGGGTATTAGCTTCACCCCACCGGGCAGATGGGCATCGATGCCGTCAACACCTACCTTTTGAACGCGATAACTACAGAAAGCAATGGCGTAGGCATTTCAAATTGATACCATAGGTGTATCTATGGACGCATTCACATGACCACTGTTTGGTCTGAACCATAGGAACTCTGCTCCGCTTCCCCAGATAGTTCGGTTTGTTTGGTGCAGTCTGAACGTGCATTCGAACTCTGGTGCTCACCAAACAAGCAAACTCTGGTCTGCCTGAAAATGGGGGTCTTGGTTCACTTGCAAGTGAACTGAGACTACTTTGCTTGCAATGTGAATGCAAACGGACTATCCAACGGACCAAAGGGTGGAAGTGCCCCTCGGCGTTTGTGTAACCATCGCAACACGTAGTCTAAGAAGAGGAAGTGACGTTTACTGTAGTGCATTTTGGGTAGAAAATAGCAATAAAGACAACTGTGCCAATCTGAGAAATCCTTTTACCGGAGAAAGCCAAGGAGAAAAGTTAAAAAATGTCTTGTTTGTGGCGGACAAACAACCTGGCTGAAGGGATGGTCCTGGCCACTCGATGAGCCGGATTTTTCTTCTTCGTCGAGATTTTTTCTTCTTGGTCAGTGTTGGTTTCAGCTACAGCGTTACGACCCAAGCACTGGGTTCTGTCCGCGCTCGAGCTAAGCTCTACTCGCTGCCGGCCTTGACAGCTGTGGGTTGAGTTCTGGCCTCACCGAGCTCTTATTCTGAAAGTGCTCGGTGGGGCTTCCGCCTGTCAAGGCTGGTCAGCTGTTTGTCATTACTGCTCGTTAGTGCTCACCTTTATTAAGCGGGCACTAGCGGCAGTAAGGTTGCAGGAGTATTGTCAGACGTTGTCAACACTTTGTCAGATTGTCAGATATTGCCAACTATCCTTGTCAGAGCGTCGTTTGACCTTCATGTCAGGTTCGTTGTCTCATGCTATGTCACAGTTTAGCTCGTAGTGGCTGGGGTTAGCCCTGCGAGCCCTTGTATTGATTTCAGAATCAGAATCAGAATCAGATTTATTGCCAAGCACATTTACAAGTAAACAAGTAAACATACGAAGAATTTGACTTGACATTGGGTGCGCACGAAAGGCACATCCCAATGACGCGGCAGCCATGAAAGGCGCCTGTCATATGGGGGGGGGGGGTGAAGAGGGGGGAGAGGGGGAAGGATGGGGAAAAACACAATAGGAGAGAGAAAAAAGCATTGTTGATCAAAATAGAGCTCATTTTGTGACCAAAATTTTGATTACAAGAAAAAAACTCTCAAATGCACAATTAGCAGACAATAGATCACACAATGACAAAGCAGTAGTTGAGAGAGTCAGTGTATTGTGAATATATATCAGTAATTGTGTCAGTAGTGTAATGTTGAATGCAAGTGTAGGTGTGTCAATTGCTAGTGAACAGCAGAGGGCACCTCCTGGCAGTGGATAGATGTTAAAGTCATGTGATCTAAACAGTCTAGAGTCTCTCGCTCTGCTTGCAGATGGTAAATTGTCACATGGTGCACTGTCCTTGAACGTTCATCTGTTGAAACAATAACAACTGTGTCTTTGTTTGGGTTAGCAGGCAGAGCCGCTCCTTTCGCTTATCTTCGTCAGGAGGAATGTAAACACGGGGCACCAAAGACAAGGTCAAATCAAATCAGCACAGTGCACTCAGAGAATAGAATTTTTCCTCACCCGTGCAATTCTGTGCTTTCATAATTTCCATGTGCAGGCTTAAACTTTTTTCCATGGAGAGCACAGGGCTCCAGATGTATTCCTCCACTGAATCACTGTCATTCAGTTCACCGTTTGCCGCTGCTCGTGCCCTCCCCAACTGGTCGAATTTGATGAAGGAGCTTGCCGGGTCCGCTTTGATCAGCTCTCTCACCTTCCTTCAATTTCTGATGCATCAGGGAACTTCACAGCCAAAAATAGAAGTCCTGAGATCATAACCAATAATGTTTCCACAGACGCATGAATTCCAATGTCCATGAGTCTCCTCGCAGGTTCCAATTCTTGGGCTCCCCCTTGGCCCTATTCTTGTTGAAAAATAGTGACAATAGCACATTTAAGCCGCTTCCAAATCCATAATTTCCGTTTAGATTAAGATTCAGCAGAAGAAGAGCGACTAAACACAGACAAAAACACAACATTGCAAAGCTGGGAATAGGTCAGGAAGGCAGACGAGAGGAGGGAAGAAAAATGCAACTGCTCTCTCTCAAGGCAAGAAGAAGAAAAAAATTTATGTGTGTTTTTGCCGAGAGCGGCTCACAGTCTTGTTGTGTCTCATTGTGTTAATAAACCATCACCGCAAAACTCACTGGTGGACTCTCGGCGTCTTATGGTGATCCGCGAGGGTCACCGCATGACAGTATACTCCTGCCAGGACGTCTGTACGGAGACGCCACACCGAGACGCCTTTTTCACCGTGAGTTTTTGCAGTAATTGGACAATTGTTCTTCCCTGTCTGGGTGTCAACGTCTGGGAGAACGCCGTCATCCAGGGGCCGCGGTCGGCGCCTGGGCAAAGAGCTAGCGGAGGCTCTGGAGTACGTGGATGGGACTCTATTCACCGCTACGCTGTACGACACTCCCAGCGACATACGCTGGCACCTAGACTGCGCTGAGGATCTCCTAGACAACCTTCCCCTCCATTACGATGATCACCCGGAGGTGATTATGAGGAGGGAAGAACTCGCTACGCAGCGCGAGATACTTCGTGGGCTGGAGGAGGAAGAAAGCAGGAAGCAGAGGAAGAGGCACCCTCGCTCCCCGCGTTGGAGTCCCGTTCCTGTCCCGGAGCTGGACCAGGAGTTCACGCCATCTGGGGGCCGACGACAACGTCGGCGCAACGGCCCAGGTAATCCTCAGCAGAATCCCCGGCTGGACCTGCTGCCAGCGAAGCCCGTCAGCGAACCGCTGAGAGTGGCCCCACCTCGTCCTTCCTGGGGGCCCTCTGTTGCCATCCAGCGGGGAGAAGGAGGAACAACGTCCCCTACAGCAGGAACCATCGCTTCACTGGGAGGAAGGCAAGTGCATGATAATTTGTTACATCATAATTATAATCTGCCTTGTCTGACTCCTGGGGGCGGAGTTCGGGGTTCGCAGCCCCCCGAGCTCCCTCCACCTGCTGTAGAGAAATTAACTAAACCTGCTGCCTCTGTGTCCCCCCCTGTTGAGCGGTCCGCAACGCCAGGCCAACATCGTCGGATGAAGAGGGGGCCTGCAGTGCTGGAAAGCCTGGATCTGGCCCTGCAGCCACGTCGTGGATGGAGGAGAAGAGCGGACTGTGGCCCAGAACCTGAGCCGACTATGAAGCATCCCCGGGTCTCCTCGCCGGAGCGGTCTGAGCCAGTGGGTTGAGGGTCCCCTGCCCCCACGCCAGACGGGTTATCAGCGTGGACAGCAGCGCGGGAGGAACCTCAGGCTGCAGATGACATCCTGCCAGCTGCGGAGCCCGACGCAGCTGAGTTCGAGCCTGCTGACGAGAGTCGCCGCCCTGAACTTGGATCGTCGGAGTCCTGGGTGGCAGCAGAACCCGAGTGCAGGCAAGTGCTCCCTCTTGTGTCTCTGTCCCCTGCGTTGGAGCATTTTTGCCTGCCTCTCGGGAAGGCGAGTGAGGAGCAGCCGTCTGCTGCGCCCGAGCTCGTCTCGCTGGGTTCTGTTGCTACCGGTGATTCTGATCCCGGTTTTCTTGTTTCTGAGCCTTGTTGCAGTGTCACCGGCATGGAACGAGTCGGAGTCACTGGGTTGGAGGTCCCAGGTTCGGGGGTGGAGATCGTCAGCGGAGCTGCGCTGGCCCAATCGGGGTCCGACGTGGGTGCACCAGGGGCTCGATCGGGGTCCACCGCGGGTGCGGTTCTGGCCCAATCGGTGCCCGACGTGGGTGCAGCTGGGACCCAATCGGGGTCCAGCGGAGGTGCAGCGCCAGCGTGGTCCGTGTACGGGGGAGGAGCTGCAGACCTTTCGCCGTCGAACGGATTACAGGCTCATCCTGGCCATCTGTCCCCTCTACTGAGTCACCGCCCCTGTGCATCACCGCCGGGGGCCGTGGGGGCTCCTGCTCGCTCGCCCCGGCTCTCCCGAGTTTTGTCCTCGTCAGGGAGGCCACCACGGCCTGTTTTTCCCCGGGACTGGTGGCTGAATGACACGGGTCGGCCGCCTGAGGGACTGTTTCACCGGTTCGGCGCCTCGGGTCGCCCACCCGATGTGTTGTGTGTGTCTTCGGGCGACCTGGTTCGACCACCAGAGGAGCGGACGTGCTGGGCGTTGGACTGTGGTGAGCCGCCTGGTCATGGTCCGTATCCTATGACCTCCCGCCGGCTGTTGGACGCGGGGAGACCACCTGAACTGTTCCTGTGGCGCTTGGTCTCCGCCGGTCAGCATAAACTGTCGGGGGGTAGTGGTTTTTCTGGGTTGATCTGTCACAGTAATTGTTCTGGGTTTTTTTCTCGTCCTTGCTGTCCTGTGTATTTTGTGCTTGGTTATGCCTTGCAGTTGCCCTAGCATGTATTATGTTCTACTGTTGCCTTGTTTTTCTCTGTGTATTTTGTCTGATTTTGAATATTTGGTATTTTGTCATAGTCTTGTGTTTAGTATGTCTGACCCAGTAGTTCTGGTTTTTCGTTTTCTCCATGTGCATTTTTTGATTTAATCTGAGTAGTTATTCTTGTCATTGTCCTGTATGTCGTTATTCTTGTCACTGTTTTGTTTCTGGGTTTGGTCTCTCTCCCTCCGCACCTACCCCCAGCCACCCACCCTGGGGGATGGGGGGGGGCAGGGTGGTCCTTGGGGCATTCTGAGCCCGCCCTCGGAGGGAGGGTACTGTTACGACCTGAGCGCTGGGTTCTGTCCGCGCTTGGGCTAAGCTCTACTCGCTGCCGGCCTTGACAGCTGTGGGTTGTATTCTGGCCTCACCGGGCTCTTATTCTGAAAGTGCTCGGTGGGGCTTCCGCCTGTCAAGGCTGGTCAGCTGTTTGTCATTACTGCTCGTTAGTGCTCGCCTTTATTAAGCGGGCACTAGCGGCAGTAAGGTTGCAGGAGTATTGTCAGACTTTGTCAACACTTTGTCAGATTGTCAGATATTGCCAACTATCCTTGTCAGAGCGTTGTTTGACCATGTCAGGTTCGTTGTCTCATGCTATGTCACAGTTTAGCTTGTAGTGGCTGGGGTTAGCCCTACGAGCCCTTGTATTGATTTATGTGTGTTTTTGCTGAGAGCGGCTCACAGTCTTGTCCTGTCTCATTGTGTTAATAAACCATCACCGCAAAACTCACTGGTGGACTCTTGGCGTCTTATGGTGATCCGCGAGGGTCACCGCATGACATACAGCACCCCAAACGAGCAGTTGCTGTAACTGCGTGACGTTGTCCAGGCAGTTTGGTCTACTGCAGTGTGAATGCAAACCAAACCAAACAAAGGTGTGAAAATTCTCGGCATTCCTGGCTCAATCGAACCAAGACCCCCAGGCTATCCTGGTGAGAATGCAGCCTATGAAAACTCTCTCTCTCTGAGTTTGAATTTGGGTGACCGCTGACCTTTAGGTCAAGGTGAGAGGTCAGTTTTCCCAATTTTAACCTGTTTAATATAAATGGATTAAACTCATCTTTGTAGCAACATAATAAATAGTGCAGCTGCCATTGTAAACTGAAGAAAATTAAAAGGGAGAAAAATCTGATTTTGTTCCACTCTCTCAGATGTTATGATATTCTCATAAAGAATACACTTCCTCTGATTCATCCATAGTGTGAAGTCTGGTTAAATCACTTATCATAATAGTCCAACAGTCCCTCCCATACTATGGGTCCATCAGAACAAGTTTGCTGATCAGACACTGGCCTGTTTTCTCATTGGTCCCTCGCTTCTAATAGGATCCCAGGGACTCTGTTGAGGGATTATGGTCCCAAATTCTCGACTTTGGACACTCGTCTGTGTCCTCCAACCATGGATACCGCGGTCTAGGGGGGTGCCACACAAAACAGACCCAGAGGGGTGCCATCAAAAGATTGCGTCACATCAAGAGGAAGAAATCACTGGTTTCAGCTTGAAGGAAGACGCAGAGGGGGTGTAACCCACTGCTTAAGGAGAGACTTGTTATCTCTGGGAAAAGTGAATATCTGTTTTCTTCAATTCTTCATTAATCATCACCTTTCCCACAATTTCCCCATTTTCACTGATTTGGATTAAGAAGAATCTCTTTTGGAACTTTATAGCAACCAAGTGAAAGTTTTTTTGGGATTATCCTCTGAGGCTAACATTGTCCTTCACCATCACAAGGATCTACCTGCTTATCCCCTCCACCTGGAACAAATTAGAAGAGCTCAACCTGCTAATAGCTTACCAAACCCCAAACACAGGGACTACCCAGACCACTGACTATTCCATCAACGCCATTCTACAATACTGAGATCACCACCTCTTTCGATGCAGCTGGCCACCTCTGGATAGACTCCATTTCTGAGTTATTCCCCATCTCCATTACTCTCTTGTCCTTGAGCCATGGTGCTGCTGAAGATGAAGTTCACCCAGCAGCGACGAGTGCGTCTGGCACAGGGCCTGTGGCTGATGTCCTGGTTTGCAGTGATGTGTGGGGCCTTCGTTTTTTGTCTGGGGATTTACCTTAAGACAGAGCTGCTGCGTAGGGATGAGGTAGGTAAAGAGAGAAAGTTATATTCTCATGGATGCAAATACACACATGCTAATGGAGTGTTAACTGGAAGGCCAAGTGGAGCTGAAATATAAAAACACTGAATGAATCCAGCAAATATGGGATTATAGCAGACTCTTTCCATTTGCTTGTGGCTGTTTATTGAGTCTGCTGTGCTGCCGCTGGTGTCTCTTTTATTTGAATTCAGATCAGCAGTTTTATCCTATAACGCAAACACCAAAGACAAAATAGAAGTGTAAACAGGCACATTCTTGAATGTTAATTCATGTGGGCGCAGGATGTATATCCCTTTGAAACATCTGCACCTATCCTCTAAAAGCATTGGTGTCAGGTTTGTGTTGAATAATGTTGCCCTGTAGGTGAAGATCATGACCTCTGCTAATCTTCTGGGTGTGTGGGTCATTGATTGATTTGGAAGGGCTAGGAAAAGAGATACCTAGAATTTACATGGCAAAGCTACAAGCCTTAAATGGATACATATATTCAATTATAATCCATTATGAAATATTTATATATAATGGGAAAGAATGTAGTGGAGAAGACATTGTTTTTCAGTATAGAAATGGTTTCACTGTGATGAATTTTATGCCAAGAAGCTCTAGGATTTTTACAGTGATTCATGTGAGCATGGTCCTCCTTTATAATAGGCTGTCAAACACAAAGTTTATGGGGTTTGTTTTGCACTTTATTACTCTTCATCACTGGCAAAGCAGATTATTCCACAGAGTGTAAATTACTTCTGGAGTTTTGTTATAAATGCCAGCTGGCTAGACAGATAATACAGAACAATATTAGAAGGCAGTCATACTGGTCTTCAAAGTTTATTTTAAATAATAATTTTAAAACAACGCACTGCCAGGTTTTCAAAAACTAAAGGAATAATAACCAGATTCTATAATTGGCTTTTGCCTTAATGGGGGACTGAATGAAATTTGTAATGACATTACCATATCAGTAGGTAATTATTTCCCTGCCAAGGTCATTTTCTGAAGTGATAACTAATTGAAAGCGGGGTTATTACATGCTGAAGTGGATGGAGAAAATGACAAAGTGATTGATTATCTCTGACTCTGCTCCTCTTCTCTTGAGGTGATGGAGAACACAGAGATCCACGTGGTGCCCAATATCCTGATGATGGTGGGTCTGGCCTCCATCGGTACCAACTGGGTTGCCACCCGCGTGTGTCAGGACTCCCTGGACGCCAGCCGCTTCCCTCGGTGGAAAGTCCTCCTGATGGCCTGGTTTGCAGCGGCTGTGCTGCTCTGTTGTCTGTTGCTGGCTGTGGTGGTTCTCAGCTATGCCCTGCAGGGACGCCTGGAGGAGTCCCTGAAGGTGTGAAAGGGGAACGGAAGTTTGCTGGTGATATGTGAGGGGATGAAGTTGATGGATGCCAAAGAGCCATCACTGGCAAAGCAGTGATGAAGTTCAAGTTTTCTTTAGTGGATGCACAGCTTATTTTATAGATAATGTTTTAAGCATTTCTAAACCCTGTTGTGAGCATATTTTAATTATAATTTAACGTGTGCATGTTTTAATCATCAGATACAGTTGCACTCAAAATTACTCAACTCCCATTGTAAATATATATAAAAAATTTTTAAAAAGTTGTTTCTTGTTTTTTCACAAACAGCTGAAAGTTTGTCAATTCTGAAATAACTTGCAGTGGGGGGTGAATAATTTCAAGTGTAGCTGTACATAATAACTCAGGTGGTCTCAGGTGTTCGAGAAAAGTTTTTTCCTCATAAATTTGCAACATTTCTCAATTTTTTTTCTTAAACAAGAGAACATTTTAACTTTTTATTTCAAAATCTGCATTAAAAATATTTTTTAAACCGTAAATTTGCAACTTTTTCCATGTATTTTTTTCTAGCAAATTAAAGATGTTTTTTCCTCATAAATTCGCACAAATCCCCATCTTTTTGTTTTTATTAATTTACATGTTTTTATTTGGAAATCTATACTTTTTGGACATAAAGCTCCAGAAAGGGACCACTACAAAAATCTTTCCTAAACTTAAATATTGAAGTGTTTAAGAATGAACGTGGACTTGTTTTCTTTGCATTATTTGATGTAAAAGCACATCAAGCATCATCTTTCTTGTTTTTTTGGCCAGTTGTCATTTTCTGCAAATAAATGCTCTAAATGATGATATTTTGACTTGGAATTTGGGTGAGTAGTTTTCAGTAGGTTAGAGAATAACACCAAATTGTTCATTTTACTCAAACACATACGTATAAATAGTTTTAAAAAAAGTGATAATTTTGCAGGGTTCTCTTTGGGCTCTTAATTTTTTTCCCCCGGAGATTATATGCGGCTTTTTTTCTTGAAAAATGGTGTATTTTAAATGTTCAAACTTTTCTCATAAATGTGTAATTTTTTTTTGTTGTCAGGGAGCACCTGGTTGGTTATGGGGCAAAGGATGCAGATAAGAAGGCTGTCTTATGATGCAAACACAGCTAAACTATTTTTCCAGATTTATCCAGATGTCAGAAAATGTGTGTATGAAAGTGTTTTATGGTGAAAGATCAGAACTCCTGTCTTTTTCAGATCCTTCACCAGATGACGACTCTGAGTGGTAAAGGAATTAATTTATCTGCAGGTTAAAGTTACCAGCTATCCAGGCATCATTATTAGAATAACATTCAGTTTACACCAGAAGCCTATGTACATGTATTCTAATAGACACCAAGAACCACTGTATTAAAACCATTCTCATCTACTAAACTGACTATTTCTTCTACTACACATTTTTCCCCCTCAGGTGGGCCTGAGAAATGGTATCCGCTTCTACAAGGACACAGACGTTCCGGGTCGCTGCTTTCAAAAAGAGACCATTGATCATCTTCAGATGGAGTTTCGCTGCTGTGGAAACAACAACTTTAAGGACTGGTTTGAGGTCCAGTGGGTTAGCAACAGATATCTGGACTTCACTTCAAAGGACGTCAAAGAGTGAGTTAATGACAGCAAAGTGAAGTGGGAAGCTGAAAAAAGGCAAACTGGATGAATGAGGGTTGTACACTAAATAAAATAGAGGGAAATAAACGTCTACCTAAGTGGCAGATGAGTAGACTTCACAGCCAAAAAGGTCAATCGTTGCAAAGAAATGAGAGGCAGGGAGCGAGGGAGGAACATAACTTGAAGTATAGAAGAAAAGAGTATTAAAAATAGTGCTGGCCTTTACATTTGAGGAGAACAACAGATATGGATGGAAAGGTTTGCCATAAAGCAAGCAGAGAAAGGTTGGTCAAAGATGATAAAGTGAAAAGAAATGAGCAAGCAGAAAGGTTGTGACAAGATGACACTTGTGCAGAGGCATGGTTCATTTCTTAGACAGGGTGCATTGAGCTACACGTCAATGCCTTTCACTGGTCTCAACAATCTTTTACCTCCCATAAGACCAACAGACCAATTTACCACCCATCTTCTCTTATTCTGTCTCCAGTCGGATCCGGAGTAACGTTGATGGCCGTTATCTGCTGGACGGCGTTCCTTTCAGCTGCTGCAACCCTGCATCTCCTCGACCCTGCCTGCAGTACCACCTGACCGACAACAGCGCCCACTACAACTATGATTACCAATCAGAGGAGCTCAACCTCTACAACCGAGGCTGCAGGCAGGCTCTGACCGACTACTACATGGACCTAATGAACTCAACAGGTCCAGGTGTGCTGTCAGTCATCCTAATCCAGGTGGGCATCTAGACTCCAGGTTTTCTCTAACTGTGGAGGAGAAACATGGTCATATCTTCTCGTGCATGCTAGAAATAGTTTATGAAGTTATAGTTTAAATTATTCAGTCCTGTCTGGAACAAGAGAACTGAATTTTAAAAGAGAGCTGTCGTGCAAGGCTCAGGCTGTCATGGCAACCAACACAGCACAAACCTCACACATTCTTTTCTTTTCCTCACTTTTAATTAAACTTTCATTGCTTTGGAAAATAACAGTATTGATGGCACATAACAGACCTGCATGCCACCCACACAGCTAATCTGAGAGTTTGTACTTCAAAATGCATCAGATCATCTTTTTTTCAACTTCACTTTAACAGGGAAACATATCTGCTTCATTACAGGTATGGATTTCAAACAATCCAATTCAATTCAATTTTATTTTATTTATATAGCGCCATTTCACAACAACAGTCATCTCATAGCACTTTCAACTGTAGGGGAAACCCCCACAATTGCAGAAAGACCCCAGCAATCAGGCGATCCCCTGTGAGCAAGCACTTGGCGACAGTGGAGAGGAAAAACTCCCATTTAGCAGGAAAAAACCTCCAGCAAAGCCAGGCTCAGGGAAGGGCAGTCATCTGCTGCAACTGGCTAGGGGGTGAGGGGATAGAGAAGAAAAAGAAAAGGACAGATATGTGGAGAGTAAACAGCATGACCGGGACTCAATCTATGGGAGAGAACAAACAGATGTGAATGACCAGCAAAAATGTTTCATTGAGAGTAAAGGAAGGAGTGAAGCCCAGTGCATTGTTGGAGGTCCCCCGGCTGTCTACACCTATTAGCAGCATAAGTAAGGGAGGGTTCAGGGTCACCTGATCCTACCCTAACTATAGGCTATATCAAAAGGGAAGGTTTTAACCCTATTCTTAAAGACAGAGATTGAGTCTGACACCCATATCTAGATTGGCAGCTGGTTCCATAGGAGAGGAGCTTGATAACTGAAGACTCTGCCTCCCATTGTACTTTTGGAGATTCTAGGTATTACAAGTAATCCTGCATTTTGGGAGCGTAGTGCTCTGTTGGGATGACAAGGTATGATCAGATCTTTTAAATATAAAGGAGCCTGATTATTTAGAGCTTTGTAAGTGCGAAGAAGGATTTTAAACTTACAGTAATTCTAAATTCTATGGGAAGCCATTGAAGGGAGGCCAGAATCAGAGAGATGTGATCTCTCTTTCTAGTACCTGTTAAAACTCTTGCTGCAGCATTTTGTATCAGCTGAAGACTTTTAAAAGATGTTTTAGGACAGCGTGATATTAAAGAGTTACATTACTAACAAAAGCTAACAAAAGCATGGATTAGTTTCTCAGGTCTTCAAAATGAAACGTCTCTTGGAGATAAACACGCTACTCTCATTGAGTATTTAAGCATCCTGCTTGTCAGACTTTGTCACACTTATGATCAAACAATGCACATTCTCAGGTGGTAGTTTGTTGTCACTCTGAGACAAGAAACAACAATATGAAAACCTGAATTTAAAAAAAAGTACAAACACTCAGAGACTGCAAATCTTCACCTAGATGTTCATTTCTGCTGTATACTGTTGTGTATGTAAATAGGCTGTATTACAAAGATGGCGGCCAGGTTGGTCATGGGCTAGACCGGGGTGGCTTACTACCGGTTTCTGGTGGTGACGCCGCCCGAGGTATAAAGGAAGTGGGTGGAAGAGGCTCTGCCTCTTTCATTGTGGGAGCCACCTGGCAAGCAGGCGAGTGCCGTAAGCCTCTTTATGTATATGACGCACTCTGTATAATAAAGCTCCGTAAACTACAGTGACCATGTGTTTGCTTTACCCAACTATGGACACAACATTTGGCGACGAGGTAAAAGCGGGAATGGATACGTTTATTGCTGAGTTTCGGCCATTTCTGGAGGCCCCAGGCAGGCCACCTGTGCCGTGGCCTCGTTGGTTCACTGCTTTTACCAACTCCCTCGTGGTTTTGAACCTCAGCGAGCGTGAGAGGATTCGCGCAAGGGCTGTGTTAGGGGCAGAGCCCTAAGGGGCAGAGAGTGTTGGAGAGCCTGGGAGGGGCTGATAGTTTCGATGGCGTGGTGGAGTTGATGGCGTGCCATTTTCATGTTCAGGAGAGTGTCACAGTCTGGTGCACCCAGTTTCGACAGCACCGCCAGCGTTTGGGAGAGCCAGTGACGACGTTCGTTGACAAGCTCTGAAGGCTGGTGAGGGGGTGTGATTTCAGACGCCTGGAGGAGGAGATGAGTTGGGACCAACTAGCGGAGCATGTTTGCAGTGAAGCAGTCTGGTCCAGACTGTTGGAGTATCCAGGAGAGTTGACGTTGGCCACAGCTATCGAGCTCGCCCAGCGGTTTGAGGCAGCAGAGATCATCGTGAGAGACCTTCCTGAAGGGGCTTTTCTGGTTGAGGATGAGTCTTGCGCTAAGGCACTGAGTTGGGACCCTGATGATGGTGATGCTGGAGAAGACATGTATGCCTCCGTGGTGAAGATAAGGTCCGCCCCAGGTATGCCACGTTGTTACGGTTGTGGGTCCCCTGTTCACCGCTATAAGGCCAGTGTGTGCCCAGTGAAAGGAAAGCGTTGTGACAAGTGTGGTTTGCGGGACCACTTTGCCAGGGCGTGCACTAACTTCGAACGCAGGAGCCGTAGGAAGGAACCAGGTGCTGCGCAGAAGACTCTGACTATTGTACACACGGTCTCCCCGGAGACAACGGGGAGGATTGGTTGTGATGTAATGCTTGACGGTGTTGTGGTTCCACTGTTGGTGGACACTGGAGCTGTTATTTCGGTGTTGAACCTGGTGACCCTGAACAGTTTGTTTCCCCACCGGCA
Source organism: Pholidichthys leucotaenia (assembly GCA_020510985.1). NCBI lineage: Eukaryota > Metazoa > Chordata > Actinopteri > Cichliformes > Pholidichthyidae > Pholidichthys > Pholidichthys leucotaenia. Next base: position 405,888,481 of record CM035840.1, on the reverse strand, counting down.
GATTAAACAACAAGAGAGAGACTATTATGGCTATGGACTGAACAGACTGGCAGTTGTGGGCTTTGTGGAAGTGGAAGCCCATTACAAGTTTGTTGTGGTGCCCCGGGCCCACATTCATGTCACCGCTGCTGGGGTTAGCATCATAGGGTGTAATCTCTCTTATAGCCTGGGTTTTTCAATTGCTAATGTGTCAGGTGAGGAGTGGTCGGGCTGCGGACTGTGGAGCCGGCCAACTCCACTGGTGGATGGCGTGGAGGTGAGGGAATCAGACTGGCTGGACATGTGTAATAAGGGAGAGCACGTTGGGCGCTGTGCGAGGCTGCCATGGGTTGGACCTGGTGTCGGTCTGCCTGATGCCCAAGTTGAGGGTGAGGGATGGCACGACGGGACCCCGGAGGGGGCCTGTAAGGACGAGGCGCACACACTGGATCCAGAAGGGGCGGGACCAGAGACCAGGTTGATACATCGCTCAGGAAGACGGTCTACCATGGGTAACACGGACCGGGCCTACAAGTGGACCAGATTGTTGATGGAGACCAATCAGACCCAACATCACCGGAGGAGGAAGACGTGGGCTTCCCTGCGGGTTGGCGACATGGTGTGACCCAGGGTTGAGGCCTGGATGAGAGGTGATCACGGCTCGCACGAGCGGCGCAATGAGAGGAGACAGTTCCAGGTGGAGGCTGCTTGGAGTGACGGGTATCTGCGCTTGTCTGACCAGACCTGGAGGCATCCGAACGAGTTGCACCGAGTGGAGGAGAAGAAGCGGCGCAGTGGGAGCCCTGAGGTCAAGAGACAGAGGTGACTGGAGAAGGACCCGTCTAAGGACTGAGAGTATTATGTCTTTATTTTCTGTTTGTGTGCGTTTACTCTAGTCCTGATATGCTCGTTTTACTGCTGGTATGGTACCCCGATCTAAATTAAAAAAAAGAGAGAAAAGTGAGAAGTAGGATGTTTTGTGGCACATAGGAATTAAATTTTAGTTTAAGGGGCCTTAATTGTAGCTGTGGGATTGTTATTGGCTCAAAGACGGTAGTTTAATGGAATTGAATTTTATTAGTGTGTTAATTTTATACCCAAGTTTGGGGTGGTGGGGTGTGTTTATCCCGTTTGAGGTGTTTGCTTATACACATTTACATACCAAACGTTTAAAATATTGTGATGCACCCGTTGTGGGGGTAAGTGTTGGGGGGGGGGCGCACCAGTAGTTGTTATGTGTTTTGTAGTTTTGTATGTTTTATGTGGAGCTGTTCTGGGATTATTTCATTTTAGTTACACGGCTTTGTTTGTACGATTGGTGGTAGAATAATCCGCCCAGCCGTGTGGGGGTGCTGGCAGTTTACCTGCCCCCCCAGCTTAGTCGTGTGCATGGATAGGTTGTTTATTTGTTTCTGTAATTGTTTTGCTTTAGTGTGTGAGTCAGGAAGTAAACTGGGGAGGGCTATCGGTGCGCTTGGCATTTTTTTGAAGGGGGGGGGGGGAGAATGTTGTGTATGTAAATAGGCTGTATTACAAAGATGGCGGCCGTGTTGGTCATGGGCTAGACCGGGGTGGCTTACTACCGGTTTCCAGTGGTGACGCCGTCCGAGGTATAAAGGAAGTGGGCGGAAGAGGCTCGGCCTCTTTCGTCGTGGGAGCCACCTGGCAAGCAGGCAAGTGCCGTAAGCCTCTTTATGTATATGACGCACTCTGTATTATAAAGCTCTGTAAACTACAGTGACCGTGTGTTTGCTATACCCGGCTATGGACACAACATATACTACATGGAAGTGACATGATGGCACCAGATTTCAGAGCGGAATGCAATGAGTGGCAAAAATGCAAGAGGCAGCCAGTAACAGCTCGTTCACTAGGGTGACTGGCCAATGCACAACCAAAAGGACAGAGAGAAAATGCTTTATCAGCAATATTCTATCAGCTGTTGCTCATTTCCCCCTGCTCTGTATTCTCTGAATGCAACGTTGTCCTGCAGGCAACTTGCTGTCCATGTCCTCATTTTCTCACATTCATATAATAACCATGTCCCCCCGTTTTTTTCCAGCTTTTTTTTTCTTTTTTTCAAAAATGTGTAAGTGAAGGTAACATGAATTCCTCAGTGGTCATTCATCAACATTGTATGGAATTAAGCGTGAATCATTTACAGGCATTGATAATGAAAAGTTATGAAAATTATTTAAAAATGTCAATCAGTTTTGATTTTACAGGCCAATGAATTTGTACAGTTTCTCTTTGTCCTGTATTTTCTGGTTTATATTTTCATGAAGTGCTCCAAACTTAATGAAACTTTACTCTCATTATTACAACTATGTTATTAGAATCACACCAAATTTCATACAGTTCTGTTCATGTCCCAAAAATCATTGTTACCTCATATCTATAAATATTTGTGTCAAGAAATGGAACATTTTGTTTTAAGAAAGTAAGCCTGTAAACTGAAGCTATCCTGTGGGATAGTCGGTTAAGATGTTAGGTGCTGGAGTTTGAATCTTCCCAAGGAAGTCGTATTCTTTGGAATAACTATTGAATCCCCCCCCCCCCCTCCTTCCCGGTGCATTTTAAAACCTAATGTGTAGCACAACATAGGTTTTAAGTGCTGTTGGTAAACATCACAAAACCTTAAAGTCTACGGCTACTTGGAGCCCAGTGATCGTCACTTGCAGCTATATTTTCGCTTTGATTTTCTTAGGACTGAAGTAACTGTCAGCACATTTGACAATGCCCACATTTCATTTTGAATTAAAACATTGACAACTGTTTAAAAAGAATAATATAACTCCTTTGTCTATGTGGATGGAATGGTTATTTTATATCCAATATTACAGTGAGAGATCAAAAAAGATGTAGGCAGCACATTCAATTGTGGGCTTTTAATTTGACTAAATGCAATCTTTGTAGTGGTGGGCCGTGACGGCCCTGCTGGCCTAAACACTATCAGAATCACTGATCTGCATTTACACCCTACATTCTTATATTTGTTCCATGAGGGTGTGTTAAATTATTCCCAATAGTCTACTCTCTTCATTTTGTAGCCTTTCTCTTGGTTGCACTGCTTCCAGTAGTGTATGTGTATGTTAATTATTGTCCAATTATATTTCAGCCATCATGCATTGCCGAGGTCAAAGAAATCTGCCTTGAAGCCTTCAGGAATCAACAGTGCAGGTGTTTGTGGCTTAAAATAAATGGTAATGAGTCTACTGCTTTAACCAATCTGATTTCAAGTGTGCACGGGAGCAAGATAGCAGGCTTATGATAATGTCAGCATTTTCACGTCCTTTGATTGGATGGTCATGACTATGTATCCACTGGTCCATTTTTGACGGAAAGAACTGCATAACTATAATCGCGCTACTAAGTGGAGTGACAGAAAATAATTGACGTTGCAGAAGACAGCTCTGCTCTAGGGGAAAGACTCTCATTGGTTCTGCTGCTGAGAAAAAAAAAAAGGCTGCATCTGACTGGCCGACACACTGTAATAACCAGCTGTGGGCAGTCTGCCCCTGGATTTCAGTTCCCGGTGAAAAGTGTTTCTAATAACATCTGAGGTGAGCAGTAGTTGGTGCAGTTTATGAATCCGCTGTTATTTGACATCAGTAATCACTGGTTTAAACGTTTGGCACAACATCATTATAGCAAGGAAGGCCTAGGTGTCAAATATACGACCCACCACTGAATCTCTATGATATTAAAGGTGATTTCACTGACATGAAACAGTTTATATTAATACAGTAATATAAAGTAGTTAAACACACTTACTTGACTAGCTGTCACTGCCTGACGTTGTCAAACCAAATTCTTGTGCTGCTGATGCTGCCACTACCCACCTCAGTAATGGCTGCACCACAAGATGGTGCAATACATACTTTGGTAGCCAGTTTGGTCTATATTTTTTAGAGATGCTTGTCTTTACATCAGAAAGGTGTATTTTGGCTGGGCGACCAGCGCTTAATAAAATTGTTAAGCTTACGTCCAGCGATTGGGTCCAGTCTCTCCACTCCCTACCGTGACATCAGGGCCTTCTGAGGTTTACCAACTATTTATATATCTATATTTATAGTAATATGTACATATGTATACTAGCTGCTCTTGTTTTGTTTTTTTTTCTTGCCTTCTGATTGTTGCTCTGAGTGTTGCTGTCCCTGTGCTGTTGCAATCCTGGAATTTCCCCATTGTGGGACTAATAAAGGCTTATCTTATCTTATCTTATCTTATCTTATTTCATTTGCCACTGACACAATCTTGCAGAGCTTAGTCTTGTTTTTTCAGTTTAAGTGACCATACCAAGCTGAGGCATGAAACGTTAGGGCACTCATACAAGTTCTGGAAAAAATGGATTTTTAAGAGAAATGTTGGCCTACTGAAAAGTACGAGGGGGGGGGGGGCTGAAAAGTTCATCATTTTTCAACATAGTCTCTCCTGCAGTCCACACACTTCTTCCATCGGTGTTGCAGTGCTTGGATCCCTGCGGTTGAAAAATAAACCACATTTGGTCAAATTTGACCACGATGAACTTTTCAGCTTAGGAACCTTTCAGCCCCCGTTCGTATATGTATGCACTCAATATTTGGTCTGGGCTTCTTTTGCATGAATTAAAGTGGTGTGGCATGGCGGTGATCAGTCTGTGGTACTGTTGAGGTGTTATGAAAGCCCAGGTTGCTTTGATAGCGCCCTTCAGCTTGTCTGCATTGTTGGGTCTGGTGTCTCATCTTCCTCTTGTCAGATGAATTTTCTGGACAAACACAATCAAACACAGTGATACCGTGGTCATTAAACCAAGTATTGGTACTTTTGGTTGTGTGGGCAGGTGCAGAGCAGAGTCCTGCTGGAAAATGAAATCAGCATCTCAATGAAGCGTGCCAGCAGAGTGAAGCAGGAAGTGCTCTAAAATTTACTGGTAAATGGCTGCTCTGAGTTTAGACTTTGGATTTTCATCTGAAAAGAGAACTTTGGAGCACTGAGCAACAGTCCAGTCCATTTTCTCTTTAACCCAGATAAGACGCTTCCGACGCTGTCTCTGGTTCAGGAGTGGCTTGACGCAAGGAATGTGGCAGTTATAGCCCATGTCTTGGATACATCTGTGTATGATGGCTCTTGAAACACTGACTTCAGTGGCAGTCCACTTGTGAATCTCCCCCCAATTTTTAAATGGGCTTTGCTTCACAATCTTCTCAAGGCTGTGGTTATTCCTGTTGCTTGTGCACCATTTTCTGCCACACTTTTTCCTTCCGCTCAGCTTTCCATTCTGTGAACCAGCTTCTTTAGTATGACCTTTTGTGGAGGGTGTCAGTGACTGTCTTCTGGACATCTGTCGAGTCAGCAGTCTTCCCCATGATTGTATAGACTACTGAACCTGACTGAGGGACCAGTTAAAGGCTCAGGAAACCTTTGCAGGAGTTTAAGGTTATTTAGCTGATTAGAGTGTGGCACCATAAGGATACAATGTTGAACTTTTTCACAGTATTCACATTTTCTGAGATACTGAATTTGGAGTTTTCATTAGCTGTAAGCCATAATCATCAAAATGAAAAGAAATAAACACTTGAAATATATCACTCTGTGTGTAACAAATCTTTATAATATATGAGTTTCACTTTTTGAACTGAATTATTGAAATAAATGAACTTTTCAATGATATTCTTATTTACTGAGATGCCCGTGTAATGCTACTATGAAAATCTGCATATGCCTGTCTTGTTTCCTGTGAGTAAGTAAAGCCATTTTACTACCTTGTTTAGTGATATACACCACCTCTCTCTTGCTTCTTTCCACTCAGATGTCGGTACTCTTCAGCCTTCGCTACCTGCAGACGGCCGTGGAAGGAGCCATGGCCCTGGAGAACCCTGAGGGTGAAAGTGAGGGTTATCTCCTAGAGAAGGGAGTGAAGGAAACGTTTAAGGACGTCAAAGCCAAAGTCCTTGATGTGCTCAAGTTTGCGCAGGTTGACCCTGCTGCTGCTGAGCCGTCTCCGGGGAATGAAGAGAAAACAGCTGATACCACCACAGAAAAGGCTGCCACCCCTACTCCTGCCAGCTAGAGGGAAAATATTTAAAAGCTGAAGAGGAAGGGACGCAGGGGAGAGGGTGTGTCTGCGTTTTTGTTTTTTGTTTTTTTGGTTGTGCAAGATGGGTCATGTCAAGTGTAGGACACCTGTTGAGGTTTTGACACATTAGGTTTGATTCATGCTCCACCAATGCAGCAGGCGCAGCCCCCATCACACATGGCCAAAACAGGGCATCACATAGGGATTCTTACTAAGCCCTGAACAGACACCAAACAAACATCTCTGCGCAGGACCTTGAGTCGTCTAACATTGGAGAATCAGTTCAGGAGATGTGTAGTGCACTTTGATGTATTTAGCGCAAATGGTTTAAACTAGTGTAGCTTAGATAAACAAAACCATATTCAGCACGTTTTGACATCTTGATTCAATTTCAGCATAGTCCCATGATACTAAATTTCCTCCCATGTCCACTGTTTTATTCATCTCACTGCTTCAGAGGTTGTACCACATTGCAAATGTAATGCTTAGGAACCTGTCAAACTGGCAACGCACATGAATTATATATTAAAGGTAGAAGTTTTTAACTGATTTGCAGTGTCGGCTTCCTTTTGTGCGTGCAGGGCAGCAGAGCTTTGTACAAATAGACAACGGGTTACCTGGGTTCAGCAAGGGAAGTTGGATTAACAGTGTGTGTGTGTGTTTGTGTGCATATAAGTGTGAGTGCAGTGCCCTATATGAAGCTGTCATTGTGTCTATTCTGGCAGCTCTGAAACAATCTGATAATCCTGGAGTAGTTAATCCTAGAACTGCTGCACAAGCTGTATCGGTGACAGAACACAGGAGTACACCCTGTCACAGCCACAAAGGCATACCGAACACACAACAGGAACAACAGGACAGGCTCAGAAGGCTTTTTGATGCAAATTATATTCTTATACTGGTGATCTGTTAGAGTTATATTCAATGTGTTCTCATTCTTCTTAAATAAAACTCTGTTGCAGAATGATATCAATGAATGTCTTATTTGAGTTGTAAATACATGAACTGACAGAAATAAAAAATACAGAGAGGAAAGTTTAATTTTACACCTTTACACCCTCAGTTATTACTTACACTACTCACAAAAAGCTAGGGATATTTGGCTTTTGGGTGAAATTTGAGGATGTACTGTACCTAAAATCACTATTGTGGGAATCCGCCTCAGTATATTTACACTCAGACTTAAAGACAAAAAGGAATCGTCATGGGGGGTTTGTGTGTGGATGCGGGGGTGGTGTGTTGATATGAACAGTGACAAAGAATGGGAATTACAAAGGCTTTGATGTTAATGCAGCACACAGAAGGCTGAACGAGTGGTATTATTTAAGAGCACAGGTGCCTGAGATCTGTTACTCTTTTGCTGCTTGTGTTTCTGAAGAAATGTGAGAGAGAGTTGAATAAAGCCTGATATGATCTGGACCTCTCTGCCTGGTTATTCCGCTCTCCACACTGGTGACCCTTGACACACAATGGAACGTGAGGCGAACACCTCGGAGATGACCCGGACGGGAAGTGCCAGCAACACGTGCGCCGTTTCGGTCAAACTCCCAGACTTTTGGCTACACAAACCGAAGTCTTGGTTCCTTCACACCGAGGCCCAGTTCACACTCCGGGGAATAATGGCAGATGACACCAGATGTTACTACCTGGTCGCAGCGCTGGATGCACGCACAACTCAGCAGGTAGCGAGCCTGCTCCAACAGCCCCCAGCCCGTGACAAATACGGTGCTCTCAAAACCGCGCTTACCCGGTGCTACACGATCTCGGACTGTGAGAGAGTGGAGACGCGCTCCAAGTCAGGAGACGGGTTGGCAGTCAAATTGATGGAGCAGATGTTGGCGTTGACGGGCACAGATGACGGGCATTTCCTCTTTGCTCACCTTTTCCTCCGGAACCTCCTGACGGTGGCCAGAGCGGTCCTTGCCAATTCGCCGCTGCTGGCTGCGTGCAACTACTGGGCGCTAGCCCAGGAGGCAGATCCTGTCTACCAGAGTCCTCACAGTGAACGCAGCGGCGCCGGAACCCAGCGAGACAGCCAGGGGAGGCGAGGAGCCAGCAATGGTGACTGCAGCGGGGGCAAAGAAACACTGGAGAGACATGCTCTGTTTCTACCACCGCCATTTTGGAGAGGAGGCACGCCGATGCGTGCCGCCGTGCCAATTCAAGCTTTTGGGAAACGCCAGGACCGGCAGTCGGTAGCAGCTGCGACCGCCAGTGAAGCAAGCAAGCTGCTCTATGTGGCAGACTCATGCTCGGGGAGACGGTTCCTCGTGGACTCCGGCTCCCAAAAGAGCCTCATCCTGCCGTCCTACGCCGACCGGCTGGCGGGAACTAGCGGCCCCGAGCTGACAGCCGCAAACGGCTCAGACATTAAGACTTTTGGTCAGAGGATACTAACTGTATCCTTGCACAGCTGTACATACCAATGGACATTCATCATAGCGGCATGCAGCTTCCCCATCTTAGGCGCTGATATTTTGTGTGCACACGGACTACTAGTCGATGTTGCTAACAGACGCCTGATTAATGCAATGTCTTTTGATTCTCTCCCCTGTACAGCTCGAGGAATCGGGCCAACAACACTAGCCAAAGTCACAGCTCCAGGGGGCAAGTTTCACACACTACTCACCCAGCTCCCAGCACTCACGGTCCCGACGTTTTCAGCGACCATCACTAAACATGGGGTGGAGCACTTCATTACCACCACAGGGCCACCAGTTTTCGCATGACCTCGGTGCCTGGACACAGATAAACTGGCCATAGCGTGCGAGGAGTTTGCCAACTTGGAAAAGTTGGGCATTATCAGGCGCTCAAACAGCCCATGGGCGTCCCCGCTACATATGGTTCCTAAGGCCGAGGGATCGTGGTGACCGTGTGGAGATTTCCGCAGATTAAACAACGCCACAGTGCACGACCGCTACCCCATCCCTCATATTCAGGATTTTTCTGTTCACCTCACTGGGGCACGCATTTTTTCCAAGATAGACCTGGTCCGCGGTTACCACCAGGTCCCGGTGCGCGCTGAGGACATACCTAAAACGGCAGTAATAACCCCGTTTGGCCTGTTTGAGTTTTTATGCGTGCCTTTCGGGTTAAAAGGCGCAGCGCAGACATTCCAACGCATGATGGATGCGGTGTTGCGCGAGCTGCCATTTGTGTTCGTCTACCTGGACGACATCCTCATGGCCAGCGTGTCTGAGGACGAACACGTATCCCACCTCAGGACAGTTTTCCAGAGGTTGGAGGAGCACGGGTTAATAATCAACCCGGCGAAGTGCCAGTTTGGGGTGGCGGGGATCGATTTTTTGGGCCACCGCATCTCACCGGAGGGCGTGATACCCTTGCCGGACAAGGTGCGCGCCGTGGCGAATTTTCCACGGCCTCAGACGGCCAGGGCGCTGCAGGAGTTTTTGGGGATGGTTAACTTCTACAATCGTTTCCTCCCCCGCGCAGCCCAGCTCATGCAGCCGTTGTACGCCGCGCTTAAGAAATGGAAGCCGGCGGACAGAGTCAACTGGACTCCTGAGCGGGAGCAGGCGTTTTCCGAGGTTAAAGCAGCTCTGGCGAACGCTGTACTACTGGCGCACCTGGACCCGGTGGCTCGGACAGTGCTCACTACCGACGCCTCGGACATGGCCATAGGGGCCATCGTGGTGCAGCACGTCGCCGGTTCTTGGCAGCCACTCGCCTTTTTTTGCAGGTCTTTGCGCGACAGTGAGCATAAATACAGTGCGCTCGGCAGAGAGTTACTGGCTCTCCACCTGGCCATATGCCACCTCCAGTTCTGGCTGGAAGGGCGCACCTTCACTGCGTTCGTAGACCACAAGCCGCTAACATATGCGATGGCCAAGGTTTCGGAACCATGTTCGGGCCGGCAGCAGAGACAGCTGGCCGCGATCTTGGAGTTTGCAACCGACATTTAGCATGTGGCCAGTAAACTCAACATGGTGGTGGACTGCCTCTTGCGCGCATTAGTGGCCCCAGTCTACGTGGGGATAGTTTACATGGCCATGGCTGCTGAGCACATCGGCAATGCGGACATTTGCGTGCTCCAGTCTGGACCAACAGGGATAAGGCTGGAGAGCAGAGTACTGCAAGACGCACCCCCCCACCCCAGTCTGTGACGTCTCCACGGGCCGCCCGTGCCCGGTGGTCCCACGCGCTTAGCGCTGCCGCGTTTTTGAGTCGGTTCACTCCCTGGCACACCCAGGAGTGTGCGCTTCAGTCAAAATGGTGGGAGCGAAGTTTGTCTGGCCGAGCCTGCGCAAACAGGTGAAAAAGTGGGCTGCAGCCTGCATAGCGTACCAGCGAGCCAAATTGCACAGGCACTCAAAGGCCCCCTTGGAGCCATTCCATATCCCGGCTAAGCGGTTCAACCACGTTCACGTGGACCTCGTGGGCCCCCTCCCGCCATCACAAGGGTTCCCGCACCTCCTGACAGTGGTGGACCGCACCACGCGCTGGCCCGAAGCAGTCCCGCTAGCTTCCACCGCATCCGCAGAAGTTGCATGCACTTTTTTGACGACATGGGTGGCACGTTTCGGCGCCCCTTCGGATATCATGTCCGATCAGGGCCCGCAATTTGTTTCCAACCTCTGGTCCACCATGGCCCAGAGCCTGGGGGTCTCACTTCGTCGCACGACTGCGTACAACCCACAGGCCAATGGGTTATGCGAGCGTTTCCATAGATCGCTTAAAGCAGCGCTCAGGGCTTCGCTTACGGATGCAAATTGGATGGACCTGTTGCCGTGGGTTCTATTAGGGTTGCGTTCAGCACCGAAGGAGGATTTGGTAGCCTCCCCAGCAGAGCTGTTTTTTTGCCAGCCGCTGCAGCTCCCAGGGGAATTTTTGCTGGACAGCCCCGCTCCTAACACCGATCCATCCCCGCTTTCACCGTGTAGTGCAGCGGCAGGGATGGTACCTGGTCCGGTCCACCACTGTTTTCCGTGCGCTTTTGTGCCAAAGGCCTTGAAGGACACGGCGTTCGTATTTGTCAGGCACGATGCCCACCAGACCCCCTTGCGCCCGCCCTACGATGTTCAGAGTTCAGAGTGCTGGAATCCGGGGACAAACATTTTGTGTTAGACTTGGGGGATGCAGAGAAACAGTCTGTATAGACAGGCTTAAGCCCGCTTTTGTGTTATCAGACGAGCAAATGGTGTTGCCCCAAACTCCTTGGCGCAGACGACCCCCACTGAGAACTTCCCAGGTAAATGACTCGTCAGATCAGTCACAAGGGCATGCAAATGATGTTTTCCCCCCTACCAATGTCCCCCCACAGACAGATGCACCCCCAACCTTGAAGCCGCAGACCCCACGTTGCAGCCGCTGCGGATGTAAGCTGAAGCCCAAAGGAATCAGAATCAGAATCAGAATCAGGTTTATTGCCATTGTTCATGTAGTACACAAACTAGGAATTTGTCTCGGTACAATGCTGCAACATTAAACATGATAAGATAAGAGAAATAAACTATACATGTAATAAAGTGTAGGATAAGATTAAGTGATACTGGTCAACAGTTAAAATATATATTAGCCAGCAGCAGATACTGTGGAGAACTATATAGTGCAGTCGGTAATGCAGGAAGAAAACAGTGATGATTGACATGAGTCTGGTTGAGCTGCTGTACATGGTGCACGAGAGTCACTTAGTGTTCAGCAGTCTAATGGCAGAGGGGAAGAAGCTGTTCATGTGACGGGAGGTTTTAGTCTGGATGGACCGAAGTCTTCTACCAGAGGGGAGGGGGGCAAACAGTATGAGGGTCAAGGCTCAGTATGAGTCTGGGGGGGGGGGGGCGGGAATCCACCTCAGTATATTTACAATCAGACTTAAAGACACAAAGGAACTGTCATGGGGGGTTTGTGTGTGGATGCAGGGGTGGTGTGTTGATGTGAACAGTGACAAAGAGAATGGGAATTACAAAGGCTTTGCTGTTAATGCAACACACAGAGAAGGCTGACGAAGTGGTATTATTTAAGAGCAGAGGTGCCTGAGATCTGTTACTCTTTTGTTGCTTGTGTTTCTAGAGAAATGCGAGAGAGAGTTGAATAAAGCCTGATATGATCTGGACCTCTCTGCCTGGTTATTCCTCTCTCCACACTATAACCTTTACAGGTGAACTTAATTTGACCTTCTCTAACCTTTTGAATGCGCATGTCCAACTCTTCAATGTTTCAGTATTTTTTGCATAACTTGCTGTTCTCTAACAAGGTGCTTAACGGCAAAATTCACAACAGGTGTTTGATTCATGAATTGACCAATAAATTTTCTGGTTCAGTTAGAATTGGTATTTAAACAGTCCTCTTCATCATGCTGTTCACATTTTGACATCATGAGACCAAGGCGACGCCAAACAATTGATCAACTATACCTTGCCATTGCGAGACTTCAAACAGGATGTTCTCAGAGGGAAGTGGCCACTGAGCTTAGAGTGTTACAGAGTGTCATCAGCAGGTTGCAACAGAGATACAGAGAGACTGGAAGAGTCCTAGAAAGGCATGGAAGTGGATGTCCTTTGGCCACATCCCACGCTGATGACCGCTTCATTGTGAATAGTGCCCTGTGGAACTGGATGATGAATGCCACTCAACTCCAAACACATTTAAGGGAGGTGAGAGGCACCCAAGTGTCATGTCAAACCATTCGAAACCATTTACATCAGCATCGTCTGCATGCTAGACGACCTGCAAGAGTACCTGACCACACCATCAAGCACAGTCGTCATCATCTTGCATGGGCCAGGGAGCATTTATGCTGGACAAGGGACGAGTGGGCCTCAGTCCTATTCTCTGATGAAAGTTGATTCACGGTGAGCAGAAATGATGTCCGCCAATGATGTTGGAGACATCAAGGAGAGCGCTATGCATCAGCCACTGTTGTCACCAGACTAGCGTTTGGTGGTGGTGGTGTTACAGTCTGGGCAGGTATGTCTAGTCAACACAGAACTGCCCTACACCTTGTGAATAGTACAGTGACAAGCCGACACTACCTGAATAACATCATTAATCCAATCATTGTGCCCCTGCATGAGCAACACAGGCCTAATTTCACCTTCATGGGTGACAATGCTCCAGCTAACTGAGGTCACATCATTAGGGAACGGCTGCTGGAGGCTGGGGTATCTCAGATGGAGTGGCCTGCACTTTCTCCAGACCTGAATCCCATAGGAAACCTATGGGATTAGCTGAGTCGCCGTGTAGAGGCTCGTAACCCTGCACCCCACAACCTCAATGACCTGAGGGCCGCCCTTCAAAAAGAGTGAAATACCATGCCTCAGCAGACAATAAGTCAGAATCAGAATCAGAATCAGAATCAGAATCAGGTTTATTGCCATTGTTCATGTAGTACACAAACTAGGAATTTGTCTCGGTACAATGCTGCAACATTAAACATGATAAGATAAGAGAAATAAACTATACATGTAATAAAGTGTAGGATAAGATTAAGTGATACTGGTCAACAGTTAAAATATATATTAGCCAGCAGCAGATACTGTGGAGAACTATATAGTGCAGTCGGTAATGCAGGAAGAAAACAGTGATGATTGACATGAGTCTGGTTGAGCTGCTGTACATGGTGCACGAGAGTCACTTAGTGTTCAGCAGTCTAATGGCAGAGGGGAAGAAGCTGTTCATGTGACGGGAGGTTTTAGTCTGGATGGACCGAAGTCTTCTACCAGAGGGGAGGGGGGCAAACAGTACGTGACCAGGGTGTGAGGGATCGGCTATGATCCGGCCAGCACGCCTCCGGGTCCTGGAGATGTACAGATCCTGGAGAGATGGGAGCTTGCAGCCGATCACCTTCTCAGCAGTGCGCACGACGCGCTGCAGCCTTAGTCTGTCCCTGGCAGTGGCTCCTGCGTACCACACGGTTATGGAGGTGGTGAGGATGGACTCGATGATGGCTGTGTAGAACTGCACTAACATCTTGGTGGGTAGCTTGAGCTTCCTCAGCTGCCGCAGGAAGAACATCCTCTGCTGGGCTTTTTTGATGAGTGAGCTGATGGTCAGCTCCCATTTGAGGTCCCTGGTGATGGTAGTGCCTAGGAAGCGGAAGGAATCAGCAGTGGTGATGGGAGAGCCTGAGAGGGTGAGGGGGGGCAGAGGAGTAGTGACTTTCCTGAAGTCTACAATCATCTCCACTGTCTTCAGAGCGTTCAGCTGCAGGTTGTTATTGCTGCACCAGGACGCCAGCTGGGCCACCTCTCTCCTGTAGGCGGACTCGTCGCCGTTGGAGATGAGCCCGATGAGGGTGGTGTCGTCCGCAAACTTGATCAACTTGACAGACTGGTGGCTGGAGGTGCAGGAGTTGGTGTAAAGGGAGAAGAGTAGGGGGGAAAGTACACAGCCCTGGGGTGATCCGGTGCTGATGCTAGTATAGTCTGAGACAGTCTTTCCCAGCCGCACATGCTGCCTCCGGTCCGTCAGGAAGTCGATGATCCACCTGCAGAGGGAGTCAGGCACGTTGAGCAGGGACAGCTTGTCCCGGAGCAGAGCGGGGCGGATGGTGTTGAATGCGGAGCTGAAGTCCACAAACAGGATCCTGGCGTAGGTTCCCGGGGAGTCCAGGTGCTGCAGGATGGAGTGGAGGGCCAGGTTGACTGCATCGTCTACAGACCTGTTGGCTCGGTAGGCAAACTGCAGCGGGTCCAGGAGAGGGGTGGTGATGGACTTGAGGTGGGACAGGACCAGGCGCTCAAAGGACTTCATGACTACAGAGGTGAGCGCTACAGGTCTGTAGTCATTAAGTCCAGTGATCCGTGGCTTCTTGGGGACAGGGATGATGGTGGAGGATTTGAGGCAGGATGGCACGTGGCATAACTTAAGGGAGGTGTTAAAAATGTCTGTGAATACAGGAGCCAGCTGTTTCGCACAGAGTCTCAGGGTGGAGGGAGACACGCCGTCTGGGCCGGGGGCCTTGCGCGGGTTCAGTCTGGAGAACTGTTTGAGCACATCCTGCTCACTGATGATAAGGGGAGGGGGGGAGGAGGGGGGGGTGCCTTAAATGAAGTAGGGAATGTGGAGGCTGTGGAGCTGGAGGGAGGGGGGGAGTTGGACACAGATGACGAGGTGTCAAAACGGGCATAGTGTTGGGACAGTCTCTGACAAAGGGCTTTGTCATCCTGACCTTTAGGAGCCTTAGGTCGATAGTTGGTGATTTGCCTCAGTCCTCTCCACACGGAAGCCGAATCATTAGCAGTGAACTGCTGCTGGAGTCTCTCTGAGTACACAGATTTAGCCCTCTTCAGCTCTCTGTTAAACCGGTATTTAACCTCCCTGTAGCAGTCCCTGTCTCCACTTTTCAGCGCTGCTTCCTTCTCCTTCCTGATCTGTCTGAGCTTAGCTGTGAACCAGGGTTTGTCATTAGAGTAACTCACCCTGGTGCGTGATGGAAGAATGTTCTCTTCACAAAAGTGGATATATGAGTTCACAGTGTCCGTGTACTCATCCAGATCATGCGTGGCTCCTTTAAGCATGCCCCAGTCAGATATTTCCATGCACGTTTCCAGCTTCTCCTCAGCATCACTGGTCCGTATCTTCGTAGTGCTCACAACAGGTTTAGTGAGCTTCAATCTCTGTCTGTATGTGGGAATGAGGTGAACCATCACGTGATCAGATAATCCCAGCGCAGCTCGAGGGACAGCGCGATATGCGTCTTTCACTGTGGTGTAACAGTGATCCAGTGTGTTTAATCCTCTGGTGGGGCATTTAATAAACTGTTTGTAGCGGGGGAGATCGTGGCTCAGATTGCACTGATTAAAGTCGCCAGCCACAATAATCAGCGAGTCTGGAAAACTCCGCTCTGTGTGTTGAATGTGATCCGCGAGCACGCGCTGAGCTTCGCGCGTGTCCGCGTCGGGAGGGGCGTACACAGCGATCATTATGAAAGAAGCAAACTCCCGCGGGGAATAGAAGGGCTTGCAATTGATAACAAGAAATTCCAAGGCAGGAGAACAGTGTTTGGAAATTACCGTTACATCAGAGCACCAGCTACAGTTGATGTAGAAGCAGACACCGCCTCCTGTGGTCTTGCCGGAAAGCTCTGTGTCACGATCAGCACGGAAGAGCTGAAAGCCGTCGAGGCGCAGCGCGCTGTCCGGTATATTTTCCCGGAGCCAGGTCTCAGTAAAGCAGAGGACAGCTGAGGAGGCGAGGTCCTTAAAACGCATCAGCAGTCTCAGTTCATCCACCTTGTTAGAGAGAGAGTTGGTATTGGACAGAAATATGCCAGGCAGCGCCGTTCGCGAGCCTCTCCTGCGAAGTCGTACGAGAGCGCCCGCTCGTCTTCCTCTCTTCCGCCGTCTCACTTTCCGAGCCAAACAATAAACCAGATCGGCGGCAGGGGCTAGAAAAACTGGGAGGAGGTCCGTGGGGGTCAAAGTCCTGATATTTAAAAGTTCTTCACGGGTATAAGTGCAAGCAGACACACAATTGACAAACAAAAACAAACAAAGAGCGCAGCGAAGCACCATGTCGACCGCTGTGGGCGACCGCTGTGGGCGCCATCTTGGATCGTCAAGTCGACTTATGAACAGCATGAGGCGTTGTTGTCAAGCTGTAATTGATGCGCAAGGGCACGTGACAAGTTATCGAGACACTGACAATTTTTGTTGTGGTAAACCCACCACTGTTGTTGGCTTTTGTTTCAATAAACTGTTTGAGGTGAGGAAATCACCACTGCATGATTCTACTTAAATGCCTAATTTCACAATATAATATAAGTGTAGTGTGAACTTTTAACATTTACCATAAATTTCACCCAAAAGCCAAATATTCATAACTTTTTGTGAGTAGTGTGTTGCTACAGTGTAATTTATATGTGGGTCAATAAAACCCCAAACATTTTATCAGGCTTCCACTATGGCACTGCCTCTGAGCAGGGTAAATATTTCAAAAGTAAAAGCTAATCTGATCTTTATTTACAAAAACCTTAGATGATTGCAAAAAAATTTTTTTTTAAAAAAATCAACAAACATTATAAATTAAACAAGAAGAACATTTCATCAGGCCTTTCATTCATGAAGCGCTACAGGAGCTCATTTCTCCAAGATCTGAACACACCAAACATTAATACCAGGGGTTTACAAAGTCTATGGAAAGAAGCATTTTGAACAATTTTTGACCAAATAAAATTTGTTACACTTATTTGTGCCTTTTTCTAGCAAATTTTCAACTTTTTTCCCCTAAAAATTTTCACTATTTCATGTAAATTGTGTGTTGCAACTTTTTTTTTACTCATAAATCTACTTTCCTCCCTAATAATTTCACATGTTTTCTTGTCCCCATTTGCAACTTTTTTCTTTCAAATTTACATTTTTATATGCATTTCTAGCTTTTTTTATTGGAAATTTATGAGGAAAAAGTCATACTTTTTTCATAAAGATTTTCTCTTAAATTTGCAGCCCTTTTAACAAAATTGAGACTTTTGCCATTAATTTATGACCCTTTTTCATAAATTTGCTTTTACTGTAGAATAGCTCATTCCGGCAAAACTGAAATGAGCTAATGCCATGGCCGAGCCCAGTGTCTGCTGTCAGTCCATCTATCTGTGCATGTTTCACAGGAATCATTACTCTACCTAGGCATTTGCCCCAGTTGTCACCAAACTCACAGGGACCCTCAGGTGGGTCAAGATCAAGGTCAAAGGTCAGATCTGGGCACAATTGCTCTAATTCTCACCAAATGCATGAGAAATCAGGAGATCTCAGCACTTATATGTGTCACGAGCTGGAGCTGGATTCCTGCTGGACCCAGGCTCGTGACTTTCCTTGTGCATGTGTTTATGTGTGCCCTATTAATGTTATTCTTCCGCTCATTTCTCTCCAGTTGTGTTCCTGTTATTTTTGGCCATATCCTGTGTTGTATGGATTTGGATTCATGTTTACAGTATTTGTATTCAGTTTTTGTCTGCTGTGATTATGTTTGTTCTGTCCTCTGGTTTGACAGCTGTCAGGCATTTTCCTGGGTTCTGCTCTGTTGGGGGCGTCGTCTGTCAGACTGTCAAATCCAGCCGCTCCTCCCTCATGTATTAGTTGATTCCAGTCACCTGTGTGTCTCTCTTCGCTGCTCAAGTGTTCACACCGGAGTTCAATTACGTTATTACCTCGCCATGTATTTATACGCTGCCCGTTCCTTCTATCATTGCAGCAGTCACATCAGTGTTCAGACTGGACTCCTCTCTCCACAGCCAGTCTCCCCCTCCGTTCCCTCCAGAGCGCATCCTGCTCTGGAGCAATCTACGCTGTGTAAGTTACTCTCGTGCCTTGTTTGGTGTTGCTTGCACAAGTTATGTTGGACTGTTATGTTTTCCTTTCTGTTAATAAAGAGTCTCACTGGAGTCAAGTGCGTGAGTTTGTGTTTGCCCCGGAGGGGCGTTCATGACAGTTGACTGCCACCAGACAAAAAAACCCCAGCTTCTGCAGTGGGACATCGTTTTCACTGTTGTGTGTTTTTTCATCTACCTGTTTGGAGCTCATCATGTCTCTGGCTTGTCGGCCTCGCCCAAGGAAGGGAAGGTTGGCACCAGGGGTTCCCAGCCTGGAAGAGGATTGGGCGGTGGACTTTGTCTGAAGCTATGTGGATGAAGCTCTTGAAGCCCGAGGGCCCAAGCAGGTATGGGAGTGTTTGCAAGGAGCAGTGGGAGTCCTGAAGGTGCATCATTGTACATATTGGATGTAACAACATCCCAGATAAAGCGTCAGAGATCTAAACGCGTGACTTCAGGAGCCTTCTGGCCACTCTTATGAACTGTGGCAGACATGTGTTTATTTCTGGGCCATTGGCACCTTTCAGACGAGGTTGCAATTATTTTAGCAGAACTCTCAGCCTTAATACCTGGTTGTGTTCTACATGTCCTACTATTAACACTGGTTTTTTAGACAATTTCAACCTGTTTTGGCACCGCCCATCATTTATGAGGCCAGATGGCATCCATCCAAATAGTCTTGGTGCACGTGTTTTAAGGGACAATCTGTTCTATTCCATTCAGCGTTTTTTTTTTTAGTACAGTGACTGAAATCTGGTGCGTTAACTCACCCCAAAGTTCCTGGGTCTGTTAATCAGCCCTTCTTCGCTTCCACTTCTCAAATTAATCCTATTAATCCAAATAATCCTCACTGTTTAGATCAGTCTTCAATTCGTAACCCCATAGAGACTGTGCCTGTCTCCCGTTACCCAAAATATTATAACCCAAGACAAATACAACATAGCTTGATAAATACACACCTTTCTGCAGCTCCTCCTCATCCGCCACCCCTCAACTTAGCCCCTGTCTTCCCCTTCAGAGAACCTTTGCCTACTCCCCCCAAAGTTAATTAAAAAAAAATAATGCATAAACATCCCAAAGTGATTAAACAAAAAGTTGCTAAAACTCAAACATCAAGTCTCTAAATTTAATGATTTGGCCTCTCTTCCTCCTCATAATTTAAAAATTAAATGTGGTTTGTTAAATATTAGGTCTCAAACTCCCAAGTCTCTACTAGTCCATGATTTGTTATATGATCATCAGATTGATTTAATATCCCTTACAGAGACTTCGCTAGGGCAAGATGATTATGTTGGTTTAAATGAATCAACTCCCTCTGGTTATCTAAACTATCAAAATCCCAGAAGTTCTGGTCATGGAGGAGGGGTAGCGGCAATTTACCATTCTAAATTACTAATTAATGTAAAGCAAAAAACATGTTTTAATTCCTTTGAGGGCCTGGTCCTCAGTATGGGGCATGTTATCAATCTTAGCTTAAACTCAATTTTCTTTGCCATAGTTTACCGTCCTCCCTCAGCCTACTCAGAGTTTTTATCCGAATTTGCCGAATTCTTAGCTGATTTAGTGCTGAAATCAGATAAAATAATTATAGTAGGGGATTTTAATATACATGTTGATGTAGATAGTGACTGTCTTAATAAGGCATTTAATTCAATATTAGACTTGATGGGGTTTTCCCAAAAAGTAGAAAATTCTACCCATTATCTCCACCATACATTGGACCTTGTTCTGACATAGGGCATAGAAATAGAAAATCTGGTAGTGTCTCCTCATAATCCTGTACGGTCAGACCATTGTCTGTTAACCTTTGATTTCACTATTCCTGACTATTTGATTCCTAAAGAAAAATACTACTTCAGCAGATGTCTTTCAGATGATGTTGTTACCAAATTTATGCAGATTGTCTCCTCTATGCCATGTGTCAACACAACGGAAATAAGCGATGGAGAACTTGCTCCTTCTGTAATTGATAACATGGTAGGTAGTGTTACAGCTTCTCTGCATCAGACTCTAAACTTGGTGGCCCCTTTAAAAAAGAAAAAAGTCCAATCAGAGATTTCTAACCTCTTGGCTTAACACAGAAACTCGCAGCTTAAAACAGAAGACTCGTCAATTAGAAAGAAAATGGTGTTCCACTCTTTTAGATGAAATCTATTTAGCTTGGAGAAATCATCTTTTAATTTATAAAAAATCTCTTTGAAAAGCTAGAACAAGTTATTACTCTGCATTAATAAGAAGAGAATAAGAATAATCCCAGGTTTCTTTTCAGCACTGTAGCCAGGCTGACAAAGAGTCAGGACTCTGTCAATCCACGTATCCCTCTAGAGCTTACTAGTCAGGACTTTATGAACTTTTTCAATCATAAAATTTCATCTATTAGAGATAAAATCAGTCAGATTCTTCCCACCATAAACTTAAGTACAGCAACTACTACAACTCCTTCAACTGATATCTGTTTGGATAAGTTTACTCCAATTGACCTTTTAGAGTTAGATAAAATAATTTCCTCATCCAAGCCTTCAACTTGTCTTTTAGACCCTATTCCTACCAGGTTATTTAAAAAAAGTCTTCCCATTTATTGGTAGCCATATTCTTCAAATAATCAATTCTTCTTTAACATTAGGCTATGTACCGCCGGCTTTTAAAACTGCTGTAATTAAACCCTTACTCAAAAAGCCAACGCTCGATCCAGGAGTTTTAGATTAACTATCGACCAATCCCTAATCTGCCTTTCATTTCAAAAATCATAGAAAGAGTTGTTGCTACACAATTATTTGACCACTTGCAGGGAAATGGTTTATTTGAAGAGTTTCGATCTGGGTTCAGAATCTATCATAGTACTGAAACAGCCTTAGTGAAGGTCACTAATGACCTCCTTATCGCATTTGATAATGGACTTGTTTCTGTACTTGTCCTTTTAGATCTTAATGCAGCCTTTGATACTATCAACCATGATATTCTACTTGATAGATTAGAGCATTATGTTGGACTTAATGGAACTTTGCTGCAGTGATTTAGATCTTATTTGTCTGATAGGCTTCAGTTTGTTCATATCAGTAATGAGTTTTCTTCCAACTCTAAGCTCAGTCATGGAGTTCCACAGGGATATGTGCTAGGCCCTACTATTTTTAGTTTATATATGCTTCCATTAGGCAACATCATTAGAAAGCACTGTATACATTTTCATTGTTATGCAGATGACACACAGTTATACCTGTCAATGAAGCTCAATGATTGTAATCAATTAGCCAAGTTAGACGCCTGTCTTAAGGAAATCAAAGCTTGGATGACTTGTAATTTTCTGCTATTAAACCCAGATAAGACTGAAGTCATTCTTGTTGGTCCAAAAAACCTTAGAAATACCTTTCCAAATCAAACTCTTATTTTGGATGTGGTTACTCTTTCTCTGAATAGTTCTGTGAGGAACCTTGGAGTTATTTTTGACCAAGATCTGTTTTTCAATTCACATATTAAATTTGTTTCTAAGACTGCCTTCTATCATTTGTATAACATTGGCAAGATTAGGAGCATCTTGTCTCTGAGTGATGCTGAGAAACTGATCCACGCTTTTGTTAGCTCTAGATTAGATTATTGTAACTCTTTATTATCAGGTTGTCCTAAAATATCTTTAAAAAGTCTTCAGTTGATCCAAATGCTTCTGCAAGAGTTTTAACAGGTACTAGAAAGAGAGATCACATTTCTCCGGGTTCTGGTCTCCCTTCATTGGCTTCCCATAGAGTTTAGAATTAAGTTTAAAATCCTTCTTCTCACTTACAAAGCTCTAAACAATCAGGCTCCTTTTTATTTAAAAGATCTGATACTACCGTATCATCCTAACAGAGCACTACGCTCCCAAAATGCAGGTTTACTTGTAATACCTAGAATCTCCAAAAGTACAATGGGAGGCAGAGCCTTCAGCTATCAAGCTCCTTTCCTGTGGAACCAGTTACCAATCTGGATTCAGGAATCAGACTCAATCTTTGCTTTTAAGAATAGGGTAAAAACCTTCCTTTTCAATATAGCCTACGATTAGGGAGGGCTCATGTGTCTCTAAACCCTCCCTTAGTTCTGCTGTTAATAGATTTAGACTGCCGGGTGACCTCCAATAATGTACTTGGCTTCACTCCTTTAATGTTTGCTCTCTATATGTCTGTTCTTTTCATCTTCTCTATCCCCTCACCCCCCAGTCATTTGCAGCAGATGACTGCCCCTCCCTGAGCCTGGTTCTGCTAGAGGTTTCTTCCTGTTAAAAGTGAGTTTTTCCTCTCCACCGTCACCAAGCGCTTGCTCACAAGGGATTGCCTGATTGCTGGGGTCTTTCTGCAATTGTGGGGTTTCCCCTACATTTGAAAGTGCTATGAGATGACTATTGTTGTGAAATGGTGCTATGTAAATAAAGTTGAATTGAATTGAATTGAATTTAATCCAAATCTCAGGAATTATCCACAGTATGCGGAACTGCTATTCACAGTCTGCGCTCTCCAGCAAGTGTTTCCCGACCTGAGGATCGGAGCATTCCCCGCTGTACCAAAGCAGAGGCACTCTCCCCACAGCCGTCCTCCTCTCCTCCCGTTTTGCCA
Source organism: Pholidichthys leucotaenia (assembly GCA_020510985.1). Taxonomy (NCBI): domain Eukaryota; kingdom Metazoa; phylum Chordata; class Actinopteri; order Cichliformes; family Pholidichthyidae; genus Pholidichthys; species Pholidichthys leucotaenia. The sequence goes on along the minus strand of CM035840.1, from coordinate 405,865,599 downwards.
CCATCACCTCCAGCTCCAGCAGGCACTTCACCAGTTTCAGCGAACGCGTGCTCAACCTCATGGCGGAGCAGTCGTCCAGCTCCAGATCCCCAGAGAGACACCATCTCCTCCTCGCCAGCGGCTCCTTCCTCATCAAGCGAGACAATTCCCACGGCAGTCTCCCTTTCTATTTCACTTTCGCCAACTTTCACGTCAGCCTACTCTTCCTCTCTAACTGCCGCAAAACCTATCTCCTTGATGGCCTCTCCCACTGCCCAGAGGTTTTCTGTGTCTTCTCCGGAATCATCCATCTCTGTGACGCCAGGGGCAGTCCCTCCTTTCTCCATAGAGAGGCCCAAGCTCACCAGGGCCATGGAGAGGGACGACTTTCCTCATATATATATGAGTATATATATAAGTATATATATATATACATATGTATACTTCCAGTTATAGAGGACGTCTACAGGAAAAGATGTCTGCTCCAGGCACACGGCATTCTTAGGGACTCCAACCATCCTGCTCATGGACTGTTCCAGCTTCTTCCCTCCGGAAGGTGTTTCAGAAGCCTTCGGACTAGAACCAGCAGGTTTAGGAACAGTTTCTTTCCAACAGCTGTCACGTTATTGAACTTAGTTTCCCGCTGACTCTCTTACCATCATCTCTTACCATCCTCACCTGTACATAACTGCCCATCTAACTTATTGTACATTTTTTGCACATAACAGTACTCTTAATTTTCTGCACTGCTGCATATATTTGCATATATTTGCTTAAATTGCACATACTGTCAATTACTGTATATACTGCACTGTTGTCCTTTGCACTTCTGATTGGATGCTAAACTGTGTTTCGTTACCTTGTATTCATACATGTGTAATGACAATAAAGTTGAATCTAATCTAATCTAAATATAGCAGCAGAGAACACCAAGGTCCGGGAAAACAGGCGTTTTCTTTCATTTAACTTCAATTAATGATTAAATGTCTTGCCTGTTTCCCGGAGGGGAGGCTCAGGGAAAGCAATCCCCTGAGTTCGCCCCACCAACTGCTGCCATGCATTACTCACCTGCCCTCTCCATGTCTCCTCCACCTTTCTCTGAGCATCCACCGGCTCCAGAGCAGAACCGCTGGATGATGGAGGAGCCTGAGGCCCTGAAGGATCCAGTTCCAGGGACAGCGGTGAGGCAGCCCCAACCGCCATGCCGGATGAGTCACCAGTGTGGGGAACATCACCTGGGGGGCCCTAGAACTGCTATGACCATCATGCCTGCTGTGTGGGCCACCGCAGCAGTGTCAGCTACTGAGCTGGACCTCCAGAGGGCCGAGCCCGAGATGATATTGCCTGGATTGTCGGAGTCCTGGACGGCGGTGGAGCTCGAGCACAGGCAAGTGCTTTCTTTTGTTTTTCTCCTCTCTGTGTTAGAGCATTCTTGCCTTGCTGAGGAGAGCCAGGTGCAGCCATCCACTGCACCTGAGCTCGCCTTGCCAGGCTCTGCCACTGCCGGCAACCCTGACCCTGTTCCTCTTTGTGTTTCTTCTGAGCTTCCTCCCAGGGTCGCTGGAGATGTTCCAGAACCACCAGAAGTCTCAGAGGATCCAGGTTCTCCAACGGGTTATGTTGTGGGTCCAGCATCCCCCACTGAGGTCACCCTGGATCCAGCTCCTCCTCTACCTGAGGCTGTCGTGTGGGTCCCTCCGCAAGCTGAGTCTCCGTGGGTGCTGCGTCCTGGCCAGGGGCCCTGGTGGGGGCTGTGGTCCAGCTTCAACCCCACATGGGTGCTGTGCTCCTGTATAGACCCGTCATGGGCACTACCCCCCAGCCCAGGGTCCACCGTGGGTACAGCCATGGGCCAGCCGGGGTCCACCAGGGGTGCAGCCATGGCCCAGCTGGGGTCCACCGCGGATGCTGCAGAGCTCCAGCCCGGAGCCACTGCGGGTGCAGCAGAGCTCCAGCCCGGAACCACTGCGGGTGCAGCAGAGCTCCAGCCTGGAGCCACCACAGGTGCAGCAGAGCTCCAGCCTGGAGCCACCGCGGGTGCAACCATGTCCCAAGCCGAGACCGCCAAGGGTGCTACCGTGTCCCAAGCCAGGACTACCGAGGGGGCTACTGTGTCCCAAGCCGGGACTGCCGAGGGTGCGGCCGGCCAGCCTGAGGACACTGATGCTGTCGGGGTTCCTCTCTCTCCTCTGCCGGACACCGTTGTGGTTCCTCTTTCTGGCTTCCCGCCATTAAGCCTTCCCGTGGGAAAGCCGCCTCCGAGATCATCCCTCCAGTCCTAGTGGTTCAAATACGCTGGCTGGCCACCCGAAAGACTGGGTCTCTGGGTCGGGTGGCCGATTTTCTCCGGCAAGCCGCCTGACTCTTTTCAATGGCCTGTCTGGCTGGCCTGGGACTCTGGGCAACCTCCCGAGCCTTCTACCTTCTGGACTTGGGGGGTCTAAGTGTGTGTTTCTTCCGGTGTGGGTCCTGAGCAGGGTTGTTTTTTGTCCCCTCCTGGCCTGTTCACCCTACCATCCGCCCTGGGTAGATAATTGTAGTTCCTGCTGGGGCAGGGGGCAGGTTTTTTCTTCTTTTGATGTTGCGTTGGGGTGTCTGGAATCCACCCCTTGGGAGGGGAAGGTTCTGTCATGACCTGGGGCTGGATTTCTGCTGGATCCAGGCTTGTGACTTTCCCTGTACATGTATTTATGTTTTGTATTATTGTGCCCTATTAATGTTATTCTGCTGCTCATTTCTCTCCAGTTGTGTTCCTGTTATTTTTGGCCATATCTTGTGTTGTATGGGTTTGGATTCATGTTTATTTGTATTCAGTTTTAGTCTGCTGCGATTATGTTTGTTCTGTCCTCTGGTTTGACAGCTGTCAGGCATTTTCCTGGGTTTTACTCTGCTGGGGACTTTGCCTGTCCGGCTGTCAAATCCAGCCGCTCCTCCCTCATGTATTAGTTGATTCCAATCACCTGTGTGTCTCTCTTCCCTGCTCATGTGTTCACACCGGAGTTCAATTATGTTATCACCTCGCCATGTATTTATACGCTGCCCGTTCCTTCTATCATTGCGGCGGTCACATCAGCGTTCAGACTGGACTCCTCTCTCCACAGCCAGTCTCCCCCTCTGTTCCCTCCAGAGCGCATCCTGCTCTGGAGCAATCTACACTGTGTAAGTTACTCTTGTGCCTTGTTTGGTGTTGCTTGCACAAGTTATGTTGGACTGTTATGTTTTCCTTTCTCTTAATAAAGAGTCTCACTGCAGTCAGGCGTGCGAGTTTGTGTTTGTCCCAGAGGGGCGTTCATGACAATATGATGTTATGAAAATTGCTACTCCTCCTGGGCAATTCCAATTTTCTCAAGAAACACACACACAATGACCTTCAGGTTTGTCTGCATCCAGGTCTACAGCTCAAGATCAAGATCACTAGGGTATGCGTAAGATGTCACTGAACAGAACTCATATCAGTTAAAACACTGAGTGGCAAAAATGAACAGCACCATTACCCTGGATTTACACTGACTACGGATTCAGCACGTTACAGCTGCGATCTGGCCTCTGTAGCAAATATTTCCCATTCTCGTCAATTTTCTAATCCCCACCTGGTCCAGACAACTGCAGAACGACTCCAGTTTGTCAGATTCAGTTCGCTAATGAAACACAACAAATCTATTGTTGATGGATGCTGGATACAATCCGCAAGGAAATCTCATGGTATCTCATGGTATTTAATAGCTGTTTGATCATTGAAAATGATTTAAGGATCGTCCACTATTTTCTGAGGTCTACTCCTCCACCACTGTTTCAGAGAAGGTAAAAACTTGACATAACATACAAATGCTTCATAAAATTAAAATTAATAGGCTACTTATGTTTTATTTAAAGCCCAAAAGTCTAGGTGTGGAGCTACCACTACATCACACTTCCTTGTTATCATGTGATCGCAATTGGTTCATTTTGGTCACTCTCAGGTATTTCTTGAGATCTTGCGTTATTTTGTATAATTCTCGTGTGATCTTGTATTTCAAACTCTGTTCTCATCCACGCCACTGCAAAACACAAACGGATTTGGTAGGGACAGACGCAAGGCTCCATCCGCGCTGCATCTGCAACGTACTGCATCCGGAGTCAGTGTAAATCCTGGGTTTGGGTGTATGCAGTAAAACACAAAAAATACACACAATATTCAGTCACAGCAGTACACAGAGTACCTGTGTGCATTGTGGAGAGCTAACCTTATCATTCTATCTTGATTAAATGGCAAAACAAATAATTAAATAAATAAAGGCTCTGAATCAGTTCTTCACTTACAATGTGCTCCTTGGTCTTTACCCCCACATCACTACAGTCAAATAAATGGTGTGGTATTAACATCTAAAATAAAAAAGTGCTCTGTACACTGCTGTGACAAAATATTTTGTGTGAATTTTATGTTTTGCTGCATAAAAAAATAAAGCTGTCACCCGTGATTGCCACTGTGTGCTGTGTTGCTATGGTAACTGGTTGGTTTTCGATCCAAGATGGCGCCCACAGCGGTCGACATGGTGCTTTGCTGCGCTCTTTGTTTGTTTTTGTTTGTCAATTGTGTGTCTGCTTGCACTTATACCCGTGAAGAACTTTTAAATATCAGGACTTTGACCCCCACGGACCTCCTCCCAGTTTTTCTAGCCCCTGCCGCCGATCTGGTTTATTGTTTGGCTCGGAAAGTGAGACGGCGGAAGAGAGGAAGACGAGCGGGCGCTCTCGTACGACTTCGCAGGAGAGGCTCGCGAACGGCGCTGCCTGGCATATTTCTGTCCAATACCAACTCTCTCTCTAACAAGGTGGATGAACTGAGACTGCTGATGCGTTTTAAGGACCTCGCCTCCTCAGCTGTCCTCTGCTTTACTGAGACCTGGCTCCGGGAAAATATACCGGACAGCGCGCTGCGCCTCGACGGCTTCCAGCTCTTCCGTGCTGATCGTGACACAGAGCTTTCCGGCAAGACCACAGGAGGCGGTGTCTGCTTCTACATCAACTGTAGCTGGTGCTCTGATGTAACGGTAATTTCCAAACACTGTTCTCCTGCCTTGGAATTTCTTGTTATCAATTGCAAGCCCTTCTATTCCCCGCGGGAGTTTGCTTCTTTCATAATGATCGCTGTGTACGCCCCTCCCGACGCGGACACGCGCGAAGCTCAGCGCGTGCTCGCGGATCACATTCAACACACAGAGCGGAGTTTTCCAGACTCGCTGATTATTGTGGCTGGCGACTTTAATCAGTGCAATCTGAGCCACGATCTCCCCCGCTACAAACAGTTTATTAAATGCCCCACCAGAGGATTAAACACACTGGATCACTGTTACACCACAGTGAAAGACGCATATCGCGCTGTTCCTCGAGCTGCGCTGGGATTATCTGATCACGTGATGGTTCACCTCATTCCCACATACAGACAGAGATTGAAGCTCACTAAACCTGTTGTGAGCACTACGAAGATACGGACCAGTGATGCTGAGGAGAAGCTGGAAACGTGCATGGAAATATCTGACTGGGGCATGCTTAAAGGAGCCACGCATGATCTGGATGAGTACACGGACACTGTGAACTCATATATCCACTTTTGTGAAGAGAACATTCTTCCATCACGCACCAGGGTGAGTTACTCTAATGACAAACCCTGGTTCACAGCTAAGCTCAGACAGATCAGGAAGGAGAAGGAAGCAGTGCTGAAAAGTGGAGACAGGGACTGCTACAGGGAGGTTAAATACCGGTTTAACAGAGAGCTGAAGAGGGCTAAATCTGTGTACTCAGAGAGACTCCAGCAGCAGTTCACTGCTAATGATTCGGCTTCCGTGTGGAGAGGACTGAGGCAGATCACCAACTATCGGCCTCAGGCTCCTAAAGGTCAGGATGACAAAGCCCTTTGTCAGAGACTGTCCCAACACTATGCCCGTTTTGACACCTCGTCATCTGTGTCCAACTCCCCCCCTCCCTCCAGCTCCACAGCCTCCACATTCCCTACTTCATTTAAGGCACCCCCCCCTCCTCCCCCCCTCCCCTTATCATCAGTGAGCAGGATGTGCTCAAACAGTTCTCCAGACTGAACCCGCGCAAGGCCCCCGGCCCAGACGGCGTGTCTCCCTCCACCCTGAGACTCTGTGCGAAACAGCTGGCTCCTGTATTCACAGACATTTTTAACACCTCCCTTAAGTTATGCCACGTGCCATCCTGCCTCAAATCCTCCACCATCATCCCTGTCCCCAAGAAGCCACGGATCACTGGACTTAATGACTACAGACCTGTAGCGCTCACCTCTGTAGCCATGAAGTCCTTTGAGCGCCTGGTCCTGTCCCACCTCAAGTCCATCACCACCCCTCTCCTGGACCCGCTGCAGTTTGCCTACCGAGCCAACAGGTCTGTAGACGATGCAGTCAACCTGGCCCTCCACTCCATCCTGCAGCACCTGGACTCCCCGGGAACCTACGCCAGGATCCTGTTTGTGGACTTCAGCTCCGCATTCAACACCATCCACCCCGCTCTGCTCCGGGACAAGCTGTCCCTGCTCAACGTGCCTGACTCCCTCTGCAGGTGGATCATCGACTTCCTGACGGACCGGAGGCAGCATGTGCGGCTGGAAAAGACTGTCTCAGACTATACTAGCATCAGCACCGGATCACCCCAGGGCTGTGTACTTTCCCCCCTACTCTTCTCCCTTTACACCAACTCCTGCACCTCCAGCCACCAGTCTGTCAAGTTGATCAAGTTTGCGGACGACACCACCCTCATCGGGCTCATCTCCAACGGCGACGAGTCCGCCTACAGGAGAGAGGTGGCCCAGCTGGCGTCCTGGTGCAGCAATAACAACCTGCAGCTGAACGCTCTGAAGACAGTGGAGATGATTGTAGACTTCAGGAAAGTCACTACTCCTCTGCCCCCCCTCACCCTCTCAGGCTCTCCCATCACCACTGCTGATTCCTTCCGCTTCCTAGGCACTACCATCACCAGGGACCTCAAATGGGAGCTGACCATCAGCTCACTCATCAAAAAAGCCCAGCAGAGGATGTTCTTCCTGCGGCAGCTGAGGAAGCTCAAGCTACCCACCAAGATGTTAGTGCAGTTCTACACAGCCATCATCGAGTCCATCCTCACCACCTCCATAACCGTGTGGTACGCAGGAGCCACTGCCAGGGACAGACTAAGGCTGCAGCGCGTCGTGCGCACTGCTGAGAAGGTGATCGGCTGCAAGCTCCCATCTCTCCAGGATCTGTACATCTCCAGGACCCGGAGGCGTGCTGGCCGGATCATAGCCGATCCCTCACACCCTGGTCACGTACTGTTTGCCCCCCTCCCCTCTGGTAGAAGACTTCGGTCCATCCAGACTAAAACCTCCCGTCACATGAACAGCTTCTTCCCCTCTGCCATCAGACTGCTGAACACTAAGTGACTTATTGACTCTCGTGCACCATGTACAGCAGCTCAACCAGACTCATGTCAATCATCACTGTTTTCTTCCTGCATTACCGACTGCACTATATAGTTCTCCACAGTATCTGCTGCTGGCTAATATATATTTTAACTGTTGACCAGTATCACTTAATCTGATCCTACACTTTATTACATGTATAGTTTATTTCTCTTATCTTATCATGTTTAATGTTGCAGCATTGTACCGAGACAAATTCCTAGTTTGTGTACTACATGAACAATGGCAATAAACCTGATTCTGATTCTGATTCTGATTCTGATTCTAACTGTCCTGTAACTGCCAAGAATTTTGTTCTAATGCATCCTCTCTATAGGTCCGGAGAGCTGGGCATTTATGATTTCACAAAAATCATTACTCCTCCTAGGCAATCCCCCAAAGCTGGGCAAACTTACGGACAATAACACTCAAGAGGGTCTGCATCTAGGCTATGCTCCAGGTCAATGCCCAGGAGACCTGAGCACTCCCAGGTTGATTTCATTAGGCCAGAATGAGCTACTCTGGTTTTTGCTTTATTATTATTATTATTATTATTATTATTATTATTATTATTATCAAAGTTTAATTTGTAGTAATAAAAAAGTCAGCAATTTATGAAAAAAGAAAATTAAGAGAAAAATGTTAAAATTTGCGTGAAAAAGTCCAGATTTATAAAAAAAAAAATTAAAATTAGGAGGGAAAAAACAACAGTAAAACAATATCCAAGAAAAAAATAATTGCATGGGAAAAACATACATTTAAAACACAAATTTAAGCGAGTCTTCTTATTCAAACTTGATCAATTAATATCTCAGGACAACACTACTTTTACCTTTGAGGGCAATTTCTGGCTACTCACCTCTGGCTAATTTTCATAACGAAAAAAAAAAAACAATAATTGGAAGACAATTTAAGAAAACAGCAGTTTTCCTTTTGGACCACTAGAGGACACAATTGAACAATGTTGGAAAACTGAAGTTTCACATGAAGGGTCGGGGCTGCGCCAAGCAGTAAAACCTTCATCATTGAAGCACAGTTTAATTGGCCTCTTATTATCAATGTCTAAAGCAAAATGCACGAAAAAAAACCCCAAAACGAAACATGGGGTTTGCGTGTTTTAAACCAACATTTGCAGTTTTCTCAGTGCATGTGATGCGATGTGATGTGACAAGGGTGTGATTAAAAAGAGCAACATGTGCGTTTTGAAAAATTCCGGTGTGGTTTTGCAATGAAACCAACAGCCACACAGTCAGGGAGGAAGAAGTGACTGTAGGGAGGGGGAGGGCCGCATAATGTCAAACCAGTTCACTTGAGGCAAGATGGTTCCCCTCTCTTTGATTCATTGTTATAATGTTCTTTAATTAGCCGTCTTCTGTCGTGTTTCGCGGCCCTCCTAACACAACAATGGACTCCAACATTAAGGAGATAATAGAGGAATTCATGGAAAGTGCGCTGGCGCAATGGGTATGTCATTTATCATTTATCACTTGGAGTTAGAGAAAAGGTCATCATTTCTACAGGAAGAGAACAGGAGCTGTGCTTTTGGTGTGGAAGCTTTTGTAGAAATCATCTTGACTAGCTCCAGGCCAGTTCTGCAGAAAACTTCACAAATATTCCAGTCAGGAAACTTTTGACATTTTAGGAGAAGTTAGCGTTTCATTGCTGTCTACAGAAGTAATGATAAAACTCGAATAAACAACAAAAAATAGTATTGATGCTGAATTCTTTCTTTGTATTGTGTACAGAAAAACAAAGATTTTACTTCTCCTTTTGGCAGCTTCCCTTTCCTCCTGGTGACCAACTTTGACACTTCCTTTTCTTTGGGCTACTTCAGATTGTATAATAATAATAATAATGATAATGATAACGCATTTATCTGTAGCTCCTGTGCTGTAGTTGAGTTTTGAACACACTGCTTTTCCAACTGGGTACTGTTATGTATGAATATGTAGCCAAGGACGAGGCCAGGTGTCGAACTGAACACACGTTTATTATTAAAGAGGTTGGCACCGGTTAACCACATCTAACGGCCAGGCAGAAGGGATTGCAAAAGAGACTGCCCCTCCTGCCTGCTGCCCTTTGGTGGTGGGGCCGGAAGCTAGAGCCACCACACCATGCCTCACAAATAAAAGCACAGAACATAAATACTATACTGTAAATAACTATACAACATTGTCTCCCCCTTCACAAAACTCCAAAACACACACAATTCAGACCCACCCCAATTTAGGCCCGAATCATGGACTAAGATGACGAAACAATATAAGTGGCCTAACACATTCATACTAAAACAACTAAACTAGGGGGAACAGGTGGACTGCTGTCCCATCCCGCACAGCAAAGCGGATTATTCTGCCGCTTAAACTAAATGAAAGGCCATTTATAACCAAAACTACTGCCGAATTCCTCAAACTAAGACAAAGTACACAAAATAATCCCCAGAAATATATACAAACAACAAATTACTCTGAATAATGCATAAAATGAACTTATGATACACACGGCTGGAGGATAAATAAGCCCGTGGGTTCCCCTGGACTGTCCTTTCATCAGTCCGCCCCTGGAAGCGGCCTGCCTTCCAGGCAAGTTGCCCCGGCACCGGTGAGCCTCCTCTTCCTCACCATCAGATGTTTCACTCATCCAGGCCCACCACTTACAGTCTCCTCCACCTGCCGTTTGGTCTGTAACTGCCGTGGCTTCACCACCCCCCGAGCCCAAATCCAGTCTGCGGCTCCCAGAGGGGTTTTGTTCAGCTTGCAGTGTTTCTGCTTGGCACGTCATTCTACCGTGCCAGCTTGTCCTACCCCGACCTCTTTTAACTTCGCCATCGCCATCGCCGTTGTGACCCCTTGTTCACCGGTACCTTCCAGCTGAAATCCGGGAACAGATGGAACCAGCCTCTCGGCGTCGCCCGTCGTCACAGGCATCCTGCTGTACCTCCCAGTACCCTCATCCAGGGTGACTTGAGCTCTGGCACAGGGACTCTCCTGTGATGACCCTGAGCAATATTGGTCTTGCTCACTCTCCAGGGTGCCAGGTAATTTCTCATCCCACACTGCGCCGTCTATCATGCCCAGGATCAAACGGTCCCACGTCTTGGCCGATTTGCACCAAGCCGTCAGTTCCAGTGTTTCCACCGTGGCCAGCCATCCTCCTCCACAATCACAAAGTGGCACTGGGTCACTCTCAATTCTGACATGCGGGGAAAAACACCTCACATTCGTCCCATCCAGCACGGAGCCCACCGCTCCCGTGTTGATCCATAAAACCACTTCCAACCCGTCCAACACCACCAAACAGTACGTGTGTCCGTTGATACACGGGGACACAGCATGGACAACCGTGAGGGCGCGAGAGTCCTCTTTGTGCCATGGACCTCCTCGCTCGGATCTGTGGCATACCCTGGTGACATGAAGCAAGTGGCCACACGAGCCGCAGCGCTCCACTCTTGCCGAACAACCTTTAGCCTTGAAACGGTGCTTCATGGACCCACAGCCCTCACCTTTGGGCTTTCCTGGGGCGGACCTCACATTCACAGCGCTGGCGTCGTCCCCCACGCTTTTCACGCTGACTGGGTCCACTTCATATATGATCGACGGTGATCCCAAATATTGGTGTGACAAGCCCTCACTCAGCTCCCGTGACAGTTCGTCTGCAGCTTCCAGTAGTTGAGCTAACTCAATGGCAGTGGGCAGCACCAATTCACCTGAAAACGTAATCAGCTTTGACCAGATTGTAGCGCCATTGATATATTCTGCCAACTGGTCACGAATCATCCCTTTCTCCAATAGTCCAAGCTAGCACCTGCCGACCAACAGCTCCCAGTCTGTCACAAACCGCTGAATAGACCCACCCGTTGGCGGCACTGTCGAAACCGAATCTTGCCAACCATGACGTTTTCCAGGGCGCGAAAATAGCACGCCATTAGCTCAATCCCTTCATCAAAACTATCACAGTCACCCAGTGTGCTTAAAACACGCTGTTCCTCCACTGCAAAATTGTGCACCAACAACTCACGTGCCTCCCACTTCTCCAGCTTCCAAAGGTCCAGCGCCACCATGTACACTACCGTTCAAAAGTTTTGGGTCACCCAGACAATTATTTTGTGTTTTTCATGAAAAGTCACACTTATTTACCACCATGAGTTGTAAAATGAATAGAAAATATAGTCAAGCCATTGACAAGGTTAGAAATAATGATTTGTATTTGAAATAATATTTTTTCCAGATACTCAACCTGCTCAAAGGAAGGTCAGTTTTATAGCTTCTCTAACCAGCTAAACTGTTTTCAGCTGTGCTAACATGATTGCACAAGGGTCTTCTAATCATCCACTAGCCTTCTGACATAATGAGCAAACACATTGTACCATTAAAACACTGGAGTGATAGTTGCTGGAAAAGGGCCTCTATACACCTAGTATATATTGCACCAAAAACCAGACATTTGCAGCTAGAATAGTCATTTCCCACATTAGCAATGTATATTAGATATTAGAGTGTATTTCTGATTAGTTTAAAGTTATCTTCATTGAAAAAAACAGTGCTTTTCTTTCAAAAATAAGGAAATTTCTAAGTGACCCCAAACTTTTGAACGGTAGTGTACGTACGGGAAACGGCACACCATCTCAGCCATGGTACCGGTAGCTTGACGTGGGACTCCAAAACTGGCTAAATTTCAAACCCGCACGCTTCCATATCTTGTTTTAATCCACTTTTATCCTCGTTGCCAAGTGTTATGTATAAATATGGAGCCAAGGACGAGGCCAGGTGTCGAACTGAACACACATTTATTAAAGAGGTTGGAACCAGTTCACCACACGTAATCGCCTGGCAGAAGGGATAGCAAAAGAGACCGCTCTCCTGCCCTTTTATAGGCACGTGTGGTGGCGGGGCCGGAAGCCAGAGCCACCACACCGTGCCTCACAAATAAAAGCATAGAACATAAATACTGTAAATAACTATACAACAGGTACTAGTCGTGCCATTTTTTTCCCTGGTCACTGAGCAGTGTTTATTGGTGTGATGTGATCCTGTGCTGAACCTGGAAGGGCTCATTGGTTGTTGGCCCTCTCCAAAGACAGGGTCAGAGTTCAGGGTCAGTTTGATGGCTGCACCTGAGGCTCCTATTTGGTCCAGGGTAATTCAGCAGGTCAGTTATTCACTGACATGAGAGGTTTCTGCAGCCATTTATCATACAGCCCACAAACTGTGCATGTTCCATATAGTCAGTGAAGAATACAACTCACACGATTATACTGACCTCTGTTCCAATGAAGTTGGGATGTTGTGTAAAACATAAATATAAACAGATTTGCAAATCCTTTTCAACCTATATTCAGTTTAATACAGACAAGATGTTTAATGATCAAACTGATAACCTTTATCCACCTTATTCCTGAGGGCGCTGCTGTAGAAACGATAATGGGTGCAACTTCTGGTTTTGGGTGAAGTAGTGTTAAATCAGTCAGCAAGAGTGGAGTAGTGGGGCATTCAAAATAGTGTTTTTAAATGTGTTTTAAATTTGTTTTAATGTATAGTCCACATACCTGTTTTGCAGTCAAGTAGCAGCTAATTTCAGCACTTCTAGTTTTTGTATTTTTGAATGTTTTTGTGTCTGAACTGAACTAGCAGCAGATGCTAACATTGAGCTGGAGGGTTTTCACATGATACGAGCTGACCGAACACCAGAGAGTGGCAAAACTAGGGGCGGTGGAGTGATAATGTATGTTAACAACAACTGGTGTAGACCGGGACATATCACTGTTAAACAACGACACTGCAGCAAAGACATTGAGTTGCTAGCTGTTAGCATGAGGCCTACATATCTCCCGAGAGAATACTCACACGTGATCTGCATTGTTGTTTATGCAAATCCGACGGCGAACGCTGGGACAGCGCGTGACGTCATCCATTCAGTAACCAGCAGGCTGCAGACAGAACACCCAGATGCTCTTCTCCTCATCTCAGGCGATTTCAACCACGTTTCACTGTCTCCCATTCTGCCCACTTTCACCCAGTATGTCGCATGCCACACTAGAGACAATAAAACACTGGATTTGTTCTACGCAAACACTAAGGAGGCGTACACCTCATCACAACTCCCCCCACTTGGGAGATCGGATCACAACTTGGTTCATCTCCGACCGGTGTACAAACCCCTAGTGCACAGACAACCTCCGGCCATGCACACTGTGGAGTTATGGTCTGAGGAGACAATGGACACTCTAAAGGACTGTTTTGAAGCCACTGCCTGGAAGCAGCTCTGCGATCCACATGGTGAGGACATCGATGGCCTCATTCACACCTTCACGGGCTACCTCAGCTTCTGTGTGGACAAATCCGTTCCCACCAAGACCATACGGCGTCACTCAAACAACAAACCCTGGATCAACCCTGAGATAAAAACACTTCTGAGAGAGAAGAAGAGGATCTTCAGGTCGGGGAACAGGGAGATGCTGAAGTCCGTACAGAGGGAGCTGAGGAGAAAGATCAGAGAAGGCAAGGACAGCTTCAGGAAGAAGATGGAGGACAAGCTGCAACAGAGCGACATCAGCGGGGTCTGGAGAAACCTCAAAACCATCTCGGGGCTCCAGAATACCTCCCCCCAGGCCACGGGGGGCAGGGAGTGGGCGAACAACCTGAATCTGTTTTTCAATAGATTTGACCAACCGCCCTCCCCCCTGTCTGCACAACAACCACTGCTGCCTCTAAGAAATCAAGTCCTGCTACCCACTCCCCACTCCACCGACACCCCCCCCCCACTCCCAACACACAGCCCCCCATCCTGACCCTGACCAAGACCCAGGTGAGGACGGAGCTGAGGAAGATCAAGGCGAGGAAGGCGTCGGGACCGGACGGCATCAGCGCAAAGCTCCTCAAGTCCTGTGCAGACCAGCTGTGTGGGATTGTGACGTATATCTTCAACATGAGCCTGAAACTGGGGAGGGTACCACAGCTGTGGAAAACATCTTGTGTGGTACCTGTACCAAAAACTTCCCACCCCAAAGACCTGAACAGCTTCAGACCGGTGGCCTTGACGTCCCACTTGATGAAGACCCTGGAGAGACTGCTCCTTGCTCATCTCCGCTCCCTGGTGGAACCAGCGATGGATCCACTCCAGTTCGCCTACCAGCATGGCATTGGGGTGGAGGATGCGGTGATCTTCCTCCTTCACCGTTCTCTGTCCCACCTGGAGAAGCCCGGGAATATGGTGAGGATCATGTTCTTTGACTTCTCCAGTGCTTTCAACACCATCCAACCGATGATCCTGAAGGACAAGCTGCTGCGCGCAGGGGTGGACCAGCACCTGTCATCATGGATCCTGGACTACCTCACGAACCGGCCTCAGTTTGTGAGAACCCGGGACTGTGTTTCCGACACGATCATCAGTAGCACGGGGGCCCCCCAGGGAACGGTGCTGGCTCCCTTCCTGTTCACTCTTTATACTGCGGACTTCTCACACAACACAACACATTGCCATCTACAGAAGTTCTCTGATGACTCTGCGATCGTTGGTCTCATCTCCAGCGGAGATGAAGCTGAGTACAGAGGGCTTATCCAGGACTTTGTGGACTGGTGCCATCGGAACTGCCTCCAGATCAACGCGAGGAAAACTAAGGAGCTGGTGGTGGACTGCCGCAGGCATGGGCAGCCCCTCACAGCACCAGTAAATATACAGGGAACAGACATCGAGATGGTGACATCCTACAAGTACCTGGGTATTCATCTGAACAATAAACTAGACTGGTCACACAATACTGACGCACTCTACAAGAAGGGACAGCGCAGGCTGTTCCTGCTGAGGAGACTCAGGTCTTTTGGTGTACAAGGGGCGCTGCTGAAGTCATTCTATGACACGGTGGTGGCATCAGCCATCACTTTTGGAGTGGTCTGCTGGGGCAGTGGCATCACTGCAGCCGATAGGAAGAGACTGAACAAACTGATTAAGAAAGCTAGCTCTGTCCTGGGGCAACGCCTTGATCCGATGGAGGAGATAGGAGAGAGAAGGACGGTGGCTAAACTGTCATCTCTGCTGGAGTCCGAGTTCCACCCTATGCAGGACATACTGGATGCACTGAGGAGCTCATTTAGCAGCAGACTACATCATCCCAGGTGCACAACCGAGAGGTTTCGTAGGTCCTTCCTACCAACGGCTGTCAGACTGTACAACCTAAGCAGGGCTGCTCGCAGAGATAGCAAAAAGACGTAACAAACTAATAGTTTTTTTTTTAATGCAAAAGATGCAATAGACTTACACAATGGTCCTCTCCGGCATACAACTAGGAACATACCGGTCGCTATGGAGGGTGAGAATATGTATGGGCACATAATCATACCATGTAGGATAACTAAATAGACGGTTATGCTGTTTCATCCCACCTAGCAACAATGCTCTGCACTGTGTGTGTTTATATATTTACATATTTATTCCATCTAGCTACAATGCTCTGCACTGGGTGTGTTTATATTTATATATCTATATATTTATTCCATCTAGCTACAATGCTCAGCACTGGGTGTGTTTATATTTATATATCTATATATTTATTCCATCTAGCTACATTGCTCCGCACTGTGTGTGTTTATATACTTGCATATTTATTCCACCTAGCTGCAATGCTCCGTACTGTGGGTGTTTATATATTTACATATTTATTCCATCTAGCTACAATGCTCTGCACTGTGTGTTCATATATTCATATATTTAGTCCATCCAGCTACAATGCTCTGCACTGTGTGTCTGTGTGTGTGTGTGTGTGTATATATATATTTTATAGTAATATGTACATATGTATATTAGCTGCTCTTGCTTGCTTGTGTTTTTTTTTTTTTTTTCTTGCCTTCTGATTGTTGCTCTGAGTGTTGCTATCCCTGTGCTGTTGCAATCCTGGAATTTCCCCGTTGTGGGACTAATAAAGGCTTATCTTATCTTATCTTATCTTAGTTCTGGTACTTGCTGCTGTTTGTGGTGTGAAGCTTCTGAACCTCAGCAAAATCTGTGGCTTCAACAGCAATGAGTAGATCATGCACTGAAAACTAAAAAGGACTGTTCGTGTGATCTATGATACAGACACAGGACAGACACAACAGCACCAGGTATGGTTTCACTTGTATGAATGTCACAGAGCTGACGTTTATACATTTGTCACCAGATGCAAGGCTGCATGAAGTAAAAATAATAAATAAAAAAATAGTAACAGTTGGACAGCGCGGTGGCGGAGTGGTTCGCACTGTGGCAGCACAGCAACTCACCCTTGGCCGGGGGATCCTGGGTTCGATCCCAGCCCCTGGCCAACAGTGATCTGTGTGGAGTTTGCATGTTCTCCCCGTGTCTGCGTGGGTTTACTTCGGGATTTCTCCAGTTTCCTCCCACATGCCAAAAACATGCAAGTGAGGCGGCATGAAAAAATAAGCAGTGATGCTGTGGTTTTAAGCAGGTTTTATTAATCATACCACCTTCACGGGATCCCCTCTCCGGTGCATAGTGGAGCAGCCCGGAGCGGGATCCCTAGGCTCTCAGGGAAGGAGAGGCGGACACAGTGTGTCCACCAGTTGCAAGATCAGAAGAGCGAGTAAGAGAGAGAGATTGCGTTACAGAGTTGCACCTTAAATACTTGATCATAACAATACATCAAAAAGACATACCCCACAGTCTAGAATGATCAAAGGGACAACAGAACAGGCAGGAGGTATTTGCATTTGTAAGCCATACATCACAATGGGCAGATTAGCTAGACCTCGCTCTAAGTGCAAAACAAAGAGGCTAACAAGCACATCTACATATTGATCTGAGTCTCTAGGTCACAGTAAGGACAGGACGCATGAGTACAAAGGATGAAAGGCATCGATTAACATCACATAGGTGAGACAGAAGAAACTCGTCTACCTGTAGACATTAATACACCAAAGCACATCT
Organism: Pholidichthys leucotaenia; assembly: GCA_020510985.1. Taxonomy (NCBI): domain Eukaryota; kingdom Metazoa; phylum Chordata; class Actinopteri; order Cichliformes; family Pholidichthyidae; genus Pholidichthys; species Pholidichthys leucotaenia. The sequence goes on along the minus strand of CM035840.1, from coordinate 405,848,273 downwards.
AAGATGCTCAGAAAAAGCACAGTAAGGACAAGCCATATGCACACTATACAGAATGGCGCATTACATCACAACACATGCATGTTTGCATCACAAATACATGAATGGCACATTGCTTCTCAGTAATGCAGCAGAAAAACAGAGAAAAGAGGGCTGAGTGTCCTTAGTCTGTTGTGGGGTTAAAACGAACCGCCACACAAGTTAGGTTAACTGGCATCAACTGGGGATTCTAAATTGTCCTTAGGTGTGAATGTGAGAGTGAATGGTTGTCTGTCTCTCTGTGTTGGCCCTGTGATGGACTGGCGATCTGTTCAGGGTGTACCCTGCCTCTCGCCCAAAGATGCTGGGATAGGCTCCAGTCCCCCCATGACCCGAAAAGGATTAAGCGGAAGAAGATGGATGGATAGTAACAGTTTGTTTCCTAAGGCTTAATGATTTAAGAAAGATATCAAATAGGTGTTTTGTTTTGTTTTTTGCATTCGTTGCACTGCATTGGAACAATATGGATTTGATATTAGCAGCTTTAGCATGCATTAATTTTTAAATGATCACAAAATAGAGATCAATAAAATTTTGAACAACTGTCAGAAAAGGTCTGTACGTGTTAAGTTAAATAACAAGCATTCACGGCATGACAGCAGCATGAGCATTTTAATTTCGGGGTAAAACAGACAAAACAGCTGTTTGTTTCACCCCGACATTAAAACACCCAAACATGGTGTTGTGGTTCTTTGTGGCTCTGGCTAGATTCTGCGTCTGCTGTAAGATAAATTTGATTATGTCCAACATATTTTAACAAAATGTAACTGACTTTATTGCGGTGGAGACATTGATATAGCTCATATCTTTTTACAGCGTTAGCATCTTAGCAGCGGAGCTAACTAACGGAGCTACTGTCTGCTAGGCCACTTTTTAAGGTCATATTCTTATCCCTCGATAGTCGTGGGAAATGGTATGATTATATTACTCTTTTTGAGGTGCAAAAGGCCATGTTACCGCATTTTGATGCCGAAGTCATTGTTTTTTAACAAGGAAAAGTGTCCCGTTTTTGTGACAACCCCACTTTCTGAGCTAGTACTGGAAGTTGCGCCCATAATTCACGCAAAGCATCATGGGGGCTAGGAATAAGGTGGATTGTTTCTTCCCAAATATTCATTCATTTTGAATTTGATTCTGGTAACACGTTCCAAAAAAGCTGGGACAGGTGCATGTTTACCACTGTGTTACATTACCTGTCCATTTAACAACACTCAATAAGCGTTTAGGAACTGAGGACATTAATTGTTGAAGCTTTGTAGGTGGAATTCTTTCCCATTCTTGCTTAATGTACGACTTCAGTTGCTCAACAGTCCGGGGGCTCCGCTGGCGTATTTTACGCTTCAAAATGCTCCACATATTTTTAATGTGGACTGCAGGCAGGCCAGTCTAGTATCTGCACTCTTTTACTATGAAGCCACACTGTTGTAATCTGTGCAGAATTGACATTGTCTTGCTGAAATAAGCAGGGATGTCCCTGAAAAAGATGTTGCTTGGATGGCAACATATGTTGTTCCAAAACCATTCAGCATTAATAGTGCCTTCACAGATGTGCAAGTTACCATGCCATGGGCACAAATGTACCCCCATACCATCATGCTGGCTTTTGAACTTAGCGTTGATAAAGCCCCTGTCACACCTTGATGATTTAGGCAGCATATGCTAACATTTAAAACAATTGGCGAGTACACTGGAGTATGTCTAATGAGTTAAGTTTAAGTTTTGTATAAGTTAAGAGCATGCTGAAGCACGCTGGTATACGTCGTAGTACAGCAAGGTTGTTTAAAAATTTTGTGCATGCTCAACATTTTTTGATGTATCCAGCTTATGGCTCATACATCCTGCATATATGGGCCATAAGTTATACAGCCATGGACAAAATTGTTGGTACCCCTCTGTTAATGAAAGAAAAACCCACAATGGTCACAGAAATAACTTGAATCTGACAAAAGTGGTAATAAATAAAAATTCTATGAAAATTAACCAATGAAAATAAGACAATGCTTTTGAATTGTGGCTCAACAGAATTATTTTAAAAAACAAACTCATGAAACAGGCCTGGACAAAAGTGATGGTACCCTTAACTTGATATTTTGTTGCACAGCCTTTTGAGGCAATCACTGCAATCAAACGATTTCTGTAACTGTCAATGAGACTTCTGCACCTCTCAGCAGGTATTTTGGCCCACTCCTCATGAGCAAACTGCTCCAGTTGTCTCAGGTTTGAAGGGTGCCTTCTCCAGACGGCATGTTTCACCTCCTTCCACAGATGTTCAATAGGATTTAGATCAGGGCTCATAGAAGGCCACTTTAGAATAGTCCAATGTTTCGCTCTTAGCCATTCTTGGGTGTTTTTAGCTGTGTGTTTTGGGTCATTATCCTGTTGCAAGACCCATGACCTGCAACTGAGACCAAGCTGTCTGACATTGGGCAGCACATTTCTCTCTAGAATACCTTGATAGTCTTGAGATTTCATTGTACCCTACACAGATTCAAGACACCCTGTGCCAGATGCAGCAAAGCAGCCCCAGAACATAACAGAACCTCCTCCATGTTTCACAGTAGGGACAGTGTTCTTTTCTTGGTATGCTTCATTTTTGCGTCTGTGAACATAGAGCTGATGTGCCTTGCCAAAAAGTTGCAGTTTTGTCTCGTCTGTCCATAGGACATTCTCCCAGAAGCTTTGTGGCTTGTCAACATGCAGTTTGGCAAATTCCAGTCTGGCTTTTTTATGATTGAGCTCTCGAGCCACTAGCTATGGCTACTACCTCTCTTTCCTCTCCTCCTCTGGTGTGCTCTCTCTGTCAGATGTTTAGCTACACCTCTGCCTCTTTTAGTGATAACGGTAAATGTAATAAATGTTGTCTTTTTGAGGCGCTCGAGGCGAGGTTGTCTGATTTGGAATCCCGGCTCCGCTGCATTGAAACACCGTCTGCGCCAGTTAATCTCGACGGACGCCCATTAGCTGCAGCGGAGCTAGCTAGCTTAGCCCCCCCTGTCACCGGTTCCCCGGCTCTCCTCAGCAGCGAGGAGACTGGGTGGGTGACGGTGAGAAGGAAGCCTAGTCGCAAAGCCCCGGTTCACCACCAACCTGTTCACGTTTCTAATCGTTTTTCCCCGCTCAGCGACACACCCGCTGAGGAAAAAACTCTGATCATTGGCGACTCTGTAGTCAGAAACGTGAACCTAGAGACTCCAGCGGCCATAGTCACATGCATTCCTGGGGCCAGAGCAGGCGACATCGAGTCAAATTTGAAAATGCTGGCTAAAAGTAACTGTAAATATTCCACAATTGTTATTCACGCCGGCATTAATGACATCCGTCTCCGGCAGTCGGAAGTCACGAAACTTAATATAGAATCGGTGTGTGACTTTGCAAAAACGATGTCTGCCACTGTAGTATTCTCTGGGCCCCTCCCCAATCTGACCAGTGATGACATGTTCAGCCGCTCGTCATCCTTGAACCGCTGGCTGTCTGTGTGGTGTCCTAAAAATGACAATTGGAGCTCTTTTTGGGGAAAACCTGGTCTTATGAGACGAGACAGCATTCATCCCACTTTGGATGGTGCTTCTCATTTATCTAACAATCTGGCATCTTTTTTATCCAAATTTCCAAAACCGTGACTACTCAGAGTTGGGACCAGGAAGCAGAGTCGCAGTCTTACACGCCTCTCTGCAGCTCCTCTTCATCCGCCACCCCTCAGCTTAGCCCCTGACTTCCCCATCAGAGAATCGTTGTCTGCTCCCTCCAAAGTAAATAAAAATATAATGTATAAGCATCCCAAAGTGATAAAGCAAAATATTGGTAAAACTCAAATTAAACATAAAGCCTCTAAATTGAATGAGTTGGCCTCTGTTCCTCCTCATAATTTAAAAATTAAATGTGGTTTATTAAATATTAGGTCTCTAACTCCCAAGTCTCTGTTAGTCCATGATCTGTTAATTGATCATCAGATTGATTTAATTTCCCTTACAGAGACTTGGTTAGGACAAGAGGATTATGTTGGTTTAAATGAATCAACTCCCTCTGGTTATTTAAACTGTCAAAATCCCAGAAGTTCTGGTCGTGGAGGAGGAGTAGCAACAATTTACCATTCCAAATTACTAGTTAATGTAAAGCAAAAAACATGTTATAATTCCTTTGAGGGCCTGGTCCTCAGTGTTGGGCACTTTAGCAATTTCAGGTTAAACCCAATTTTATTTGCCATAGTTTATCGTCCCCCATCAACCTATTCAGAATTTTTATCCGAATTTCCTGATTTCTTAGCTGATTTAGTGCTGAAATCTGATAGAATAATTATAGTAGGGGACTTTAATATACATGTGGATGTAGATAGTGACTGCCTTAATGTGGCTTTTAATTCAATATTAGACTCGATTGGGTTTTCTCAGAAAGTAGGAAATTCTACTCATTACCTCCACCATACATTGGACCTTGTTCTGACATATGGCATAGAAATAGAAAATCTTGTAGTGTCTCCTCATAACCCTGTACTGTCAGACCATTGTCTGTTAACCTTTGATTTTACTATTTCTGACTATTTGGCTCCTAAAGAAAAATATTATCACAGTAGATGCCTCTCAGATGATGCTGTTTCCAAATTTATGCAGATTGTTTCCTCTATGCCATGTGTCAACACAACGGAAATAAGCTATAGACAGCTTGCTCCTTCTGTAATTGATAACATGGTGGATAGTGTTTCAGCTTCTCTGCATCAGGCTCTAGACTTGGTGGCCCCCTTAAAAAAGAAAAAGTCTAATCAGAGATTTTTAACTCCTTGGTTCAACACAGAAACTCGTAGCTTAAAACAGAAGACTCGTCAATTAGAAAGAAAATGGCGCTCTACTAATTTAGATGAAATCTATTTAGCTTGGAGAAATCATCTTTTAATTTATAAAAAATCTCTTAGAAAAGCTAGAACGAGTTATTACTCTGCATTAATAGAAGAGAACAAGAATAATCCCAGGTTTCTTTTCAGTACTGTAGCCAGGTTGACAAAGAGTCAGGACTCTGTCAATCCTAGCATCCCCTTAGAGCTTACTAGTCAGGACTTTATGAACTTTTTCAATAATAAAATTTCATCCATCAGAGATAAAATCAATCAGATTCTTCCCACAGTTAACTTAAATACTGTAACTACTACAACTCCTTCTATTGATGTCTGTCTTGATGAGTTTACTCCAATCGACCTTTGTGAGTTAGACAAAATAGTTTCCTCATCCAAACCTTCAACTTGTCTTTTAGACCCTATTCCTACCAGGTTATTTAAAGAAGTCTTCCCACTTATTGGTAGCTTTATTCTTCATATAATCAATTCTTCATTAACTTTAGGCCATGTACCGCAGGCTTTTAAAACGGCTGTAATTAAACCCTTACTCAAAAAGCCAACGCTAGATCCAGGAGCTTTAGCTAACTATAGACCAATCTCTAATCTCCCTTTCATTTCAAAAATCTTAGAAAGAGTTGTTGCTACGCAATTATTTGACCACCTGCAGGGAAATGGTTTATTTGAGGAGTTTCAATCTGGGTTTAGAATCCATCATAGCACTGAAACAGCCTTAGTGAAGGTCACTAACGACCTCCTCATTGCATCTGATAATAGACTAGTTTCTGTACTTGTCCTTTTAGATCTTAGTGCAGCTTTTGATACTATTGATCATAATATTCTACTTGATAGATTAGAACACTATGTTGGACTTAATGGAACTTCGTTGCAGTGGTTTAGATCTTATTTATCTGATAGGTTCCAGTTTGTTCATGTAAATGATGAGTTTTCTCTCAGCTCAAAGCTTAGTCATGGAGTTCCACAGGGATCTGTGCTTGGCCCTACTCTTTTTAGTTTATATATGCTTCCGTTAGGCAACATTATTAGAAAGCACTGTATACATTTTCACTGTTATGCAGATGACACACAATTATACCTGTCAATGAAGCCAGATGATACTAATCAATTAGCCAAGTTAGAAGCCTGTCTTAAGGAAATCAAAGTTTGGATGACTTGTAATTTCCTGCTATTAAATTCAGATAAGACTGAAGTCATTCTTGTTGGTCCAAAAAACCTTAGAAATTCCTTTCCAAATCAAACTTTCAGTTTGGATGCAGTTACTCTTTCTCTTAATAGCTCTGTGAGGAACCTTGGAGTTATTTTTGATCAGGATTTGTCCTTCAATTCACATATTAAATTTGTTTCTAAGACTGCCTTCTATCATTTGCGTAATATTGCCAAGATTAGGAGCATCTTGTCTCAGAGTGATGCTGAGAAGCTGATCCACGCTTTTGTTAGCTCGAGATTAGATTATTGTAATTCTTTATTATCAGGCTGTCCTAAAACATCTTTAAAAAGTCTTCAGCTGATCCAAAATGCTGCAGCAAGAGTTTTAACAGGTACTAGAATGAGAGATCATATCTCTCCGGTTCTGGCCTCCCTTCATTGGCTTCCCATAGAGTTTAGAATTAAGTTTAAAATCCTTCTTCTTACTTACAAAGCTCTAAACAATCAGGCTCCTTTTTATTTAAAAGATCTGATACTACCGTATCATCCTAACAGAGCACTACGCTCCCAAAATGCAGGTTTACTTGTAATACCTAGAATCTCCAAAAGTACAATGGGAGGCAGAGCCTTCAGTTATCAAGCTCCTCTCCTGTGGAATCAGCTGCCAATCTGGATTCGGGAGTCAGACTCGATCTCTGTTTTTAAGAATAGGGCTAAAACCTACCTTTTTGATATAGCCTACAATTAGGGAGGGATCATGTGTTTCTGAACCCTCCCTTAGTTATGCTGCTAATAGGTTTAGTCAGCCGGGGGACCTCCAGTAATGCACTGGGCCTCACTCCTTTCCTCACTCTCTATGAAATATTTTTTTTTTGCTGGTCATTAACATTTGTTTGTTCTCTCCCATAGATTGAGTCCCCATCGTGCTGTTTGCTCTCTACATGTCTGTTCTTTTCTTCTTCTCTGTCCCCTCACCCCCCAGCCAGTCGCAGCAGATGACTGCCCCTCCCTGAGCCTGGTTCTGCTGGAGGTTTCTTCCTGTTAAAAGGGAGTTTTTCCTCTCCACCGTCGCCAAGTGCTTGCTCACAGGGGATCGCCTGATTGCTGGGGTCTTTCTGCAACTGTGGGGGTCCTCCCTACAGTTGATAGTGCTATGAGATGACTGTTGTTGTGAAATGGCGCTATATAAATAAAGTTGAATTGAATTGAATTGAATTTGTTTTCAACAGTGGTGTCCTCCTTGGTCGTCTCCCATGAAGTCCACTTTGGCTCAAACAACGACAGATGGTGCGATCTGACACTGATGTACCTTGACCTTAGAGTTCACCATGAATGTGTTTAGAGGTTGTTCTGGGCTCTTTTGTTACCATTCGTATTATCCGTCTCCTCCTGCGGCCACGTCCAGGGAGGTTGGCTACAGTCCCGGGATCTTAAATTTCTGAATAATATGTGCAGCTGTAGTCACAGGAACATCAAGCTGCTTGGAGATGGTCTTATAGCCTTTACCTTTAACATGCTTGTCTATAATTTTCTTTCTAATCTCCAGAGACAACTCTCTCCTTTGCTTCCTCTGGTCCATGTTTAGCGTGATACACACCATGTCACCAAACAGCACAGTGACTACTTGTCACCCTTTAAATAGGCCGACTGACTGATTACAAGTTTGTGGACACCTGTGATGTTAATTAGAGGACACATCTTGGTTGAACATGTCCCTATGATCACATTATTTTCAATCTTTTCTAGGGGTACCATCATTTTTGTCCAGGCCTGTTTCATGAGTTTGTTTTTTAAAATAATTCTGTTGAACCACAATTCAAAAGCATTGTCTGATTTTCATTGGTTAATTTTCATAGAATTTTTGTTTATTACCACTTTTGTCAGATTCAAGTTATTTCTGTGACCATTGTGGGTTTTTCTTTCATTAACAGAGGGGTACCAACAATTTTGTCCACGTGGTTATGTAAGTTATGTGCTCGTTCACACACGTTACTTGAAAGTTACTCATAAGTTAAACTACGTCCAGATAATGTCTAATGTACCCACAACTTATTTCTAACCTATGAGTAACGCACTTTGAACCTATGTGTAACTTACTGAACGGGTTTCTAACTTACAGTTACCATATAATGGCGTATTGGCAGCATTGGTCCACAGGAGGAAACCGTCAAGACTCCAGAGTGAGCAGATGTTCATGTCAAACTGGTCCTGTTCTTCTATTCAGACAAAGAGATGTTTCATACCTCGACATGTTTCGACTGTCATTTGACGTTCGTGCTGTGTCACGTCAGCTGTTTTATCCTTTCCATAGGTTTGACTGATCTGACAGATTTGACAGATCTGCCAGGTCGGTCATATCCCCCGCTGTGCGATGGTCTTTGGAAGAGGGAATCATCTCGGTTGAACCGAGACTGACTTTTATGTGCCTGTGAACGAGATGACGGAGCCTTCATGCTCTCACACACCTAGGATTCATGGATTGGGAGGCGACGGAAGTTTGGCATGACTGTGCTATGCATAAGTTAGAATAAGCTATGCATGATTTCAGAAAGGGCGCTGCTGAGTCGATGAGGACGTAAGACATGCCTTTCCGTTGTTCTGCCAGATCTGTGACTTTTTTTCCATTTTTTCTGCACCAAAATGCAAAAATTCATCTGCTCCTTTTTGTAATAGTTTTCAATTCAACTTGGAGTTATTATCCAAAGCGATATCGATGGCAGGACGGACCAAATCCGATGCTAAAACGGGCCGTGCGAGGCCTCCACCATCTCTTGACTCCGACCCCAGCGGCCAACGTGAAAGTCAGGATGCTAATGGTGCTCTGTTGCTACAAATGAAGCAGATGTTGGACGAAATGCGCTCAGACATTGTCATTAAATTCAACACTCTTGTATCTGAGGCAGTTAAAAGGGAAATTATGGCTGGGTAATACCTCTGGAAAACAAAATCATTTTGCATGGTGATATGATAGCTGACCTCGAGCGCTCGGCTGACGATCATGATGCTAAAATAACTGAGCTGCAATCTAACGTTAGCATGCTAACTACCCTGGTGGATTCTCTTTCCATAAACTGTGAGGACCTGGAAGGACAGTCAAGATGGAATAACATCCGCCTGATAGGTGTACCAGAGGGCTCGGAAGGTGCTCAGCCCACCGAGTTTACAGCAAAACTCTTACAAGACCTGCTTGGGCTGGTTGAGAAACCTATTCTGGATAGGGCCCACTGGATCCTGCGCCCCAGACCGGGAGACAGAGAGCCTCCTCGTCCCTTTGTCATTCGGGTTAATTTGTTCCAGGTTCATAACCAGATCTTCGCCGAGCCAGTGAACTTTCACAACTTTCCTACATGGGCAAGAAGATTTCTATTTTTCCAGACTTCACTCCGGCTGTGACTAAAAAACGAGTAGCGTTTGCTAAGGTAAAGAAGGAACTGCACTCCTGCCCAGATGTTAAGTTTGGTCTAATCTACCCAGCTACACTACGAATCACTCTTCCCAGTGGCCAGACCTACCAGTTTGACGACCCAGTTGCTGCAGTGGACTTCATTGACAAAAACATTAAAAAAGCCATTAATCCAGACTTGATTTAGCCATCGGGCTAATTTGCTAGCCAGCAGCTACAATTACATTTCCCATGATTCCAGGCGTACTCAAGATCAATGCCGGCGGTACGTCAGTGATGATGACTTGAGTATATTGCTGCCTTTCTTTTTATGAGACTCTCTGCCCATTTTACTCCTACATTGGATCTTTAACTTAACTTTTTTTTTTTTGTATTTTAATATTTGGTATTTGTTTTCTTTTTTGGATTGATCACAGTTTTCTATTCACTTACAGACCATTTTGTCTTTGAGCTGTTAACTAATTATATACAGTATCTCACAAAAGTGAGTACACCCCTCACATTTTTGTAAATATTTTATAATATCTTTTCATGGGACAACACTGAAGATATGACACTTTGATACAAAGTAAAGTAGTCAGTGTACAGCTTGTATAACAGTGTAAATTTGCTGTCCCCTCAAAATAACTCAATATAGCCATTAATGTCTAAACCGCTGGCAACAAAAGTGTGTACACCCCTAAGTGAAAATGTCCAAACTGTGCCCAAAATGTCAATATTTTATGTTGCCACCATTATTTTCCAGCACTGCCTTAACTCTCTTGGGTATGGAGTTCACTAGAGCTTCACAGGTTGCCACTTGAATCCTCTTCCACTCCTCCATGACAACATCACAGAGCTGGTGGATGTTAGAGACCTTATGCTCCTCCACCTTCCGTTTAAGGATGCCCCACAGATGCTCCATAGGGTTTAGGTCTGGAGACATGCTTGGCCAGTCCATCACCTTTACCCTCAGTTTCTTTAGAAAGGGAGTGGTCGTCTTGGAGGTGTGTTTGGGGTGGTTATCATGTTGGAATACTGCCCTGCGGCCCAGTTTCCAAAGGGAGGGGCTCATGCTCTACTCCACTATGTCACAGTACATGTACAGTAGCTCTCCAGTGCCGGGAGCACTCATGCAGCCCCAAACCATGGCGCTCCCACCACCACGCTTGCCTGTAGGCAAGACACACTTGTCTCCTCACGTGGTTGCCACCACACACACTTGACACCATCTGAATCAAATAAGTTTATCTTGGTCTCATCAGACCACAGGACATGGTTCCAGTAATCCATGTCCTTAGTTTGCTTGTCTTCAGCAAACTGTTTGCAGGCTTTCTTTTGCATCATCTTTAAAAGGGGCTTCCTTCTGGGATGACAGCCATGTAGACCAATTTGATGCAGTGTGCAGCATATGGTCTGAGCACTGACAGGCTGACCCCCCACTCCTTCAACCTCTGTCACGCCGAATTGGCATTTCGCCGGGTTGATTATTAACCCGTGCTCCTCCAACCTCCGGAAAACCATCGTGAGGTGGGTTTCGTGTTCGTCTTCGGACGCACTGGCTACCAGGATATCGTCCAGGTAGACGAACACGAACGGGAGATCGCGCAGCACTGCATCCATCATGTGCTGGAACGTCTGTGCCGCGCCTTTTAACCCGAATGGCATACGCAGGAACTCGAATAAACTGAATGGAGTTATTGCCGCTGTTTTGGGTACGTCCTCAGCGTGCACTGGGACTTGATGGTAACCGCGGACCAGGTCTATTTTGGAAAAAATGCGTGCTCCGGCGAGGTGGACGGAAAAATCCTGTATGTGGGGAATCGGGTAGTGGTCGTGTGCTGTGGCGTTGTTCAACCTGCGGAAATCACCGCACGGTCGCCACGATCCCTCAGCCTTACGGACCACGTGTAGCGGGGATGCCCATGGGCTGTTCGAACGCCTGATGATGCCCAATCTTTTCAGGTTGGCGAACTCCTCGCGCGCTATGGCCAGTTTAGCTGCGTCCAAGCGCCGAGGTCTTGCAAAAACGGGCGGCCCGGTGTCTGTAAGGTGAATTTACTTTCATTTACTTTCATTAAAGGCTTCTTAACTGCAAGCAAAGAAGTTCCAATCCCAATAATATTAAATATTCTAATCTTAGACCCAGTGTAATCAGTAATAGTGACATTCAATCTATTAAGATACCAGCTGTGTCAGCTGACCTGTGGTTCTTTAAAAATGGGAAGTTGTTAGGCCTGGTCTTTCTTTGTATATTTCTACTACAGTCAATTTAAAAAGGGAAAGAAAAAAAAAATTTATAACTTACTTTCGAGCTCTATCAATTGTGGACAGCCGTCACCAGATAGAGCTAGGAGGAAGAGAGTCTCTGTCAGTGTTCCCTCAAGTCGGGTTTTCAATACTGATGGATGTCATCAGACCGTGCACGGATTTCAACCTGCAGGACGTCTCTTCCCGCTCCACCTGGATCTCAGCTGTCCCGGGTTTCGGCACCACGTATGTCAGAAGTCTGAAATATAAACCTCACAAATACAGAGTACAAAAAGGTATTAGACTGAATCAAAGATCAGACTTAAGACACGCAGAGCCTTTGAAGTTTTTACTTGCACAAGGAGCAATCAAAACAAACCTTGTACAGGATGAGTTGAAATGCTGGCGAGGCAGTCTCGCACAGTAACTTTTATACACAAAGATAAGACAGTGACAGTTTTACAACCCGTTCTTTCCCCCCACACAGGGGAATGACGAGTAAAAGCACACACAGTTTGTACACAACAGTCTTTTGCAGAGAAGATAAATAAAAAGTACAGGATATGCAAAAAGGTACAAGATATGAAAAGGATGAGTCTTGGCACACAACGCTCCAGCTACACCCACCCACATGTGGGGACATCAGTCTCAGCTTCATGAATCATTAATAAAATGATAACTGTTTATATACATATATACAATTTTTCCAACAGTGGTGATAAAGTGCTCCACCCCGTGGTTAGCGATGGCCGCCGAAAATGTCGGGACCGTGAGTGCTGGGAACTGAGTGAGCAGTGCGTGGAACTTACCACCTGGAGCTGTGACGTTGGCTTGTGCTGTTGGCTGGGTCACTCAACCTATACAGGGGAGAGAGTCAAAGGACAGTGCATTAACCAGGTGCCTGTTAGCAACATCAACCAGTAAACCATGTGCACACAGAAAATCAGCCCCCAGGATATGGTAATTCAGTGCTGCTACGACAAAAGTCCACTCTTATGTACGGCCGTGTAGAGATAAGATCAGTGTCCTCTCATCAAAGGTCTTAATTTCCGAGCCGTTTGCTGCCAACATCACGGGGCCGCTAGGTCCTGCCAGCTGGTCGGCGTAGGTCGGCAGGATGAAGCTTTTCTGGGCTCCGGTGTCCACGAGGAAACGCCTCCCCGAGCGCGCGTCCGTCAAGTAGAGCAGCTTGTTCTCTTCACCGAGGGTTGCAGCTGCTACCGACCGCCGGCCTCGGCGTTTTCCCAAGCGCTTGAATTGGCACGGTGGCGCACATCTGCGTGCGTTCTCTCCGAAGCGGCGGTGGTAGAAACAGAGCGTGTCTCTCTGGTGCTCCTTGGCCCCCACTACTGCTACCATCGGTGGCTCCTCGCCTCCTCTGGTCGTCTCGCTGGGCTCCGCCGCTGCCGCGTTGACTGTGATCGCCCTGGTGGTGAGGATGATCCGGTCCACCTCCTGGGCTAGCGCACGGTAGTCACGCGCGGCCAGCAACGGCGAATTGGCCAGAACCGCTCTCGCCACTGTTGGAAGGTTCCGGAGGAAAAGGTGGGCAAACAGAAAGTGCCCGTCGTCCGTACCCATTAACGCCAGCATCTTCTCCATCAGGTCTACAGCCGACCCATCTCCTAACTCGGTCCGCGCCAGGAGCCTCTCCGCTCTCTCACATTCCGAGAGCGTGTAGCGCCGGGTGAGCGCAGCCTTGAGCGCCTCATATTTGTTGCTGGCTGGTGGCTGATCGAGCAGGCTCGCTACCTGCTGGGCTGTGCGGGAGTCCAGCGCTGCCACCACATGGTAGAACTTGGTGTCGTCTGCCGTTACTCCCCGGAGGGCGAACTGGGCCTCGGTGTGGTGGAACCAAGAGCGCGGGTTGTGCTGCCAGAAATCCGGTAGCTTGACTGAAACTGCACACACGTTGCTGGGGGTTCCAGTCCTGGCTGTCTGTGGAATGGCTGCTGCGTCTCTGGGGCTTCCCGACCGGGCCAGCTCCGGAGTTCTCGCCTCGTGTTCCATAATACGTCTTGGGTCACCAGTGTGGAGTGTGTAAATGAAGAGGCAGCTTCATGTCAGACGATTTATTACACACTCACATCTCACAAGCACAGAACAGACTGACTGGTTACAGCAAGCACTCCTCTCTATATCCCAAGTCACCTTCACAAGCTTCAAGGCACTTCCTCATACACAGCATGATATTTACACTACACTTCATTCAACCCCCTCTCACCCTCTTGGGCATTGTTCTCCCATGTGCATTCATTGTCTCTGTCTGAGGTGCGAAATAACCTGACTTCGTCAGACCACAGCACACTTTTCTGCTTTGCATCAGTCCATCTTAGATGAGCTTGGGCCCAGAGCAACCAATGGTGTTTCAGGGTGTTGTTAGTATATGGCTTTTACTTTGCATGGTACAATTTTAACTTGCACTTGATGTGGTGATGAACTGTGGTAACTGACAATGATTTTCCGAAGTGTTCCTGAGCCCATGGTAATATCCTTTACAGAAAGATGTCATTTTTAATGCCACCTGAGAAATCAAAGGTCAAAGACATTCAGTGTTTGTTTTTGGACTTGCCGCTTAAGTGCAGATTTCTCCAGATTCTTTGAATCTCTTGATGATAGTATGGAGTGTAGATGATGAAATCCCTAAATTCCTTGCAGCTGTACACTGGAAAATGTTGTTCTTAAACTGTTGGACAGTTTGCCCACATAGTGGTTCACAAAGTGGTGAACCTCGCCCCATCCTTGCTTGTGAACGACTGTGCCTTTTGGTGATGCTCCTTTTATAACCAATCATGGCACTCACCTCTTTTCAATTCACTTGTTCACCTATGGAATGTTCCAAAAAGGTATTTTTTGAGCATTCCTCAATTCTTCTTGCCCCTGTCCTAGCTTTTTAGAACGTGTTGCAGGCATCAAATTCAAAATGAGTGAATAGTAGCAAAAAAACAATAAAGTTAAGATGGGTTCACACTATAACGTTTGGACTGACTTTTATTGACGTTTTGAAAAATCAGAGAAATCAGTCCAAACGTTGGTGAAATTACGTTTGTGAGCAAACACCAACTTTTACAAACTTTTACGAACTTTTGCTAGCATTTCCCAGCGTTGCATTCAGCGTTGTCAAACTTTTGCCAACTTAGGTTAGTGTATGTACAGCAATTGCCAACTTAGGTTAACTTAAGCTAAGAATACTCAGCGCAGGTCAGCTGACATCAGCATCAGGCAACGCTCATATAAAAATCAGCGTTTGTGGAGGCTTCCTGCCATCCTGGACCTGCTTTTTTGGGTGGATTCACACTACAATGTTTGGACCAACATTTACTAACGTTTTGGCAAACGTCTGGCTCTGCTGGCAGAAGTTGATAAAAGTTAATGATAGTTGGTGTTTGTTGGCAAAAACTGGCAAAAGTTGTATTCATTGAGAATTTTCAGCATGCTGAAAATTTGGCGACGTTTGGAAATAAACGTTGGTGAAAGTTGTGCTCACTTTGTAAAAGTTCCTGAGCGCCAGGGTTAGTTATGCAGAGCTCGCCTAAGTCAGCCTAAGTTAAGCTCCATTGGCAAATGTTGAGTGAAATGCTGGTGAAAACAGATGTTTTTAGATCAAAACTCAGTTCAGACATGCAGTAACGAAAGAGAAATAGAGAGAAGGGGGAGTTAAAAAAGAAAATATATATGTAAGAGGACAATGTACAGTATTTGTTTGGTGATAACATGGTATGTATGACATGTTTTTAATTTTTTTTAACTCTACGGGATATATATATAAGTGGTGTTGGCGTTATCAGGTTAATTGCCTGTTAATGCTTCGCCCCCGTTAATGGCGACAAATTTTGTGATCGCAGTTATCCGCAGTTAACGGCAGAAAGTGCGAACAGTACTTTTTTGGCCTGAACTGCACTCCGTACAGAGCTACGGAAGCCGCTCTGGGTAGTGACAGACACTGAGTGCGACATGCAGACATTGTGAAGTCAAACAAGCTGGATAACTACCATGGAAATCTCCAAAATGCTGTCATGTTTAAGTTTACATTATCTGTCAGAGCTCTCACCTGGATAATTGTCACAGCTGCCTCTAAAACTTCGTCTGGATGTCAGTTGTTCTTCTTTGGAAGCTGGCTAGCAGTAAACAGCTACGTGCTACAGGTGTAGCGGCTGCCAGCAGTTGAGGACAGACACTCACCTGTTTCACCTTCATAGTTTTGGGTCCAACTATCAGTAAGTGAGTAGCAGTCTAAAATTCTCAAGTTGTGTTCGTAATGTCCACTCACTCCCACACCCTGTTTTTGCTGCATGGCTGGTGATGTCATGTGCGAGATAGTTGTTTGCTTATGCTTACAATTTTTCTGGGGTGTATGGAGTGTCAGGGAGGGATAGTACCTCTGACGGGGCAACAGTCGTACCTCCGGGTGGTCTGTCGGCTTTGGTTCCCACTTGGCACTCAACTCTCACCTGTGGCTCCAAGTAGTTGTTTGCATGCAACAGCAGCCACACCTCAGTAAACCACTTCAACTGGTGGGCGAAACCAGGTGAGGGTAGCTGACGGGTTTGAAACACTCAGTGAGGTAGGGCTTGTCTACCTACACATGCATAGACTAGACCCAGTGGACTGCGCGGAGGAAACCACCAGATTGGCTCAACAGGCAGGATGGCAGACCCAGCAAAGCGTTGTGGAGTGCAACTAGGGCACAGTGAGACACGTAGGACACTGCTGGCCATCCACTGCATCCTAACCTATCTCCAGCCATCTTGAATATGTCTTGCCGCTGGATCTAGATAGGCTGGGACAAGAGACTGAGGCTGACGACCCTGCACAACTCTCCCTCACTTAAATGAAATTCACACGCAAGTCAAGACATCACCCCTCCCCCCCAATTTCCTTCTCACCCCCCCCCCCCCCAAGTCCTGTGACAATTGACAAGTGACGAAGCAGCAGGTGCGGATACACTGGAAGCTGTAGCCACAATCCCACACACAGGTGGCCCAGGGCAGAGGGTCGCTCTCTACTGGACCGAAGCAGCAGTGGAGTTCAGCAGCCCCCTGGATGTCTGAGCAGCCCTCTTTAGGATTTGCTCTGCTCACCTCCATGGCCTGAGGAAGGGGCTAGAAAAGGTGCCCTAAACATAGCCTGCTTCGCTACACCCTGGCCAGCAAGCCACAGCTGGTGAGGATCCCATCCTAACGGTTGAAATTCTCAGAAGAAACCAACTAAGGTGACATCATTCACCATTGGCGCTTGGAATGTGCGAACGCTCATGGACAGCTCCAAAATGGACAGACATGAGAGACAGACAGCACTTATCGCAAGAGGACTCAGCAGGTACAACATTCACATTGCAGTTCTGAGCGAGACCAGGTTTGCAGACGAAGGTCAGCTGACAGAAGTCAAAGATGGCTACACCTTTTTCTGGAGCGGCCGAGGCAGCGAAGAGCACCATGAAGCAGGAGTGGGTTTCACGATCAGATCCAATCTGATCAGCAAGCTTACCAGCCTCCCCAAAGGAACTAATGACCGCCTCATGACCCTGCGGCTCCCCCTCCAAGGAAAATGCCATGCGACATTCATCGGTGCATATGCCCCCACCACGACGAACCCAGATGAGATCAAAGACAAGTTTTACGAGGACTTGGAGTCTCTCATTGAAGGCGTACCGAAGGAGCACAGACTCGTTGTTCTTGGAGACTTTAACACCAGAGTTGGTACAGACTACCAGACATGGGAGGGAGTCCTTGGGAGAAATGGAGTTGGAAAGTGTAACAGCAACGGTCTTCTCCTGTTGAAGACGTGCGCCTTTCATGACCTTCTGATCACTAATACCGCCTACCACTTGCCAAATTGCAACAAGACCTCCTGGATGCATCCACGCAGCAAGCATTGGCATCTGATCGATTACATCATTGTGAGAAGGAGAGACAGGCAGGATGTTGGAGTGACGATGGTGCAGACTGCTGGATGGATCACAGACTCATTCTGTCAAAGCTCAACATGCACATCCAGCCCAAATGGATGGATGATGGAGACTCCTCCAAAGCTTTTCTAGTCACCAACGGGGTCAAGCAGAGCTGTGTACTCGTGCCCACACTCTTCAGCATGATGATCACAGTCATGCTGTCTGATGCCTTCTGCGACGATGAAGAAAGCGTCATCAGGATCAGGTACAGGATGGACAGCAGGCTCTTCAACCTGCAGACGCTTCAAGGCAAAACCAAGGTGGAAGGGGACTCAGTGTGCGACTTTCTGTTCGCAGACAACTGCGCACTCAACGCTGCTATAGAGGCCCAGATGCAGCAGAACATGAACTGCTTCTCCACTGCTTGCGACAACTTTGGGCTCACAGTCAGTACGATGAAAACTGAGGTCCTGCACCAACCTGCACCACAGAAGACTTACGTGGAACCAGCCATCACTGTCAATGGGAAGACCCTCAAGGCTGTTGACAAGTTCATGTACCTTGGCAACACACTCGCCAGACATCGATAACAAGGTCAATTCGCGCATTGCCAAGGCAAGCTTAGCATTCGGACGGCTACATGCAACAGTATGGGAAAGGAGAGGCATCAGGCTGACCACAAAACTGAAGGTGTGTAAGGCAGTTGTCCTGCCTTCCCTACTGTACACCTGCAAGACCTGGACAGTCTATGAGCGCCATGCCAGAAAGCTAAACCGCTTCCACCTGAACTGTTTCAGAAAGCTCCTGAAGATCACCTGGCAGGAAAAAATCCCTGACACAGAGGTCCTCTCCCGAGCTGAGCTGCCTAGCATTCACATTCTGCTCAAGAGAGCCCAGATTAGGTGGGCTGGCCACCTTGTTCGTATGCCTGACTCACACCTACCAAAGAGATTGTTCTACAGCAAACTAGCAGAGGGCAAGCGTTCACAAGGTGGTCAGAAGAAGCGCTACAAAGACACTCTTAAGGCCTCCCTGAAGAGCTTTGACATCAGTCCTGACACCTGGGAGACCCTAGCGCTAGACTGACCAGACTGGTGTAGCCGTACCAGCAAAGGTGCTGCCTCCTTTGAGCTGAACAGGATTGCCAAGGCCCAGAGAAAACGTGAGCTTCGCAAGTCCAGAGCCAACCCTGTATCTTCTGCCTGTGCAGACCACCTGTGCCCAACCTGCGGCAGAGCCTTCCATGCCCGCATCGGACTGATCAGCCACAGCCGGACACACCGCACCCAGTCCTCTTCCCTGTGATGTCTTTGGTTGTCATCGAGAACGACAGACGAACAACAACAACAACAACAATTTTTCTATTAAAAGGGAAATTGTGTCTGTTGTGACACACGAGGTCCATTGATTTGTGTTCAGCTGGTGGATGTTTGCTATGCGAGTGTAGTTGTGTTGCAGTGACATTACTGAGCCCTGGCATTCTGTTGTTTTTTGCACATGTGGTAGTACTTTTAAGGATTTTCTGGAGAATATTCTGGATAGTTTTGTTATTTTGGGCATGTTGGGAGCTTTAATAAACCTGCAGGTGAAGAAAACAAGTATATTTGTCCACTCCCATGTTTATAACAGTATGAGAAACTTGAAAAATTACCAACTTAAGGTACACTGTATCTGAATGGAAAAACATGCGATTAACGCGTTATTAATTGCGATTAACGTTCCAAAAGATTAATTGTGATTAGAAATTTTAATCATCCAATACCACTTATATATATAAAGTCTCCCTAAAATGTGACAGCCAAAAGAAAAAAAATCTCCTTATTGAGAAATTTAGGCTGCTTGTCCACCAAACGCCTTTTTTGTCACCCGACTGCCCTGAACGTCTTTTTTTCAGTGTTTGTGTGCTGTGAAGAAAAAAAGAAGTCTGTGCCCTGTGTCCCAGCAACAGCTTGTCGCTCACAGCTCAGCACTTCCACTTTTCCTATGGTCAGACTTTCTACTTATTTTTTAATAGCAGTCTCTAAATAACAATGGACAGGAAACATATTCTAGCATTGGTAGCAGCTCTGGATGCAAAATATGATGACACGGAAAGCAGGAGTCTGAATACAGACTGCACTGGCGTCCTATGTCCCACCCTTCCTTAATTCTGATTGGCTGCTTAGAAAGATCTGACATTGACAAACTCAGCTGCAGTCTGAAAAGTTGAAATTTTTTCAACTCAGAGTGCCCTGAGCACCGTGACAAAAAGCGGCCACCGCCGAGAGCGTTTCAGCACCGAGGGCACTCAGCGCTGCAAATGCTGGACTACATAGAGAATGAATAGAAAATAGTCACCCACAGCTGAAAAAACACATTTGGTGGACATGCAGCCTTAATTTTCTGCTCCATGCATAATCATTCTCCAGGATTTATTGGTTCACTTCTATTGTGGGAATCAAACAGCGCTGATGTGGTGTCAAAAAGTAAATGACATTTAACAGGATTTTATGTTATTTTAATGGAGAGAGTTGTAACAGTCAAAATATAATCACCCGTCATTTTATTTATATGATGATTCACTAAACATTTTTTTTTTCCATCCACATTCACATTTTAATTGCGGACTTAGTGTTGGAGTCTATAGCATTATTTTATTATTTTTTTTTTAGATGAATGAATGAATGAACAGGGGAAAGGGGTATGCAGAAGTAACTGCATAGGAATATCAAACGAAAATAAATACTGAAACGTATGCCTAAGGGAGATGTAGTGACTCCAGAAGCAGTTCCACAATGGCAGGAACCCTCCACAAATGCTGATCTTTATATGAGCGTCACCTGACGCTGATGTCAGCTGACCTGTGCTGAATATTTCTCTGATTTTTCAGAACGTCTGTAAAAGTCGGTCCAAACACTATAGAGTGAACCCAGCTTTAACTTAGGCTGACTTAGGTAAACTCTGCATAACCTAGCCCAGCGCTCAGGAACTTTTACAAACTGAGGACAACTTTCACTAACGTGTATTTCCAAACATCGGTAAATTTTCAGTATGCTGAAAATTTTCAAAGTACACAATGTTCGCCAGCGTTTGCCAACAAACACCAGCAATCATTAACTTTTGCCAGCATAGCCAGACGTTTGCCAAAACGTCAGTAAAAGTCAGTCCAAATGTTGTAGTGTGAGTCCACCTTTAGTCAGTTTGAACATTAAATATCTTGTCTTTGTAGTGTATTCAATTGAATATAGATTGAAAAGAATTTGTAAATCACTGTATTTGTTTGTATTCATTCACATAAGTTTTCAGCTTTTTATTCATATATAAATTTTCAACTTTGTCACTGTAAATTTGCTAGTTTACTCTCCCCAGTTTGTGAGATTTTAATTTTATATGGAAAACAAAATATAAACCGTTCATATTTACGATTTAAAAAAATCCAAATGTTAAAAGAAATACTTAAAAAATAATAAATATTTCCTGAGCCAGAAAAGAAGAACAATACAGTAATCTCAACACTGATTTCAGTCAAAAAAAATTGCTGACATGACTATGAATGTGCAGTCATTTCTGGTAACAAGTTATTGCAGTATATACAAGAACATCAAAAGCTGTTCAAAGAATACAAGCAAAATCTTCTTCACCTCTGTTCCCTTCACCTACGTGTCCATTAAAATCCGCTCCAATCACCATTCTCTCCCCCCTGGGAACACTCTCTATCACTTCATCCAACTTACTCCAGAATTCCTCTTTCTCTTCTACCTGACATCCAACTTGTGGGGCATACATACAACATTCAACATCACACCTTCGACTTCTAGTTTCAAACTCATCATCCTGTCTGACTACCTCTTTATCTCCTGAACACGCTTCACATACTTGTTAGAAAGGTGGGTTGAATGCAGGACCGAAACGTGAGACTTATCCCGCGACCCGAAAAGGATTAAGCAGAAGAAGATGGATGGATGGATGGATGGATGGATGTATTTATTGGGAGCTGTTCAAACCCTGGCCAGCTCGAGGGTCTTAATAATAATCCCAAATGGCCGAACAGGACAGGCAAACAGGAAATGAAATAAACTTAAACATGGCAGACAGAAGCATGGGATAACACCAATAATGACGAGGACGCCGTGCCCAGGTGAGGGGCTGTGTCCCGTAAATACAGATGGACAAAATGAATCAAAATTACAAACAGTTGTGGGTACTTAACAACTAAACAGGGCAAAATCAGGCTATGCAAAAACGGAAACTGACGACGCTGTCAAAATAAAGCCAAACCAAAAACCACAGGTAATGACAGGAATAACAATGAGCAAACATACACACGATTATTTATTTATTTATTTTTTTGTTACTTATTTGTACCCGTAGGTAGATTTGGTTTGCAGTCTGGTGACAAGCCACCGGCTGCCGGTCGCTGCGTGCGCGAGCGCCCTAAACCTACATGTTTTTGGTATGCGGGAGGAAACCGGAGAAATCCCAGAGTAAACCCATGCAACACGGGGAGAACATGCAAACTCCACACAGCTCACTGTTGGTCGGGGGCTGGGATCGAACCCACGATCTCATGATCCCCGCGATCCCCCGGCCGAGGGTAAAACTGTGCTGCCACAGTGCTAAACCACTGCGCCACCATGCAGCCCATTATGACAATAATAATGATAGTAATAATAATGATAAACACAGAAAGTACCAAGTACAAACTCAAATTGAGGACGTGGGCTGGAGCCTGTGTCCTGATGACAATCAGTATAAGCTATAAATCAAGGTGAGGACATGGGGCCCCATCCATGTCCTGACACTATCCCCTTCTTAAGGGCGGCTTCCAGACAACCCTAAAGTAACACCAACAAAAAACAAAAACCACAAAACCCTCACAGGATGGGTGGTGGGGGTACAAGGCCAGGTGGGCCAAAACAAATCCCCCTTTTCCCCTCACAGAGTCCAAAACAAAAACGCAGTTCGTGGGCCAAACAAAGTCCAAGTCCCCAAACCCCAAAACAAAGCGGGTCGGGTGGTGTACCCCTACTACAAATGAAAGGACCCCTTCAAAAAATCTGAGTGTGCAATTAATAATTCATTTAACATTAGAACTGTACAACTTGTTTATCAACTTTTTTCTATTTGTGTAGAGTACAACTTTGCAGTTTGCATTGTACTTATTGTCTTTGACGCTGTCAAGCCAGTCATTGAGTTCTTCCCACTCACGTTGGTACTTTTGCAAACGTTTAAGTTTGACCGATGCATGGGCCAGCCTATCGGGACACGGTGCAGCCATAGACATGTTGGTCTGTGTGGAGCCAGCAAGCCACTGCGGCTGCTGCTGAGCCTGCCCGGCTATCTCTCCCTCAATTACTCTCGAGCAATGACTTCACTTGCGGTGCGTAAAAGTAAACAAATCAACCAACGGCTACTAAGTAGGAGGACAACTTGCAGAATGTGGATGAGATGATGCTGCCTTAAATTCACCTAGTAAATACAGGACAAACAGGAAGCATTATTTTAGTGTAAAAAAACAGGACAATACTGTATTTTATAGGATGGGTGGCAACCCTACTTGTGTACCCCCTGTGGATGCGTTGGTACAAGCAAAATATCCTCCAATAAAATTACTCTGTAAAGCACAATTTTGTCAGAATATACTATAATACTTGCATGTAACAGAGTAACAGAGCTAGTAACAACTGACATCTGCTTATAGGGTACTTACAGTAGAACATACTTATGCTCTTCTACTAACAATAACGGTGTAATTGGCAGGTTGTTAAAGTACTACAGAGATTTCTTCCTGCTTAAATCCACTGTAACTGCTTACTGCCACTGAACTGCAGAGGGTCTCACGCTGCCCTGTCCGCTCCCCCCTCGTCAGCTGTAGCAACTCGAGCTTGTTAGTCTGTTTACCAACGGTGCAGTTTTTAGAAGGTGCAGGTGGGAATAAACCTCATTATACTGCAGTTTGCATTGGCACAACTCATCTAGCAGAGAGAGGTAGACCTTGGCTGCAGTCCTGCTTGGCTGGCTGTCACTGTGAAGTGCTTCCCAGTGTGAGAGCACAGATCCCACCTGTTCAGACAGGTGCACCGACTCAAGTGACTTCCTGTGTGAACATTTTTTTTGCAACTCCCCATCTTCCTCGTCTCCATCTCTGCATCTATTTTCTGCTCCTGTGTCTGTCTTTGTCTTTATCCACCTCTTGTTTAACACTTTTAAACAAACACACAGAGCATCATCTCTGCCCGTCTCTTACAGGTTCAGCTGTTTGACAACATGGTGGAGAGTGAGGACGGTGTGTCGCTCTACAGCCAATACATGGAAGTGAACTCAATTTCGCAGAATCCCCAAAACCGCTACCTGAGGCTGATGAATGGGATTTTCCTCAATGAGGTCATGAGGGTCATGTAAGATTGATCAAGACTTTTTTGCTTCATTGCCTTGCAGCAGTGCACGGGATAGAGTAAAACTGTCTACTGGAGAGGAAATAAGTTATATGAGGATTTTTTTTTTCAGTCAGTTTTTGGTTTTAAATTAGTATTTCATTATAAAGATATGGACAGTGCTGAATGTGGAAACTAGCAGTATTCAAATAAACTGGCCACAACTTTTAAAAGCAAGTCCGAGTACTGACACATTCGTGATTCATTCGTCAAACCCAGTGGTGCATTTTTGAGTGTAAATCCATTAAAGGGGTTATTGACCCAGGTTACATGGTCACAATAAACCGATTACTAGGAATAAACCCATAATGGAAATAATCAGTTTTGTTGTGTTTTCATGCACTGAATAAAGGGTTTATTGGAGGTTAAACCACTTGAGTTGACCCCGGTTGCATGGCCTTTACTGGACTAATGTGTTTACATGGCCACTTAAATGGTATTCACCCATATAGCGCTTTTATTCTCATCTCTTGATGACCAAAGCGCTTTACAAATCCTGCTATCCACCCATTCACACACACATTCACACACTGATGGCGGCATGCTACCTAACATGGCACTTCCAGACCCACCAGGAGCAATTAGGGGGGAAGTGTCTTGCCCAGGGACACAACAGCAGGATATCCAGGGAGAGTGGGATTTGAACCGCCAACCATGCGGTTATTGGACGACCTGCTCTACCTCCTGAGCCACTGCCGCCCTGTAAACAATCAGATAACTCCAGAAATCCAGTTTTAACCAGTTTATTAATGTGCATGTAAACATGGTCACTGACTGCTCTTTTTTTTCCACATGGTGACACCTCCCATAGGCCTTAATGAAATGTTTGTAGCATATTTTGGTCAAATTTTCTTTAATTATTGCGGCATCATCATGAATCATCTTTCACCCCTAATTGCTCCTGGTGGGTCTGGAAGCGCCATGTTAGGTAGCATGCCGCCATCAGTGTGTGAATGTGTGTGTGAATGGGTGGATAGCAGGATCTGTAAAGTGCTTTGGTCCTCAAGAGATGAGAATAAAAGCGCTATATAAGTGAATGCCATTTACCATTTACCATTCCAACCTTCCTCAGAACAGCTTGTTTCAGTGCTTGTCTCTGTAAATGTCCTAGAACCACAGTTAACACCACCCTCCCTCTTACATCACTGTTGCTAATCTTAGCTGGCAAGCCACTAGCTTGAATAGTGAGCTTGAGCCAACTAATGTAAATTGTCTTAAAGAATGAATGAAATGAAACATTGGTGGGGGGCAGGGGGTGTGTGGTTTCAGTGGTCCCTGGTGTACAGTAAGCACAGAAACAAATGAATGAGTGGCTGAACTGCTAGCTTCAGCTACCTGCCTTGGGCCTCGGTTAGAGAAAATAATAATCTTAACGGTGTGATGTAGCATCACGGTGAAAATGTAACAAAATATGCCAGAATGACGATATATACTGTATGAGATATCGACTGTGGATTAGTGAACCAGGTGGAACCAGGATGTCTATTAGGGTGACTGAAGCCTAAAGAAAATAACAATAAACCATAGAACATATCAATGGGAAATGTGTGTCTGTATGAGTAGGTGTTTTTTTGTTTTTTTTGTTTTTTTTTGGGGGGGGGGGGGGCTAACTCCCTAGTAGCCAGAGCTGGAAAATCCTGGTTCCAGAAAGTAAAAATCCAATTCCATACTAGTTCCAACCACCACAGGTGGTTCTGATAAGCACAGCTCTGAAAGGTGAAAGTAATGAGCTCGTCTACCTGTGCTTACCAGACTCACTAGTGTTAGTGAGTGGCTGGAGCAAATATTGGACTGGATTTTTACTTTTTGGAGCCAGCTGTGCTAATAGCACTGTTAGTTCTGAAGCTTGGGCTCCCCACTCATCTACATGTTTGCAGAGAGGCAGCTCGGCTGGCCATTAATAGAGCAGCAGGTGGGTGTCAGGGCTGGGCTCACCATATTTATTCTGTAGCAAACTGAGAAGAGTTTGAACGGCTTGTCAGAGACAAAAGCGATATAAAGGGGTGGGGGGTGGGTGTTCTGATATTTTTTTGATAATTACATAGACAATATATGCATTTCCAAAGATTAAAACCTACAAAAACACATTTTTTCAGTCACTGACCCCTTTAAAGGTCTGAACTAGGACGCCCTGGTATCCTAGGCTGTTATGTGACATTTGGATAAATAGAGAGAGTACAAACTAATATTGCTTGTTGTAGTGTTGTGTCATCAGCACCACAGACATTTCTTTTATAAAGGCAGTCTCTGGGAAAATGTTTTGTTTTTTTGTAGTAAAAAATATCACCAGCTTAAGGACTGAATTTCAATGTTAACTCACAGCATTTCTATAAAAAGATTTCTTCCACATACTGAACACAAAAAATACCCAGAGAGTTGTAATTGGTATAGAAACTGAGTCATGATGCTCCATTAGCAGATACAGTGCATCCAGAAAGTATTCTCAGCACTTCACTTTTTTCCACATTTTATGTTACAGCTTTATTCCAAAGTGGATTAAATTAATTTTTTCTTACATTCTAAATTTTACACACAATACCCCATAATGACAATGTGAAAAAGTTTTTTGACATTTTTGCAAATTTATTAAAATTGGGCGGTGTGGTGGTGCAGTGGTTAGCACTGCACCAGCACAGCAACTCACCCTTGGCCATGGGATCCCTGGTTCGATCCCAGCCCCTGACCAACAGTGATCTGTGTGGAGTTTGCATGTTCTCTCCGTATCTGTGTGGATTTGATCCGGGATTTCTCCGGTTTCCTCCCACAGGCCAAAAACATGCAGGTTAGGTTAGGTTAATTGGAAAATCTAAAGTGGCCCTAGGTGTGAATGTGTGTGTGAATGGTTAAGGGAGAGCGTCGTACCGTGGCTGCTTCATCCATCCAGGTGGATGCCCTCAATTTCCCCTCTGGGGATCAATAAAGTATACAAAATCAAAAAATAAAATAAAATAAAAATAAAAAACTAAGGAATCACATGTACATAAGTATTCACAGTCTTTGCCATGAAGCTCAAAATTGAGCTCAGGTGCATCCTGTTTCCACTGATCATCCTTGAGATGTTTCTACAGCTTAATTGGAGTCCACCTGTGTTAATTCAGTTGATTGGACATGATTTGGAAAGGCACCCACCTGTCTATATAAGGTCCCACAGTTGACAGTGCATGTCAGAGCACAAACCAAGCATGAAGTCAAAGGAATTGTCTATAGACCTCCAAGACAGGATTGTCTCAAGGCACAAATCTGGGGAAGGGTACAGAAAAATTTCTGCTGCTTTGAAGGTCCCAATGAGCACAGTGGCCTCCATCATCCATAAATGGAAGAAGTTCAGAACCATCAGGACTCTTCCTAGAGCTGGCCGGCCGTCTAAGCTGAGCGATAAGGAGAGAAGGGCCTGAGTCAGGGAGGTGACCAAGAACCCGATGGTCACTCTGTCAGAGCTCCAGCATTCCTCTGTGGAGAGAAGAAAGCCTTCCAGAAGGGCAACCATCTCTGCAGCAATCCACCAATCAGGCCTGTATGGTAGAGTGACCAGATGGAAGCCACTCCTTAGTAAAAGGCACATGGCAGCCCACCTGAAGTTTGTCAAAAGGTACCTGAAGGACTCTCAGACCATGAGAAACAAAATTCTCTGGTCTGATGAGACAAAGATTGAACTCTTTGGCGTTAATGCCAGGCGTCATGTTTGCAGGAAACAAGGCACTGCTCATCACCAGGCCAATACCGTCCCTACAGTGAAGCATGGTGGTGGCAGCATCATGCTGTAGGGATGTTTTCAGCAGCAGGAACTGGGAGACTAGTCAAGATAGAGGGAAAAATGAATGCAGCAATGTACAGAGACATCCTGGATGAAAACCTGCTCCAGAGCGCTCTTGACCTCAGACTGAGGCGACAGTTCATCTTTCAGCAGGACAACGACCCTAAGCACACAGCCAAGATATCAAAGGAGTGGCTTCAGGACAACTCTGTGAATGTCCTTGAGTGGCCCAGCCAGAGCCCAGACTTGAATCCAATTGAACATCTCTGGAGAGCTCTGAAAATGTCTGTGCACCAACACTTCCCATCCAACCTGATGGAGCTTGAGAGGTGCTGCAAAGAGAAGTAGGCAAAACTGCCCAAAGGTAGGTGTGCCAAGCTTGTGGCATCATATTCAAAAGGACTTGATGCTGTAAGGCTGCGTGTCCACCAAACGCGTTTTTTCAGCTATGGGCGGCTATTTTCCATTCATTCTCTATGTAGTCCAGTGTTTATAGTGCTGAGCGCCCTCGGCGCTGAAACGCTTTCGGCAGTGGCCATTTTTTGTCGAGGTGCTCAGGGTGCTCAGAGCTGAAAAAAGTTCAACTTTTCAGACTGCAGCTGAGCTCGTCAATGTCAGACCTTAAGCAACCAATCAGAACTGCTGCGTGGGCGGGACATAGGATGCCGGTACTAGTCTGTACTCAGACTCCTGCTTTCCGTGTCATCATATTTTACATCCAGAGCTGTTAGAATATGTTTCCTGTCCATTGCTATTTAGAGACTGCTATTTAATAAAATCAGTAGAAAGTCTGACCATAGGAAAAGCGGAAGTGCTGAGCCGAGACTGACAAGCTGTTGCTGGGATACAGGGCACAGACTTTTTTTTTCCAGAGCGCAGCACACAAACACTGAAAAAAAAACAGCTCAGGGCAGTCGGGCAACAAAAAACGCGTTTGGTGGACACACAGCCTAATTGCTGCCAAAGATGCATCAACAAAGTATTGAGCAAAGGCTGTGAATACTTATATACATGTGATTTCTTAGTTTTTTTTATTTTTAATAAATTTGCAAAAAATCTCATAAAAACTTTTTTCACGTGGTCATTAACACGTTTGAAGTCCCTCAAGTGTTTGTACCTTCAGTCACAAACCTGTTTATAGTCAAAGGACTCACACTTCCGATTAAGAGGACTCTTGCATTCTGAATCTTTCAGCAGTTTTCTTTCTATAAACACAATACCAGAAACTTGTCTTCTATTTCATGATAACCAATTAAATTTGAAGTAAGCTAATGCAATTGTGCTGCATCTCTCTGTCTGTCGACAATTTGAGATAATTGCTCCTCCTCCAATTGCCCAGATGCTCATCAAACTCACACAGAATTACTGTGTTTCAATCCAGTGATATTAATGTGAATTAAGAATGTGTGCAGAAGAAATCCCAGATAGAAATGCATGAAAAAAATTTATGTGCTTAGAAAGGGTAAATTGACTCCTGAATTTCTGTAGAGTGAAGCAAATAAAGTGGTTGGAAACAGATGATGCACAGTGATGATTATGCCACGGTGTGTGGGGCAGGTTACCGTGGTTACTGCCAAGACTCAAAAACATGGCTACAGAAGAAACAAGCAGTTGGCCACTTGATCGCATTGTGGCAAACAATTCTTCAAAAGTACCTGTACACAGCTAGTATTTCCCCCCACACTTATGATTTAATTTAGGTGTTTGCTCTGGTATTTTCATGTCGCCATTTTATTGTGTAGAAAGCTACAATGTGTAACAGTGTATTATGTAGGATGCGGTCTCCTTTTACGGTAATTCACTTAAAAAGGGTGATGAAAGCAGACACTTCTTTGAAATGATCAGAAATGCACATTAAAAATGCAAATAATTTGGATTTAAACCCAGTAATAGATCCTCAAGTAAGTCAGTCCAAGTTTATCATTTCAACCTTGAGTAGGCCTGGCCAGTATACAGTCATGTGAAAAAATTAGGACACCCTATATAAGCCTGTGTGCTTTTTAACATATTTGGACATGTGGATATTTAATATCAGCGTTAAAAATACTGGGAGATTCACATAATACAACTAAACAATTCAAAAGGAATTAAAGACTTTCGTCAAATTTTCTGTAAAATGCAATTCTAAACAAATAGTGAGGAATAAATTAGAACCCCCCCCATCTTTAGGACACCCCCACATTCATTCCCACTTACAATGGCTAAAATAAATTTTTAAAAATGCAAATAAAAACAAAAACAAGGTTAGACATACTAGATACATGAACATTTCTTAATAAAGAACTGAATATTTAAAGGGGTGTCCAAATTTTTTCACATGATTATACGTGAATATATGGAGAAGCAAAGGCTCTTGATGATGTTGGGGTGCATTCATCAGGCCAGATTGAGCTACTCTATCATTAACAGTCTGGTTAGTTTTTACCCATGCTGATGGAGTCGAAGTGTGGTTAGGGCAGTCACCTGAGCCTGCGTATCTGTCTGTCTGCATATCCATGCTCTAATTCAAGAGGAAATGATGCTAGGGTGACCAAACTCAGCACACAGGTTGACCATGGTAGTATCACGTTTCGCTATGCTGTTGGTATCAAAGGGCCACAGGTCAAAGTCACAGGGTTATTAAAGGTCAAAACCAGTTTTGACTTATAGTGACTTTATTATGATAGATAGAATCCCCAAATCGTAATGGGTCTGGGACACCTTGAATGTCCAGTGACCTTGACCTTACATTTGACCTAGAAGATCGGTAAGGTCTGAAAATAGGTCAGGGTGTCCCATCAGAACTGAAGCAGAAAGTTAACCAGGGATTTTCCATACTATATGACATTCCAACAGGCTGTAAGGTGTGGATCTGCATCTCCGTTGAGTACAATTCTGGTTGCTTGTTGTACTCGCACTGTGAAAATGTTTCCCCTAATTCCAACCACTGTGAAACTAAAGACTTTAAAGTCTTAAGGTCAGCATTTCAATCTCCCATTCACACCTTTTTCAGTGAAACCTCTGGTTGCATAAACATGGCCATGCGCTTTAATTCATGTGTCAAAATAAAGAATGAAAATTTCACCAAATTTCACAATAGTGTTAAGATAAGAAGGCCTTGTATGACAATTGTTTTTAACCATGTGGGCAGTATGGGTTTGAGTATTGTTCTGTCCCTGCATGGAAAAAAAAATATCTGTTGTATAACCTCGCAGTTGCTCTGCAGCCTGTTTGAAAGAATACTGCCAATGATGGTTCGGCTCATGTGCCATCCCATAATTCATTTCTGCTGAATCCCTTATCTTCATGTTCAGTTTTCAGTCAGTGAAAAACTTTTGTCTGTTAAACGAAAAGACAAGATCTTAGTCGGGATTAGCTGAACAGCTGATTAATTTGGCCTGACCTAAGCCACATTATTTTAACAAATAATTGCATGTGGACTCCCGCTGCCTGCTTCTCAGTGCTCGTTAACATTTTAACCACTCTGCCTAAATGCACTGTTGCATGAGAATTTCTGATCTGGAGAGACATGTTGCTGTGCTCATGCAGCAGTAAAGACAACACTGTTCTTTTTGTTTGTTTGTGTGTGTGTGTGTGTGTGTGTGTGTGTGTGTGTGTGTGTGTGTGTGTGTGTGTGTGTGTGTGTGTGTGTGTTAATGCAGAGACCCAAACCCAAAGGTGGAGCGGCTGTACAACAATGAAAGTGACGATCACACGTTGAAGATCCAGAATTTTTCTATCTTAAATCGACACCTCAGAGCCTTCTACCAGGTAGGGGAGGGTCACTGGGGGTACAGATTAAAATATTTGATCAGATCATCAGGAGGGAAATCAGGGTGACTTACTGAGACTTGTTCCAGTTTTTACAGTTTATCTCTCTGAAGAATGAAACCAATTATATGGATAATTATCTTTTATCCCAGTTAAGCACATCTAATGTTTTTCTTTAAACAGGTTGTGACCATAGGTGGTTGTTCTTGTGACCACAGTTGCCAATATTATTAAAAAGTATAGTATAAGGTTCAGGGGACTGTAGCCATCCTCCCAGGACATGGATGCAAGAGGAAGTGCAACCCCAGGTTGATTAGAAGAATAGTGCATATTGTAGAAAAAGAGCCTAGGAAACCATCCAAAATCATTCAAGCTGAACTCTAAGGTCACTGTATATTAAGGTACAGTCTAATTGCACCATGGGTCACATTTTGAACAGTACAGGGCTCAATGGGAGAAGACCAGGAGGGCTCCACTACTGACAGAAGAACATCAAAAAGCCAGCCAGAGTGCATGCTGACAAGCAAAAAAGCTTCAGGGAGAATGTCCTTTGGACTGATGAGACAAAACTTTTTGGCCAGTCGCATCAGCTCTATGTTTACAGAAGGAAAAATAAAGCTTTAAATGAAAAGAGCACCATATCTACTGTGAAATATGGAGGGGGCTGGGTTTTGCTTTGGGGCTGCTTTGCTGCATGTCTCATGGGGAACCTTGAATTTGCGCAGGGCACAATGAAGTCTCAAGACTACAGGGCATCCTGGAGTAAAATGTATTACTCAGGCAGGTTCGCTACAGTCCCATGAACCTTATACCTTTGAATAAGGTTGGCAACTGTGGCCACAGGAACATGAAGCTGCTTGGAGATGGTCTTTTGCCTTTAACATGGTTATCTATAATCTTCTTTCTGAGCTCCTCATATAACTCTCTGCTTTCTCTTGCCTATGTTCTGTGTGGTGCACACAATGATACGTAACTACTCAGAAGCATGTTTTTTTCCCCCTTTAAATAGGCTGAATGGCTGATGAAAAGTTTGAAGGCACCTGTGATACTGTATTAATTTAAATAGCTTGTTGGCAGTCACTGCTGCAAAAGATGGTGCCACAAAATATTAAATTCAAGGGTGCCATCTTTTTTGTCCATGCCATCTTGCTTTGTTTAATTATAGAAAACATTCAACTCAATCAATAATCAACTCGAAGTCTGATTTGTGTTAAATATGATATAAACAGTAAGGGATGCCATTAAACTTTTGTCATTTTCAGGTTATTTCAGAGATAGTTGTGTTTTTGTGTTTTGTGGAAGGGTACCAAGAAATTTGTCCATGTCTGTACAACCTCTGTTTAAGGTATTTTTCTATTTAACTGCACTTTTTCCCCTAATTTGGCTTGTTGTTTATAAATGCATTACAGTCATGAGAAAAAGTTAGGACACTCCATGAACAATCTCACAACTCAAGAATATGAAATGGACTGAGGATAGAGGTGGGTATTAACTAGTTAAAGTAACTTTTTCACTAAATTGTACTTTTGTGAGTAGTTTTATTGCAGGGCACCTTTTAGTTTTATTTAAGTATATTTACAATTTTTTTGTACTTAAGTATATTTGATCATACTCTTTTAGATACTGTTACAAACTCTTTCAGTTACTTTTAAATATAAAAGATAAACTGTACACATATTCTCTTTAATTTAATCCAAAACACAGACGAACTGTAATGAACTCCTGAGTCAGAATAGAGCAATTATTTCAACTTGGATGAGAAGAAAATCTGAGCTCAGATTAAATTCCAACAGCTGGAATCAAAAGTAACTAAGTAGCTTATGACCAAATGTGCTTGAGGAAAAATAAATGTTTTTGGTCATAAATGTGCTCAGGTTGATATAATGTATCCGGCAATAAAGCTAACACATTAAAGAACAATTTAATGAAAAAAGTTACTTGAGTACATGTATGTTTCTGAGTATATGTAACTGGTTATTACCCACCTCTGCATATATCTAAAAATAGCTTCTGTACAGAAAACACTAACTGATGTAAGGCTAAGACTCTTAGAAATTCTAAACAAATCTTCAATGATTTTAGGAAGAAAAATGAGAATATGACCCCAGTTATCATTAAAGATCATCATGTTGAGATCATCCATTCATGTACAGTATGTCAGCCTGTACAAATCTGGAAAAAAATTAAGGAACCACTTAAGATCTTTCTTAAATCAGCATCTCTGCATGTATGGCAGCCGTTCCATTCCAGTATGTGCTGAATTCCAACACCCACACATTTCCGTCTACTTAACAAAGCACTGATTAGGTCAGGGATGGGCAATCGTGCCATGGAGGGCCATTCCACTGCAGTTTCTCTGTTCCACCCAGTCTCTTCAGCAGGTGTTTTCAATGATAAGCAATCCTTGAAGCTGATCAGCGCAAACACCTGCTGAAGAGACTGAGTGGAACAGAAAACTGGCTGTGGAATGGCCTTTGCTGCCCACACCTGGATTAGGTGATCACCTGAGCATGCTAATTAATTAAAATCAGTGTTATTCAACCAAATATTGAACTCTTCTTAATTTAAAACATGAGTCTTTTGGTGTTTAAGAATGAATATGAATTTGTTTTCTTTGCACCATTCAAGGTTGAAAGTCATATCTTTTTTGCTATTTTGACCGGTTGTCATTTTCTGCGGATAAATGCTCTAAATGACAATATTTTGACTTAGAATTTGGGTTAATTGTTCATTTTACTCAAACACATACCTATAAAGAGTTTAACCAGATAAGCTAATAATTTTGCACTGGCAGAGGTGTGTTTTTTGTTAGATT
Organism: Pholidichthys leucotaenia; assembly: GCA_020510985.1. Classification (NCBI taxonomy): domain Eukaryota; kingdom Metazoa; phylum Chordata; class Actinopteri; order Cichliformes; family Pholidichthyidae; genus Pholidichthys; species Pholidichthys leucotaenia. Next base: position 405,813,994 of record CM035840.1, on the reverse strand, counting down.
CTTGCTTCCTTCCTTCCATCTTCTTTGGAGCCATAAGCTTTGACAAAACTTAACTGAACATTTGGATACCTTATCCAGGCATTACTATCTCAGCAGTGAAACAAGCCACTACATTGGGATACCAAGGCAAACGTGATACAGGCTACACAGTCATTGGTAATGTGCTGGATTGAGCTCCATCTGCTTCCCTGAAAAGCCCTATTCAATTTCTTTAGCAAAAAAAAAAAGGATTCCATAAACACTGATGTAATGGCTTCTTTTGTGGATGGTCTGAAATAGCTCTCAGCTCATTATAGGAAGAAAAGTCTTGTAAAAAATGCTCAACTATCTTTCTAAAACATGACTCGAGGCCACACCAAATGGCAAAGGGGGACAGGGTCATGGAAAAGGGCTGGAGAAGCAGTTGTCTACCTCTGAGGTAGTAAAAACAAAGGGCCAGATGAAGCCCAACTATGAATACTCTGCCCAGAGGTATTAGAGAAAGTTGGAGTTGTATGCAAAGGGACATGAAGCGTTTGCACAGGGGAGAAAAATTAGCACAAAAAAATTTCCATCTTCAGTCAACGTGTCCTTGCTTATTATCCGGCAAATGGGGTGAGAGCGAGGTGGAGGAGTGTTGAATTTTTCAGCTGCAGCTGTGGTTAGAGGCTGAGGAAGTTAAGAGAATAAGAATCTATCAAATAGGTCTCAGTAGCAGACATGCAATAATGTGCACCGTGTGCGCCTGTGGCATTTGGGGAAATGACACAATTCTCTCCCCGGAGGATGACTCAGAAAGCCTCTGTTCTCAGCAAAGACAGCATCCCCAAGCGTAAGTCAGGTGGACTGAGCATGCTCTACTCAAGGTTGTCACACAACATGAGAACACAAGTCGACACAGTTTCACTTCCTAAATTTCAGTGAATGACTAATGTCTCTGGAAAGCTCAGTGCAGCACAGCACAGAAAAATAATCGCGAGGCTCATATTGGTCTGCATGACACTAGAATTTCACCTGGCTCTCTCAGAATGGACATTTAGTTCCGCGTTTGTCACAGTTTTACTTCTCACTGTCTTTTGACACCATTAATGCTGTCTGTGTGTTTATGCCAAAGATTTTATATGACACGGTGGCAAGTGTAAGCTAAGCTGAAGCCACAGTGTGGGTTGTTTGTTAAAACTGTGTATACATTTATACAGTCTGTCTAGGAATTCTTAAAATTCTTAAATGTGCTTATCCAAAATTGAGACCTTAATTATCTTTAATATTTGCAGTTACAATCAAAATTATTCAACCCCCTCTGCAAATTAGGTTTATTGCTAAAATGTACAAACTAGCAGCTGTTTTCAATAAACAAATCAAACAAGAACAGTCTAAATAGCTCAACACAACTAATGTTACAAGTGGTTTCTCCAAATTCAACACAAAATGCTACTGCAGTCTCAAAATTGTTCAACCTCTTCATGACAAGCATCTTCAGTACTTAGTAGAGCACCTTGTTGCTGTTATGACCTGCTGCAAACATGATGCATAGCCAGACACCAACTTCTGCCAGCGTTCTGAGGAATCTTAGCCCATTCCTCATGGACAAAGACCTCCAGAGGTATGCTTGGGATCATTGTCCTGTTGGAAGGTCCAACAACACCCAAGCTTCAGCTTCCTAACAGATGGCGTGACATTTTCTCCCAGGATTTCTTAATACTTGATTGATTACATCTCACCCTCCACATGCTGCAGGTTTCCAGTGCCAGAGGAAACGAAGCAGCCCCAGAACATCACCGAGCCACCGCCATGCTTCACTGTAGACAGGGTGTTCTTTTCAGTGCAGTGCAGTTCATTCTTCCTCCTCCAGACATACTGGTGATCCATAGGCCTGAAAAGTTCGAGTTTTGTTTCATTGCTTCACAGAACAGAATCCCCAAACCTCATTGGCTTATTTATATAATTTTGAGCAAATTGGAGCCGACTTTTCTTGTGCTTTTACGTCAGTAGTGGTGCATATCTTGAATAGCCAAGAGTTAATACAGGCTTTGAGTGGTAGGGAAGAATTGCCAGATGACTGGGAAAGTACAGCAAGAGTACTGAGGGAAATGGGTAGAAAGGTTTGTGATGTATCCAGTGGACAGAGGAAGGAAGACGAGGAGACTTGGTGGTGGAATGAGGAGGTATAGGAAAGTATCCAAAGGAAGAAGTTAGCAAAGAAAAAGTGGGATAGTCAGGGGGATGAAGAAAGTAAACAGGAGTATTTGGAATCTAGGCACATGGCAAAGAGAGAGGTAGCAAAGGAAAAGGCATATAGTGAGTTGTACGAGAGTCTGGACACTACGGAAGGAGAAAAGGAGTTGTATCGACTGGCTAGACAGAGAGATCGAACTGGAAAGGATGTACAGCAGGTTAGGTTGATTAAGGACAGAAATGGTAATGTACTAACAAATGATGAGATTGTGTTGAGAAGGTGGAAGGGGTACTTTGAAGAGCTGATGAATAAAGAAAATGAGAGAAAGAGGAGGAGGATGGATAAAGGAAAGGAGGATGAAGAAAGAAAGGCTGTTGGTTCAGATGGCATACCTGTGGAGGTATGGAGATGTTTAGGAGAGATGGCAGTGAACTTTTTAACCAGATTGTTTAACACAATCTTGGAGAGTGAGAGGATGCCCAAGGAGTGGAGAAGAAGTGTTTTGGTACCAATTTTCAAGAACAAAGGTGATGCTCAGAGCTGTAGTAACTACAGAGGAATAAAGTTAATTGGCTATACTATGAAGATACGGGAAAGAGTTGTTGAAGCCAGATTAAGAGGAGAAGTGACAATCAGTGAGCACCAGTATGGTTTCATGCCAAGAAAGAGTACTACAGATGCAATGTTTGCTCTAAGAGTGCTGAAGGAGAAATATAGAGAAGGTCAGAAGGAGTTGCACTGTGTCTTTGTGGATCTAGAGAAAGCATACAGTGGATATAAAAAGTTTACACACCCCTGTTCAAATGCCAGGTTTTTGTGATGTAAAAAAATGAGACCAAGATAAATCATTTCAAAACGTTTTCCACCATTAATGTGACCTATAACCTGTACATGTCATGGACGGGATTGTTGTTGTTCCAAGCCCGCTCCATGATCTGTGGCTGTAGTCTCCTGATTTATTGTTTATTATTCTCAGCTGGCAGGTTATTAGAGCCCTTAGCCGGGGCTCCCTGCCAGTCTACAGCCACGCCCTCTCTCTCTTTGTCAGGCACCACCAAGCTGTCTATTGTTATTTTCTTTTGTCCATGCACACTTCTCATGCATCCACTTATACACACATTCATTCTCACTCACACTCCTTGCATCATTCAGCATACATGCACACACACACACACACACACACACCCTCCTGACACACATATACACACGCTTACTTGCACACACACATCTATTCATTATCACATTATGCTTCAGCTGTCGCCACACCTGCATCCACTCGTCACTTATCTGGTCAGGGTATTTATGGGTGACGGTGTGAGCAGTTGGTGTGATGGCATTAGTCAGTATTGATGATCAGGCTCCTTGGTTGGTTTCTCCACCCTTTGACTGTGTTTGGTTGTTGTTTCCAGAGCTAGTTGCTCCAACTTGCATATACAGTAAGTCTTTTCTTTATTATTTACTGCCCTTCCCTTCCGCTCTGGTTCCGCCTGAAGCACATGGGGCTTGTCAGCGGAGTTGTAGCCGGCCATCTTCCTCTACTCTTATTGTTGGACTTTATTCATGGACATTTTGTGTATGTACGTCTTTCTGTTAATAAAACATGTTCACTTCACCAGCGATTGGGCTCAATCCTTTTCACCTGTGCGCTGCGGCGCACGTACATGACAGTACAACCTAATTGAAAAACAAACTGAAACCTTTTAAGGGGAAAAATAAAAAATAAAAAATCTTACATAACTTGTTTGCATAAATATGCACACCCTTAAACTAATACTTTGTGGCAGCACCTTTGGCTTTTATTACAGCACTCAGTCTTTTTGGGTAGGAGTCTATTAGTGTGGCACATCTTGATGTGGCAATATTTGCCCACTCTTCTTTGCAAAAATGCTCCAAATCTGTCAGATTGCGAGGGCATCTCCTGTGCACAGCCCTCTTCAGATCACCCCACAGATGTTCGATCAGATTTGGGTCTGGACTCTGGCTGGGCCATTCCAAAACCTTAATCTTCTTCTGGTGAAACCGTTCTTTTGTTGATTTGGATGTGCGCTTTGGGTCATTGTTGTGCTGGAAGATGAAGTTACTCTGGAAGATGAAGTTACTCTTCATCTTCAGCTTTCTCTAGCAGATGACTGAAGGTTTTGTACCAACACTGACTGGTATTTGGAACTTTTCATAATTCCCTCCACCTTGACTAAGGCCCCAGTTCCAGCTGAAGAAAAACAGCCCCAAAGCATGATGGTGCCACCACCATGCTTCACTGTAGGTATGGTGTTCTTTGGTGATGAGCAGTGTTGTGTTTGTGGCAAATATACGTTTTGAAATTATGGCCAAAAAGTTCAGCCTTGGTTTCATCAGACTATAACACATTTTCTCACATGCGTTTGGGAGATTTCAAATGTGTTTTTGCAAAATGTAGCCAGGCATGGTTGTTGTTCTTAAGATAAGGCTTCCGTCTTGCCACCCTAGATTGTTGGAGATTGTTGTCCCATGTACTGAACAGCCAGTGCTTGCCAGAAATTCTTGCAGCTCCTTCAATGTTGCTGTGGGCCTCTTGGCAGCCTCCCTGACCAGTTTTCTTCTCGTCTTTTCATCAATTTTGGAGGGTCATCCAGTTCTTGGTAATGTCACTGTTGTACCATATTTTCTCCCCTTGATGATGGCTGTCTTCACTGTGTTCCATGGTATATTTAATGCCTTGGAAATTCTTTTGTACCCTTCTCCTGACTGATGCCTTTGTAACAATGAGATCCCTCTGATGCTTTGGAAGCTCTCTGCGGACCATGGCTTGTGCTGTAAGATGTGACTACAAAAAGTCAGGAAAAGCCTACTAGAACAGCTGAACTTGATTTGGGGTTAATCAGTGGCACTTTAAATGGTGGCAGGTGTGTGCTGACTCCCATTTAACATGAGTTTTAATGTGATTGGCTAATTCTGAACACAGCTACTTCCCCAGTTATAAGAGAGTGTGCATATTTATGCATACAGGTTATTGTGGGTTTTTTTAATTTTTCCCCTTAAAAGAGTTCAGTTTGTTTTTCAATTGGGTTGTGCAGTTATAGGTCACATTAATGGTGGAAAAAAGTTTTGAAATGATTTATCTTGGTCTCATTTTTTTACATTACAAAAATCTGGCATTTGAACAGGGGTGTGTAGACTTTTTATATCCACTGTATGATAGGGTGGCAAGAGAGGAAGTGTAGTACTGTATAAGAAAGTCAGGAGTGGCAGAGAAGTATCTGAGGGTGGTGCAGGACATGTATGAGGACAGCAAGATGGTGGTGAAGTGCACTGTAGGAGTGATGGATGGATTCAAGGTGGGGGTGGGATTACATCAGGGATTGGCTCTGAGCCCTTTCTTGTTTGCCATGGTGATGGACAGGCTGACAGATGAGGTCAGGCAGGAGTCTCCGTGGACCATGATGTTTGCAGACGACATGATCTGCAGTGAGAGTAGGGAGCAGGTGGAAGAGAACCTGGAGAGGTGGAGGTATGCTCTGGAGAGAAGAGGAATGAAAGTCAGTAGAAGCAAGACAGAATACATAAGTGTGAATGAGAGTGAGGCAGGTGTAATGGTGAAGATGGAAGTAGTGGTGGTAGTGTAAGTAGATGGGTTTAAATCCCTGGGATTAACCATCCAAAGCAGTGGAAAATGCACAAGAGAGGTGAAGAAGAGAGTGCAGGCAGGGTGGAGTAGGTGGAAACGAATGCCAGGGGTGATTTGTGACAGAAAGGTAGCAGCGAGAATGAAATGGAAGATTTACAAGAGTGACCTGTGAGACCTGTTGTGTTGTGTGGTTTGTTGATGGTGACGCTGACTAAAAGACAGGAGGTGGAGCTGGAGGTGGCAGAGCTGAAGATGCTAAGATTTTCATTGGGAGTGACTAGGAGTGACAAGATTAGAAATGAGTATATTAGAGGGACAGTTCACATAGAATGGTTTGGAGACAAAGTAAGAGAGGCAAGGTTGAGATGGGTTGGACTTGTGCAGAGGGATAGTGGATATACTGGACAAAGGATGTTGCAGATGATGTTGCCAGGCAGGAGGAAAAGAGGAAGACTACAGAGAAGATTGATGGATGTAGTGAAGGAGGACACGGAGAGGGTTGGTGTTACAGAGGAAGATGCAAGAATAGGGTGAGATGGAGACAGATGATCCACTGTGGCGACCCCTGAAGGGAGCAGCCAAAAGAAGAAGAAGTGGTGCAGTCTTGGAGTTCGGGCATGGAGCCCTTCAGCGTTTAATATGCGCCTTACTGTGGAAACTGAAACTTCAGTGCCTGCTGCCACCAAGTCTTGCTGCAGGTCTTTTGCAGTCAGTTGAGGGTTTTGGACCACCTGCCTTCCCAGGACTAAGGTGGCAGCTGTTGATAGCTTCTTCTTTCTGCCACATCCATGTAGTGTAGCCACTGTTGCTTTAACTTTAAACTTGCAAACTATGCTTCAGTACCTTTGCTATCTTTTTGTATCTGTTTCCTTGTTAGTGCAAGGTAGTGACTTGTTGTGATTCTCTTGACTTAGCCATATTTCTAATATGCAATCAAACATCACAGTCAACAGTCCAGGTATTTGAGATGTTCCATCTCAAGCACATCTGATGCAAGTCATGAAGCCCTTGATTGATGGCATCACGTGTGCTTGAGACCACACCTGATTTGCAAATGTGTGCTCTTATGAGGAATTCTATTCAGGGAGTTGAATAATTTTGAAACTGAAGTAGTCGGTGAAAGTAGGATTTAGTGTTGAATTTGGATAAAATCCTTTTGATATTTGTTTTAACTATTTCAACTGTTCTTATGTAATTTGTTTATTGCAAACACCTGAACAATTTTAAATTTTGCCAATAAACCTAAAATGCAGTGGGGTTTGAATAATTTTGATTGCAACTGTAATTCTTAACCCTGTCATTCAAAGGTCTTAAAATGCCATCAGTATGATAAATGTAATAGTTACACTATATGTATTTTCTTGCATTGTGGGGTGAATTCCTCTATTCTGTGAATTTATTGTTACTATTTTTCATTCAGGGCAGCTTGGTAATGCAGTGGTTAGCACTGGGTCAGCACAGCAAGAAGGTCACGGCTTCGATCCAACCCTTGACCATCGTGGGTTAGATCCCACCCCCTGACCATCGGTGACCCTACTGTGTGATGTTTGCACGTTCTCCCCGTGTCTGCGTGGGTTTTTTCCGGGTACTCTGGTTCCCTCCCACAGGCCAAAGACATGCAGGTTAGGTTAATTGGCATCAACTGGGGATTCTAAATTGTCCTTAGGTATGAATGTGAGAGTGAAACGTTGTCTGTCTCTCTCTGTGTCGGCCCTGCGATGGACTGGCGATCTGTCCAGGGTGTACCCTGCCTCTTGACCAAAGATACTGGGATAGGCTCCAGCCCCCCTGCAACCCGAAAAGGGTTAAGCGGTAGAAGATAGATGAATGGGTGGATTTTTCATTCACAAAAAAACAGCAATTATCTGCAACTCAGCCAGAGTTTCAGCATTTGGTTATAGGGTGGTGGCTAGTTTCTGGTATTGTACTTGAATAATTTAATTTTCTAGTGGCAACAAAAATGCGAGGAAGTGCAAATTTATTGTGAGGTGGGCCAGTGACAAAAAACTGGTAATTTAAGAACTGGACAAGGCTAATTGTAATGTCATCACACACCTTTTGCCATTTCTCAAACATAAGGTCTCACATTTGATCAAGTGGCCTTAATAAAGGTCCTAAAAGTTTTGAATATAACTTCCTTATAGCTGCAGATACCTTGTTTGTTGTGTTAAAGCCTTATTAGGAGCACAAAGTCTGTTTTTTTTTCTTTTTCTGCTTTTGTTTTACATTGCACACTAATACAATAATAATGTGCTAAAATACTATGTGAGAATTCTTAGGATGTCTCTTCTATGTGTCTAAGAGGACAAAAGGGGCATACTTTTTTGGGGAAATGTTACAGGCACTAGACTAGATGCTACAGGTCACTGTGGTATAAATATCCCACAATGCATTGCAGTAAATGATGCAGGTTGCAGACATTGAGACAAATGGGGTCTAAAACCTGTAACTCCTCCATTAAACGCTTCAGTTTGAAGTTGTTTTTATTTTTGTAGGGGTGATTTATGTTTTAAAATTGTTGATCTTTTCTTCTGCTGTGTTCGAAATGTTCACTCCTTCCCCATATTTGATTTTTTTGATTGATTTGATTTGTATACTTTATTGATCCCCAGGGGGGTAATTCAGGGCATCCACCTGGATGGATGAAGCAGCCACAGTACGGCGCTATTCCTTCACCATTCACACACACATTCACACCTAGGGCCACTTTAGAGTCTCCAGTTAACCTAACCTGCATGTTTTTGGCCTGTGGGAGGAAACCGGAGAAATCCCGGAGTAAACCCACACAGACACAGGGAGAACATGCAAACTCCACACAGATCACTGTTGGTCAGGGGCTGGGATCGAACCCAGGATCCCCCGGCCAAGGGTGAGTTGCTGTGCTGCCGCAGCGCTAACCGATATGTCACCGCACCGTATAGTGAATCAGCCATTTTGCAGTGCTGTTTGAAATCTTAACTGAGTATTTTATTCACTATATAGTGTACTCAAAATATCCCATGATGCATTTTGAAAATGCATCCACCACTTTAGCCAATGTATCCCATAATGCAATGCATAGCCAAGTTTGCAGTGAGAGGAGAGCTTCACATCACAACATAAACTGCCTTAAGTTATTTATATTCATTAATTCAGCAAAAATGATTTAATACATATTTACTACAAAATACATGCAGGTATTCATTTTTTTTTTTTTTACCAACATTAATCTGTTACATTTTACTGTCTCACAATGATGACGTCATTAACCACACTGCAAAAACAAGCTGAGTAGTGTCCGAAAGCTGATAATTTTATTTTTATATTGAGCTTGTTATATAGTCCACTGTATCTGAATTAACTATATAATGAGTAGAAAGGGAGGAAGGAAGTGAGTGGACGTTCTGAACACAGCTTTGGTTATCTCAAATAGTTTTGGGTTGCTATGGCAGCACAACTATAATTGACAGCAGCTTTCAGGAAGTGACAAACACATCGAGCAGCTGAGCAGATACATACTAATGCTGATTTATACAGAGATAATGCAGCTACTACTACTACTACACATAATAGTATAGCTATAGAGTGTTTTTTGTGAAGTATGTGATTTCAATCTTGTGACTGTTTTGTGATCCTAGTTCTCTTCTTTTCTGCTAGATTATTGTGCATTTAGCCACGTTATTTTTTTCTGGTTCTACTGTTTGTCATGTTTGGTGTTTTTATATGGATGCCGAGAGAAACGCAATTTCATCTTGCCTGCACTACAGTTATATGTACAGCAATATGACAATAAAGTTTGATTTGATTTTGATTTGATTTTTTTTTAATATTAGCAAAGTTTGAGTTTCTGTTATTTAAACATATCACTCATGTGACACGTCTCCTGTGTCTTTGTTTCTGTCACCCTCTGAGTCAGTGTGCTTCTCCTCTTTCATTTATTGTCACTCCATGTCTTATTTTGATAATTATTCTTCTAATCTGCCTCTTGATGTTTACTTTGTGACTGTTATTTCATAACCGTTTACTCCTATGAGCCCTTCCTCATGTTTTTGTGTGTCTACCCATTCTGCCACCTTCATTTGAATTGCAAGTTTACCTTTCTTCCCCTTTTAGATTTTTAATTAACTTTAATGTTTTATTAGATTTTTTAAAATTAAATCTCACATTTTGTTTTGTTAAATCTTCTCCATTCCTTATTCTGAACACTGTAAGGTCTCCAACCCTTTCTTCCCCAGGGACCACTTAAAAGTGGGTTTTTTTGTGTATGTGGACGGACAGCAGGGGTGGTGGTGATAATGGTGGTAGTGGGGGGAGGGGGTTAAATTAATGAATGCATCAGCACAAAAACAAAGTGAGTGCTTAAAAAAACCTCACCTACAATGAGACGTCCCATCTGCTGTTTCACCGGGCCATTTCCACTTTCCAAAGAAACTCTCTAAGGGTAACGTCTCACAGAGCGGGGAATGCTGACGGATGTTGCGATTTTTGGGTTTGATAACTTTTCTGACAAATGTTGGCGAAAATCAAGCTAGTATCTAACGGCATGGCGAACGCTGTTCTTTTTGGATTTCATCAGGGTTTGTAGAAGGTTGCAAAACAGTTCACACACAGTTTTTAAGGTCACAAACTGTTCTGTCGTAAAGGTTCTTAGACAGTTGCTAGTGTTCCCTACTTAGCGAACCAAAAAGAACTTCAGCGACACACATTACAACCGTTTGCAAACGCGTTACAATCATTTACAAGAGTTTGCAAACGCAACTATTTTGCAAATGTTTGTGGAAAAATACATTCACAAAAAGCATGCTAAAAATGTTTCAGTTGTAGAGAGAATGATCGGGCGAGACAACAAGCTGGATCAACACAGACTTTATTTCTCTCTAACAGATCAGGGTCACAAAGGAGCTCCAAGACCACTGTGCATCTCACTTATATACCTTTAATTATTTGCATAGTGGCGTGGGGCTCCGACTTCATATCCATTGCATAACAAAGCCTGTGAAGCACATTAACATAACATTACGCTGGTGCCGCACTTCACTCCTCTCCCGGCAGCCCAGCGTCTCCTCTTCTCCCCGGGGGGTGCCCAACCTTTGCTGTTCCATCTAGACCACCCGCTCTCTCCTCTCATGGTCCATTACTCTCTGGGTGGAGAAGTCTAACACTTTGTTTCCCCCCCAACACTCAGAATGGGCCTTAGCCCATCCTTGGGCTTAAGCCAGCGTCCATAACAGCTGTAATAGGGATTGCCGATCCCATCAAACTGCCCTGCTGGTGGGGGGCTCGTCAGTCAGTCTGTGGGGGGAAAAAGGGAGGGGGAGAAAACACATCCTCTTTGCGAGTGCTGGTCCCTGCTGAGGAATCACCAACCTGCGGAGCCCCCAGTGGGGGACGTCCGCGCCAGGGAGCCTGGGCCAACACCACCTGCTTGTCTGCCAACACAAAAGCGGGCTTTAGCTTGTCAATGCAGACGGTCTCTCTACATCCCCCCAAGTCTAACATGAAATGTTTCGCCCCAGGTTCCAGTACTCTGAACGGCCCATCATATGGTGGGCGCAACGGGGTCCGGTGTGCATCATGCTTGACAAAAACAAAAGAGACATTCTGCAAACTTTTTGGGATGAATACGTGGGGAAAACAGTGGTGGGCTGGGCTCGGTAGACTCCCCACCTCTGTGTTGTGTAGAGAATGCGTGGGCGGCTCGGCCTCAGGCGCAGAGTTATCCGGTAAAAATTTCCCGGGGATCCACAGTGGTTGGGAAAAAACAAGTTCTGCTGTGGAGGCTGCCAAATCCTCCTTCAGTGCAGAACGCAACCCTAAAAGAACCCAAGGCAGGCGGTCCACCCAATTTGCGTCCGTGAGCGAAGCCCTGAGCGCTGCTTTAAGTGACCTGTGGAAACGCTCACATAACCCGTTGGCCTGGGGGTTGTACGCGGTAGTGCGGTTAATGTTGACCCCCAGGTTCCGGACAGTTCGGAAACGAACTGTGGGCCTCTGTTGGACGTGATGTCCGAAGGAGATCCGAAACGTGCCACCCAAGCTGACAAAAAAGCGTACGCCACTTCCACGGATGTGGTAGAAGCTAGCGGTACCGCTTCGGGCCAGTCAAAAGGTGCGTGATCCCCTGCGACGGCAGAAGGGGCCCCACCAGATCCACGTGGACATGGTTGAACCTCTTAGCCGGGATTTGGAATGGCTCGAGGGGAGCTCTGGTGTGCCTATGCACCTTTGTTCGTTGGCATGCAATGCAAGCTGCCACCCACTGTTTCACCTCTTTACGCAAACGCGGCCAGACGAATTTCGCCCCCACTAGTTTCACTGGTCTGGACTCTCTGCTGTCATGGTCCATTACTGTCTGTGTGGAGAAGTCTAACACCTTGCTCCCCACACCGTGACAAAAAGGGGGGAAAAATGCTGTTGGCGAACTGTTTGGCAACCCAGAAAGCACAATGTTCGCCAGCATTCACTGCTCCATGAGATATGGGGGTAAAGATGACAGGTTGTGGGTTTAGTATTCGAGCATCACTGCTAATTACTGAGAGAGATGTGTGTCACAACGCGTAGACAGACATGAAAGGCAGGAAGTCAAGCCCACGAAGAGAGAGAGTATGCAGTAATTATTCAAGATAAAGCACCCAGCAGACTCTGATAGTCAATGAAGTGGAACAGAATAAAGAATGTATTTTTTCTGTGTGGACCGGTATCAAGTGGTCCACGGACTTGTGGCTGGGACTTGCTGATAGGCTACACTGCTAAACTGCATTCTATACTTTTATGTATTTTTTTTTAATTTATTCTGTTCATTTTTTTGTTCTCCATACAAAAGCCTTTAATGCTACTGAATGGCACATTTACTCTCTAGCCTTCTGTTAATGGGATTTTAAATGTTAATTTCTCTTGTCTATTAATTTATTGACCTCCAGCATTAAATGATGTCCACTCATGGTAAACCGTGGCATTTTAAAGGCTTCTGAACAGCCAATAAATTATGTTTCAGTGAAGCACAATTTAATTTTCTCTCTAAATGCACCCAAATTCAAGATTGTGGTATGTAGATAATCTTTCGATTCACAAAGACAAAAATGTTCATTTTCTGCTTGAGATGCTGCAGATAAAGTTGTCGGAATCAACTACTAATGTATCCAACTGGGAATTTAGAGCATGCACACAAATTTAAAATGTATCTCTCTCATACTTTGGCAGGGTAAAATATTGTAATATATAGTGTTGAAAGGACAGGAGCAAATGCAGCATGTATCATGGATTTAGCCATTGCCATGCCACCAACAAACAGCCTCGACATAATTATTAGCCTGGATAATCTCCTGCTAAAGTCTGTTTGGCACCATCAGCTGTGAGTTACACGATGACCCGCTCAGAGCTAGTAGCTAATATCCTGCTGCCCTTCAGGAGCCGAAACATGAGGTTGGCTGTGCCTGCTCGTTGCATATGGGATTCCCTGCCTCTTGGTACATTGCCTTTTTCACTGCACAGTTTATAAATTAGAGTGGGACGTGAAGAGAGCTGTGATTGTGAGTTGATTCTACTCTCTGCTGATTTTGCATTGATGGATTGAATTGCCAAGGATGTGAACAGGCTTTCAGAGCAGTTGGAAAAGGTGATTGGCAACGTCAGTGCAAGGCTCTATGACAGAATATTTTTCATTATTTTGCTTTTATTTTTAATTTAAGATCAAGTATATATATATATTTGTAAAATAACAGGATGATCACCCGCTACGCTTGTGCCTTTCTAGATGGCTGTTTAGGAGGAGCAAAGCCTGGCAGGCCCACATGAGAAACACTTGTTTCACTGCCAGAGAAGCCAGCTTTCTGGATGGGGACGTCTGAGGCGTCTGCGGTCCAGATTGGTTCAGCGGCACTTGAGTCTGCCAGGAGATTTGTCCAAGAGCTCAAAGCGCAAAATTACAACTTGATGATACAAGCTGACCACAGTGCTGGTGAACCTTCTGTTCGTTCTGAATCACATTTCCGTCATAAATGGTTTCCTAGTGTAAATTGCAACACACATTCAAAATAAAGAAGGTACTTTCTGAGTCTAAAAGGAGTTGAACACAATGTTCAGGAAACAGTACATTCTGTCATTCTTTCTCTGGTAATTTGAAAAAAAGAAATTTCTCACCATTCTTTGGATAGAGCTTAGCAGGTGTTTTTGTGTGTGTGTGTGTGTGTGCGTGTGTTTATACCTTTAATAGACAACAGTACCCCCTTTCACAGGGGTGGAGATCATTGAGATATCTGGCCAATTTTTGATCTATCAATGATCTTCAGTGATCACCACATGGTCTCCTCAAAGTTTTGGCTCGATCCAAAACACACAAAGATCTCCTAAACAATGCCAAGGATTAAAAATTGGCCCAATCTCTCAATAATCTTAGTACTGTGTAAAGGGCCCCTAAGTGATAGATAGAAAAGATGTTGAAGAGCAGGTGACAGACACACAGGAGACATGGATGTAGCTAGAATTCGAACTGGGGATTGCCTGTAGATCCAAGAGAAAAGTCAGATATGGTTGTTTTTACCAGGTGTAATGATCTATAAAATGCAGACATTTGGCCATCCTGCTGCTGTTGCTTCTTCTTCTTCTTTCGGCTGCTCCCTTTACGACATGATACGATACAACTTTATTGTCAGTTATTACTGAAATTTGTTTTTCATTTTATGAGACACTCCATTTTCAAACATACAGAGAAAACAAAACATGTAGCTTGGACAAAACATGCAAATTGCATAAAAACATACCAGTTGGACACACCATGCAGATGAAAATAAAACGGTGAGGACAGGCATAACACCATGTTTAGACCGTAGGCTAAACATGTGGGCCTATTTAGGGGTTGCCACAGTGGATCATCTGCCTCCATCTCACCCTATCCCTTGCATCTTCCTCTGTAACACCAGCCCACTCCATGTGCTCCTTCACTACATCCATGAATCTTCTCTGTGGTCTTCCTCTTGTCCTTCTGCCTGGCAGCTCCATTTCCAACATCCTTTGTGCAAAATATCCACTATCCCTCCTCTGCACATGTCCAAACCATCTCAGCCTTGTGTCTCTTACTTTGTCTCCAAACCGCTCAACCTGAGCTGTCCATCTGATAGACTCATTTCAAATCCTGTCCGTCCTAGTCACTCCCAATGAAAATCCTGCTTATTTTTTTATTTAAAAGATGTAAGGGCCCCTCTACATAGCACGGAGATCACTGGGTGACCCTTGAGAGATCAAACATTGACCCAATCTCTTAGCAATCTCCTAAAGCAGGGGTGTTCAATCATGTGCTATGGAGGGCCAAGACCCTGCAGGCTTTACCTCCAACCAGTGTCTTTAACAGCAGATTCCACTGAATTTCTTCCCACTGACTGCTGATAAGTGAAAACACCTGCTGAAGAGATTGGGTAGAAGAGAAAACCTGCAGGGTCTTGGCCTTCCATGGCACATGATCGGACACGCCTGTCCTAAAGACTCAAAAAAGCTGTTTCTGTCTAAATGTTTGGAAGATCTTTGTACAGTATATTTTAGACTGAGTAAAAATTGATTAAAAAAGTCTCTGTAGGGTTTGAAAACAATACAATATTACCAATAAACATTTATGCATTTTCTATACACTGCAGCCACTTTTGTTTCGGTAGCTGGAGGCTCTCAGTCCTCCATGGGATGGTGTGCTGTTGTGGCGTCCTTTATTCTGAGCTCGGGGATTCCAGTTTTGGGGTTCATTTCTCAGTTCAGTTTCGGGACCGCCGTGGCAGCAGGACAGGGTCACATGTCAGGGCTTTCTTACTCATGTTCCAGGGAGCTTTGTTTTCCACACCAACACAGATGTCTGCACAAGGGGGAGGCTGGTGTACTGTCGTATCTTCATGGCTCGCTCTGAGTTTGGAGGTGTCGTTGTTATGTGAGGATGTTAGGAGTTGGTTGATTTTTACTGGGTGTTATTTCAGTTTGACTTTGGTGGCGTTGGCACCGCTTCTGATGGAGTGTTTTAGCTTGGGTTTTGTCTGTTGACACCGCTGCTGCTACACGGTGCCGACAAGAGTGTGCCGGGTTGCGCATTCCCAGAGTGTTGTTTTCTTTTTCTTTTTTTTTGCGCAGTGCTCCTTGAGGGTGAAGTGTGTCATGTCAAGGTCTTTCTTTGCATCTTTGTTATAAATTAAATTTAAAAAAGTCCTGACACTTGAGTTAACTTTTCTGCGAATTTCTCAGTTCTTACTCTTTTGTCATTCTCCAACTGCATACTAATTTGTGCGTCTGGCTGCAAATCTCATGAGACAAGCTATGACTTCACCTGCCAATACGCGCTTACTTTGCACTATGTACTGAAAACTCAGTTGGTTAATTAATACTTAAGAGTTTGCAGTGTTTACACACACATATATATAATTAATCTAATTATTAATAAGTGCATTCAGGGATCATTGCGAGTACCAAGTGTTGCGATACCCAGCTGAATTAATCTTTTGCGCCACCTCTAGTGGGTATGTAAATTATGAAAAAAATTACTTGAAGTGACAGGGAGGAGGGTTAGAGCTGTAATGCGTGTAAAGTAGACCATCAACCTTTCTGAACCCAGCCTTAATCAAGTATTTTAGCACCTAATTCTGACCATTACTCTAACCTAAACAAAATAATATTTCTGTCTATGTTGTAAAGGAAATGGATAATGAAACCTGAAATAGTGAGTGAGGTATTGAAAATAAACAGAGACACCAGTGACACAAAGGCAAGACGGGGACATGAGCACAGAACTCCAGCAGTGGAGCACTATCGTAAACCTCCTCCTTCCATTTAAGAGTTTTTGATATGAAAAAACACTATGAAACACAGTGATCACTGTGTTTGACATGGTATGAGTTGTGGTTGCCTTTATTTTTGTATAAGACGGAGGAGTTGTTGCCCAAGTCATGTATATGCCCCAACCACTATGCCACAGGCCACCCTGAAAGCCTAGTTCTTCAGTGATCTTAGCCTTTATATGACAGTGCGGAACTACAGAAAATATTCATGAATGAAATAGTTACGTACTGCAAAAGTTCAACTTTCACTGCAACTTTATTCACTGCTGAGGGTGAAAATTTCCACATTTTACATACAGGGTCTCCATCTCCTAGATTATTTTGGTGGAGAAGTTTAGGGTAGAAGGGTCTCTCTTACTTAATTTTTTGCTTCATCTTTCACACTTTTATTGCAGAAAAGAACCTGGGATCAAAAGCATGAAGTACTAAACCTTCCATCTGCAGGCTGCACTTTTAACAATATTAACTGCAGAGCCACCCGTCTAACTTATCTTGCATATATACTGATCACCCACAAACGTCTCTGCTCAGCTGCCTCCGCCACCTCCATCACTGCTGACTGCAGGTTCTCTTTCCAAATTTCAAGCTCATAAAAAAATGTCCTTTTTGACTAAGCTATAAAACCTCAAAATCCCACTTCTTATGCTCTTGTGGAGATTTTATTCAAGAAGATGAACATCTCCACAGCCAGTGCATCCTTTACTGACACAAAAACGACCGAGATGGAAATAATTTCATCCGTCCATACATACATATCTACATACATGCTGTATATCACTGCCACTATATATAGTCTGTGGTCTGAGTTTTACTTCAAAGGTTAAGGTTCAGGTTCAGGTTACTTTATTTGTACCCGTAGGTAGATTTGTTTTGCAGTCAGGTGACATCCTTTTAGACACATATTTACAAACCACAATTACATTCAACATGAACACAAACACAGGCACACATGAAGCTGACTATAAACATGATTAAAGTACTCAAGGCTCCACCAATCAGGACATAAGACAAAGAGATAAGAGAAAAAACAAAGAGATAAGAGAGAAGGGTCATATTAAAAAAGTTAAAAACTAAGTCAAAGAGATTAAAAACTCAATAAAAGTCTGAAGTCTAAAACCCAATAAAATATTTAAAACCCAAATAAAAAACCTACAAAAACTAGAAAAGCACTCGGAGAGCGCAGACCTCCGCCAAGCGGCACAGTTCCCCCCATAGAGTGTTTGTGTGTACGTTTTCAGATTCCCTGAGCATGAAAAGATATGACTAACAATTGGATTCACAATGATTATTTGTTTATTTGACATGGACAGTGCAATAAACAGACAATTAATGAATGACAATCAATGTGATAGTGATAGGATTAGTGGTTCAGTAGTGTAAAACGGGGCTATAAGGGACGGCGGGTTGATAAGGGACACTTTTCTGGGAAATGTTTTAAATGTAATTGTGGTTTTTTTATTTTGAGCAGGACGCTGAGTTGTGTTGTTATTGTCAAATATCCATGAATCCTTCATCAAATCTAGGCGGAAGCAAAATTAAAAAAGCAGAATTACATTTAGAAAAGTGTGCCATATTACCCCGCCGTCCCTTATAGCCCCGTTTTACGGTAGTAAAAGCATTGCCTCCTTGGCGGAGGTAATAAACTGAAGTGTTGGTGTGTCCATCTCCTCCACTGACGGATGCAGATTGGTTAGACAGGTTGCCGTGGGTTTTATATTATATTGGGGTTGCGCTCGGCGGCAAAACAGAATTTAGAATTTTCCCCGGCAGAGAGGTCGTTTTTACGCAGCGCCTATAGCTGGGCGGGGAATTTGTGGCAAATAATCGGGCGGCGGACAGGTGGCCGTGTCAGGTTTTGCAGCGTCGCGGAAAAAGCGGGCACGCTGGCGGGCCCAGGCCAGCAGTGTTTTCCGCGTGCTTTTGTGCCTAAAACGTTGAAGAAGGCGGAGTTTGTGTTGGTCAGACACGACGCCCAGCGCCGTCCATTGCGCCTGCGCACATGTTGGAACTGGGCATATGTCACAGTGTGGAAAAATGCTTTAAAAAATTCCTGTATGCAGACGGTGATGCGGATCATCCCCAAAATGTAATCAGTTCTTCCTTGTACCATTTCCAACAATGCCTGAAAGTTTCATGGAAATGCGTCCAAGATTTTTTGAGTTATCTTGCTAACCAACAGACAGACAGACAGACAGACAAACAGACAAACCCCGGCAAAAACATAACCTCCTCCTGGCCTTTTCGGCCTGGCGGAGGTAATAAGCAAATATAAAATAAAAATTAATAAATAGATAACTAATATAGGCAATATATTGCTACATCTTGTTCCACACTTTGACAGCAGCAGGAACAAAGCTGTTTTTGTAGCGCTGGGTTTTACATTTTGGGACAGCAAACCTCCGTCTGGAGGGGAGAAGCTGACAGTGGCAGTGCAAAGGGTGGGAGTCATCATTTAAAATGGAGGTAGCGATCCTCTGTACCTGTCTGATGTACAGGGATGTCAGGCTCAGCTGTGACACACCAAGCAAACGACTGGACCATCTAACTACCTGGTCTAAGGATTTCCTCTGTTTCAGTTGGTGGTGCTCTGCAATCTACGGTGGGGTAAAAAAGTATTTAGTCAGCCACCAATTGTGCAAGTTCTCCCTCTTAAAAGATGAGAGAGGTCTCCAGTTTTCATCATAGGTATACCTCAACTATGAGAGACAAAATAAGAAAAAAAAAAATCCAGAAAATCACATTGAAGGATTTTTAATGAATTAATTGGTAAATTCCTCGGTAAAATAAGTATTTGGTCAATAACAAAAGTTCATCTCAATACTTTGTTATATACCCTTTGTTGGCAATGACAGAGGTCAAACGTTTTCTGTAAGTTTTCACACACTATTGCTGGTATTTTGGCCCATTCCTCCATGCAGATCTCCTCTAGAGCAGTGATGTTTTGGGGCTGTCGCTGGGCCACACAGACTTTCAACTCCCTCCAAAGATTTTCTATGGGGTTGAGATCTGGAGACTGGCTAGGCCACTCCAGGACCTTGAAATGCTTCTTATGAAGCCACTCCTTCGTTGCCCGGGCGGTGTGTTTGGGATCATTGTCATGCTGAAAGACCCAGCCACGTTTCATCTTCAATGCCCTTGCTGGTGGAAGGTGGTTTTCACTCAAAATCTCACCATATATGGCCCCATTCATTCTTTCCTTTACACGGATCAGTCGTCCTGGTCCCTTTGCAGAAAAACAGCCCCAAAGTAGGATGTTTCCACCCCCATGCTTCACAGTAGGTATGGTGTTCTTTCTCTTCCAAACACGACAAGTTGAGTTTTTACCAAAAAGGTCTATTTTGGTTTCATCTGACCATATGACATTCTCCCAATCCTCTTCTGGATCATCCAAATGCTCTCTAGCAAACTTCAGATGGGCCTGGACATGTACTGGCTTAAGCAGGGGGACACGTCTGGCACTACAGGATTTGAGTCCCTGGCGGCGTAGTGTGTTTCTGATGTAGCCTTTGTTACTTTGGTCCCAGCTCTCTGCAGGTCATTCACTAGGTCCCCCCATGTGATTCTGGGATTTTTGCTCACCGTTCTCGTGATAATTTTGACCCCATGGGGTGAGATCTTGCGTGGAGCCCCAGATCGAGGGAGATTATCAGTGGTCTTGTATGTCTTCCATTTTCTAATAATTGCTCCCACAGTTGATTTCTTCACACCAAGCTGCTTACCTATTGCAGGTTCAGTCTTCCCAGCCTGGTGCAGGTCTACAATTTTGTTTCTGGTGTCCTTTGTCAGCTCTTTGGTCTTGGCCATAGTGGAGTTTGGAGTCTGACTGTTTGAGGTTGTGGACAGGTATCTTTTATACTGATAACGAGTTCAAACAGGTGCCATTAATAGAGGTAACGAGTGGAGGACAGAGGAGCCTCTTAAAGAAGAAGTTACAGGTCTGTGAGAGCCAGAAATCTTGCTTGTTTGTAGGTGACCAAATACTTATTTTACTGAGGAATTTACCGATTAATTCATTAAAAATCCTTCATTGTGATTTTCTGATTTTTTTTTTTCCTCATTTTGTCTTTCATAGTTGAGGTATACCTATGATGAAAATTGGAGACCTGTCTCATCTTTTAAGTGGGAGAACTTGCACGATTGGTGGCTGACTAAATACTTTTTTGCCCCACTGTATCTGTTAGGGTGAGCCCAGCCACCCTATGAAGAAAATTCATTTGGACTGCTTGTATCCGCTCTCTTTTGGTCAGAGCTCTTGGAATGTAGATTGAGCATTTAATTGACTGTTTCACTCTAAAGCACAGCTCTCTTTTCACCACAATGAACCAGTATAGTGTCACTGCAGTCGGCAGTCTGTCAGTGTCCTGCTGCACTCCAAACACTTACAGATAAGACCCCGAGATACTTGACCTCCTCCACTGGGATCAGGACTTTGTCCCCAACTTAGAGGAAGTAATCTGCCCTTGTCTGGCTGAGAACCATGGATTTGGACTTGGGAGTCTCATCCTTCACACTCAGCTGCAGACTGCCCTAATATGAGTTTGAGGTGAAGCCTGCAGAACTACATGGCCCACAAAAAAAATAGAGGAGATCCTGAAGCCACTGAACATGACAACTACTGCTCCCTGACTGTGTCTGGAAATTCTGTCCATAAATGTAGTGAACGGAATCTATGATGAACTGCAACTTTAGCAAAGTCCCCTTTTCAAAGGTAGGAATATGATACAAACCAAACTCACAAAGTACAGGGACAGAAAGTGCAGTGAGTTCTGTAAATCTGATTTAGGAGTGAACATCCCCTTTAAATGCCTTTTTTCAAAGATAAGAAATGGGTTATAAAGATTTCTGACTAAAAAAGGTTCTGAGCTGCACATGTTATGGTGTAAAAATAATGTGGTGAACAAATGTAATGGAGACATTGTTTCTGACTTTTGGTGTTTGTTGTGCAGCACAGCACAGCAATACCGACATAAATGACACAAGCTCAAATCAGCCAGTATTAATGGCTGCAATAATGTACCAGGCTGGCTGCACTCAGTAGCTTGTTGATAGTCCTAATAATTGGTTTGATTTGTTGGGTTCAAGCGGCAGATGATGTCAGTTGTGATCTCTGTGACACAGTACCCACATTCCCAAGATGTTTTGCCAACAACAGCAGACACACTTGCGTTATGATGTCTCAGATGAGTTATTAATTTCTGTAATCTTTTTGTTTGTTTGTTTCTGTTGCATCTGGAGAATGAAGTACACTGAAATATATGAAATCTAAATTATACAAACCCTCCTCAACCTAGAGGAATTGAAAATGTACCCTTATCAGGTATCTTTTCTTTGTTTACACAACAAATAGCAGCCAGCTGGTGAAAAGATTTTTTTTCCTGTTTTTGTTTATCCAGGCCAACAGCGAGCAGCTGCATGGGACACGGTGGTTGATCACTTGAGAATTTTGTAGCTAAAATCTTTATTTTTTGCTCTCTTTAGGAAGATCTGCAGCAGTTGATACTGATGCCGCTCCCAAACGTTGCGATTCTGGGACAGGACCCCCTCACAGGTATAAGATAACAACACGATCCTATCAGTACCACGTCTCTCAGCCCCAAGAAAGTAATTATACTCCGAGTCCATATCTTAGCTATCTGTGAAGCACATTAAGGTGATAATGATAAGGAGGATGGTGGTGGGGGGTGGAGATGATGATGATGACAGTTATTTCTGTGTCCTCAGAGGCAGCCGTGGAAGAGCTACGGCGACTGCTGCTGCTGCTGCTAGGATGTGCAGTGCAGGTGATCACATGTTCATATGACCGTCACACTTCTGAAGGTTGATAATGACGCCAGCAGTGTTAGGCTGGCTCTCAACAAAAGTAATGTGTTATGCAAGTAATAAATTACTTGCAAATTAATGTGTGCCACATTGTCAGAATTGTGCACAGCCATATACTGTACAGTACAGCACCAACACTTAGGAGGACATACAGTACACAAGATTTGGGTACTTAAACCAAAATTTGTAATTTCTGCCATTAGTGTTGTGCATATCTTTCTTAAAAGTTGTAAACAGTTCTGCTGTTTTCATCCCCTCCCCTACACATGAGTTTGTTTTCCAGTCCCTCCAGGATTTCGCGGGATGTTTTTATGATTGTTGCGGCTCAAAAAGCCTAAATTTGTCGGAGCTTTTTAAAAATCAATCAATCAATCAATCTTTATTTCGGATAGATTAAAGATACAGATTAAAAGAAACAGAATAATATAACAAAGGCGGAAAGAAAATCCAACAAGGTCAAATTAGACAATAACTCCTCTGATTATACAGTTCAACATAAGTTATCCGAAATGGGTGATGGCTGAAGCCGCAGCTTATATTGCCCACCCATATTCCATCCAAGAATTCAAAAGAAAAACAAACAAGAGCGATTACAATTCAGAACAAAGCTAAAAAAAATGTGACAAAAAAACTAAGCAATAACACAACTCAGACTGGATATGACAATCCTTAAAAAAGTTGCAATGTTTTGAGTTTTTTTTTTTTTTTTTTTTGCACTAAAAGTTGTGGGAAGAATTACAAATTTCAAAGCAGATGTTTTTTTCCATAGTTTACTGCAATGATATTCTATATAACACCACAAGAAAACCACAGAATTTTCAAAAAATTTCTATTAAACGGTGATTTGTAAATTAAACAGAAAAACTCTTTTGTGCAACAGCAAATACAGACTTTTACACAATTAAGTGAGAATGAAGTAGCTACTCATAACTTTGTCATAAAAATGACCAACACTGTTGGCTACTATTGCTGAGAACTTGAATTAAAAAAGATCAATGAAATAATCATCCATTACAACAGCTAAATTGCATTGAAGGCATGTTAAAGAGTATAGATTTGGAAATTATTGGCAGCACCTTCAATTAAAAACTCCCCACCCACTCTGTACCGAGCGCAGACAAGAAAAGAAATAATTTATTCTGTTGCTCTGTATTGTCTATAGAAGTCTGTTTTTTCTGAAAAAAATACTCAATACTCTCTCTCTTTCCATACCTGGCTCCTACCTGCCTGTTGATCTGTCTGCACGTCTTGACACACACTGTCTCATCAGATACTCATCTTTCCTTTACCGGGATGCGTACCAGGAGGAGGGACTCTCGTTGGGGGTTTGCTAGGGGTGTACATTGGTTCATGTCCAGACTGGTGGTTTACAGTTTTAAAACTCATCGACAAGATGTAGTAATGAGTTTACCTCTAAAGATGTATAAACTGTTCAAGCACTGATTGTAGTGTTATATTTGCTCATGTTAGGAAAATTCTTCTAAACATTCAGTCAGAATATACTTACACTGGCCAGTGGAGAACAATACAAAAATAGTCTCAGAGCCTTTTCACGCACTATTCTGACTCAAACACACATCACTCAGTTCTTTAAGCCCGCCGTTATTTGAGAGGTGGAGGGGCAAATTGTCCATCATGATTGGTCCAGTACATCTGATCAAAACTTGGTGTACAGATTATCTTTTTCTCAGGAACCATGACGCTCACTCAGTACCAGCCACATGGGAGCAGCACAGAATGGACTAAAAACAAGATGATAACTAGTGCAGCTGCAACCCTGACACTTTTACACAGACTCTGAGACAAAGCAAATACAAATATAAGACAAATATGAAATTTTTCTGTCATTCTCCCCCCTTTGATACCATGCAAGGCATCAAAAAAGAATGGCTTATGGCATTCGGTAGCGCAGTGGTTTAGCACTGCGGCAGCACAGTTTACCCTCGGCCGGGGGATCGCGGAGATCATGAGATCGTGGGTTCGATCCCAGCCCCCGACCAACAGTGAGCTGTGTGGAGTTTGCATGTTCTCCCCGTGTTGCGTGGGTTTACTCCGGGATTTCTCCGGTTTCTTCCCGCATACCAAAAACATGTAGGTTTAGGGCGCTCGCGCACGCAGCGACCAGCAGCCGGTGGCTTGTCACCAGACTGCAAACCAAATCTACCTACGGGTACAAATAAGTAACAAAAAAAAAAAAAATTAAAAAAAAAAAAAATCTAAAACCCCATCTGGCAGCTATGCTAAGCTCCAATGCATTTGCATGCAACAGATCCTAACTAGCTATCGATGGAGAAAGTCCGCCATTGGCCTTGCTTCCCCAGGCACCGGCTAAACATTTTAGTCCTTTAGGAGGAGAAATGAAACAATAAACTCATTAATCAATAAAGAAAATCATCAATGGTAAAACCTATGAAGAACGGAATGATGATAAAACAATAATAAAAGGATATAATAAGGGTATATGTGTGTTATAGTTATGTGTCATAAGATAAGATAAGATAAGCCTTTATTAGTCCCACAATGGGGAAATTCCAGGATTGCAACAGCACAGGGATAGCAACACTCAGAGCAACAATCAGAAGGCAAGAAAAAACAAGAGCAGCTAGTATACATATGTACATATTACTATAAATATATACAGTATATATATATATATATATATAGACACACAGTGCGGAGCATTGTGGTTGGTGGATGTGCAGCAGAAAATCTAAGCTCTCTCTCCGTGGATGTGGCGGGCCAGCTGGATGTCTTTGGGCATGATGGTGACCCTCTTGGCGTGGATGGCGCACAGGTTGGTGTCCTCGAAGAGACCCACCAGGTAGGCCTCGCTGGCCTCCTGCAGAGCCATGACGGCGGAGCTCTGGAAGCGCAGGTCGGTTTTGAAGTCCTGAGCGATCTACCCAACCAGGCGCTGGAAGGGCAGCTTACGGATGAGCAGCTCCGTGGATTTCTGGTAGCAACAGATCTCTCTCAGAGCCACGGTACCGGGCCTGTAACGGTGAGGCTTCTTCACTCCGCCGGTGGCCGGAGCGCTTTTCCGAGCAGCCTTGGTGGCCAGCTGCTTCCTGGGGGCTTTTCCTTCAGTAGATTTATGGGCGGTCTGCTTGGTTCTTGCCATCGCTCTTTATTATTCTGTCTTATATTTCTTGCACGCCGCCTAAACTCCAGCCCGGCACCCGCATCATTTTCGCTTCAGTTCTCCCGGTATGTCGAGTTTCACGTTAGCACCGGGTGGCGGTTGAGTGCTAGCTAGCTCTTCCCTGCTGTATCGTCTCCTGCTGTAAACAGAGGCTCCGTCCGCCGACTCGGGAGACCTTTGGGGCGATCTGTGTGTCTGTGATATATATAGAGTGAAAGGTGTGCCGGATCAGAAAGTTATCACCAGATCAGAAAGAAGAAGGAAGATAAAAAGACTCAGAATTGAGCCGCTGTTGCAAAAGGCAGCCAACTCGTGTGGCGCCGGAACCGGAAGTATCATTGCAGCTTATATAAAAACAAACATAAAGGATAAAACAAAACAATAATCATGGTAATAAAGTGTAATGATGTGATGTAAAAATAGAAATAAAAGCAAAAGTAATCTTTCAAACTTCATAAATGTATTTACAAGTAGTACATTTAAACTTCACATCATGATCATGCAGTTCCTTTCAGTTTTCTACATGTCAGTCATACTTTTACTCTGTACTTGGGTCATGGAGAGACACCTTGAGCTCACGCTGTTTGTTCATCATCCCCACCATCCCCGGTAACTGCACCATGGTACATCATTAAGTTAAGATTAACAAGTCTCATCATCATACTACGGATACAGGTAATGACACAGGAAAAGGCCAAAAATTATACCACCAGATTCACTAACAGGTTGATGATGAGACTTCTCCATGAAGAGAGTAACCAATTTAACCAGGTTTGTTCGTCAGTAACATTGTCCTTGGCCGCGGCAGCCTGTAAGGCAGTGAGGTTGCATATGGCCGAGGCAATCACGTGACCATCTGCATCATTTTCAGGGATAAAAGTACAACAATAATCACCACAATTGCACACACGCCCCCTCAAGTGGCAGTTATTTGATCAAGAACCATTCTATTTTGGGTCAGCATAAGCCTAAGAGCTGTTAATTCCTCATCTATACCAGAAAAAGCAGATAAAGAAAAATTCACAAATGACTATAATCTATAATTAGTTGTTTCAGTCCACAAGGTGTTTTTAGCCACTCCCACACAGGGAAACAGTGCATGAGGTACCTTCTGCTCCGTTGTTTCGAACTTAAATTCCTTCGGCACATCTGTGCCCCAAATGGGATCATGTGGTGCAAAGGAGACATCTCTCTTCACCCTGCCCACTTGTCCTGCCGACAATATGATGGTGTGGTCAGTCACAACTACGGGGGCACACACCCCTCCCCAATTCATGGGCAGGTGTGAGTAGGCACGATGGCCACACAGCCACCATCCCCCTGTCACCATATGGGTGCCATGCTTGTGAGAATCACAAATGGCAGCGCTACAGAGCTCCTGCAGGATGACATTTCCTTCCAGGCTTCTAGACTGACAAAAAGGATTTTCAGGACAACTTATGCCCATTTCTTTGGTCCAGCAGGTAGCAGTACAGGGACGAGATGCACTATGCACCATTGCACACCTAGAAAGCAGTAAGTGTCATGGTCTGAGCGTTGATTCTGACCGCACTCGGATCATCCAGTATTTTCCCCGTTCCTCTGTGTTTTCCTTATGGCCGTTCAGGGCCTTTATTTTGGCAGCGTTACAACGGGGCTTCTGGCTGTCAAAGCCAAGTCACGTTGTGACAGCTGATTGCCATTTCCTCTAATTACATTCTCCATTATTGATTGTGCCCTATTTAAGGGAGCAGCTGAGGTTACTCCTGGCTGCGACCTTGCATAACGTTGGTTCCCCACAATGTTCGGCTGGAGTCCCTAACCCCAGCTCCAGTCACCCTTTGATTCTTCAGCTTCATTGTTTGCTCAGAGTCTGTTATCTTGTGTCTTTAGTCTAAGCCTCAGTCATAGTCTGTGTTTTTTGCCCCACGTGGCTGATTATTTTGTTATTTATATCTTCTGTTAATAAATATGCAAACTCATCGGCTGGCTTTCGGCATCTTATTGATGGCTGATGAGGGTCATCGTTGACAGTAGGTCACAGCCAAAAGGAGACGCCGGTCGCTGTGGGTTTGTGTTTTTGGGCTTGAGTTTTTTCCCCTTCCCTGGGTGCCAGTATTTTTTTAATAAACAATGTCAGCATTCGAGCGTGGGTTTTGCCTCGAGTGGTTGTGGGAAGTGGATGGTTACCTGGCCAACGCCCATCTCCTTATGCCCACCTATGCTGCATGTGAGCACCTGGATCTCGCACAGATGACGTTATTAAAATATCATCTGACCTCCTTTCCGGAAGGAAAGGAGAGAGTGACTTTGACAGTGGCGCTACGGGGACAAATAGAAAAGGCAGCCAAGGAGCTTCCGCCTTCCCTCCGGGACACGGTTGTCCTGACGAGGGAGAAGATCCGCAGACTGGAGGGAAACTCTGGCAGGAAGCCGACAGTGAGGCATCCCCACTTCTCGCTTCGGGATCCAGTTCCTGTCACCCATCCAGTCCACGAGTTCATGTCACCCAAGGGTCGTTCCCATCCACAGCGGAGGAGGACGTCAGCCAGGATTCCCCCGGAAGAGACGCAGTGGGCAGCTGAGCTCATCGGGGCCGTGTGGCTGAGGCTCGCTCTTCCTTCCATCCGACTCTAATCATGAAGCATGTGGTGGCGGCAGTCCGACTGGTGGAGGTCAATCCAGAGCTTTATGACTATCCCAAGTACGCTGAACTGCTAGCCTCTGTTTCTGCACAGCAGTGGCGGTTTCCAGACCTTACCTTTGCCTCGCCTTCTGCTGGTAAACGCCATCACCCTGCTCACGCCCAGCGTCAGCGAGATCCCCGTCCGGATCCAGTGCCGGGCCACCGAAAGAACTCTACCTCCCAGCCAGCTGTTGCCCCTGCGTCACGACAGAGGGGAAGGACAGCAGCCGCCGCCTCCGGGTCTTCTGTTTCCGCTGTTCCGTCAGCTCCTCGTCCCCGGACTGCCATGGTTGCTCCTCCCTCCTCCTCGACTTTCTCTCCAGCTGCTGTGAGCTCCGCGAGTTCTGCTCCGGCTGTGTCCATCATTGATCCTGCGCAAGGGGCTCCTCTTCATCTTCCCAGGGGGTCCTCCGTCACCTTCCGTAGGGGAAAGGGAAGAACCAAGTCCGCTACAGCAGGCACCATCGGCCCTCTGGAGAAAAAGCAAGTGCTATTTCATTTTACTCCTCCCTATTATGATTTGCCTTGTTTGACTCCTGGGGGTGGAGTTCGGGGTTCACAGTCCCGTGAACTCCCTCCACCTGCTGTAGCCATTAACTGTGAACCTGCATCCTCTGTGTCTCCTTCCCCTGTCCCCCGGTGCTAGGTATACACCACCGGACAAAGAAGGAGCCTGCTGCCCTGGAGAGCCTGTTTCCAGCCCCGCAGCCACGTCACGAGCAGAGGAGGAGGGCGGACTGCTGATTGGAGCCTGCGCCGACCATCAAGCATCCCCAGGTCTTCACGGAGGAATGGTTCGACCCAGCAGGCCACGGATCCCCTGCCACCACGTCGTGCGGGCCTTCGCCAGGGAATCCCCAGACTGTGACGACCTTCATGCCGGTTGCGGAGCCCGCTGCAGTCAAGTGGGAACCAGGAGTGGACCTCCAACTCGGTGAACCTGGATTGTCGAAGTCCTGGACGGCGGTAGAACCCGAGATCAGGCAAGTGCTCTATTTTGTCTTCCACTTTTCTGTTCTGGAGCATTATTACCTGTCTCTCGGGGAGACAAGCCGGGTGCCGTCGATCACGGCGTCCGAGCTTGTCTCGCCGGGCTCTGCCGCTTCCAGTGATCCTGATCCCGGTTTTCTTTCTTCTTCTGAGCCTTCTCCCAGGGTCACCGGTGACGAGTCGGTTCCGGTCACTATCCTGGAAGTTCCATGTTCGTGTTTGGAGGTCATCCCTGGTGCTGCGCCGGCCCAGTCGGGGTCCGTCGTGGGCGCTGTTCTGGCCCAGTCGGGGTCCATCGTGGGTGCAGCACTGTCCCGATCGGGGTCCAGCAGGGGCGCAGCGTCAGTTCGAGCGAAGTTCAGAGAAGGAGCTGCAGATCCTCCGCCATTCAACGCCGGATTGGTTCCTCATCCTTTCCACGATCCCTTTTTTCCTCCATCGCGTACCGCGGGGATTCCCCGTATTCGACTCGGCTTTCCCTCGTTATCCCTCTCGGTAGGGAGGCTGCCTCCGAGTTCTCTCCTTCGGTCCTGGTGGCCTAATGACACAGGTCGGCCACCCGGGAAACTGCTTCGCCAGTTCGGCATTCTAGTTCTGCCACCTGACAGACTGAGTTCTTTGTTCGGCGACCTGGTCTGGCCGCCAGAGGTACCGATTTTCCGGGCCTGGGACTGGGGTAGACCGCCCGAACTGTGTCTTTTTCCCCTGCCTGCGAGTTGGACTATGGATGCGGGTAGACCTCCCAAACTGTTTGGGTTTTGTTTTTTCTCTCTCCTTTGTGCTCTACCTGCCAACATCCCTGTAAGTGTTTTTTTCCTCTCCTCTGTAGTGTTAGGGATGCTCTTTTGTTTTTTGGTCTGAACTATATTGAACTTTGTATATCGCCGCTCTGTAGCGTGTGAGTTTTTTTTTTTTCTGGGATTATAGGGTATGCTGTATTTTGTTATGTGCCTGTATTTCAGTTTTTCTTGTCTCCTCTGTAATTTGAGAGATGCTCTTCTGTGTTTTTTTTCTTTGTTCTCCTTATCTGTTACCTTTATTAGACTGTATACTTAATGTGCTGCGATGCTTGTAGCGGTCTGAGGTTGTTGTGTTTTTTTTTCGGCCTGGTATTTTTTTTGGGTGCAGTGTGTATGTACCTGTATTTTAGTTGTGTATTCTACCATGCTTGGATTGTTGTACCATGTCTTTGTTTTTTTCCATATTTGAGCCTTGTCATTTCTGGTTCTTTGTTGCCCTCATTGGTGTTTTATTTTTTCTGATTAGTGTTTCACATTTTCTTTCTGTGGTTCTCGCCCTCCTGGCCTGTTCCCCCTCCACCCTCCCTGGGTCGGCCTGGGTAGCCTCCTGGGTGGGGGGGAGGCTTGGATGTTATGTTGCGCCTGAAATGCACCTTTTGAGGGGGGAGTACTGTCATGGTCTGATCGCTGATTCTGTTCGCGCTCGGATCATCCAGTATTTTCCCCGTTCCTCTGTGTTTTCCTTATGGCTGTTCAGGGCCTTCATTTTGACAGTGTTACAGCGGGGCTTCCGGCTGTCAAAGCCGAGTCACGTTGTGACAGCTGATTGCCATTTCCTCCAATTACATTCTCCATTATTGATTGTGCCCTATTTAAGGGAGTAGCTGAGGTTATTCCTGGCTGCGACCTCACATAACGTTGGTTCCCCACAACATTCGGCTGAAGTCCCTAACCCCGGCTCCGGTCACCCTTTGATTCTTCAGCCTCAGTAAGTGTTTGCTCAGAGTCTGTTATCTTGTGTCTTTAGTCTAAGCCTCAGTCATAGTCCACGTTTTTTGCCCCGCGTGGCTGATTATTTTGTTATTTATATCTTCTGTTAATAAATATGCAAACTCATTGGCTGGCTTTTGGCGTCTTATTGATAGCTCATGAGGGCCATCGTTGACAGTAAGCTGCCCAGAGAGACGCTTCCACACCCTTTTAGACAAAAAGGAGAAATTCCTTGGCGGGATTAACCTTGCCTTCACCGAGTAAGGGGTGTCATCGTGTCTCCGGTCAGTGGAGTCATAAGCAATGTGACAGGTGTGATTCAAATTAATGATTGCTGTACTATTTCTATACATAGCCTCTTGCAAGAAACAAACAGCTTCTGATAATTTCATTAGTTTAGCAGTGACAGATATTTGACCAGCTGAGAGTGTGAGCAAAGAACACACATAGCAATTAGAACGATTAGCTGATTTAGCTGTGTAATTAGCATATTTCCACCACACATTACCAGCATAAACATGGTCCTGATGACCTGGACCTTCTAGCTAGTCATGGTGTGTGTGTGTGTAATGTATCTAGCCCTATGATAGATAGGTAATGGTGTTCCTAAGAATAACCAAGATAAAAGTGTTACGACAAGGAGGATGATGATGAAAAAACAGGTGTACCATTCACATCTTTCAGCTGCCAACCTTCTCTCTCTGACATTTTGTCTCTCCATGATAAACAACAGTCACTTGTTGAGGATCCCCCTTTTTTGTGATGTAGTTTGATGTAGTTTGCAATGGGTACTAAAATAGAAACAGTCTTGCTGAGGGAATGGGGATTACTTAGTTTCTTGTTGGCGGTTTTGTACGGGGTAAAGTTTGCAATGTGTCAAATGCACCCAGGAGTCACGCCCTTTGACTTTCACGGCTGTTGGTGTCGCCAGGATGACTTTGTGTGGTCCTTGCCAGGAACCATTGGCCCAGTTTTTCTTTTTGATGACCTTGATAAGGACCAGATCCCCCGGCTTGGCCAAGATGGGTGCTTGAACAACATCTCTGTCAGTCAACATTCTTCACATGTAATCAGCTAAGCACACCTCCTCATCACTTGGATTAAATGGCCTTAATGGTGGGAGTAGGTAGGGTTTGCCATGCATTATTTCAAATGGGGATAGCCCCCCTTTGGTGGGAACTATCCTCATGTAAAACAAAACTAAGGGTAGGCAATATATCCAATTTTGTCTTGTTTCTGCCATTGTTTTTCTAAGCCCTTCTTTAATGGTTCTATTTGTGCGTTCCACCAATCCTGCAGATTGTGGATGGTAATCTGAATGGGGTTTTTTTTAGGTTAATGTTGAGTGCTGTGCCTAAATGTGATATCATCTGATTTCCAAAATGTGTTCCATTATCTAAGTAAATCTTTTCAGGTATTCCAAATCTGGGCACAATTTCTGCTAACAGTTTCTTTGCTACTGTAGCAGCATTTGGGTGAGTGCTAGGGAAGGCTTCTGTCCATTTGGTAAACGTCACAAATAACCAAACAATATTTTTTGCCTTCACATTTATTTAACAACGAAATCCATGCAAATGTTTTGAAATGGATAGGTTGTTGCAGGAAAGGTACCTTTTTCAGGCCTCAAGTTTCCTTGAGCATTGTTTTTTGCACAAATTAGGCATTTCTTACAAAAATGAGTAGCAAATTGACTAAACCCGTAAGCAGTAAAAGATTTATTTTGCATAGAGATCATACCCCCCTTTGATACATGGGAAATCCCATGTAGCAAAGTGGAGGCCTGATGGAACAGTTTGTGTGGTAGAATGGGTTTGTTTTTGCTGCATTTGTAAAGATTGGAGGTGTTGTCAAAAATCACTCCCTTTTGGATCTATCTGTAAATTTAGGCTTGTGGTGCTGTTTTCTGAGCCTCAGTGAGAAAGTCACATGATAAATCTTCTGTCAGTGTCAAAAGAAAACCTGGTGTGTCTTTTGCAGTCAGGCCAAGTGCAGCAGCCTTAGCTCTTTGATCTGCAAAGCTATTGCCCTTAGAAATTGGATCTGTGCCATTGGCGTGTGCTGCACATTTGCATATAGCTAATTTAGATGGAAGTTTTACACTGTCAAGCAGTTTTAAAATGAGGTCTTTGTGTTGGATTGGCTTCCCTGTTGATGTAATCATGCCTCTTTTCTTCCACTGTTGTGCAAAGGGATGGATGGTAGAGAATGTATACTGACTGTCAGTGTACACCGTGAGTGCTTTCCCTTGGCCTAATTTACAAGCTTCAGTTAGAGCAACTAATTCAGCTGCCTGTGCAGAATAATGTGATGGGAGTTTTTGTGCTCTTAAAACAGTATCATGGGTGACAACTGCAAAACCAGATAAGTTTGAACCAACACAGTCAAGTTTGGAGGAGCTGTCAACAAACAGTGTGAGATCACCCTAGCTTGATATCTGGCCCAGGAAACACGCACACAGGCTCGGGTGAGATTTAAGAGTTTTATTCAACAACAGGTGTATGTATGCGTGAGTGAGGAATGTAAATGTTCTCTTGGGGACTGGAAAGCACCGAGGGCAGAACAGAACACCGTACAGCCAGGCAACCCTGAGGACAGAGCAGAGGACAGTGGATGAGCAATTATCACAGCGGAGTAGTGAAAGTTGTAATGTGGCTTACTTGCAGATGTCTTGGTGGCTGGCGTTGGCAAGAGATGCTGCCACCTGGGAGACAGCGCCCTGCTGCGCTCGACGGAGAGAGACTGCGAGGAGAGGCGATGAAGGGATAATTCCGCCACTGGGAGGATCCACCTGTGCACAGGGGAAGATCTTTGGAGAGCAGGTAAGTGATAACCTTACGTGAGAATGACGAGTTGCGGCGTTGGCCGAGAGGAGTAGGCAAACGCAGAGCTTGAGCATGGAGATGAGCTGACGGGCAGAGCAGGTTAAGTAGAGGCAGCCTGATGAAGCACAGGTGTGCGCACGGCTGGAGGGGATGACAGGCGGGAGCGAGTTGTGACAGTACTTCCCCCCCGAGCAGTGCCTCCTGGCGCTGGCTTGTCAGGGTGCACCCGGTGGAACTCCCCAACGAGTTGCTTGTCCAGCACAAAGGAGGGGCGCACCCAGCGTCTGTGCTCCGGGCCATAACCCTCCCAGTCCACCAAATACTGCAACCCCCGGCCCCAACGTCGGGAGTCCAAGATAGCAGTGATGCTCCACGCCGGGTGTCCGTCGATCATTCTAGGAGGGGGCGGCACCTTGGGAGGAGGACAGAGAGGATTAGACACCACAGGTTCGACCTGAGAGACGTGAAAAGTGGGATGAACACAGAGGGGGGGGAAGCGCCAAATGCACAGCCACCGGGTTAACTACCTTCATAACAGAATAAGGTCCGACGAAGCGTTGAGCCAGCTTCTTCTTCTCCCGCTTCAGGTTAATATTCTGGGCTGACAACCATACCTGTTGACCCACCTGGTAGTGTGGCGCGGGCCTCCTGCGGCGATTAGCAGATCTGGAGTTGCGCGATGCCGCGTGTATCAGGGCCTGGCGTGTCTTAGTCCATAGCCGTCGACACCGTCTCAGGTGGGCCTGGATGGAGGGGACTGCCACCTCACCTTCTTCCTCAGGGAACAGCAGGGGATCGTAACCTAGGGATGCCCGAAAGGGGGACATCCCAATGGCTGAAGACAAAGTGGAGTTATGGGCATACTCCACCCAGGGAAGATGAATGCTCCAGGAAGAGGGACTGGAGGAGGCGACGCAGCGCAGAGCAGCCTCCAGCTCCTGGTTGGTGCGCTCACACTGCCCATTTGATTGTGGATGATGTCCCGAAGACAGTCTAACCGTGGCTCCCAGAGCGTTACAGAAGCTCCTCCAGACTCTGGACACGAATTGTGGCCCCCTATCAGAGACGATGTCAGCTGGGATGCCATGCAGCCTGACCACATGCTGCACCAAAAGATCGGCCATCTCGCGCGCCGAGGGAAGCCCAGGGAGAGGCACAAAGCGGGCCGCCTTGGAGAACCGGTCCACAATGGTCAAGATGATATTATATGAGTTGGAGACAGGCAGGCCAGTGACAAAGTCCAAGGCAATGTGTGACCAGGGCCTACCGGGGACTGGCAAGGGGTGGAGAAGACCCGCAGGGGGAGAATTAGACGACTTATTCATGGCACACTGAGGGCAGGCGTGCACGTAGTTGGAGACGTCTTCCCGGAGCCCGGGCCACCAAAAGGACCGCTGGAGGCATCCACTTCGACAAAACACTGCCGCGCTGGATCCACAAGAGAAAGGACCTGGGAGGATGTGAATTCCCTTTTAAGGGTCTTGAAGGCCGTCTCCGCTTCCGTCGCCCATTGAAAGCACACCTTAGGCGAAGTGAGGCGGGTCAGAGGGGGGGTGATGGAGCTGTACCCCGGAACAAAGCGGCGGTAAAAATTAGCGAACCCCAAGAATTGCTCAACCTGCTTCCTCAAGGAGGGGGTAGGCCACTCGACCACTGCTTTAACCTTGGCCGGGTCAGGGAGGAGCTGATTGTGCGAGACAATAAAGCCCAGGAAGGAGGTAGTATTGGTGAAAAATTCGCACTTTTCAGCCTTGACGTACAGCTTATTCTCCAAAAGGCGTTGAAGGACCAGCCTCACATGGACAAGGTGCTCTTCCCGGGATCGGGAGAAGATCAAAATATCATCCAGGTACACGAAAACGAAGACCCCCCAGGAAATCATGAAGGACATCATTGATCAAGTGTTGGAAGATGGCAGGAGCGTTGGTGAGCCCAAACGGCATGACAAGGTATTCAAAGTGGCCGCTGGGCATTCGGAAGGCCGTCTTCCACTCGTCACCCTCCCGGATCCGGACGAGGTGATAAGCGCTGCGGAGGTCAAACTTGGAGAACCAGGACGCCCCCTGGAGGGAATTGAAGGCTGAGTCCATAAGTGGCAGAGTATAACGATCCTTCACAGTGATGTCATTAAGGGCTCTAAAGTCAATACATGGCCTTAAAGACCCGTCCTTCTTCGCCACAAAAAAGAACCCAGCACCCAGGGGGGATGAAGAGGGGCGAATGATTCCAGCACTGAGGGATTCCCGAATATAGGTGTCCATGGCCTCCCGTTCTGGGGCAGACAGGCTGTAAAGGCAGCCAGATGGGAGAGGCGCCCCCTGCAGGAGATCGATGGCACAGTCATAAGGGCGATGGGGTGGGAGGGATAACGCCTTAGACTTGCTGAACACAAGACCCAGGTCGTGAAACTCGGGTGGAACTGCAGAGAAGTCCGGCGGAGCGGGGTCAAGGGCAGGGGGGGGGGGGGCACAGACGGGGCACAGGCCGCAGACTGGAGACAGGTTCCCAAACAAAGGGTGCTCCAAGATAGGATGCAACCGGTCTGCCAATCAAACACAGGGTTGTGGAGGCGTAGCCATGGGTAGCCTAAGATGATGGGCGCCGCAGAGGTGGGAAGGACATAAAAACTAAGGTCCTCACGATGATTGCCGGAGATAATGACAGAGATGGTCTTGGTTATATGAGTGACCTTCTCCAGGGGAAAATTGGTGAGAGCAACGAGATGAAGAGGAGTGGGCAAGGCTTGGCATTGGATGCCCAGGCGGGTTGCCAGACTCTTAGAAATAAAACTTTGTTTGGCCCCCGAGTCCACCAGTGCGTGAGATGCGTGACCAATGGAGTTGTGGCAGAGTCTAATTGGAACCTGACATTTTGAGAGGGGATCTGACTGGGTTACATCCGCGAGGCCCCCTACAGTGACTCACGGACTTCCCCTTTTGGCTTCACCGGGCAGGCTTCCAAGGGATGCTGGTTGTCTCCGCAATACATGCAGAGACCCAGCTCCCGGTGGCGCTGTTTCTCCGCCAAAGAAAGTCTAGCCCCCCCGATGATCATGGCATCGGGATCGTCAGCGACCTCCGGAGGAGGCAACACCAGGGGGCGAGACTGAGGAGCGCGGATAGGAGCTCCACGCGAGCGGCTGAATGATTTCCGCTCGGCGGCCCGCTCCCTCAGCCTGTTATCCAAACTAATGGCCAAAGAAATTAATTCTGGCAGCCGATCCGGCTGGCCAGTTCATCCCGCAAATCAGAATTTAGAGTTCGGATGAATAGGCTGCAAAGGGCAGCATCACACCAACCAACCTCTTCCGCCGCCACCCGGAAGTCGACAGCGTAGTCAGCCGCTAAGCGGCTACCCTGGCGAAGGCTAAGTAGCCGCTCGGCCAACACGCTATCGCGATCCGAATGATCAAAGACCTCGAAAAAATCTTGCACGAACTGGGTATAGGTCAAGGTTGCGTAGCTGGGCTTCGCCATAACGGCGTAAGCCCAGGCTAATGCTCGCCCTTCCAGAAGATGTGAAACGTACCCAATTCGGCTTTGGTCTAACGGGAAGTCTCCGGGCACTTGCTGGAGCACTGTCTCACACTGTAGAATAAACCACGCACTCTGCCGAGCTTTCCGCTAAAGCGCGCGGGGGTGGGAATAAGAGTGAGACGGGTCGGCGGACCCGGGGCAGAGGAGCTGGCTTGAGGAGCGGTAGGAACTGACCCGCCGAGCTGGGACGGAGGGAGCGCCTGCGGAGGATCGAGGCGATCCAACCGGTTAGTTATGGTGGTTAGCTGATTTAGGATGACCTGCTGTTGATGAACAATTAAGTCCACCCAAGCCTCGAGGTTGGAGAGTCGGCGTACGTACCCGCTGTTCGCTGGGCCGCTGTGCTGAAGTTGTACTGACATGATATCTGGCCCAGGAAACACGCACACAGGCTCGGGTGAGATTTAAGAGTTTTATTCAACAACAGGTGTATGTATGCGTGAGTGAGGAATGTAAATGTTCTCTTGGGGACTGGAAAGCACCGAGGGCAGAACAGAACACCGTACAGCCAGGCAACCCTGAGGACAGAGCAGAGGACAGTGGATGAGCAATTATCACAGCGGAGTGGTGAAAGTTGTAATGTGGCTTACTTGCAGACGTCTTGGTGGCTGGTGTTGGCAAGAGATGCTCCCGCCTGGGAGACAGGGCCCTGCTGCGCTCAACGGAGAGAGACTGCGAGGAGAGGCGATGAAGGGATACTTCCACCGCCGGGAGGATCCACCTGTGCACAGGGGAAGATCTTTGGAGAGCAGGTAAGTGATAACCTTATGTGAGGATGACGAGTTGCGGCGTCGGCCGAGAGGAGTAGGCAAACGTAGAGCTTGAGCATGGAGATGAGCTGACAGCTCCAGGCCGAGGCTGCGGGCAGAGCAGGTTAAGTAGAGGCAGCCTAATGAAGCACAGGTGTGCGCACGGCTGGAGCGGATGACAGGCGGGAGTGAGTTGTGACACACCCTTCTCTAAAGGTGTGTCCTGTAAATTGGGGCATGGTAGTGTTTCACTCTCAATTTCTGCCAAACAATCATGAGGTTCACCTTCTGTTGAGATTGGCAAAAAGCTTGCTGGATTTGTTCCAAAGCAACATTCAATGGTTAAATGGGGCTGTGATAATAGCACTGTCATGCATGTCAGGTGTCTGGATGGTGAGAGGACTGATATTTTACTTTGTGACAAAATGACTGATACTGCATGTGTGACCTTCAGGGTCAAGGGATGACAAAAAATGAGCCCTGCTGAGGCCTGCACCGCCATGGCTGCGGCTATGACAGCCTGCCCACATGGCGACAGAGCTCTCGCGACAAGGTCAAGTCTTGTGGAATAATATGCTACCGGATGCATTTTTGTGCCACTTGGCTGAAGGAGCACTGACGTCATGTGTCCCTCTCTACAATCAGTCACTTGTACAAATGGCTTCTTGTAATTGGGGAGTGTCAGGACATTAGTGCTGACCAAACGTTTTTTCATTTTAACAAATACCTCTTCTGCCTCAGGTATCCACTCAATTCTGTCCACCTGAGCCATGGGTGTTTTGTAGATGAGATCAGATAAGGGTTGCACTTCAAATGAATAATTTGCAATCCAAGAGCGACAATAATTTAGAGTACCCAAAAAAATGACATCATGTCCCTTTTTGTGATAGCTTTTGGTGCTGACAAAATAGCTTGTTTGTGAGTTCGGTCAACATGTCTGCCTTCTGCTGACAAAATGTGGCCTAAATATTTGACTTCTTTTTTCCACAACTGTAATTTTCCTTGTTGACTTTGTGACCTTGTTCTGCTAAAAATTTCAGTAAGGCAGTGGTGTCTTGTTTGCATATTTCTTCATCAGATGATGCCAGCAAAATGTCGTCAACATAAAGGAGCAACTGGCTTCCATTAGGAGGAATAAACTGTGCCAAATTTGCTGACATTGCCTGTGAAAAAAATGGTTGGTGATTCACAGTAACCCTGTGGTAGCTTGGTGAATGTGTACCTCTTGTTTTCAAATGTGAATGCAAACCAAAACTGATGATCTGGATGTATTGGTATGCTGAAAAAAAGCATTGCTGATGTCTATTACTGTGAAATATTTCATTTGTGGTTGTAGGTCATTCAACAAAGTGTGTGGGTCTGGGACTGACACAGCCCTTGGAATAACTGCTTTGTTTACCGCCTGAAGGTCTTGGACCATTCGCCATCCGGAGGATGGTCTAGCCCTCCTTACAGGAAACAAAGGTGTGTTAAATGGAGAATTTGGGCATAGAATAATTGACACCTGCTGCTTTCAGGTCCTCTATGACCAGTTTAATGCCTTCTTTGGCTTCAGGACATAGAGGATACTGTCTTTGGTAAGGTCTATAATGAGATTTAGCATTTATTTTAACCAATTCTGTATTTTTTTTAATTAAGTCTACATCTGCCTTTCCTGTCAACCACAGAGAATTTGGGATTTGTGAGAGTGCGTGTTCCTCTCCTTGTGTTAATGTAAAATGTGATCACGTGGGTGAGTTGGGAACATCAGTGTGAACTTCTTTCTGCACTGTGGTCACCCAGTTCAAAGGCAGTAAGTAGGTGTCCAGTTTTGGGGAATATTGAACCTTTGGATCAGAACTTTGTTTCCAAGATTGACCACATTCCTCTGCAGAATGTTTTTCCATAATTTGGATTTGGGCCACTCAAATGTCTGTCAACAATATTGGTCTGTGGCCTGCATTACATGTACTTCTGTCACATGTGGAAAATGTGATGCTCTCATACCGTTCGCCATTGGGAAACTTTATTGGAATGTCCTGAACCTGTAATGTCACTTCAGGTAAACACTGCATTGTTAATATCAAGTCAAAGTCAGGTAAATGGATGTCTGTTATGTCAGTGTTAGCGTCAACAGCTGTTCTTAGCTTCGGTGCGGTCAGTCAGATAGTCGGCCCGTGGGTCCTCCTCCCCCTTCTCTGCTGCTGCTGGCGTCCAGTACATCACTTCCGCCAATGGCCCTTTTGTCCACATTGATGACAAACGTCATGTTCTCCTTGCCGCGGCCAGCTCGTCCCACACCTCCCTCTGTACCCCCTCCACCACTGGGGTCCAGTTCCGGTGCCACCCTGAAAAATAGAATTGGGGGAGGCTCTCGCCCCCCTCCCCTTTTGTGTCAACAATCACACAAACAGGAGTTGTTTTTTTCTCTCACTTCTTCTTCCCTTTTCTTTCCTTTCTTCCTCTATTATCTCTGCATGTTTGGCATAAGTTAACACATCGCCAAATGTAATCAGCCAGGTGTGGGTGCATGTTTTGCAAAAAGACACTTTTCAAATACTGCCAATAAGGCTCTACACCTGAATCATTAGCAGCCTTAGTTAAATCAGAATGCCCATTAAACCTCTTGTAACCTGGTTCTATAAGCTTCAGCACTTTCATCGTTACCTTGTTTGTGGTTTGGATCGTCACTGACATGGTATTGGTGACCCACAGAGCAGACATGACTCAGAATAGATACAGTTAACGTTGTTTATTGAAAGAGTGAGTGACTGGATGCGTGCGTGCAGGGTGTGTAGTGTAGTGTAGTGTAGTGTAGTGTAGTGAGATCTGTATTCTCCAGCTGAGGCCGGCAGAGCACCATACAACCTGGCAACCCTGAAACGAGACAAGGCCATTAGTTGGTAGCTTAGCTTATGTAGCACTCAGGATGTTACTGCGCTTACTGTCAGAGAGTGTTGAGAGAAGCCCAGGTAGCGCCGAAGCTGCAGCCAGCAAGATAGTGCCCGCTGGAGGCCGAGGAGCTGGAAGTGTGGGAGTGAGTCCGCCGCCTGGAAGGAAGGGAGGACCGCCACTGCGGATCTCCGC
This sequence comes from Pholidichthys leucotaenia, assembly GCA_020510985.1. Classification (NCBI taxonomy): domain Eukaryota; kingdom Metazoa; phylum Chordata; class Actinopteri; order Cichliformes; family Pholidichthyidae; genus Pholidichthys; species Pholidichthys leucotaenia. Next base: position 405,772,931 of record CM035840.1, on the reverse strand, counting down.
CTGTGCACAGGGGAAGCAGACAGGGTGAAAAGCGTGAAGGCTTACTTAAATCGTTGGTCCGGGGGAACAGGCCCGGACAGGGTTCATTGAGGGCTTGGAAGCCGATGTGTAGAGGAGTAGAGTGCTGGGAAGCACGGAGGCAGGCGTAGCAGGATTCAGGAAAGGAAACCAGATGACTCCGTGCCGAGCACTGGTCCTGGTGGAATAAATAGGCCGCAGGAGATGACAGGCAGGTGCGTGCACAGGTGCCGTGATTGGCGGCCATGACAGTCCCATATAAGCTATATTTAAAGTTCAATCATAGAATATTATTCAGTGACAACATTTTTCCATAATCTTCAGTTTTATTGATCATACTGATGGTGAGTGTGGAGTGGATATGTGTGCACATCTACTTAACTCTTGGGCACCCCGGTGTGGCCGCTCCGGGTAGAGGGGTGGAGATGAGCGGCGGCGAGGTGACGTCAGCCGCAGCTTCCCCAGCCTGGAGTTCTGTGAGATCACGGTATGGGCTGAGCAGTGGGGGAGCACAGAGGAGGAAGAGCAGAAGCACAGCCCCCTGCCCCCATGCCAAACTCATCATGCGCCATAGAAGAGATAGAACACATATTAGTCAAATCTTTTTCCTTCCTTTTACCATGGTCAGTTTTTTTTAGATTTATCATCAAATTTTGATTTTACGGTCCAAGTTAAGTCCAAGTCAGCCTGTCGCCTTTTTTTTCTCTTTTCCATCTGAAGCCACTGTTGCCCCTTAGTTGGAGAGATAATGCAACTGTGAGCTACAGAATACAATTACAATGCAAAAGTCAAATATAAGTCAAATGAAATAACCTAATGCTGTTTGCCTGCCTTCAGGCATCCCAAACAAAAAAAAAAAATCAAATTTTCTTGCTCTGCTGGCAGGTAATTTTACTCAAAATAAGCGAAAAATTCTGGCAATTGATAATGTTAGTTAAAAAATAAAAAGATATCTGTCAATAAAGCAAGATTAAATTGCTTAACACAAGTAACTATCATAAAGCCAGCAAAAACCCCACAGAAAACTGCACAACAAAAGAAATTACTGTCAAAACTATCTTGAAATAAAAAGCAGGGATCTAATACCTTTTTACCAAATTACCAAAATCCCCAGTTCAGTGTGACCTTATTACTGCTTCAGTACAATACAGGTTAGTCCTTTCACACACACATACAATAGCAAGCCCAAATGAGCACACACACGCTAGTAAGCAATCCCAACACTGCTTATAATAAGCAGACCTGGCAACCCAACTTTCTCACCGTCAATCATCTTCTGCCGCTCTGAAAACACATTCATTTTTTTCCCAGCTTTGTCACTTACCAATCTCCCATGCACAAATTTACCATTTCCCGTGAAACAATAATCTCATTATTGTCCTCTTGCACTTCACAACAAGAAGAAAAAAACAACCTCAACTTCTGCCTCACTGCCTGACTTCTGCGTTCTCACATTCTGTTTTTTTCTCTCTTTTTCTCACCAAAGTAAACCATAAAACATTAAAAACACACACGAACAAGCACGTGAATGACTGGACAAACTGCAGTTATTTATTTGATGTATTTATTTTATTATAATTTGGGGTTATTTTTTTTATCATGTATATGTTTTTTAAAGAGTTTTTTTTTAATTTTAGACCTGTTTTAAATGATGCCTTAAGGTATTTTGGTTCTTATTATTACATTACAGTTTACCCTTATTATGTTAGTGCTATGTTACCTTTATTGGTGGTGCGGTGGCACAGTGATTAGCACTGTGCCAGCACAGCAACTCACCCTTGGCCATGGGATCACTGGTTAGATCCCAGCCCCTGACCAACAGTGATCTGTGTGGAGTTTGCATGTTCTCCCCGTATCTGCGTGGGTTTACTCCGGGATTTCTCCGGTTTCCTCCCACAGGCCAAAAACATGCAGGTTAGGTTAATTGGAGACTCTAAAGTGGCCCTTGGTGTGAATGGTTAAGGGATAGCGCCGTACCGTGGCTGCTTCATCCATCCAGGTGGATGCTCTCAATTTCCCCTCTGGGGATCAATAAAGTATACAAAATCAAATCAAATCAAAAAAATTTTAAGGTTATCCCTCACTTTATCGATGCTCACTTGTGATGTAAAGAAGATCTTGCATTGATATTTTTTCTTAATCTATGCTCACTTGTGATGTTGAAAAGATCTTGCATTGCTTTTAATCTATGCTCACTTGTGATATAAAAAAGATCTCGCATTGATTTTATTAATACCCCATGTGTGCACTTTATTGGTCCACTTAACGCAGTGGAAATGCACATTCCTGTTGCGACCTCGAACCAGGTTCACCAAGCTTCTACCTTGTCTACAACCTGATTTAGACTTTGCGGTATCCAACACTTCGCTCACAACACTTTCATGCGTATTCTCAGACAGACCGTGGACTGTAACCGGGCGTCATCAACAATTAACCTTTTGAATGTGTCTGTCGCTGAATTGTGACATAACCCCTAGTGGTCAAGAGTGGTAAATATTTTTGTCAATAAAATAGTTCAGATTTCCAAGGCTATAACTTGAAAGTGGTAAGAGATAATGGCTTACTGTTGATTAGAAAGATGTAAAATATGATCCAAAGTTTCAGATAGGAATAAATTTACACATCTAATTTGCATAATGTTGCGGCACCTCTTTAAATTCCATAACTCAGTCAAAACTGGACTTTGGACATATTTACACAAAGAATGGTTCAGTCTTTTGACACCGTTTTTTGTGCAGAGGTAACTCATCATCTTATCTTCAAAGTATATGAACAAGAAATTAGTACATTACAAAAAACCCAGAAATTCCTCACTTACTTTTGACAAAGGGGGGCTGGCTGGCTGGCGTGGTTGCTGCGTTTTCACCCATCGTGGTCGTTATTTTGCGTTCTGTCAGTCATTTATGCTCTCTAACACATCTACAAAGTCTTATGATTATCCCATATAAATTTCGCTTGTATCCCGCAGCTGTTTTCCGCGTACAAAGCCGACAAAGTGACGGTGATGATGACCGATCGCGGCCATATTAGCTTTCTGGGCTAAAATGCTAAAAACAGGAAAAGGAAATGAGATCTTCTTCTTTGGTGTGTTACGTGTCATCCATTGAGTCCTCCAACGGATGTCTGCCACCTTCTGAAACTGGCAGATCAGTACAAATCAGTACAAATCCTGAATGGAGCCAATCATGTCAGAGTGAGATGACAGGCACAGTGCCGCGCTCTGCCACTAGGGGCACACAAATTCACACACTCAGAGGATTAAATTTACTCACTGTGATCCGCCTGCGGGTTGGCTCCGTCACTCTCCAGCCCTGCCTCCAGCGCCCCCCGGACCGCGTCTCACCTCCACAAAACCGCACCATTGGTACCGGCGGGCAAAGCAGCTGTGCGCACTTGCTATGGTCCCAGAATGCCGGAAACAGGCAGGAAAAATATATGGAGTCCCTGTGGCTCGGGCGCCAAATATGTTAGAAAAATTCTTGTAAACCTTCAGTCAAAAACCAAGCAGGATCAGAGTTTCAGCAAATTTAAGACTTTGAGTGTGACTGTCGGTGAATTGCGACATAACCCCTAGTGGTCAAGAGTGGTAAATATTTTTTGTCAATAAAATAGTTCAGATTTCCAAGGCTATAACTTGAAAGTGGTAAGAGATAATGGCTTACTGTCAAATAGAAAGATGTAAAATATAATCCAAAGTTTCAGATAGGAGTGATTTTATGCATCTAATTTGCGTAATGCCGCAGCAGCTATATTGAATTACATAACTCAGTCAAAAGCGGAGTTTGGACACATTTACACAAACAATGGTTCAGTCTTTTGACACCGTTTTTAGTACAGAGGTACGTTATCATCTTATCTTCAAAGTATATGACCAAGAAATCAGTACAATGTAAAAAAAACAAAAAAAAACAAAGAAATTTGTCACTTACTGGTGGCTAAGGGGACTTGCTCGCTGCCGTGGTCGGTGCGTTTTAATCCATCGTGGTCATTATTTTGTGTTCTGTCGGTCATTTACGCTCTTTACTACATCTACAAAGTCTTATGATTATCCCACATAAATTTCACTTGTATCCCGCGGCTATTTTCCATGTACGAAGCCGTCTAAGTGACGGTGCACGACGATGGACGGCCGCCATATTAGCTTTCTGGGTTAAAAGGATGAAAACAGGAAAAGGAAATGAGTTCTTCTTTGGTGTACTACGTGTCATCCATTGAGTCCTCCAACGCATGTCTGCCACCTTCTGAAATTGGCAGATCAGTACAAATCCTCAGTGCAGCCGGCGATGTCAGAGTGAGATGACAGGCGCAGCACCGTGCTCTGCTACTAGAGGCACGTGAACTCTCACACTCAAAAGGTTAATTACACTGGCCAGTGAAGAACAATACAAAAATAGTCTTAGAGCCTTTTCACGCACCATTCTGACTCAAACACACATCACAGTTCTTTAAGCCCTCTGTTATGTGAGAGTTGGAGGGGCAAATTGTCCATCATGATTAGTCCAGTACATCTAGTCAAAACTTGGTGTACAGATTATCTTTTTCTCAGGAACCATGACGTTCACTCAGTACCAGTCACATGGGAGCGGCACAGAATGGACTAAAAACAAGATGATAACTAGTGCAGCTGCAACCTTGACACTTTTACACAGACTCTGAGACAAAGCAAATACAAATATAAGACAAATACTGTATGAAATTTTTGTATCAGCTCGTTTTTTTTGTTTTTTTTTTGTACTTATTTTGTACCCGTAGGTAGATTTGTTTTGCAGTCTGGTGACAAGCCACCAGCTGCCGGTCGCTGCGTGCGCAAGTGCCCCGTATCCCTAACGTGCATGTTTTTGGCATGCGGGAGGAAACCGGAGAAATCCCGGAGTAAACCCACGCAAACACGGGGAGAACATGCAAACTCCACACAGATCACTGTTGGCCGGGGGCAGGGATCGAACCCACGATCTCATGATCCCCGCGATCCCCCGGCCGAGGGTAAACTGTGCTGCCGCAGTGCTAACCACTGCGCCACCGTGCAGCCCGGGGTTTGTGGTTTGTTTGTGGTTTTACGGCATCTCTCCTCATGCGTGCTTCTGCGATAGAATGCTTTTCAGGTGGGTAGACTTTTTTTCAACACAAACCTGGCACTTCGTACACGCAGTCAGGATGGTGATGTCCACTGGCAGGCCAGGGGAGATAGAGAAAGGGACAGTATGGGAAAACTCGTGGATGAGTGTTTTTTTTAAATCACACATGGTTTTTTGCTGATGTGTTCCATTAATGCTCACTGTAAACATGGAAGTGAGCGCAGTGCAATGACACATTTGATTGGTTAGACTGAGCGTTTGAGTGTTACTCAGGGACAAACTTGATTGGTGAAATTGGCAGAAGTTGATGATGATTGGCCGAAGTTACGGTGATTGGACAAAGTTGCAAAGTCGTGCAAAAGATGCGGCAAATCGCTGATTTTGCATGAATTAGTGTGATCACAACATTTCCAAATCCTGGAGGGATTGATTTTCAGCACATTTAGTCAGATACGACTTTTGAAACATTATTAATCGCATTCTAGTAGTTTTGATGCATAATATACACAGAATTTTCACAGAAAACTGAAAAAAATAATATAGACCTAACTAACTACATATATTTCTGGAATATTGTACAGTTTGTTTCTTTAAACACTGGATATAGGTATTATTTTATTGGACCTAGCTACAGCCCAAAAAATTCTTCCAACTGAATTTCAATATTTTATGTTAGGTATGACTGTGAGAGTGAATGGTTGTCTGTCTCTCTGTGTTGGCCCTGCAATGGACTGGCGATCTGTCCAGGGTGTACCCTGCCTCTCGCCCAAAGATGCTGGGATAGGCTCCAGCCCCCCCATGACCCGAAAAGGATTAAGCGGAAGAATATGAATGAATGAATGAATGAATGTTGTAGCAGTGTTACTACTGTGGTCATTTTGTTCGTCTTTCAGTTCACAGTTAAATAGTAATAATAAAAAAATAATTATTAGATGCACTGTCACAATATTTAACACAGGCCTAGGTCACTGAAACATTAATTCTTATGTTTTTCAGCTACATGTCAAAAATTTTACTTCTGCAGCAATTCAGGTCACAACATGATACCACTTTTAAATCAGTACTTGTTTATAGAAAATGAAACATCTTCCTGTTGTTTGTTGTGAGTGGCTGAAAGCCCAAATTATCAATTTTTTTAAAAATCAGAAGTTATTACCTCCACTAAGGAGGTTATGTTTTTGCTGGCATTTGTCTGTCTTTTAGCAGGATTATGCAAAAACTACTGGACAGATTTGGATGACATTTTCACCAAAGGTGGCCCTTAGCCTAAGGATGAACCCATTAGATTTTGGTGATGATCTGTGAGTGCATACCTCTGCCAAGGCCCTTGTTTGTATTTGTGCAGCAGAATTATGTGCCTGGAGTGGTGGCCTAGAGGTGGGAGGTCGGGGTTCAAGTCCCAGCCCGGTCATGCCAAAGACCATATAAAAATGGAACTTCCTGCGTCTAGCTTGGTGCTCAGCAAAAATGGAACGGAGGTGGAAATGTGGGTGGTAGTGGCTCAGGAGGTAGAGTGGGTCATCCAATAACCAGAGGGTTGGTGGTTCGAATCCCGCCATCCTGCTGTTGTGTCCCTGGGCAAGACACTTTGCCCACCTTGCCTCCAGTGTCCATGACACTGGATATGAACGTGTATGAATGTTCAGTAGCGGTCGGAGAGGCCATTGGCGCGGATTGGGAACCATGTTTCTGTCAGTCTGCCCCAGGGCAGCTGTGGCTACAGTAGTAGCTTACCACTATCAATGTCTGTCTGGGGTGAATGAATAATGGATTCACTGTAAGCGCTTTGAGATGTCACTTGACATGTCAAGCGCCATATAAATCTAATCCGTTATTATTATATTATTATTATTATTGTACAGCAGGATTACATAAAAACTACTGGATGAATTTTGATGAAATTTTAACCAGAGGTGGTCATTGGGCTACAGAGGAAGTCATTAGATTTTGGTGATGATCCAAGAGTGCATACCTCTACCAAGGCTTTATCTTCTCACAATGTGTTAGCAAGATTACTCAAGAACTACTGGGCAGAGTTTGGTGAAATTTTCCTCAGAGGTGGCTCTTGGGCTACACACAAGTCCATTAAATTTTGGAGGTGATCCATGACTGCGTACCTCCACCAAGGCTCAATCTTCTAGCAATGGTTTAGCAGGATTATGCAAAAACTACTGGATGGACTTTGATGAAATTTTCACCAGAGGTGGTCCTTGGGCTACAGAGGAACCCATTAGATTTTTGGAGGTGATCCATGAGCGCATAGCTCCACCAAGGCCCTATCTTGCAATGTACAGAGGGATAGAGGCAGGGAGGTACTGGCAGATGGGTGGACAAAGGGAGGGAGGGAACCGGCTTTGGCAGAGGTATGAATTATACTTTTGCTGGCAAATGACGTGAACACAATACATCCAGATAAACTTGACTGAATAACTTATATATGTCAGCTAAAGATAGCTGAACTAAAATATTGTATCTTTATCTACTGTGCCTGATCCACATATGCCTGTTTGTCCATGTGTTGGCAGTGTGAGAGGAAGGAAACGTTCATTCAACAGATCCAGTCTCTGGACATTGAGACTCAGGCAGCCATAGCCAGCTGTATCCAGCAGGTAAGAGCATGATTAATCAAATCAAAGCCCCCTTCTAATCTAAAAGGGTTTTTATAAGTTTTGTTTCTAAATTTGAATTAGCAGACATTCTTCATTGCCTGGCCTGTGGGGAGAGACACAAACTCTTATATCTTCTACTTGTACTTTAAGTAAGTGTGGAAATGAGCTACTTGTCATTCCGTTGGCAGCCTTTGAAGGACCTTTGGGTGGCCCTTGGTGAATCCTCCTGCTCCCACATCCACTTCTCCACCTCCACCACATCATCGTCTCCCCTTCATCTTTTCGCTGTCACTGTTTGCCATCTTTTTCAATAAGTCAAAAAAGGCCAAGTAGTGTTCTTTTTAGAAGCTTTAACAATATCCCCATGAATAATTGCCACCCCAAAAAACAGTGATTTGCATAGCAGCATGACTGAACTACAGCAGCAGCAGCACATTTTCCAGCAGCAGTTTATGTTCCAGGTTTCTCAGGATAACAAATCATAGAGGTGTTTTTCTTCCTCCTGACAACTTTTCAAACCTGTCACCATCATCATTTGTTTTGTATTCCTTTTTCAGGATATTCAGATATGTTTCACACACACAGAAATGTGAGATTTTGTTTTGCTTGCTGTGGTATTCACACAATGCTCATATGGCCAGAATTATTTGTCTCCAGAGCTGCCCTTTAGTATCAGATACACACCGACTTCATCCTATAGAAAGACCTGATAAACTGTCCTTGGTGCAGGTGACGCAGGACCCTCGTGTGGTGCTGCCGCTCCAGTGGGAGGAGCTAGTGGAGGCTGAAGACGCAGACTTACAACTGGTGTTCAGCTCCATGGCCAAACAGATCCAGAGCCTGCTGGCACAGAGAGACACACACTTAGAGGTATGCACCAACCCACCTACAGATGAGATGGGAACAGTGATACCACTCTAATGAGGCTCCCGGCTGCGGTTAGTTTGAAATAAAGAAATTCTGGACTAATGTGGCGACAGCCTGTCTAGGTTCACATACATAAAAAAGTTTTTTTTCCCCCCATCAGCGCCTCTTTCTTTGTTAGACACAATATCCTGCTGGGGGTGGAAGTAAACTTTGGCCATAAAATAACAAGAATGTAATCGGAAGAACAGCATTGAATAGTTAATGAATAACAATACATTCAAGAATCTTAAAAAAACAAAAACAAAGATAATAAAGACTTAAAATTTCCCATGGGACTATAGGTCCACTTGTTTTAAGCTGCGGGGTGGGCCCGCTGATGAGGCAAAGAAGTAATATGGGGAGTGTGAATTTAATGAAACTATTTTGTTAATGAATGAGGGGAATTGTTGGTTGTGAGGCGTTAAGGATTTTCCTGGACTGAGTAATATAGGTGTACATGAAAAAAGAAACAAAAGGCAGTTTTTATATTTGTTCTTTTTCTCCAGATTTTATTTTTGGATAATCAAAGGGGTAATAGACAAGCACTAAAGTGACACGTTTGCCCCTCTGGGCCATAATGACGGACCCAAACGCCAGACCAAGGTTGCATGGTTTATTGGAAGAGCACAGCTCAAGGGCTGGAAAACAAGTACAAAATGCTGGTACGGCAGGGTGTCATGTATGTGCGCCTTTACGTGGTGCACGGAGGAAAGGAGAGGAGCCCACGTGCAGGTGAAGCGTGTGTTTATTAAACAAAAGTTCAACTGTACAAAAGTGTCCAACATAAGCAGTCAAATAACAAGCAACACAGCAGGTGAAAAAGGTTCGGGAAAACACTGCTCGGCTACGAGGAGGGAGTTCACGTCACGTCCCAGGGTCAGACTGGACCTCTGGGGGGAAGAACAACAAAATGTGAACTTGAATAAGGAGAAAAGGAGACTTACATGTGTGTTTCAGAGCAAGGCTGAGCTCTGGGGAAAAACAGCACCAAATGAAGTCTTAAAGGAGTGTAGACCATACACAGGAGAATGACGAACACCGCGACAAGTAATCAAACTAACAGTGCACAAATACAGAGAGAACTAATGACATTGAGTAGAGGCAGGTGCGAGTTGCTGCAGGTGAGCTGATTACAGGCTGCTCACTGCAGCGGCAGGTTGAGCAGCCAGTGGGGAGTGCCTGGAGAGAGAGGGACAGAGAAGATACAAAGAATAAACCTAGATGAATGTGCAGACATAAAACTAGGAAAACACAATAACCTGTGTCTGGGGTCTGGAATGACATGAGCCCCCAGACACATGACACAGAGAAGTACAACAACGGTGAGTGCATAATCTGATTGCCAACATAGTGGCATGGAGACAAGTAGAATCAACTTAGCGTGCCACAAGGAAGGACAGAGGGCGGCAGAATAAATAGGAAACTAATAATTAACAAACAAGGAGCAGCTGTGCTAAATTACCAATGTAAGAGAGAATGGACTGAAGGAAAATGCATTATGCTAAATGGAAGTAAACAAAGAACACTACCAAAATAAAAGACAACTCAGAAACAATGATAAGGCAGGGGAATAACAAACCGCGAACCTAACCAAAATAACTGAGAATGATACAGACAATAATGATGATAATAATAATAGTAATAATAATGATAATCAAACCTAAAGGCAACATTAAGCGTGTACATGGTCTGTGACCATATCCAGATCATGGTATAGAATGGCTGGTAAGAGGGGTTTGTTAATATTTATTTGAGAGCATTCCTGCCTTTATTGGACTGATATCTTGAAGAGAGACAGGAACTGGGATAAAGGGCAGGAGAGAGACATACAGAAGATCGCTCTGGCTGAGAATTGAACCAGGAATCAGAATGCTATCCATAGCAAACAGAACAATCAAAGTACAGTAAAGGCTTGTGTGTACTTAACGCACACTTGCACAAGCGAATAGTGATATCACTGAATGTTCATACCAGGGCATGGGGCCCCTTGAGTTTTGATGATGTTTGATCTTGTTACTTTGAGAGACCAAACTGAAAACAAGTACATTTACAGCGGGGAAAATAAGTATTGAACATGTCAACATTTTTCTCATTAAACATATTTCTGATTGAGCCATTGACCTGAGATTTTCACCAGCTAACACCACAAGTACAGGTGCATCTCACTAAATTAGAATATCATCAAAAAGTTGATTTATTTCAGTAATTCAATTCATAAAATGAAACTCATATTTTATATAGATTCATTACAGACAGAGTGATGTATTTCAGGTGTTTATTTCTTTTAAATTTGATGGTTACGGCTTGCAGCTCATGAAAACCTGAAAACAGTTTCTCAAAAAATTTGAACATTACATAAGATCAATTTTAAAAAATTGATTTTTTTAATAGAAATGTTGGCCGACCAAAAGTATTTCCATGCACACGCTCAATACTTGGTCAGGGCTCCTTTTGCATGAATTAATACTGCATCACTGTGGCATGGCATGAAGATGATCAGCCTGTGTTACTGCTGTGGTGTTATGAAGGCCCAGGTTGCTTTGATGGCTGTCATGATTCCCCGTGCGCTTTTACACAGCGCACGGAGGAGAAGAGAGATGGATTTACGTTCAGGTTACACCACAAACACATTTATTAAAGTAAACCCAAAAACAGTGTAGACGTACAGAAAAATACAAAGACTAGTAACTTATAAGGATTCATGGCGTAACGTGGCGAAACTAGAACTGTAGTGAAGCCATGGTGTGACAGAAACAATAATCCAACAGAGCAGAAATGGCAATAAGCAAACTAAATACACATGCTGATGAGCTACTGATTTGGTCCACCTGAGCGAGGACACAAGGGGAATAATCACAGAACAGCTGAGTGTCAGGAGAGGGGGAGTCGTCTGGCTGGCAACCTGGCAGGCAATGCCCACACCAAGTGCAGACTGAACATGCAACCTGACAGCCTGTCAGCCAGAGAACCAATACACAAAACACAGAAACAAACTAGAAATAGATGCAAAATAAGCTATAACATAACTGAAGTAAACTAAACAGTGACCAGGAAACAAGGAGGACCATATGAAACTCAAAGGACAAAATAATACACAAATAATCATGCCACGTACAATACACAGATAAACAGACACCCAGAGGAAGGTCATGGAACCGAGCCCGAAGGACAAACCGGCTCGGTTCATGACAGATAGCGGCCTTCTGTCATGGTTTGCCCCTCGGGGCAGTGAGAGACAGACCCAGATGCCGACTACAGTTTGTGGTATTTATTAACAGAAACACACAAAGTGCCAGAGTGCAAAAATCCAAAACACAGATAATAAGGAAACTTGCGTGTGGGAATAAATTCAGGATAAACTCACCAGAGCGGGGAAAGGGCTCTGGTGATGAGGAGTAATCACAAAGACTGCGGCAGTGAACAGAAAAACCAACAGTCTATAAATACTGAGGAAAATAATTGATGGCAGGTGTGGATTCACATGAGCGGGCAGGTGATCTAATTACTAACACAAAACACACGGACGAGATAATGACAAAGTGGGAGTGTCTGGAACAGGTGCGAAGCTCATGCCACGAGGAAACGAAATATAAACACTGAGAACCAAAATAAAACAGGAATCTAAAAATACTGACAGAATCATGTCATAATAATAAAGGTAAGAAAACATCAAACTACTGACAGTCAAGGACACTTCTAGAATCAATAAACAGAAAAATAATACAACGCTGAAAAAATACAAAAAAATACTTAGATATAAATTAAGAGCCTGAGCCCGGTGACGTGCCACGCTCAGCCTCGTGACACCTTCAGCTCATCTGCATTGTTAGGCCTGGTGTCTCTCATCTCCCTGTTGACGATACTTCATAGATTCTGTATGTGTTACGTATGGCTCTCGCGAGCCATACAGTGAGAGCCAAGGGCAGACCAGTGAGTTTGCGATGTTTATTGCAATAAGGGGAAAAGGAACAAAGGAACAGGGCCTCGTGGGGCCAAAACACAAATGATCATACAAGGGCATACACTTACACACGATGCTGAATGACGACAGGGTGGCTGGCGCCAGACGAAGGGGTTCCAGCCTTACCCACGCCGGAGAAAAGCGTGGATAATCGTGCGAGGTCACAGCCCCGAATAATCGGGACTGCTCCCTTTTATAGTAGTTGACAGCGCCTCAGCTGATGAGAGGTAATTGGCCTCCAGCCGTCCCATGGAGCTTGGCAGCTGGAGGCCCACTGAGACGCTGTCAGAATAAGAGTCGGCCTGAGGAGGAATATGGCCTGAGCGCCGGATAACAACGGCGTCTCAGCCATGTGACACAGCCCCCCCCCCCCCCCCTCACGGCCGGGCTCTGAACGGCAAGTAGCACCCAAGCCCCCCCGCCCCCCCCCCCCACCTAGGGTGGGCGGATGGGGCGTAGGCCAGGAGGGCGTAAATGGGAAAAGAGAAAAAAAAAAAAAACAACCAATGAAGCACTTAACAGAGTATGAGGAAAAGAAGCACAATACCCCATAAAATGCTAATGTGTAGCCTGAGAGAGAGAAAAAAAAGAGAATACAATATTGACAAGGGATAAACGAACAATTACAGAGCATGGGGGAAAACACCACACAATACTCCAAAACAGGCAACCATATGCGGACGGAAGGAAAAAAAACACTACTTAGGCTGGGAACAAATGAAGTAATCACAGAGCATGGGAAAGAGGACAAAAAAAAGGAAAACCCAATACTCCATGAAATGCCCAAAACAATATATAGACAGACTCAACGAAAATCAACTCAGGGGACCTTGAAACGAGAGCAGAGGCTCCTAAGGGCGAAATCTAACAGATACAGGGCATCCCTCAAACAGGAGGGGAAGGAAAAAAAAGGCACGCTAAACGTGTAACAATTACAAGAAATACATGGCTGCACCCTGACAAAAACACAAAAGACTGGGCACAGCAGAGATAATTCAGTTCGGGGGGTCTCCCCGCACCCAGCGTCCAAACCGCCAACAGGGGTGATGGGAAATGTTCAGGCGGCCTACCCGAATCCCAGGCCAGAAAAAACAGTATCTCGGGCAGCCGGACCAGATTGCCGAACAGAAAGTCCAATAGATCGGGTGGCCGAACCAAAGAGCCGAATCGAGATGGCAGTCCCTCTGGCGGCCGACCTGCATCACTCAGCCACCAGGCCCATAGGGGAGAGAGGGGCAACGGCTTCCCTGTGGAAAGAGATAGTGAGGGTGAGCCGGGCCTACAGCGAAAGGTCCATATGGGCCCTAGTGGAGAAGGCTTGGGGGGAAGATGAGAGCGACTCAGGTGGCGATGGTGAAGAGGGGGAAGAAGATGATGATGAGCCGGTCCAGTGCCCGATGGCAGTTGATCTGCAGCTCCCTCACCGGACCTGTATGCCACTGGTGCTGCACCCTCGTTGGACCCCAATTGGGTCGCAGCTGCTCCCGCGGCGGACCCCGATTGGGTCTTGGTAGCACCCGCGCTGGACCCCAATTGGGTTGACGCTGCACCAGAACTGACCTCCAACCCCGAACCTGGAACCTCTGGCACAGCAGGCGACAGCAGCTCCTCGCCGGCAACCCTGGGAGAAGGCTCAGGAGAGAAAGAAGAACCGGGATCAGGATCATCGGCAGCGCCAGAACCCGGCGAGATAAGCTCGGACGCAGCGGGCGGCTGCACCCAGCTCATCTCCCCTAGAGACAGGCTAAAATGCTCAAATATATGAAGGAGAAAGACAAAGTAGAGTACTTGCCTGATCTCGGGTTCTTGACGCCATCCAGGACTGCGAAGATCCAGGTTCAGACGGCAGAAGGTCGTCCTCAGGCTCCCACTCAGCTGCGTCGGGCTCCGCAGCTGGCATGGTGGTGCACGCAGCTTGCGAGTCCTCCGGCACCGGTGCCCACGCCGATGGCCCACACGGCGTGGCGGCAGGAGAACCTCGACCCGCTGGACCAGACCGCTCCTCCGTGGAGACCCGGGGATGCTTCTTCGTTGGCGCAGGTTCCACGCTGCAGTCCGCTCTCCTCCTCCGCCCACGGCGTAGCTGCGGAATTGGAACCAGGCTCTCCAGAACCGCAGGCCCCCTCCTCATCCCGTGACGTTGGCCTGGCGTCGAGGACCGCTCAGTGGAGAGAGACACAGAGGATGCGGGGTTAACAATTACAGCCACAGCAGGTGGTGGGAGCTCGGGGAGCTGCAAACCCCGAACTCCACCTCCAGGAGTCTGACAGAGCAAATCACAATGAGTGGATGAATGAAATGGGACTTGCCTGTCTCCTGGAGGCTGGGTGGTGACCGCTGTGGCGGACGTTGCTCCTCTCTTTCCCCGCCGGATGGTAACGGAGGACCCCCTGGGAGGATGTCGGGGAGCCGCTCGTGATCATTCCGGGACGGAGCTCGCCAGGTCAGGACTCTGGGTGCACACAGCAGCCGTGGAATACATCGAGGAGGAGGGGGCGACAGCCGAGATGAGCCGGGCCCGGAGCGCTGACGTAACAGCTTGGGAAGATGGCTCGGGAGACGAGGCTGCGGGATTTCCCCTCTGATGAGGCGCAGGAATGACAGCTGTGTGGGGAATTGAGACCTTGCGGCGACCCGGAACTGGATCCGGACGGGACTCGTGCTGAGGTGGACAGGCAGTGTGACGACGGCTACTTGCAGGGGGCGAGGCGAAGGTGAGACCCGGGAATCACCGCTCCTGTGCAGAGACAGAGGCGATCAGGTCGGCAAACTCTGGGAACTCACGCAACTCCGGATTCCTCTCCACCAGTCTAACCACCACCGTCACATGCTTGATGATGGCAGATGGATGAACCGCGGAGCGAGCAGCAGCCACTCGGTCTCGGATCCTGGTAGCTGCCAGCTGCAGCTTCTCCGGGGAATTCCCGAGTGACATCATGCCCGACGGGGAAAGACCTCTGGATGGTGCGAACTCCTGGGCCGGAACAGAGGCAGGAGCGGGATCCCAAAGCGAGGGGTGACGACGACTCCTCTTCTGCTTCCTGCCGGGATTTCCCTCCAGCCCACGGAGAATCTCGCGTTGCGAGGTAATGGCGTCTCTCCTGGCACAGACCTCAGGGTGGTTGGAGTAGCGAGGGAGTTTGTCCAGGAGAACCTCAGCGTAATCTAGGTGCCTGCGTATATCGTTGGGATTGTCGTAAAGGGAGGCGGTGAAGAGCGTCCCGTCAACATACTCCAAGGCGGTCGCTAGCTCATCGCCCAGGTGCCGAACGCGGCTCCTGGGAGACGGCATGCTCTCAGAGCAGACATCCAGACAGGGAAGAACAAGTCCAATTTAGCAAACTCACGGCCGCCGGCAACTCGCTTGGCTGTGACCTACTGTTAGGTATGACTCTCACAAGCCATACAATGAGAGCCAAGGGCAGACCAGTGAGTTTGCGATGTTTATTGCAATAAGGGGAAAAGGAACAAAGGAACAGGGCCTCGTGGGGCCAAAACACAAATGATCATACAAGGGCATACACTTACACATGATGCTGAATGACGACAGGGTGGCTGGCGCCAGGCGAAGGGGTTCCAGCCTTACCCATGCCGGAGAAAAGCGTGGATAATCGTGCGAGGTCACAACCCTGAATAATCGGGACTGCTCCCTTTTATAGTAGTTGACAGCGCCTCAGCTGATGAGAGGTAATTGGCCTCCAGCCGTCCCATGGAGCTTGGCAGCTGGAGGCCCGCTGAGACGCTGTCAGAATAAGAGTCGGCCTGAGGAGGAATATGGCCTGAGCGCCGGATAACAACAGCGTCTCAGCCATGTGACAGTATGGGGTTTAAGTCAGGAGAGTTTGCTGGCCAGTAAAATACGGTGTTACCATGGCCATTAAACCAGGCTTTGGTACTTTTGGCAACAGTGTGGGCAGGTGCCAAGTCCTGCTGGAAAATGAAATCAGCATCTCCATAAACCTTGTCAGCAGAGGGAAGCATGAAGTGCTCTAAAATGTCCTGGTAGACAGCTGCATTGACTTGGGCTTCCATAACACCTCAGCAGTAACACAGGCTGATTGCCTCCATGCCATGCTGCATTGATGCAGTAATTATGCAAAAAGAAGCCCCAACCAAGTATTGAGTGTGGACATGGATATACTTTTCAGTTGGCCAACATTTCTATTAAAAATCATTTTTAATTAATTTTATGTAATATTCTATTTTTTTGAGAAACTGAATTTGGGGTTTTCATAAGCCATAACCATCAAACTTAAAAGAAATAAACACTTGAAGTATATCACTCTGTGTGTAATGAATCTATATAATATATGAGTTTCACTTTCTGAATTGAATTATTGAAATAAATCAACTTTTCGATGACATTCTAATTTATTGAGAGTCACCTGTAATATAGGTGGCATTGTTGTATCCACATATGTAAAACTGCTTTTGGACAATCGGCATTCTCACATAAAGCTATAACAGAATGGAACAAGCTCCCCACTGCTTTGAAGACCAGAACAAATTACAGAGACTTTATCACAGACTAAAAAATGGATTTTAAGTAATCAAGCCTGCCAGCATTGACTCTCCCCCTTAAATGGGATTTTGAAATTGTACTCTTAAATTGTTATTTACAGTGGGGCAAAAAAGTATTTAGTCAGCCACCAATTGTGCAAGTTCTCCCACTTAAAAGATGAGAGAGGTCTCCAATTTTCATCATAGGTATACCTCAACTATGAGAGACAAAATGAGAAAAAAAAATCCAGAAAATTGCATTGAAGGATTTTTAATGAATTAATTGGTAAATTCCTCGGTAAAATAAGTATTTGGTCAATAACAAAAGTTCATCTCAATATTTTGTTATATACCCTTTGTTGGCAATGACAGAGGTCAAACGTTTTCTGTAAGTCTTCACAAGGTTTTCACACACTGTTGCTGGTATTTTGGCCCATTCCTCCATGCAGATCTCCTCTAGAGTAGTGATGTTTTGGGGCTGTCGCTGAGCAACATGGACTTTCAACTCCCTCCAGAGATTTTGTATGGGGTTGAGATCTGGAGACTGGCTAGGCCACTCCAGGACCTTGAAATGCTTCTTACGAAGCCACTCCTTTGTTGCCCGGGCAGTGCGTTTGGGATCATTGTCATTGCTGACAGACCCAGCCACGTTTCATCTTCAATGCCCTTGCTGATGGAAGGTGGTTTTCACTCAAAATCTCACCATATATGGCCCCATTCATTCTTTCCTTTACACGGATCAGTCGTCCTGGTCCCTTTGCAGAAAAACAGCCCCAAAGTATGATGTTTTCACCCCCATGCTTCACAGTAGGTATGGTGTTCTTTCTCTTCCAAACACGACAAGTTGAGTTTTTACCAAAAAGTTCTATTTTGGTTTCATCTGACCATATGACATTCTCCCAATCCTCTTCTGGATCATCCAAATGCTCTCTAGCAAACGTCAGATGGGACTGGACATGTACTGGCTTAAGCAGGGGGACACGTCTGGCACTACAGGATTTGAGTCCCTGGCGGCGTAGTGTGTTACTGATGTTACTTTGGTCCCAGCTGTCTGCAGGTCATTCACTAGGGCCCCCCATGTGGTTCTGGGATTTTTGCTCACCGTTCTCATTATCATTTTGACCTCACGGGATGAGATCTTGCGTGGAGCCCTAGATCGAGGGAGATTATCAGTGGTCTTGTATGTCTTCCATTTTCTAATAATTGCTCCCACAGTTGATTTCTTCACACCAAGCTGCTTACCTATTGCAGATTCAGTCCTCCCAGCCTGGTGCAGGTCTACAATTTTGTTTCTGGTGTCCTTTGACAGCTCTTTGGTCTTGGCCATAGTGGAGTTTGGAGTCTGACTGTTTGAGGTTGTGGACAGGTGTCTTTTATACTGATAATGAGTTCAAACAGGTGCCATTAATACAGGTAACGAGTGGAGGACAGAGGAGCCTCTTAAAGAAGAAGTTACAGGTCTGTGAGAGCCAGAAATCTTGCTTGTTTGTAGGTGACCAAATACTTATTTTACCAAGGAATTTACCAATTAATTCATCAAAAATCCTTCAATGTGATTTTCTGGGTTTTTTTTTTTCCTCATTTTGTCTCTCATAGTTGAGGTATACCTATGATGAAAATTGGAGACCTCTGTCTTCTTTTAAGTGGGAGAACTTGCACAATTGGTGGCTGACTAAATACTTTTTTGCCCCACTGTATGTGTGCAGTCTCTCTTATCGTTTTACCTTTAAACTTACTCCCTACTTGTTTCAGGGTCAACAGTTTCTCAAACCTGACCTGAATTGCTTTCTGTATGTGCTGTTTTTCTTTCAATATCTTCCTGCCTGCCTCAGGGACTACAGATGAAAATTGGTGAGAACGCTATTATCTGGTACAGAGCATCTTTAACCTGTGTTTAATGTTTTTTCTGTACATTGTCCCTGACAAATAAACCAAACTAAATGAATCCATACATACACAGAAGTCAAGGCAACTGTGTTCACAAAACAAATTATACAGTATTTAATAAAATAGAACAACACAGGGAATAAGTACTGAACACGCTGGGTGAAATTCATTTAATATTTAGTAGAAAAGCCTTTGTTGCTATTAACAGCTTCCAGATGCCTCCTATATGGAGAAACTAGGCGCAGGCATTGCTCAAGAGTGATTTTTTGCCCATTCTTCCACACAAACTGTCTTCAAATCTTGAAGGTTTTTTGGGTGTCTTCTATGAACCTTGATCTTCAGTTCATTCCATTTGTTCAATTGGATTCATGTCAGGTGACTGACTGGGCCATTCTAGCAACTTTATTTTCCTTCTCTGGAGCCAGTTGAGAGTGTCCTTGGCTGTGTTTGGAATTATTGTCTTGCTGAAATGTCTACCTTCGTTTCATCTTCAGCATCTTGGCAGATGGCAACAGATTCTTATCAATGATGTCTCTGTACATTTGTCCATTCATCTTTCCTTCAGTTATATGAAGTCTGCCTGCACCATGTGATGAAAAACACCCTCACACCGTGATGCGCCCATCTCCAAACTTCACTGTTGGTATGGTGTTTTGGGGCTGATGTGCAGTGCCATTTCTCTTCCAAACATGCTGTGTGTTGTGGCATCCAAAAAGTTCAATTTTGGCCTCATCTGACCAGACTATATTCTCTCAGTATTTTACTGGCTTGCCCAAATGTTGTGCAGCAAGCTTTAAACGAGCTTCAACATGCTTTTTCTAAAGCAATGGAGTCTTGCGAGGTGAGCGGGCATAGAGCCTATGTCAGTTGAATGCATTAATTATTGCTTTCTTTGAAACAGCAGTACCTGCTAACTCCAGGTCTTTCTGGAGCTCTCCATGAGTGGTCTTTGGCTCTTGGATAACTCTTCTGACAATTCTTTTGACTCCTCTGTCAGAAATCTTGCAAGGAGCTTCTGGTCGTGGCTGGTTTATGGTAAAATGATGTTCTTTCCACTTTCGAATGATGGCTCCAACAGTGCTTACTGAAACATTCAGCAGTTTAGAAATGCGCCTCTAACAAATGCCATCAGAAGATCACAGGCTCACAGCTGCCATCCTTGGAGGAGATCTATAGATCTTGCTGCAGTAGCAGAGCTGTGAGCATTTGCAAGGATCCAACTCATCCTGGGCATACTTTTTTTACACTCTTACCATCCGGTAAGCATTACAGGACCATGTATGCCTGTATCAGCAGTCTGAAGAACAGTTTCTATCCTAATGCTGTCACACTAATGAATAGTCTCAAACTTTTTATTTCTTCAAACTGAATTTTATTTGTATTGATTCTACGTGGACTGCTGCACAGAAGCGTGTATGTACACACGCACATATTTGCAGCTGAATTCACCCTCATTAGATTTTGTAATAAATTACAGTTGTGTGATAAAGTGTTTGCCCCCTTCCTGATTTCTTATTTTTTTGTATGTTTGTCACACTTAAATTTTTCAGATCATCAAACAAATTTAAATATTAGACAAAGATAACATAAATAAATGCAAAATGTAGTTTTTAAATGAAAGTGTTTATTATTAACCCAATGACTGCCACAGGCGCTCTGTGGCGCCATAAGCCCCTAGTGGTCAAGATTGTTTTCAAGAAACTATTCAGTTCAGATGTCAGAGTTTTCCAAGGCTATAACTTGAAAGTGGTAAGAGATAATGGCTTACTGTCAATTAGAAAGATGTAGAATATGATCCAAAGTTTGAGATAGGAGTAAATTTATGCATCTAATTTGCATAATGCAACACAGCCATAACAAATTACATAACTTTTGGTCAAAAATGGACTTATGGACATATTTACACAAAGGATGGTTTTGTTTTCTTGTCACCGGTTTTGTTTTGGATTTTTTTGTTATCTTCTCTTCAGAGTATATGAACCACGACATTAGTAGAATGTCAACAAACAAAGAAATTCATCAGACGTACTGCTGGCCAGGCAGCTCTCGCTTCGTCCATTTTCGTCCATCCTGGTCATTATTTTGCCTTTTGTCGGTCATTTGCGCTTTCTCTCCCACATCCAGAAACTCTTAGGATTATCCCACCTCAATTTCGCTTTTATTCCGCTGCAATTTATCTTATATGACGACATGGAATTGGCGCAATTGTTGTCTAGTCATATGATGCTGGGGGCGGCAGCAGGTGAACATCAACCAACCAGCTTCACCCACCCTCTGTTATAACAAAACATAAACATTTACCTTCATAAGCTAAATAATCTCTTTTTAGAGTCATAGTTGGCAAATTTGGAAGCAAATGGTTCCCCCATCTGCGATCGAGTACATCCACAGCGATCAATAACATCCACATTTGTTTGTCTAAAAATTTCTTTTTCTCTGGTGTACAGAAGGATGCTTTCATGTCCACCATCAGTTCTTCAAGGCAAGAGCAGTAAGTTTTACGTGTCTGCCACCTTGTGAGGTGGAATCATTTGTACAACTTAAATCAACTGGGGAGTTTTTGGCCACGTCATATAACATCACATGACAGGCGCAGCACTGTGCCTGTGGCAGTGGGGCGCTATCTGTTCCTTGAAACCTTGCCACAATATGGGTCAAGGGTAAAAAAAAATCCAAACTTACATGGCCCTGTGTGAAAAACTGATTGCCCCCCCCCCCCAGTTAAAACATAAATTAACTGTGGTTTATCACATCTTTGGAAAGCCACACCCAGGCCTAATTACTGCCACACCTGTTCTCAATCAAGAAATCACTTAAATAGGACCTGTCTGACAAAGTGAAGTAGACCAAAAGATCCTCAAAAGCTAGACATCATGCTGTGATCCAAAGAAATTCAGGAACAAATGAGAAACAAAGTAACTGAGATCTATCAGTCTAGAAAAGGTTATAAAACCTTTTCTAAAGCTTTGGGACTCCAGCAAACCACAGTGAGAGCCATTATCCACAAATGGCAAAAACATGCAATAGTGGTGAACCTTCCCAGGAGTGTCCGGCTCACCAAAATTACCCCAAGAGCGCAGCGACGACTCATCCAAGAGGTCACAAACGACCCCACAACAATATCCAAAGAACTGCAGGCCTCACTTGCCTCAGTTAAGGTCAGTGTTCATGACTCCACCATAGGAAAGAGACTGGCAAAAAAATGGCCTGCATGGCAGAGTTCCAAGACGAAAACCACTGCTGAGCAAAAAGAACATAAAGACTCGTCTCAGTTTTGCTAGAAAACACCTTGATGATCCTCAAGACTTTTGGGAAAATACTCTGTGGACTGATGAGACAAAAGTTGAACTTTTTGGAAGGTGTGTGTCCCATTATATCTGGCATAAAAGTAACACAGCATTTCAGAAAAGGAACATCATACCAACAGTAAAATATGGTGATGGTAGTGTGATGGTCTGGGACTGTTTTGCTGCTTCAGGACCTGGAAGACTTGTTGTGGTAAATGGAACCATGAATTCTGCTGTCTGCCAAAAAATCCTGAAGGAGAATATCCGGCCATCTGTTCATGATCTCAAGCTGAAGTGCACTTGGGTTCTGCACCAGGACAATGATCCAAAACACACCAGCAAGTCCACCTCTGAATGGACTTAAGAAAAACAAAATGAAGACGTTGGAGTGACCTAGTCAAAGTCCTGACCTGAATCTGATTGGAATGCTGTGGCATGACCTCAAAAAGGTGATTCACACTCGAAAATCCTCTAATATGGCTGAATTATGACAATTCTGCAAAGATGAGTGGGCCAAAATTCCTCCACAGCGCTGTAAAAGACTCATTGCCAGTTATCGCAAACGCTTGATTGCAGTTGTTGCTGCTAAGGGTGGCCCAACCAGTTATAAGGTTTAGGGGGCAATCACTTTTTCACACAGGGCCATGTAGGTTTGGAATTTTTTTCCTTTAATAATGAACACCTTCATTTAAAAACTGCATTTTGTGTTTACTTGTGTTATCTTTGTCTAATATTTAAATTTGTTTGATGATCTGAAACATTTAAGTGTGACAAACATACAAACAAATGAGAAATCAGGAAGGGGGCAAACACTTCTTCACACCACTGTATGTGCATTTTTGTGATACGTTAAATGTGCAATAGCATGACCTGCATATATTACTTTGTATATCAGCATGGATGGATGAATAGATAGATAGATAGATAGATAGATAGATAGCAAACTGGAAAAGTACAGTAACAGCAGCATGACAGTAGATGACCAAAATGACAGAAACACACACAGCATAATAGACAAAGGGATTACCCATGGAAAGTAAAACTGCTAAATAACTTATATACATTGTAGATGAATAGATGGTGATCTGAATAGGTACATGAATCATACCTGCTGTACAATGCAGGACTATCAGGAACAGAGTGAAATGTGAGGCATCAATTAGACTGTAAGGTGCAGTATTGCAGCATAGTTATGACCAGAATTCAACATTAGAATGAGTTATTGTATGGTGAGGAGGCTCCCCTGAGTGAATCAGTCTCCCTGGAAAACCAGGTGCTTCAGTTCCTTGATAGTAGAAATATAAAGGTTGAAGCAAATGCAATTTCAGCCTGTCACGCTTTACCCAAAAAGGATAATAAAACAAAGAAATCAATTGTGATGCGTTTTGTGAACAGAAGGGTAAAGAATGACATACTGAGGCAGGCCAGAAAGCTACAGGGAACAGAAGTTTACCTAAATGAACATCTAACAAAAACTAATGCTGAAATAGCACGGCAAGCACGGATGCTGAAAAGACAAAATAAGATACAAGCAACATGGACAAGAAATTGTAGAGTTTGGATCAAACTAAATGGAACACCTGAGGAAGCAAAGAGTATAATAATCAGAGATCTTACTGAGTTAATCAGTGTTCATCTATATTTATTTAAGAAAATTAAGAGACTATGATAATCCATATCCACACACACGGCAAGAATAGTTCTTTTGACATACCATGTCAATGTACTTAAAAAAAAAAAAACTAAATAAAACAAACAAAAAAACTTATGACTGACTTGAGTAGACATCAATTATACCCAGTTGGAGGAAGTCATTTGACACAGAGTTAGGGAAATTCAAACTCTGAAAATATGCCATTATGCTGAACATAAACTACAAGAGATGGAGAATGATATTGATCCTGATAACCACTTTTTCAATAATATTCATAATGATTGTGAATATTACACTGAAAAGCAATTCAAAAGTCAAGTGCAACTAAATGGTAAACTATCAATAATACACTTCAACAGCAGAAGTCTTAACAAAAACTTTCCACAGATTCAGGACTATTTAAAATGGCTAGACAGAAAATTTACAGCTATCACAGTCTCTGAAACTTGGCTTAATGAAGAGCAGGCTCCTCTGATGGCAGTAGAGGGATATCAGATGTTTCATATTAACAGATCTCAAAAAAAGGGTGGTGGTGTTGCATTGTATATTGATGACCTGTATAGGTGTAAGCTTGTAAATGGAATGTCCTTTGCACTACCAGGGATTTTAGAATGTGTTACTATTGAGATTGACCAAGATAAAACAAAAAATCTAATTATAAGTTGTATATATAGAACGCTGGGAACTTGCATTGAGACATTCAGAGATAAATTAGTCGAGCTGTACAATAATATTACTAATAAGAAAATGGTAGTAATTTGTGGAGATTTCAATATTGATTTACTAAATCCATTTCAACAAAATGTAATTACAGAGTTCATGAATTCTATGTACAGTATGAGTCTATATCCCACAATAACACATCCAAATAGAATCACAGTTCACACTGCTACACTTATTGACAACCTGTTTGTTAATATTATTGATAAGAAAATAGAAAGTGGATTATTGATAAATGATATAAGTAACCATTTGCCAACCTTTGCACTTATCCATGGCCACACGGGGCCAATACAGAAAAAAAATTAAAATCGTTCAGATACAAATCACAAAATGCAATCAGTTCTTTTAAAGAAGACTTGCTGAAGCAAGACTGGACAAAAGTCTATGTATCAGATGTAAATGAAGCCTGTGACACATTTATGAACATTGTAACCACTCTTTATGAAAAAAATTGTCCATTAGTAAAGAAAAAGCTTAAACATAAATTTGTCGATAAGCCATGGTTAACCAAAGGATTACAAAAGGCATGTAAAAAGAAAAAATTATTATATAAAGCTTTCCTAAAGAAAAGGACAGAAGAAGCAGAGCATCGGTATAAAACATACAAAAATAAGTTAACATATATAATAAGATGTAGTAAAAGAGACTATTACAGTAAAGAACTGGAGAAAAACAGAGACAATATTAAAAAATACATGGACAATACTTACAATATTCTTGGAAATAAAAACAGAAATACAAGCTACCCAACCAATTTTTCAAAAAATAATAAAACGACTCAGAGTGTGAATGCAGTTTCACCTGCAGATGAATTTAATAACTTTTTTGTTAACATTGGTCCTAATTTGGCTCGAGAAATACCCGTTACGGCACCTGCAGGTGATACAATAAGCAAAAACACTGCTATAAAAGACTCCATTTTCATAAAGAACACAGACGAGAGAGAGGTCATTGAAATTGTTAAAGCGTTTAAAAGTAAAACATCTGCGGACTGTGATGGTATTGACATGCTCTTAGTCAAAACTATTATTGAATGCTTAGTGAAATCACTGACGTATATCTGTAACCTCTCTCTCCAAACAGGTATATTTCCCAATGCAATGAAAATAGCTAAAGTAATTCCGAAATACAAGACGGGTGACAGAGGGGAATTCTCAAACTATAGACCAATTTCACTATTGCCACAATTTTCCAAGATACTTGAAAAAATATTCTATGAGAGAATTGACAACTTCATATTGAAGAATAATTTATTGTGTGAGCAGCAATATGGGTTCAGACACAAGAGGACAACTGCATTTGCTCTAATGGAATTTATAGAAAAAATATCAACTGCCGTTGAAAATAGAGTATTCAGTTGGGGTATTCCTGGATCTTAAAAAAGCATTTGATACAGTAGATCATAATTTATTATTAAAGAAACTACAAAATTGTGGTATTAGGGGGGTAGCACTGTCCTGGTTATGTAGTTACTTAAAGAATAGATATCAGTATGTATGTGTTGATAACAAAAACTCACAGTTACTGAAGGTTACTTGTGGAGTCCCACAGGGTTCAGTTTTGGGGCCATTGTTATTCAATATGTATATAAATGATATATGTAAAGTTTTGGAAAAAATGGATTTAATATTGTGTGCCGATGACGCTAATTTATTATGCAGTGGAAGCAATTTGGAACAACTTTTGGATACACTCGGAAAGGAATTAGGAAAGCTTAAACTGTGGTTTGATTCAAACAAATTAACGCTCAATTTAAGTAAGACAAAATTTATAGTTTTTAACAACCATCACAACAACTTAGTATCTAAACTCAGTGTAAATGGTGTAGAGATTGAAAGGGTATCCAAAACTAAATTTCTTGGAGTAATAATTGATAATAAACTGTGCTGGAAGTCACATATTAATTATATTAAAGGTAAAATATCTAAATCAATTGCAATACTACACAGAGTGAAATATTTGCTGAATCAACCCACATTACTGTATATACTTTGTATCATTCATTAATACTCCCATACATGACATATTGTACTGAAGTATGGGGAAAAACATATAAAACAAACATATACCCAGTCTTTATGCTTCAGAAGAGAGCTATTAGAATAATAAACAAAGCTGCTTACAGGGAGCCAACAAACCCACTTTTTCTTAAATTAAAAGCTCTCAAGTTGAAAGATCTGGTTGACTTTAAAACTGCAGTAATAATGTTTAAAGTGAAGAATCTATCACTGCCCGCAAATATCCAAAAGTTGTTCCAAATAAGGGAGAAACAATATCATTTCAGAGGAACATGTATATTTCAAAAACCTTCAGTGAGAACTACCACCAAGCAACACTGTGTTTCAGTGCAAGGAGTCAGATTATGGAACGCTTTTGGACCTGAATTAAAATCATGTACAACGCTTGGACAATTTAAACAAAAACTAAAGGATGAAATACTCCAAACATGTGTATACAAGATGGCATGTAAAATCACACAAGGATTGTCATATCCAGTCTGTGTTGTGTTGTAGCTTAGTTTTTTTTTGTCACATTTTGTCTTAGCTTTGTTCTGAATTGTAATCGCTCTTGTTTTGTTTTTCTTTTGAATTCTTGGATGGAATATGGGTGGGCAATATAAGCTGCGGCTTCAGCCATCACCCATTTCGGATAACTTATGTTGAACTGTATAATCAGAGGAGTTATTGTCTAATTTGACCTTGTTGGATTTTCTTTCCCCCTTTGTTATATTATTCTGTTTCTTTTTTTTTAATCTTTACTTTTAATCTATCCGAAATAAAGATTCATTCATTCATTCTTCAGCAGGTGGTTTCACTTATCACCAATCAGCTGGAAGAAATTCAGTGGAATCTGCTGTTAAAGACAGTGATTGGAGGTAAAACCTGCAGGGTCTTGGCCCTCCATGGCACATGATTGGACACCCCTGGTCTAGAGAGAGCTCTTTGCTTCTACCCATCATGAGTTCTTTGTGGTGTGACAAGCTGATATTCACAGACCTTTTTAAAGGCTGTCAGTCAGGACTTAACTAGCTGAAGTTAATTTGCACTGATGGGGAGTGGGATAGCTTCCTAAACTGATGGATTTCAGCTGGTTTCTTGGCTTTGTATGCCTTCTTGCACCGCGTTTTCTTCATGTGTTCAATACTTATTCCCTGTGTCATTCCACTTTATTCAATATAACTTGTTTTTTTAATGCAGCTGCCTTGATTTCTTTGTATGTATGGATTATTTGGGTTGTTACTGATATCTGGTGAAAATCTCATGTCAATGGCGCCATCAGAAATATGTTTAATGAGAAAAATTGTTGATGTGTTCAATACTCATTTTCCCCGCTGTATCTTGAGTAAATACAGTATGTTTCATCGTACAGGGAATTTTGTTTTTGCTGTTTAAACCGCCCAGCTAATTCAAGAAAGAATGTTGTTTTTCAATGTATAAAAAACAAGAACATCTTTGCCAAAATAAATGGGTAAACATCAAATGGGACTTGTATAAGAATGAATCTGTGTACTAGATGTTTAGAAGAAACCGAAAAAAAATCTTCCCGACATTTGTTTTAATGAGCCAACTGCAATGCGCACACAGTGACAAAAATTGGGAGGCGCACGACCAGCCGAAAAGACACCAAAGCGCATCATGCGACACCAATCATGACGTCATTTTCTGCAAGTGCAGCAGTTTGCGACGGCTACCGTGTCAAGTGGAGATGGGCCTTAACCCTGACAATCGGGTGAACAAACACAAAGGGATAGTGGAGAGGAAAAACTGCTTTATCTAAAGAAACCTCCAGCAGAACATTCTGAGGGAGGGGAGGCTATTTGTTATGGCTGGTTTGAGGGGATAAGAGATTAGGAACTGTACTTATATCGCACGTTGTCTCATCTGACAGACAACTCAATGTGCTTAACTAGTAACTACACTTATCTTCTATTCTAAGGGCCTATCAGAGACAGATACTCAGGGACAATTTAGAGTCACTGGTTAACCAAACATGCATGTCTTTGGATTGTGGGAGGAAACCAGAGCCCGCAGTGAATCCACACAACACAGGGAGAACATGCAGACTCCACACAGAAAGGTTCCCACCCCTGTCAGCCTGGGGATTCAAACCTAGAACCTTCTAGCTGTGAAGCAACAGTGCTAACCGCTGTACCATTGTGCTGCCCAGCGAAGAAGAAGAAGGTGTCCAAGGTAGCAGCCATACAGAATCATGTGAAAGTCATATGAATCACATAAAATCATATGAAAGTAAATGTTGAAAATGTGTTTGTATGAATTTAAAAGACAAATTTAGGTCACTGGAGGCAAGACTGAAGTCATGAAGAGTGATAATCTGATTGGAGGCAATATTGCTGTGTTTTTAGGGCCAATTCTGATTTCAGTTTTGTCTAGATTTACTGTAACTGGAAGAAAATTAAGCATGAGTATTTACCTCAGTGACACTACATCAAAGACTGTGATCACTTCCTATAAACTTCATTATCGAGAAAAAAGTAATCAGATATTCATTCATTCATCTTCTTCCGTTTCGTGTCGCGGGGGGGCTGGAGCCTATCCCAGCATCTTTTGGGCGAGAGGCAGGTACACGCTGGACAGATCGCCAGTCCATCGCAGGTAATCAGATATGAAATAGATAATTATCAGAATGGTTGACAGTGTAGCCAGCTGGAAGGTATTTATTTATGGTCCTAAATAGTATTTCTATTCCTGATGTGCTGGAACTGATCCTGGATGGTGTTTAGTTATCACACCAAGAA
This sequence comes from Pholidichthys leucotaenia, assembly GCA_020510985.1. Taxonomy (NCBI): domain Eukaryota; kingdom Metazoa; phylum Chordata; class Actinopteri; order Cichliformes; family Pholidichthyidae; genus Pholidichthys; species Pholidichthys leucotaenia. The sequence continues at coordinate 405,743,555 of CM035840.1, read as the reverse complement.
GCTAACACCAAGTAAATAAATATCTGCTATTATAACGTGAATAAAATGAATTGTTTGTTAATTAGTTGATTTAATTTGTTGGTCTTAAGCTTTACACGCATCAACATTTTATTACATTTAATGTTTCCTCTTAGATTGTTCTATTTAAAAAGAAATAGAAAGATTTACTTTTATATTTTCCTCATGGAGTGTAATTATGTGAGTTAAATATGAATGCAGTTAACATGATTTAGAGAGAGAAAAACTGTGGAAGTGTTATTTTTTACTAGTATGAGACATTTACCTAATTAAATACTTGTATTACATTTTCTTTTAATTTAAGTTCTTTCTATTTGTTGGCTTTTAGCTTGTTGCTTTGATTTTTTTTTACCTACAGATGCAGACTATGAAATTTGATTTTAACCTGCTATGAAGTAACAAATAATTTATGTAATTTAGATAAAATAGAGATAATAGATGAATGGAGCTTGGTGTTCTTTGTTTAAATCCGACTACTGTGACTATATTCCGACTAAAAATACACAGAGCACTTTCCTTTCATTCACTTTCTTATCCACTTATCTGACTGAAGGTCATGGAGAATAATCCCAGCTGTGATTTATTCCTATAAATGTATTAAAACCCCACAGACATCTTTAAATTAACCCCTGAATCATTCTTCTCTTAATTTAATCATATTCTGCTGTTGTAACTTTATCTGCAGTCTTTTTTTAACCTGTCATTTGCTTAGAAATGTATTATTAAGTGAATTATTTATAGTTATTTGAATTGCTGAATTGCAAATAATCATATAACCCTTCACTTGTGACAAAAAAGCAGCATGAGGTGAATTCTACTGGCTCAAATCATGACTAATAAAATAAAGGCTCTCCTTTCTTCCCTTTATTTGAATACAGTGCTACAAACAGAGTGCGGTAATGCTACATTAATTTTTTACAACAAAGCAGCAACATTTACCTGCAGTCAGTGGAAAATAAACAGGCTTTATTGCTCCCTAAGTTGCCTGCCACACTTGACCCTTAAACAGCCCTCAGCTCATTCCAGATTAAATTATACATCACAAAGCCTCATGAAGCATTTTAAGATACAAATGCCACGGCAGCATTAAAGCTCTTTTCACTGGAGTCAGACTGGATACACAGAAAACTCTAAAATAACACAGATTTCCTACATTTTGGGGTTTCTGCTGGAGTACTTTGTTTTTAACTCATATTTGCTATGCAGGAACTGATATTAGCACAGGCCCACCAGCCAAATATTGGTAGAATTCAGCAGAGGTCTGTAGCTCAGTCACTGCTATTAGTCACTTCGACAGTTGGAATATTCTGCTATAAAGTCTCCATAAAAGTCAGCTGAAGTAATAAACTTGTTGTGTATATGAGAAAAAATTACTGTAGTCATGATAAAGTCATCAGTTTATCAGAAAAAGGTAATAGGTTTACCACTGACGGGACTCAAACTTAAGAAGGGAAAGAAAGCACAAATTTCCCCAACAGCACACATATAGAACGTTCCATCAACATTGGCACGTTTACATCAGGAATTAATCTTCTAGAGGTTGTTTGCACATTGGCAAGATGTCGGCATTAGGTCGTCTCCGCCCTAATGCCGACGTATCAAAGCTATAGCGGTTGCCGCCACACGTTGTTTTTCTTCTTCTTCCACCTGCTCCCTTTTCAGGTCTGCACAGCGTATCATCATCTGATGTTGTGACATTCCACATATTTGATTTGGCAAAGATTTTACACAGATCCTGACCCAGTTGTGAACCCACGACCTTCCAGCTGTGGGATGGATGCTTTACCACTAGGTCACCACTCCAGGATTCTACAGTTAAATGTTAATTGCAACCTGTATTTATTTATGTCGGATCAAAGCACACATTACACCCATTTTAAAGTCTCTGCATTGGCTTCCTGTCAGCTTCAGAATAGATTGTAAGGTTCTTTTATTGGTTTTTAAGGCTCTTAATGGTCTTAGCCCTGATTAATTATCAGAATTGCTTTTACATTATGAGCCTTCAAGAACCCTCAGGTCTTCAGGTCAAGGTTTTTTAATCATTCCTAAAGTCAGAACTAAAACTCACGGTGAGATGGCTTTCTGTCATTATGGTCCACATTGAGTTTCATTTTATTAGAAGTTTGTCATGGCAGGAAAAGACAGCATAAAAACACCTTGTAAAAAACCATGGATCCTGAATTGAGACAAACATACAATAAAAATCATGATTGTTATCACTAAGTTAAATCTAAAACTCGTCAATCCAAAAAATAAAATTACTTATAATACAGTTTAAAAGCACAGGGAATGAAAGAGAGTTCATGTCTTTTGGTTTTACTCCTGGGTACAACTGTCATGGTAGAGAGAATGGTCAGCTTACGTGCAGGGTACTACACCGGTGAACACACACGACACGACACAGTTCACCAAAGTGAACACAAAGTTAGGGAAAGACTCCACTTGCCAGAGGAGAACCCAGCCTGTAAGAGGGAGATGAGAGCTGGTTAGTAAAGAGGAGGGAGACTGGGAATAGGGAATTACAAGGATATGACTTACAAGAGGCGAGCAGAGAACCCGACAGAGGAACCCAGCAGGAAACAGGCGAACTAGCGGGATGGAGCTGGCAGGGGGGTAGTGAAGGCGTGGAGCTGGGTGGAGAGAGGCAGCCTGGAGCGATGATTAAGATGATGGAGCAGGTGAGCACACAATGAACCCCGGAGACGCACCGCAGAGATGGCAGCAACCTGGGGAAGAGGAGGAGAAAAGGAATTACAATTGGGTTCCTTAGTAATACGTACTATAACTTACTTGCTTGAATGGCAGCTATACCCAACGAGCCAGCGCTGGAGCGTTCACGAATTGGTCCTTATAAGCACTGGCAAGGCAGAGACAGCAGGTGCATCCACTCACGCAGGTGTGCTGATCACCTGCAGAGCCGGGGTCAAGATGAGGAACCTCCCACAGAAAGGGAGGGGGGGCGCGCGCTCACCTGATCATGACAACAAGTTCTCTTGGCCGCCGAAGAGAATAAACGTCTGAAGGGGCAGCAGACAGGAAGTTGTGCAGAGGTGAAGAGCTCTCCCTCAGGATGTTAGTGAAGGTACTTAGAGAAGCCTCATCTTGCCACTCGCTTAGGGTGGGAAGAGAGGAATGTGGGATGCCAGTTATTCTACAGCACCGCTTCTGTACCTTCTCTAACTCTTCAGAGAGGCCATTTGTGAGACCTCCCCAAATTGGACTGGCATAATCCAGAACTGGATGAATGAAGATCAGATAAATCTGTTTTATGACATCAGGTGGGAGGCCAGCCCTTTCAGCCACATAGAGGTAGTGAATCCTGGGTCTTGTTTTCGAGAGCATGTAGTTGACATGGGCATGCCATGACAAACCTGATGAGATCTGAACTCCAAGCAGCTTAAATGTGGAGACTCTACTGATGTTATGACCAGAGACCATTGGCAGTGGAGGGGAGGAGAGGCCTTCCTGAAGACCTGAGGGCTGCAGAGATTGTTGATACTTCAAAACCAAACTAAAGACCCACCTTTTTGACCTGGCTTTTATTTAAATTTTTGCTTTCCCCCCTTTTACCTTTTCTTATGCCTTTTATCCTGTTTTAACTGTTTTTTTTATAACTTGTTATTGCTTGGTTTTGTCTTATTACCTCTGGTTTTTCCTCTCTCATAGTGCTTCCCCAATTCAGTTTTAATGTTTTATATGGTGTTTTTTTTTTAACATGGTTTTATATGGCAGGTTGATTAGTCAATGTGTTGTGAATGTATGTGTGTGTGGGTGGGTGAAACTATGTATGGCTTTTGGTGTATATTGCTTATTATTTTGTATAGCACGTTGAGCTGCTACATTGTACGAAAAGTGCTTTATAAATAAAGTCTGACTGACTGATTGATTGAAGTCTGATATGTCGGATCTTTAAGATGGCAACTATTTTGTTATTCAAGGTGAGGAACACTATCACTAAATTATGGTTAGTGGTAGGGCATCCACCAAAGGCCATGTAAATTCCTTGCCAAATCAAATATGCAGACCATCACAACTCAAAAAGGAGCAGCCAAGAAATTAAAAATTTAGGTAGCTGAACGACCTCTATAAGATGTATTCCCAATGTAAACTTGTTACATTGGTGTGACATAGTATGTGTACTGTTAGATTTGTATAATAAAATCAATTTTATCATAAGCAAGTTACAAATTTATAATAGGAGAATTATGAAATTGTGTAAAATAACCTTGTGAATTTATGATAAAACATTTTGTAAATGTATGTAAAAGGTGGCAAATTTATGAGGGAAAGCAACAGATTTACATAAAAAGTCAAAAAATTACAACAACAAAGTCAATTTAAAATAAAGAAAAATACAAAATTACCATAAACATCACACATTTACCAAATGCAAGTTACAAATTTATTAAGTTTTTTAACTTAAGTTTTTAATGTGACATACAAATTATTATTATTATGAGAAAAATATTTGCTTTTGCCTTAAAATTAGAAACTTCCAAGAACAAAGTCACAAATTTCTATCAAAAATAATGCAAATTTATGTGAAAAACTCACGTTATTACAAGAATAAAGTCACAAATTTCTGATAAAAATACAAACTTAGAAAAAAAGTCCTAAATTAAGCAGAAGAATAATTTTAGTCAGTCAAAAAGACACGAAAGATTTTAAAATGGATTGTGTGTAAAAAAAAAAAGTTCATGAGAAAAAATAAGCACTGATTTCCAAGAATAAAGTCTGATCAAAAATTCTGATCAAAAATCCAGATGTATAAAAAAAGTCCAGAATTTGCCATATAAATAAATGTACAAGAAAAATGTTTTCAATTCAATTTGTGAGATTCAAAGCCTTACAAGTATACAAAAAAGTTCACAATTTTGTATTAAAAAGGTTGCAGATTTGAGATTTGTGGTTAGCACTGCGGCAGCACAGTTTACCCTTGGCCGGGGGATTGTGGGGATCGTGGGTTCGATCCCAGCCCCCGACCAACAGTGATCTGTGTGGAGTTTGCATGTTCTCCCTGTGTTGCGTGGGTTTACTCCGGGATTTCTCCGGTTTCCTCCCACATGCCAAAAACATGCATGTTAGGTTAATTGGCTGTTCTAAATTGTCCCTAGATATCTGTTTCCTATAGGCCCTTAGAATAGAGGGTTAGTATTAATGAAAGCGCTTTGAGTGGTCTTTGTGACTAGAAAAGCGCTATATAAGTGCAGGTTAGTTAGTTAGTTAGTTAAAAAGTCACAAATTTATATGAGTGAAGTTAGAAATTTACATTATAAAACCTTGCAAATTCTCAAGAAAACGTACAAACATATGCATAAAAGAAGAAACCCTCCACAAAATTTCAAGAAAGTCACAAATTTACATTAAAAAGCTTGCACATTTAACAGAAAAAAGATGCTAATTTATGAGAAAAAGTTGCAAATTTACAAAGGAAAGGATACAACTGTACAAACTGGCTAGTGAAAGGGCTGAGTGGCTACTAGTTCTGGAAAAACTTGTAGCCACAGTGGCTGCTATTTAATTATATGGACTGAATTACTTTGGTGGGTTTTTTAGGACGTTTTCCTCCTCGCCCTACATCCTTCCTTCCCCCTGTCCTCTAACGGCGCCCATCCCTCATCTGTCTCTCCCACCCAGAGGATGGCAGAGCTCTGCCGGGAGCGGGAGTCCCAGTGTGATTCAGCCACGGCGCCCCTGGGTGGCCACGGCGAGGAGCCTCCCCAGGGTCTGGCGCTCCAGCTGGCAGACAGCAAGGCCAAGCTGAGACGACTTAAACAACAACTGTGAGTGGGTCTGTGTGTGTGTGTGTTCAGCGATAAAGCTGTGATAAAGGTCAAGATGAAAAATTGTTTTGTAACATGTTTCAGTTCATAAAACTGGCTGAAGAGTGTGCAGCAAATGAGATAAAATGCATTTCATACAGTTTGTTTGTTTTTTCAAATAAGAGCAAATGCCACTTACTGCCAGTTATTATGCTGACTAGCAAAATTTACTCAAATCTTATACTGAGCAAATTTACCACATTCAGATATATTTAAAGATGCATACCGGTAGCTATAAATCCCCTATAAAAACAAATCTACATTGTCTAAAGTGGAATCTTATGCCCTTTTTCTGGAATTTCCCCATTGTGGGACTAATAAAGGCTTATCTTGTCGTATCTTTTTTCTACAAACAAAACCTTTCATTGTCTTACAGTTCTGTGCCAAAATCCCCCCTTCCCACACACTCACACAAACAAACGTCAGAATCGATGATTAGGCTCAACCTACATACCACAAGGCTAATAGTGGCTAGCGCTACAGTAAATGGAATAAATCCTGTGATAAACAGGCTTACCAGTTGAAGGACATGCCCAGTTGTATGCACAGTGGCCCAGGGTAATGACGGAAACCGCATCGGTCCATAAAAGCAGTTTAATGGTAAAACCCATCTTAACTTGGGTCAACTTTTCAAAGCAACAAGCCGAAAATGCTAACTGGCTGGAGGCTAACTTCAGTTAGGCCAGACTGGCTCAACACTACTCACATGCCAGCGGCTGTACATATCTGTGGGTGCATTCCAATCGCCCAACAGTATACACCGAAGTGGACTGCACAGGGTATTCCGCCATTTTAACTGAGATTCCAAACCGAAGGGAGCGAACGGTCTTCATTTCAAAGGGAACTGAGAGCTGAGCAGGGAAGAAGTGAACAACGGTATATCACTTCACTGGAAGTTGACAAGAAGATTACCCATAAGCCACTGCACCTCAAACATGAGTAAAACAAACTATTGTTGCTAATGTCATTAACAAACTAAACTGATGCTGGTTATTGTTTATATTAACTGATTGTAATAAAAATATACTTGTATTAAGATTTTATTTAAGAAATATAAATTATCCACCATAGTATCAGTGCGTGTCTATGGTTACCGTGGTAACGCACGGAGGAGGGAGCCGACAGTTACAGAGTGTTTCAAATGGGGAATTTTTCTGAAGGGCAGTTAACCTAACTGATATTGCCTGAGAACGGAGCGGGGAGTAGGGGACACAGTTGAAGCACACTGTGGATCGGAACGTAGCTTAGGTCACCAAAAATGCTCTGTTTCAACTCAGCATTTTTTGAGGGGGTGGGACTTAGCTGAAACTTTAAAGGGGTCATTGACTGAAAAATGGTGTCATTGTAGGTTTTAACTGTCTGAAATGAGTCTACTGGTCACCTAATTATCAAAAAAAAGTTCAAAACAGTCAATTCTCTTATAAAAAACACACAGCCTTTATCTCGTTTTTCTCTCCCAGAAACACTAGAAATATTTTTGACTGTTTCGTCTAAATTGTATACATCACTTTTAGAAAAAGCCAACCCACTGCCATTCTTGAGACCCACCCAGTGCTCTGTTATTGGCCCACCTAGCTGTCTGTCATGTACGTAGATGGAAGGAGTGCTAAAGGTAGCCTAATAGCCCCTGAGCTATTAGTCCCAAAGCTAACACTGGTACCAGGAAGCTTGAACCGAACGTGACTTATATTGTTATTTTCTTCAGATTTTAGTCACCCTAATAGCCATCCCTGTTTCCACCTGGTTCACCGGTCCGCAGTCCACAATGTGCCTCACGTTGCTCCGGCCCGTCTCCCAGTGGTTTTGCCGTGGTTCCATGGTGGGGTGCCAGCACCGCCGTGCCGGTCGCGGCAACTGCCTGCACCGCGACCCGACACTGCTGCCTGGAGCTGCTGGCTCTCATGGCCAGCTCCTCCACCATCCTCCGGGGCCCTGCGTGACTCCGCTCTACTCTCGTGGGCAGTGTGGGGGAGCCACTTTGTGATGGCGCATCCCCAGGCTGGCTGTGGGAGAGGACCAGAGTACAGGAGCGGAGCGACTGCACTTTCAGTGGCTCGGCAGCTCGGCTCAGCCAGTGGCCTCGGGTTGCAGCAATTGATGGGTCGCCCGGCGTGTGGTGCTGGCGATTTGTTGTGGCGTCTCGGCGGGGTTGTTGGGGGGTGGGGCGGGGTGAGGCGAGATGCACAAATGACTGCGGATCGGTGAACCAGCACTGCTCATCCAAGCAAGAAGGAGGCTAGAAGCTACTCAGCTAATGACTAACTGAGGACGTAAGCGGAAGGGCAGAGTTGAACAGCTGAAGCATGTTTCTTAAAGTGACAGGCTATACTATAAATCAGTGTTTCAAGAAAGCCAGGAAAAACACAAAACAAATTTGCTTCAATAATTAAAAAATTTAAAGAAAATGTGAACAAAATACATCACAAGCGCTTAATTAAGACATGAGTGAGCTGTTAAAATGTGTAAAAAGCACAGTCAATGACCCCTTTAAAGCAAAAAAAAAAAATCAAGACATGATACATTTGAGTGATTTCGCTCTTGATATGTCTTCTAAGTCATAAAAAACATGTCACAGACATGTTAACAAGAAAAAAAAACTTGATTTTTGGCGGTGTGTCACTTTACAAAGCTTTTATAACTGTTTTTATGTTGCTGATGTGTTCTTAGGGAGGATAAAGGTGATCAGATATTGGATTACAAGCATGAGATCCAGATGATGGAAGAACAGATCCAGAAGCTTCAGAAAGAGGTAAAGACTGAAGTCGACACTGAGATGGAAACCTGCTGTGGAGCATTTGTGGTTCCCTTTTCCTTAATATGTACACACAGGCAGGCTTTATCAACCACAGTATATGATAGATAGATATAATACAGATATGATATATTGCTCATTGTGCCTCTGTAAAATAAGGACAAAACAACTTTAATGAACAATAAGTCAATTTACAGTTTAATTCTGTGAATCTGCACATTTTTAGGCATCAGTTAGTTTGGCTGCTGAAGATTAATGTTTTACGTCTCTTGCACCTAAACTTGGGTTTAAATTTACAACAAACCTGTAGACATTTATAAAATGTCACAATACCCCGTAGATCTGTTGAGTTAGCCATTTTCCAACATTCCCATTGTCTTAGTTGTTAATTTATTGAATAAATTCATTTGTGGATGTGATTCATTTCCAAATCATAAACTTAGCAGACTATCAGTATAATATATCTTTATTCAAAGCACAGTAAATAAATAAAAATACATGTATGAGCAGTAGATAAACTTATGTTTTAACAACGGTGATGGTGGTAGTAGTGTTTTTTTTTTAAATTAGCATTAGCTGTAAGCATGTAAATGGGAATTATGTATAGATTTACAAGGATAAATTGCAAAAATATGGTAAAAGGTGCTAGTTACAATTAAAAAAAGTCCTAAATTTAAAACTAAGCAAGTTCTAAATTGACAAGAAAAAGTTACAAGTGAGTGAGGGGGAAACACGTTTCCCCAAAAAAAAGATAAATTCACAAGAATAAAGTCATAAATTTGGCAAATTTGAAAATTTACAAGAACAAAAGCTGCACATTTGCATAAAATTGTCACTACTTTAACTGATACATTTCCCATTTTCTTGTAAATTTGTGATTTTTCTTGTAAACTTGCAAAAATTTTTCTTGAAAATTTGTAACTTTTTTTTTTTATAAATCTGTGACTCTCGGTGTAAATGTTGCACCATTTTCCTATAAATTTACCAATTTTTGTGATACATTTGTTCCCTTTTTCCCCACAAATTTACACCTATATACACTACCGTTCAAAAGTTTGGGGTCACCCAGACAATTATTTTGTGTTTTCCATGAAAAGTCACACTTATTTACCACCATGAGTTGTAAAATGAATAGAAAATATAGTCAAGACATTGACAAGGTTAGAAATAATGATTTGTATTTGAAATAATAATTTTTTCCAGATACTCAACCTGCTCAAAGGAAGGTCAGTTTTATAGCTTCTCTAACCAGCTAAACTGTTTTCAGCTGTGCTAACATGATTGCACAAGGGTTTTCTAATCATCCATTAGCCTTCTGATGCAATGAGCAAACACATTGTACCATTAGAACACTGGAGTGATAGTTGCTGGAAATGGGCCTCTATACACCTATGTAGATATTGCACCAAAAACCAGACATTTACAGCTAGAATAGTCATTTACCACATTAGCAATGTATATTAGATATTAGAGTGTATTTCTGATTAGTTTAAAGTTATCTTCATTGAAAAAAACAGTGCTTTTCTTTCAAAAATAAGGAAATTTCTAAGTGACCCCAAACTTTTGAACGGTAGTGTACATACATTTGAAACTTTTTTCTATTACATTTGCCACCCTTTTCCTCATAAATTGTCAGCATTTTTTTTTTTTTGACATTTGCAACTCTGCTTTCACCATTTTGTGACGTTTTCCTCCGAAGACGTGCCCATCTGAGGAAAATCATACAAACGCCAGATTAGTAGGGTAGTGTGGAAGTAGAATTTTGTGAAAAAGCAGCATGATTACCAGTAGGAAATAAATGTAACTGTTCCAATACTGTCCTCGCACTCTTTCTTGGGGTGGGATGGAGGGATGACAGGTTAACGGGTGGGGGGGAGGATCCCCCCTCATCCCCCCTCAAATCACCTACTGTGTATGAATCCGATCTTAGTCTAAACAATAACGAAGATCTGCTTAAAGGGACTGCAATATATCCACTTGCAACACTTTTTCCATAAATAAAATCCTCATAAATTTACAAATTAAAAAAGTAATAAAATTATTTTTTAAAAAGTTCAAATTTACAAAAGAAAAAGCATCAGAGGGTGTGCTATGCATCTAAGCCTATACTGTATATTAAAAACTAATGATTTTCAAATCTATTTTACAACTGTATGATGACAAAATCCACATTCAGACTGCACGCTTATAAACTTTGATTTCAGTAATCATCTTATTTCAGTGCAGATGGATATCTGGTGATGCACACAGATTTCTTCATGAGGAGGTGTAAGCATGTCAGCATTTACGTAGACAAACAGGAAGAAGAGCCCTTTTGATTGTTAAAGCTTTTCGCCTTAACATTTCCAGAATCACTTTGGTTTTACATCAACCTCTGACTAGGTGAATGTCACTCCATCATAGCCTGAGTGGGCCTGCCTCACCTGCAGCAGCACCGTGCGGCCTTGCTGTTGTAGTAGAACAGCTGCCGCCAGTCAGAGATCAAAACTTTAGCTTCCAACTAATTGGCCATTGGGACTAAGACCGTGACACATGCCAGTTGTAGTTTTTTCAGTGTTTCTGTTAGGAAGAGGAAAGTTTCACAGTTCTGCTTTATTCTTCTACACTCAGCGTTTTTCCACTGCAAGAGCTCTGGACCTTTTATCACAGTGCGTGCAGTGCTCTGAAAAAAAAAAAAAAAGTCTTCACTCTGTATCATAGCAACAGCTTCAGCTGTCACTCACAGCTCAGCGCTTTGGCATTTCGTTCGTGTATAGACACTCTGCTTACTCCACTATACCACACAAACTGATAAGAAAACGCTCGTCCTTCCAAGTGTTTGCTTTCAAATATTGATCATGCTGTTCTGTTAGCCTAATTCAACTCACTGATTTGTCAGCCATCTCTACCTTCGGGGTGGAAAAATTTGGAGTTCATTGAAAGATCACTAAGAGATCATTGGGAGATCGATGAGGTCATTGAGTGCTCCTTGAGCTCTCCTTGACCGCTCAATAATCTCATTGATCTCACAGTGATGTCTCACTGATCTTTCAATAAATGCCACATTTTTCCACCCTAAAAGTAGAGATGGCTGAGAGATCAGTGAGGGATCGCTGGATGTTTGATGAAAAATCAAGAGAGTTCATTGAAAGATTGCTGAGAGATCAATGGGAGATCATTGATGCTCACTGAGAGATCACTTCCCTTTGGAGAGTTTTAAGAGATTGTTTTAGACTGACTCAAAACAGCCTCTCAAATGTGGAGACTGTGGAGATCACTGGAAGATCACTAAGAGATCTTGGTGATCAAGGAAAGATCATTGAAAGATCATTGAGAGATCTGGCCATTTTTTCATCTTAAAATGATCTCTCAATGATCTCTACCCCTGTGTAAAGGAGATAAGAGACCACTAGAATCCTCTCATATTTATATATGTTTTTGTTTTGTTTTTAATGGTTTTATTACAGGCCATGATGGGAAGGCCTACCATCATTTATTCAACATTGATTTGTTGCAAACTTATGAGTGGGGTTGTCTGACTGGTTCAATGAAGTTTGTTAAATTTAACATGATTTTACACCCCCCCCCCCCCGGTATGCAACTTAAAACAGTGCAATACATGGGTCTGTTTGCTGGTGTCATTTTATGCAAAGGTTTTACATTTATACAGTAGTTTGGAGGAGATAGCAAGATATCGCGATATATATCATGTATCACGATAAAACCCTAAATGTATCGCGATACATGTGAAAAGCCATATCGCCCAGCCCCACTTACAACGATCTCCCAAACATTTACACAGAGAAGGCTTTTTTTTTTTTTTTTTTTTTTGTGGCTTTAGGAGATCTTTGAGAGATCGGGTCAATTTTGGATCTCTCAGTGGTCAACCAACAATCTCTGTCTATGTCCTTTTTACTTATTTGCCAGAATGATTATTTTATTCACATTTAAAGATTTTTATTTTATAGATAAAAAAAAAATGCAACTCAGTGCAAGCAAACCGTAAAATGAAATACAAATATTAACTTTATTTATTATCGAATAAATCAGTTTGAATGCATTGCAGGTATAATTTTCTGTCATCTTCAGGGCAATCCACAAGGACACCATTAAAAGGTCAGTGGATGAGAAAAGGTGAGAAGGTCTACATGCACGTGTAAATCATGAGACCAAGAAGTGATATTCGACAATGTATATGCAGCACGTGGTCAGGTCTTATTTCATTCTGTATATGGTGCCCTATTTTCATCGGTGTGAGGTCATTTCGGCACATTACACAAGCGCACACCAACAGTTTCTTCTTTGTTCGTCACCCTCTGTCAACATTTGCTTTTCTCCACATCCCACATCTCTTCACAACCTTCTCTGACCTCATCCCAGCTGCTGCATGAATGGGTGTGTGTGTGTGTGTTTGTGCTTGCAGAATCGTTCCCTGCAGGGTGAGGCGAGGGGCATGCGTGCACTGCGGGATGAGTTGGACTGCGCCCGGGAGCGAGCCGCCCGGTCCGAGCAGCTCCAGGCTGAGCTTCAGAGCTGTAAACACAGACTGCGCAGCCTGGAGCTCGCTCGCACTCAGCTTAAGGTACACACACTCACAAAGGCACATCTGAATATTCCTCCCTACTGGGGAGGAATCAAGCAGCGCAGTTGCATCCACAAAATAAATGTATTTTTTAGTGCAAATTCATTCACTGTGCTTGTACACACACACACACACACACACACACACACACACACACACACACACACAGAGGTGGGTAGAAAAGCCAGAAAATGTACTCAAGTAAAAGTAGTGTTATCATATGGTAGTTACTCAAGCATGAGTATGAATAGTTACTAAAAAAAAGTTATGCAACAGCAATTTGTTAAATCTGCAAAAACTCTTTGTACATTTTTCTCTTACATCTTATTACATTTAAGATTTATTCTTGTAATTAAGAGACATTTTGTCTTATATATACAGTAAATTCATGACATTTTTCTTATAAATTTGTGACTTTTTTACACCTAAAGTTACAAAGATTCATTCATGAATTTTAAGATTTTTTTTCTTGTAATTTTGCAATTTTACTTTTACAGGATTTGTAGTTTTTTCCCCCCGCCAGACAAAGCCTAAAGGGGTCAAAGAGCTCTTTGGGTTTCGCCCGGTGGGGAATTACAGTACGTTATGGGTCAGTCTGTCCATCTGTCCAACTTTTGTGAAATCAGCTCCTCCTACAGTTTGGTTCTGATTGTTTTGAAATTTGGTACCATGGTTTGATAAACTCTGATGATGCACATATTGCAATTTCACCCTTATTGGATGATCTTGAGGTCAAAGGTCAGATTTTCCCTAAATCTTCTAAACACAGAAACTACTGAAAGAAATGATGTAGGCTTTTCAAATTGATACAGTAGTTGTATCTAATACACATCTTGGATGACTTACACCCTCACCTAACCATGGGTTTGGGTCAAGCGGTCAAAGGTCAAAGTTCAACGTTAACGTTGCAGTTGCACAATGGTAAATGCTACATTTACTAATACTATAAAACGAGTAAAGCTAGGGTCACCAAACCTGGTGCACAGGTTCACTCTGAAACCATAACCTCTGACTACAGATTTGGGGTCAAAAGGTCAAAGGTCAAGGTTGACACTCCTTATGATCTCTTACTATAAAACGTGTGAAGCTCTCTAGGGTCACCATACCTGCTACACAGGTTCACCTTGGGATCCTGACCTACTTTATACTTTGTTGTATATTCATGGATGATGGTTTTATCATAATTTGGTTCTGCCACAGTAATTATATTGAAAAGTTGAAAACTGCTCTGTTAGTAAGCTGGGATGAGAATCAGCACCTCCAAGTCCGAGTCCATGGTCCTCAGCCGGAAAAAGATGGATTGTCCTCTTCGGGTTGGAGACAAGCTCCTGCCCCAAGTGGAGGAGTTTAAGTATCTTGGGGTCTTATTTATGAGTGAGGGGAGAATGGAATGCGAGATTGACAGACAGATCAGAGCAGCCTCTGCAGTGATGCGGACATTGTACCGGTCTGTTGTGGTGAAGATGGAGCTGAGATCTAAAGCAAAGCTGTTGCGTTACTGGTCAATCTACATTCCTACCCTCAGCTATGGTCATGAGCTTTGGGTAATGACCGAAAGAAGGAGATTGTGGATACAAGCGACTGAAATGAGCTTCCTCCGTAGGATTGCTGGACTCACCCTTAGAGATAGGGTGAAGAACTCAGTCATCCGGGAGAGGCTCAGAGTAGAACTCAGAGTAGAACCGCTGCTCTTCCACATTGAAAGGAGCCAGTTGAGGTGGTTTGGGCATCTGCTCAGGATGCCTCCTGGATGCCTCCCACTTGAGGTGTTTTGGGCACATCCCTCTGGGAGGAGACCCCGGGGCAAACCCAGGACACGCTGGAGAAACTACATCTCCCAGCTGGCCTGGGAACGTCTTGGTATCCTCTCTGAAGAGCTGGAGCATGTGGCTCTGGAGAGGGAAGTTTGGGCTTCTCTGCTTGACCTGCTGCCTTCGTGACCCGAACCTTCGGAAAAGCGGTAAAAAATGGATGGATGGATGGATAAAAACACAGAAGTCAAAAGTAACTCATAATTCTCATAATTGGAGCAAAAAGTATTCTATAACAAAAGTCTCATTACAGTAAAAATATCTGAAAAACTTATTAGTTATACCCCCTTTACACAGGGGTGGAGATTGTTGAGAGATTGCTGAGTGATGACAAAGTGGCCACATCTCCAAATGATTTTTGAATGATTTCTCAGCGATTACCAAGATCTCTCAGTGATCTTCAATGATTGCTACAATACTCAAAGTTTTGACTCATTCCAAGACAAGCTCTCAACCATCACCAAAGGGAAGTGATTTCTCAACACGCACTCAGTGATCTCATCGATCTCCCAATGATCTCTCAGAGATTTTTCAGTGGACGCCAAATTTTTCCACTCCGAAGGTAGAGATGGCTGAGAGATCAGTGAGGGATCACTGATCGTTCAATGAAAGATCAATAGAGTTGTTTGAGCGCTCCATGAGAGTTCATTGAGAGCTTGCTGAGGGATCACTGAGCTGAGTCATATGGTCACAGAGGTGGTGTTCCTGTAGCCGTGGACTTGGCACTTTCCCTGCTGGTGATAGCTCCCTAGTGATGGTGCTTCCACACTTGGATCCTCAGTGCCCACCACCAGCCTTAAGTAATGTTTTACACTGATGAAAGTTTCTTTGTCTGTGTGTTTGTGTTTGTGTCTATGTGTATGTGTATGGGGGGTAAACTGTGTTTTATTTTAATGTGTGAAGCACTTTGTGTTGCATCTTTTTGTATGAAAAGTGCTATATAAATAAAGCTTAGAATGATTGATTGATCAAGAAGATCCCTTTAAAAATCCTCCTCTGAGTAGCTATTATTTTTATAAGAGAAGCACCACTTAATCTCCAAAGCCGTATACTCTCTTCTCTGCGCTGAGCATTTCAATCAAGAGTGAGAATGAACAACTCTGAAGCTCAGAGCCGGAGAATGAGATTATATTGTGTGATGTCATTGGGATTTACTGCCTGGAGCCGCTTCATTGACAAAGGAGCAGGAGCACGGCTTCAGTTATTGGAACTTTTACACCCAAATGAGATTTATTCTGAGGTGGTATAACTGTTCGGAAGCAGAAAACGTGTTCATATCCTTGTAAAATACTTCCCAGTGTCCTCACCATCACCTTTTCCATCTTCTTTGATTCATTCTGCCTTAATTCCGTGTCAGTGTGACATCTCACATTAGCTGCCAGGGTGAATTTTTCTCTCTGTGTGTGTGTGTGTGTGTGTGTGTGTGTGTGTGTGTGTGTGTGTGTGTGTGTGTGTGTGTGTGTGTGATTCTTCACTGTGACCGTCCAGGGCAAAGTTGGATATTTAATTTTCATCTATTCACAAATACATATTGAATTGAAATAGGAATATTTGTCTTGATAAAATATAGCAAAATAATTCAAATGTCAAGTCACTGATAATGTGGATAGAATTCATACACACACGGAAAAAGCATGATTCATAACTGGAGGTGGAGGCAAAGGAGAAAATAATTACCTTATTCAGCTGCTATCAAAATTATTCAACACCCACTAAAATACATTAGGTTTATTGGCATCAACTGGGGATTCTAAATTGTCTGGTATGAATGTGAGAGTGAATGGTTATCTCTCTATATTGACCCTGCGATGGACTGGCGATCTGTCCAGGGTGTACCCTGCCTCTCACCCAAAGATGCTGGATAGGCTTCAGCCCCCCCCCCCCCCAACCTGAAAATGGTTAAGCATTAGAAGATGGATGGATGCAAATTAGGTTTATTGGCAAATTGTACAAACTAGCAGCTGTTTGCAATAGACAAATCAAATAAGAACAATCTAAATACCTCAACACAACTAATATTACAAGTGGTTTTGCCAAATTCTACATAAAATGCAACTTTTAATGACTACTGTAGTCTCAAAATTATTCAACCCCTTCATGACAAGCATCTTTAGTACTTAGTAGAGCACCCTTTTGCTGTTATGACCTGCCGCAAACATGATGCATACCCAGACACCATCTTCCGGCAGCGTTCCTGAGGAATCTTAGCCCATTCCTCATGGACAAAGACCTCCAGCTCACTAATATTCTTGGGTTTGTGTGCTGCAACCACACTTTTCAAATCCCACCAGAGATTTTCAGTGGAGTTCAAGTCAGGCGACTGTGATGGCCACTCTAGTATCTTCCAGCACTTCTTCTGAAACCAAGCCTTGGTGGATCTTGAGGTGTGCTTGGGTCATTGTCCTGTTGGAAGGTCTAATGACACCTAAGCTTCAGCTTCCTCACAGAGGTCATGACATGTTCTTTCATTCTTCCTCCTCCAGATATACCATTTATCCATAGGCCCAAAAAGTTCCAGTTTTGTTTCGTCGCTCCACAGAACAGAATCCCAAAACCTCTTTGGCTTATTTATATAGTTTTGAGCAAATTGAAGCCGACTTTTCTTGTGCTTTTGGGTCAGTAGTGGTGTACATCTTGGAGTTCGGGCATGGAGCCTGTTGGCGTTTAGTATGTGCTTTACTGTGGAAACTGAAACCTCAGTGCCTGCTGCCACCAAGTCTTGCTGCAGGTCTTTTGCAGTCAGTCGAGGATTTTTGACCATCTGCCTCCTCAGAACTCAAGTGGCAGCCATTGATGGCTTCCTCTTTCTGTCAAGTCCAGGTAGTGTAGCCACTATTCCTTTTAACCCTAGTCACACAGAATGAGCCGGAATGCCGTTGGAGTGAAAATTCCTTGTATATTCCTGGATATTTGAAGTGCATTTGAAAAATTCTCACTGCATTCTGAGTGCATTCCAAATATTTGGGCCCATTCTTGTGGCTGACCTGAATGTTTTGCTCATGCTCAAAACTTTCCAGGTGCATTTGAAGTGGAGAAAAACGACATTCAAAGTGTATTCTAATGGCACTATGACTGCATTCTAAACAGTCTTACGGCATTCCAACAGGGAGAGCCGAATCGCACAAAAACGCGGCCTGCTGCTGCTGGAACATTAGTCAGCTGAGTCCATAGTCCCTCCCTCAGTAAGAATTTAGGTCAATTTGAAATTCCCTCCCGAATGTGGTGCGAATTTTGAAAATTCTTCATTCCACCTGGTTCTGCTTGATTCCTGCTGATTCTAAATAAGTGTGATGGGACATTATCTTTAAACTTGCAAACGATGCTTCCAACTGTATCTCTCGGAACATTCAGTGCCTTTGCTTCTTTCCTTTTTTTTTGCAAGGTAATGATCTCTTCTCTGAACTTTTTGGACAATTCTCTTGACTTAGCCATATTTCTAGCATGAAATCAAACATCACAGTCAACAGTCCAGGTATTTGAGGTGTTCCATCTCAAGCAATCTGGATGCATCTGAGATGTGCCTGAGACCACACCTGATTTGCAAATGTGTGCTCTTATGAGGAATTCTAGTCAGCGGGCTAAATAATTGAGACTGTTGTCATCATTGAGAGTAAGATTTATTGTTGAATTTGGATAAAATCCTTGTTACATTAGTTTTATTTAACTAGTTAAACTGTTCTTGTGTAATTTGTGTATTGCTAACACCTGAAAATGTTTAGTTTTTTTTTTTGCTAATAAACCTAAAATGCAATGGGCGTTGAGTGATTCTGATTGCAGCTGTAGGTGCTATAGTCCCTGTGGTAGGTGTTAGTTATCATTGATGCATGACAAGGACAATGAAAATGATTTCAATGAGATACTGTTTGAAATGCTAGGGGTAAAGCACCAGGAAAATCATGTGTTGCTTGTAAATGTGAAATTTGATGTCTTTCCTACTTCTTTAAGTGTTTAAAGATAGCTGCACATCAAAATTCAAGTGTTTTTTTTTTCTGTTGTGGCCTGCAGGAGCAGCAGCATATGTGTGCTGCACTGCAGGAGACTAAAACACTTCTAGAGGAACAACTAGCAGACGCACGGCTTCGCTGCTCCTCGTTACGGGAGCTAGAGAGGGACAATCTTTTACTGCGTCAGAGAATCATGGAGGTGGAAGCGGTGAGTGGGGCTATTGTATTTTTTTTCTCATCTACGTATGTCCTTTTCTCAACGTGTAACAAGTCATTTTCTCAACAGTAATTTTGAAATAAAAGGTTAATCCAGGTGTTTGTAACACCAGAGGTGGGTAGAGTAGCCAGAAATTCTACTTGAGTAAAAGTAGCATTACCTTACTGAGGGGGAAATTGTGAGGGAGCAGAAGTTGATTGTCACCTTACTGCATGGATTATCGATATTCTCACCAACAGACCGCAGTATGTGAGGCTGCATGACTGTGTCTGAGGTGGTGGTATGAAGTACAGGGGCCCCTCAGGGAATGGTACTTTCTCCTTTCCTGTTTCCTCTTTACACATCAGACTTCAAATATAACTCCACTAGCTGTCACCTTCCCCTCATGGATTGTCACCTTATCATGGTGGGGGGTTTGCGTGCTCTAGTGATCCCAGGAACTATGTTGTCCGGGGCAATTTGCCTCTGGTAAGGTCACCCAAGATAAACTGGTCCTGGGTGAAGGGCCAGACTAAGAATGATCCAACAGACTCTCATGATGAATGCTAAAACAAGGATTCAGTTTACCCTGCCCGGTATGGGGTTACCGGGGCCCCACCCTGGAGCCAGGCCTGGGGGAGGGGCTCGATGGCTAGTGCCTGGTGGCTGGGTTTCCGCCCATGGGACCCGGCTGGGCTCAGCTCAAAGGAGTTACATGGGTCTGCCCTCCAGTGGGTTCACTACCTGCTGAAGGGACCATGGGGTCTGGTGCTATGTGGATCAGGTGGTGGTTGAAGGCAGAGACCTTGGCGGTCCGATCCCAAGCTTCCTAAACTGGCTTTTGGGATGTGGAATGTCACCTCTCTGGTGGGGAAGGAGCCTGAGCTGGTACATGAGGTTGAGAGACACCAGCTAGATATAGTTGGCCTGACCTCAACACACAGCTCCAGTTCCGGGACCAGTCTCCTGGAGAGGGGCTGGAGCTTGGCCTACTCTGGAGTTTCCCCAGGCGAGAGGCTGCGAGCAGGGGTGGGTATTCTTGTATCCCCCCACCTTGCAGCCTCTATATTGAAGTTTTTCCCAGTGGACGAAAGGGTTGCTTCCCTGCGCCTTCAGGTTGGGAAACTGGTCCTGACTATCATTTGTGCCTATGCACCAAATGATGGTTCAGAGTACCCACCCTTTTTGGAATCTCTGACTGGGGTGCTGGAGGGGGCTTCTCTTGGAGATTCCATTGTCCTACTGGGGGACTTCAATGCGCAAGTGGGCAACAACAGTGAAACCTGGAGGGGGGTGATTGGGAGGAACGGCCTGCCCGATCTGAACCCAAGTGGTGTTCAGTTATTGGACTTCTTTGCTAACCACAGTTTGTCCATAAAGAACACCATGTTCAAGCATAAGGGTGTCCACATGTGCACCTGGCACCAGGACACCCTAGGTCGCAGGTCGATGATCGATTTTGTTATTGTGTCATCAGACTTGCAACTGTATGTCTTGGACACTCGGTTAAAGAGAGGTGCAGAGCTGTCAACTGATCACCACCTGGTGGTGAGTTGGATCCGATGGCAGGGGAGGCCGCCATTCAGACCTGGTAGACCCAAACGTATAATGAGGGTATGCTGGGCTAAGGCCCCTGTCCGGGAGGTTTTCAACTCCCACGTCCAGAAGAACTTCAACCACATTCCGAGGGAGTCTGGAGACATGTCTGAGAGTCTGAATGGGCCATGTTCTCCACCTCCATTGTCAAAGTGTCTGCCCAGAGCTGCAGCTGCAAGGTCGTCGATGCATCTCGTGGTGGCAACCCCCAAACCAAGTGGTGGACACCAGTGGTGAGGGGGGCCATTAAGCTAAAGAAGGAGTCCTATCAAGCTTGGTTGGCTTGTGGGACTCCCGAAGTAGCTGAGGTGTATCGGCAGGCCAAGCGGAGTGCGGCTTGGGTGGTTGCTGAAGCAAAAACTCGGGTGTGGGAGGAGTTTGGTGAGGCCATGGAATAAGACTTTTGGTCGGCATCAAAGAGATTCTGGCAGCTCAGGAGGGGGAAGCAGCTCCCTGTCCACACTGTGTATGGTGCGGATGGGGCACTGCTGACTTCGACTGGGGATATCGTGGCAGTGGAAGGAATACTTCGAGGATCTCCTCAATCCCACTGACACGCCTTCCACAGTGGAAGCAGGGTTTGTGGACGAGGGGGACGACTTGCCCATCACGGGGGCTGAGGATGGATGGATGGATGGAGCTGTCACCTTCAGAAGTTTTCTGATGATACAGCTGTTGTTGGATGTGTATCAGAGGGGGATGATCTGGAGTACAGGAGGGTCATCTCTGACTTCATCATTTGGTGTGAACCCAGTCACCTTCACATCAACTCCAGCAAGACAAAGGACATGATGGTTGACTTTAGGAGGAAACCATCAACAAATGCACCAGTAAATAGCCGTGGTCTGGACATTGAGGTGGTGGATAGTTACAAATTCCTGGGTGTTCTCCTCAATAATAAATTGGACTGCTCAGAAAACACCCAAACTCTGTACAAAAAAGGCCAAAGTTGGCTCCATTTGTTGGGCAGACTGAGGTCATTTGGGGTTTGGAGGTCATTACTAAGGACTTTTTATAACACTGTGGTGGCCTCTGCAATTTTTTATGCAGTTGTTTGCTGGGGTGTTGGTAGCACGGAGAGGGACAGGAAATGTTTGAACAGATTGGTTAAGAGGGCGAGTTCTGCTCTGGCTGGTCCCCTGGACTCCATTGAGGTGGTGGGGGAGAGGAGGATGTTGGCTAAGCTAATGTCTGTTACGGACAACACCTCTCACCCCCTACATGAATCTGTGGAGGCCCTGAGCAGCTCCTTTAGCAGTAGACTGTTACAGCCATTATGTAGGACTGAACGTTACCGTAGGTCCTTCATCCCAACAGCAGTTAGACTGTACAATATACACACAGGATAAATACTTGCTATAAAACATGCATGTATCTGTATTATTCTCACTGATGTATATAGTACAATTTGTACATATTATTTTAGTAAGTTTTTTATTGTATATTCTTTGGTTTTCTGTTTTTCCTTTTCTGATCTTTGTGCTGCTGTAGCAAATTAATTTCCCCACTGTGGGATTAATAAAGTCTTATCTTATGATATTTATTCCTCAGAAATACATTTAAGTAGACACTCAAAAAGTTGCCTGAGTTTGAGAGTTGGTCAACTTTTTCATGTAAATTTCCAACTTTTTTCTTTTAAATTTACAAAACATTTGCTTATAAATATGGTCTAATGAGGCGGTGGATGCTCTGAAGGACTGTTTTGAATCCACTATATGGGAGCAGCTTTGTGATCCACATGGTGAGGACATCGACGGCCTCACACACACCATCACAGACTACATCAACTTCTGTGTGGACAATACCATAGCCACCAAGACCATACGGTGTTTGTCAAACAACAAACCCCGGATCAACCCTGAGATAAAGTCACTGCTGAAGGAGAAGAAAGGGATCTTCAGGTCGGGAAACAAGGAGGAACTGAAGTCCATACAGAGGGAGCTAAGGAGGAAGATCAGAGAGGGGAAGCACAGCTACAGGAAAAAGATGGAGGACAAACTGCAACAGAGTGACATCAGTGCTGTCTGGAGAAGCCTCAAAACCATCTCTGGGCACCAGAATACCTCCTCTCAGGCCACGGGGAGTAGGGAATGGGTGAACATCCTGAACTGCCCTCCTTTCCTGCCCACCAACCACTGCTGCCTCCACCTTCATCTGGTCCCACTGTCCACGGCCTCCCTCCAACACCCCACCTCCCAGCACACAGCCCTCCTACCCCAACCTGACCCTCACTAAGACCCAGGTGAGAGCTGAGCTGAGGAAGATCAAGGTGAGTAAGGCTGCGGGTCCGGACGGCATCAGCTCGAGGCTCCTCAAGTCCTGTGCAGACCAGCTGTTCGGGATCGTGGAGCACATCTTCAACCTGAGCCTGAAGCTGGGGAGGGTACTACAGCTGTGGAAAACATCCTGTGTAATACCCATACCGAAAACCCCTCACTCCAAGGACCTGAACCAGTGGCCCTAACATCACACCTAATGAAGACCTTGGAGAGGCTGCTTCTTGCCCACCTCCGCCCCCTGGTGGGACCAGCGATGGATCCACTTCAGTTTGCCTATCAGCATGGTATCAGGTTGGAGGATGCAGCGATCTTCCTCCTACACCGTTCTGTCCCACATGGAGAAGCCTGGGAGCACTGTGCGGCTCATGTTCTTTGATTTCTCCAGTGCTTTCAGCACCATCCAACCAGTGATCCTGAGGGACAAGCTACTGTGCGCAGGGGTGGACCAGCACCTGTCATCGTGGATCCTGGACTACCTCACAAACCAACCACAGTTTGTGAGAACCCAGGACTGTGTGTCTGATACCATCATCTGCAGTACAGGGGCCCCCCAGGGAACAGTTTTGGCTCCCTTCCTGTTCACCCTCTACACTGCTGACTTTTCACACAACACACCACACTGCCATCTACAGAAGTTCTCTGACGACTCTGCAATCTCATCTCTGATGGAGATGATGTGGAGTATAGAGGACTTATCCAGGACTTCGTGGACTGGTGCCAACAGAACTGCCTCTAGATCAATGTGAGGAAAACTAAGGAACTGGTGGTGGATTGCCACAGACAAGGACAACCCCGCACAGCACCAGTAAACATCCAGGGAACAGACATTGAGATGGTGACATCTTACAAGTACCTGGGTGTTCACCTGACCAATAAATTGGACTGGTCACACGACACCAACGTGCTCTACAAGAAGGGGCAGTGCAGGCTGTTCCTCCTGAGGAGACTTGGGTCTTTTGGAGTGCAAGGGGCACTCCTGAAGACCTTCTATGATTCGGTGGTGGCATCAGCCATCACATTTGGAGTGGTCTGCTGGGGCAGCGGTATCGCAGCAGCCGACAGGAAGAGACTGAACAGGCTGATCAAAAAAGCTAGCTTTGTTGTGGGACAACGCCTCGACCCAGTGGAGGAGTTAGTAGAGAGGAGGATGGTGGCTATGCTGTCATCTCTGCTGGAATCCGAGTCCCACCCCATGCAGGACACGCTGATCGCACTGAGGAGCTCATTTAGTGATAGACTGTGCCATCGTAGGTGCGCGACGGAGATGTTCCGCAGGTCCTTCCTACCTACGGCTGGTGGACTTTATAACCTAACCAGGGCTGCTCGTAGAGGTCGTATTGAATGTACTAAACTTAACAACATTGCACAATAAATTGTCCCCTCCATTATACAGCGAGGACAATATCAATCATTACTGAGAGTGGCAACAACACTGTTAATTCAAATACGAAATATACTGTCTGGGTACATATTCATATTCTGCAGGGTAACTTAACAAACTGTAATGCTGTTTATTCCATCTAGCTGCAATGCTCCTGCACTGTGTGTATATATCTCTGTACATATGTATATTCATTTACGGCTTTGGCTAACCAGTTCTTATTATCTTATTAACTATTGCTCTTAGTGCTGCTATCCCTTTGCTGCTGTAATCCTGGAATTTCCCCATTGTGGGACTAATAAAGGCTTATCTTGTCTTATCTTATAAATTTGTGTTTTGTTATTGTAACTTTGGGAGCTTCTCTTGCCTATCTCAGACTTTACTTTCAATAATTTGTAAGGCTTTTCTTATAAAATTGAGACCTTCTTCTCATATATTTCTGTTTTTTTTTTCCACATAAATTTGAAGTTTTTTAATTTGTAAATTTGCAGCTAGTTTTTGATAAATATGTGACTTTATCCACTGCTTTGGGAAGTTTTTCTCTTGTATTAGTCTGTGGAAAATAAATGTAAACTTTTCATGCGTACCTCCTGACATAATCTAAATCAGTCTTTTTCAACCAGGGTGCCACATTACCCTCAGGTGCCATGAGAGAGATTTGGGGGTGCTGTGGGAAATTGTGTTATTTTACTTAATTGGTCCAAAAATTGCTAATAATTTGCCTTTCTTGATGGAAAAATTCTCCCTGCAGAGAGGTGGGGTTACTTTAAGAACTTGTACAGCCACTTTGTACGTTCTGTGGAAATCCCCCCCAAAAATGCTGTCATGTGAGTTCACAACTTTATCCAGAGCGGCACACCAGTTGGGAAAATGTTACAACCTCTTCCAGAAACTGCATCTTGATGTCTGCTGTTTTCAGCACTAAACAAGCAGTGGATAAAACTCACAGAGCTTTGCCGACCCTTCTGTCCGTTCGTCTCCAGTAAGTCTCATTTTCAAACTAATTTATTCTCCTGGTAACGGCGGAATATCAACGTTGATTTGTATGTAATGTTGAGTATAAACAAATTATAATGTGAGAGCAGCAGGACCACTCGTGGCTGAGTTGTCTGACAGCTGCACAATTCCAGAAAGTTTGGAAGGATAAATAGAAAACTGAATTCCAAAGCTCCGGTGTGGGAGCGTTTTGGACTGAAGTCAAATGAGCGAGAAGAGAAGAGCCCAGTAATGTCAACAAGCCAGTATTCCATTTATTTTATTTTAATGGTTTAATTTTACAGGGACAATGCACATTAATGAACATTTCTGTATACGTGCCAGTTTAGCCAATTGGCTACTTTTCAACTGCAGTCTCTGGGCAGGTAAAACACATAAAATCAAGGGACATCAATACCACACATGTAACAGGACACATTTCAATAAATAAAAAAAACAAGAACAACATCTACATTTAAAAAAACAAAACAACGGTAAAACAGTAAAAAACAAAACACACTTCAGATTGCCCAGACAAATTACACAGAGTGGTAGGTGTCACAGTCTCTAACAGCTATTTTCAGACTCTTCCAAGTGTGAACTGCTCTAACTGAGTAGACCTCCTCATAGGTATGACACAGTCCCCTCTTGTCTCCTATATTTGAAAGTAGTTGTAATGGAAACTGAAAAATGCATTAAAAACATACTGTAACCATCCCACTCAATTTTTCCAAGTAGGAACAAAACTGCGCTCAGACATGCAGACCCCAACATTTCCCCACAGTCTGGTGTAAAGGAGTCTTTGACCAACAATGTAAAATAAACACACAGTGATAAATGAAAAATTTATTATTAAAAATTTATTGTCTGCCAAAATTTATTGTTACAGGCCATATTACAAGACTAAATTTTCATTAGATATGCCATAATTGTCAGGGTTCCTCCGGCAGGCAGAAAAGGACGACTCCTTCAGGTGGGCGGGATCAGTGCAAACAAGGATTTATTAAATAATAAACAACAAAACAGGCAGTACTGGCCTAAACCACGCACATACTCTAAGCTAAGAAGCTAAACCAGAAAGCGCATGAGACGGGAACACAAAAGGCAGCATGGGACTGAACGGTGTACATACACTAAAAATAGAAAGCAAAGTGATTAACTAAATGAGGGACAGCTGGGAACTAATCAGAGCTAAATGATGACAAACATGAGAGAGGCTACAGGTAGAGAAAAATAAGAATAAACACAAAATATTAACGAAAACAGAACAAAAACAGTGCAGTGAGTCCAAAAACATAACTAAAAACATGGAATCATGACGGTAAGATTTTGGGTTGGTGGAGTGTCGTGAGATTTTTTTCAATGTAAGAAGGATGCCGTGGCTCAAAAAAGGTTGAAAATCACTGATCTAAATCATATAAAAAAAAGCAGTAAACACTAATAAATTGAATATTTCCTCTGCCAGCATACAGGTGCATCTCACTAAATTAGAATATCACCAAAAAATTGATTTATTTCAGTAATTCAATTCATAAAATGAAACTCATATTTTATAGAGATTCATTACAGACAGAGTGATATATTTCAAATGTTTATTTCTTTTAATTTTGGTGGTTATGGCTTGCAGCTTATGAAAACCCAAAAATCAGTTTCTCAAAAAAATAGAATATATCATAAGATCAGTTTTAAAAAAATTATTTTTTTAATAGAAATGCTGGCCGACTAAAAGTATTTCCATGCACACACTCAATACTTGGTCAGGGCTCCTTTTGCATGAATTAACACTGCATCACTGTAGCGTGGCATGAAGTTGATCAGCCTGTGTTACTGCTGAGGTGTTATGAAGGCCCAGGCTGCTTTGATAGCTGCCTTCAGCTCATCTGCATTGTTGGGTCTGGTGTCTCTCATCTCCCTGTTGACGATACTTCATACACACGTGGACAAAATTGTTGGTACCCCTCTGTTAATGAGAGAAAAACCCACAATGGTCACAGAAATAACATGAATCTGACAAAAGTGGTAATAAATAAAAATTCCATGAAAATTAACCAATGAAAATCAGACAATGCTTTTGAATTGTGGTTCAACAGAATTACTTTAAAAAACAAACTCATGAAACAGGCCTGGACAAAAATGATGGTACCCTTAACTTAATATTTTGTTGCACAATCTTTTGAGGCAATCAGACAATTTCTGTAACTGTCAATGAGGCTTCTACACCTCTCAGCAGGTATTTTGGCCCACTCCTCATGAGCAAACTGCTCCAGTTGTCTCAGGTTTGAAGGGTGCCTTCTCCAGACGGCATGTTTCAGCTCCTTCCACAGATGTAAAATAGGATTTAGATCAGGGCTCATAGAAGGCCACTTTAGAATAGTCCATTGTTTCGCTCTTAGCCATTCTTGGGTGTTTTTAGCTGTGTGTTTTGGGTCATTATCCTGTTGCAAGACCCGTGACTGAGACCAAGCTGTCTGACACTGGGCAGCACATTTCAATCTAGAATACCTTGATAGTCTTGAGATTTCATTGTACCCTGCACAGATTCAAGACACCCTGTGCCAGATGCAGCAAAGCAGCCCCAGAACATAACAGAACCTCCTCTATGTTTCACAGTAGGGACAGTGTTCTTTTCTTAGTATGCTTGATTTTTCCGTCTGTGAACATAGAGCTGATGTGCCTTGCCAGAAAGTTCCAGTTTTGTCTCATCTGTCCATAGGACATTCTCCCAGAAGCTTTGTGGCTTGTCAACATGCAGTTTGGCAAATTCCAGTCTGGCTTTTTTATGATTTGTTTTCAACAGTGGTGTCCTCCTTGGTCGTCTCCCATGAAGTCCACTTTGGCTCAAACAACGACAGATGGTGCGATCTGACACTGATGTACCTTGACCTTGGAGTTCACTATGAATGTGTTTAGAGGTTGTTCTGGGCTCTTTTGTTACCATTCGTATTATCCGTCTCCTCCTTCGGCCACGTCCAGGGAGGTTGGCTACAGTCCCGTGGACCTTAAATTTCTGAATAATATGTGCAACTGTAGTCACAGGAGCATCAAGCTGCATGGAGATGGTCTTATAGCCTTTACCTTTAACATGCTTGTCTATGATTTTCTTTCTAATCTCCTGAGACAACTCTCTCCTTTGCTTCCTCTGGTCCATGTTTAGTGTGGTAAACACCATGTCACAAAACAGCACAGTGACTACTTGTCACCCTTTAAATAGGCCGACTGACTGATTACAAGTTTGTAGACACCTGTGACGTTAATTAGAGGACACATCTTGGTTAACATGTCCCTATGGTCACATTATTTTCAATCTTTTCTAGGGGTACCTTCATTTTTGTCCAGGCCTGTTTCATGAGTTTGTTTTTTAACCCCTTGCACTCCAGTCAATTTCCCTAAAAACGCCAAAAATTAACATGCCCAAATTAAATCAAAAGCTGTTCTTCAACCCTTTGCAGCATCTTCATGGGGTTGGTCTCATTTAAAAGAAAACACTTTGAATTTTTTGGCAAAACAGACATAATCTCTTTAAGTGCTCCGGCCACTGAGTTACAGTCATCTAAACATAGTGAACTTGAAGAAAATAAATTTGGTCTGGGTGTTTTTTTGGATACAAATGCTTGCAAATAACACACAGCTTCAGATCCGGGCTGGAAAATGCAACAGAAATGTAGAACCAAGTGTTATCCAGCTGAGGTCCAAATTTTGTAACAATACCACAAAAAATGAATATATTACACAGCTTTATACTCAGGTAGTTCCCAGGCGTTTTGGAACTGTGCCAAATTGTGCCAAATGGCACAGTTTGGAAAAACGTCTGTAACTTTTGCATGATTCAATGTAGGAGCTTCATTTTGGGCTCTAATGAAAGGTCACACTCAGAGCTGTCTGTGTGTGTGTGGAGGGGTGGGTTTGTCCCCCCCCTCGCTACAGAGGATGGACATCGGCCATCGCTACACAACGGATTAGCCTCATGTGGCGATGTGGGACAGCAGCGCAGTCACCGCGGCTTCCCCCCCCCTCGCTACAGAAGAATAGCGGGGGTGGGGGGGGCGTTCACGGTCTGTACGCGGCAAACAACCCTTGTGCGCCGCGCCGCGCAAACTCCGCCGCGCCGCACAGTTGTAATTTACCGATCGGTCAAAAGTCATTTTGGATTACAATTTTCAGGGATAAATAATAATTTAGCTTATAACACCTTACCTCTTCACAGCAGCGGAGTCCTGGCGAACTTCTCTTCCTCACTGTCAGACGAACGCGACGCTGGTCCGCTCGTGGTTCTGGTCTCGTGACCCGATCAAAACATAATTCCATTATTGCGGTTTTGTGCTTCCATGATTGCGGTTTTTGGTGAACGATTTTTCAAAACAAATAACAGTAGTAATTAAAAAAAGACTGGCGAAGGTGTGTGTGTCACTCAGCCTTCGTCGTCAGCCTCCGTCGGTCTATGACCATGGAAGAAATCATAACATCTACTCTGCTGGAACCAAAACAAAATAAGCACCGCCTGTGGCCGAACATGCCGATCCGCGAATGGCACTCCCTGTCACACAGGTTGCATTTGTGGATGGTCTCCGTGCTGCTGGGTCTGTGGGGTTCTTCCTGCGGGTCCTTTTTTGATCCGCTGCAGCAGTCAGTCTTCACCCAGCCTTAAAAAAAACAGCTCGCGAACTTCTCTGCTTCAATTGGCTCACTGCATTCACAGCATTGGGAGGCGGGTCCTTCTGGCTAGGTTTTCAGTCATTGGTTCTTCAAGGTTTCAGAAACCCAATTCAAGGCTCTTATTAGTCGAATGAGAGGTCAATCAGATGAACTAATCTGTTCGTGGCTGTGTCTGCAGCTTTTATTTTCAGTGCGCGCTTGGACGCCATACACCACCTACATCACAATCTCCATCATGCGTCCTAAAGATAAGATAAGATAAGATAAGCCTTTATTAGTCCCACAACGGGGAAATTCCAGGATTGCAACAGCACAGGGATAGCAACACTCAGAGCAACAGTCAGAAGGCAAGAAAAAAAAAAACAAGCAAGCAAGAGCAGCTAATATACATATGTACATATTACTATAAAATATACTGTATATATACACACACACACACAGACACACAGTGCAGAGCATTGTAGCTGGATGGAATAAATATATGAATATATGAACACAGTGCAGAGCATTGTAGCTAGATGGAATAAATATGTAAATATATAAACACCCACAGTACGGAGCATTGCAGCTAGGTGGAATAAATATGCAAGTATATAAACACACACAGTGCGGAGCAATGTAGCTAGATGGAATAATATGTAGATATATAAAAACACAGTGCGGAGCATTGTAGCTAGATGGAATAAATATATAGATATATAAATATAAACACACCCAGTGCTGAGCATTGTAGCTAGATGGAATAAATATGTAAATATATAAACACACACAGTGCAGAGCATTGTTGCTAGGTGGGATGAAACAGCATAACCGTCTACTTAGTTTTCCTACATGGTATGATTATGTGCCCATACATATTCTCACCCTCCATAGCGACCGGTATGTTCCTAGTTGTATGCCGGAGAGGACCATTGTGTAAGTCTATTGCATCTTTTGCATTCAAAAAAAAAAAAAAAAAAAAAAAAAAAACTAAAGCGCACGAGAGCGCCCTCGTGCGGTCTAGGACGCAGAGACTTGCCCGTCCGCGGTACAACGGAGCGCAAGAGGTTAAAGTAATTCTGTTGAACCACAATTCAAAAGCATTGTCTGATTTTCATTGGTTAATTTTCATAGAATTTTTATTTATTACCACTTTTGTCAGATTCAGGTTGTGGGTTTTTCTTTCATTAACAGAGGGATACCAACAATTTTGACTGCAGCTGTAGATTCTGTATGGGATTTAAATCAGGAGAGTTTGCTGGCCAGTAAAATATGGTGATACCATGGTCATTAAACCAGGCTTTGGTACTTTTGGCAGCAGTGTGGGCATACAGTTAGGCCCAGAAATATTTGGACAGTGACACAATCTTCATGATTTGGGCTCTGCATGCCACCACATTGGATTTGAAATGAAACAACTACAACAGAATTGAAGTGCAGACTTTAAGGTTTAATTCAAGGGGTTGAACAAAAATATATGATTAAACATGTAGAAATTGTAGCTATTTTTATACAAACGCTCCTCATTTCAGGGGCTCAAAAGTAATTGGACAAATAAACATAACCCTAAGTAAAATGTTATTTTTCAGTATTTTGTTGAGAATCCTTTGCAGCCAGTGACTGCCTGAAGTCTGGAACCCATGGACATCACCAAATGCTGGGTTTCCTCCTTTGTGATGCTTTGCCAGGCCTTTACTGCAGCTGTCTTCAGTTGTTGCTTGTTTGTGGGTCTTTCTGCCTTAAGTTTTGTCTTGAGCAAGTGAAATGCATACTCGATTGGGTTGAGATCTGGTGATTGACTCGGCCATTGCAGAATATTCCACTTCGTTGCTTTAAAAAACTCCTGGGTTGCTTTTGCAGTATGTTTTGGATCATTGGTGAAGCGCCATCCAATCAGCTTTGCTGCATTTGGCTGAATCTGAGCAGAAAGTATATCCCTATACACTTCAGAATTCATCCGGCTGCTTCTGTCTTTTGTCACATCATCAATAAACACAAGTGACCCAGCGCCATTGGAAGCCATGCATGCCCATGCCATCACACTGCTTCCACCATGTTTTACAGAAGATGTAGTGCTTTGGATCATGAGCTGTTCCAATTCTTCTCCAAACTTTCGTCTTCCCATCATTCTGGTACAGGTTGATCTTAGTCTCATCTGTCCAATGAATGCTGTTCCAGAACTGGGCTGGCTTCTTCAGGTGTTTTTTGGCAAAGTCAATTCTGGTCTTTCTGTTTTTGAGGCTGATTCATTTTTTTTTTATTTTTTTTTAAATTAAAAAAAAAAAATAATTTTAACTCGCAAAAAAAGATCGTGAAACCATGAGTGGAAGAGGCAAGACAGGCGGTAAAGCCCGCGCTAAGGCTAAGTCCCGATCCTCCAGGGCTGGACTCCAGTTCCCCGTGGGTCGTGTCCACAGGCTGCTGCGTAAAGGCAACTACGCTGAGCGCGTGGGTGCCGGTGCCCCCGTGTACCTGGCGGCCGTGCTGGAGTACCT
The DNA here is from genome assembly GCA_020510985.1 of Pholidichthys leucotaenia. Lineage (NCBI taxonomy): Eukaryota > Metazoa > Chordata > Actinopteri > Cichliformes > Pholidichthyidae > Pholidichthys > Pholidichthys leucotaenia. Next base: position 405,711,093 of record CM035840.1, on the reverse strand, counting down.
GACCGCCGAGATCCTGGAGCTGGCTGGAAACGCTGCCCGAGACAACAAGAAGACCAGGATCATCCCCCGTCACCTGCAGCTGGCTGTCCGCAACGACGAGGAGCTCAACAAGCTGCTGGGAGGAGTCACCATCGCTCAGGGTGGAGTTCTGCCCAACATCCAGGCTGTGCTGCTGCCCAAGAAGACCGAGAAGTCCAAGTAAATGTGGACACCTCATCCCACCACCAAACACCTTTCTGTTCTGGTCTTTCTGTTTTTGAGGCTGATTCATGGTTTGCACCTTGTGGTGAATCCTTTATATTTACTCTCATGACGTCTTCTCTTTATGGTAGACTTAGATACTGATACACCTACTTCCTGGAGAGTGTTCTTCACTTGGGTGGATGTTGTGAAGGGGTTGTTCTTCACCATGGAAAGGATTCTGTGATCATCCACCACTGTTGTCTTCTGTGGACGTCCAGGCCTTTTTGAGTTCCCAAGCTCACCAGTGCACTCTTTTTTTCTCAGAATGTACCAAACTGTTGATTTGGCCACTCCTAACATTTCTGCTATCTCTCTGATGGATTTCTTCTTCTTTTTTCAGCCTCAGGATGGTCTGTTTCACCTCCAATGAGAGCTCCTTTGACCGCATTCACAGCAACAGCTTCCAAATACAAACGCCACACCTGGAATCAACTCCAGACCTTTTAACTGCTTAACTGATGACAGGTTAACGAGGGAAGAGCCCATGCAGCCTTGTTATTTTTTTTTTGCAGCCTTCTGAGTCAATTGTCCAATTACTTTTGGTCCCTTGAAAAAGAGGCGGCTACGCATTAAAGAGCTGTAATTCCTAAACCCTTGATCCAATTTGGATGTGAATACTCTCAAATTACAGCTGAGAGTCTGCACTTTAAGATAAGATAAGATAAGATAAGATAAGCCTTTATTTCTCCTCTCGGCGCCACACCAGTCGGCTGCCTTTTGCAACAGCGGCTCGATTCCGAGTTTTTTTTTTTTTTTTTTTTTCCCTTCCTCTCTCTTTTGATCACTTTTTTTTTTCACCCCACTTATATCACGGACACACAGATCATCCCAAATGTCTCCTGAGCCGGTGGACGGAGCCACTGTTTATAGCAGGATACGATATAACAGGGAAGAGCTGCTAGCATTTAACCGCCACCCGGTCCCACTGGAAAAACTCGACATACCGAGAGAACTGAGGCGAAAACGCCGCGGCTGCCGGGCTGGAGTAAGGCGGAGGACAAAAAATATAAGGTACAGACCCTCCCTTCCATCTGTTGTCATGGGAAATGTACGGTCGATACTGGGAAAGTTAGATGAGCTAGCGGCTATCTCCCGTTATGATAGCACTTACCGGGAATGCTCTCTCCTTTTGTTTACTGAGACGTGGCTAACTGAACTAGCAGCAGATGCTAACATTGAGCTGGAGGGTTTTCACACGATACGAGCTGACCGAACACCAGAGAGTGGCAAAACTAGGGGCGGTGGAGTGATCATGTATGTTAACAACAACTGGTGCAGACCGGGACATATCACTGTTAAACAACGACACTGCAGCAAAGACATTGAGTTGCTAGCTGTTAGCATGAGGCCTACATATCTCCCGAGAGAACACTCACACGTGATCTGCATTGTTGTTTATGCAAATCCGACGGCGAACGCTGGGACAGTGCGTGACGTCATCCATTCAGTAACCAGCAGGCTGCAGACAGAACACCCAGATGCTCTTCTCCTCATCTCAGGTGATTTCAACCACGTTTCACTGTCTCCCATTCTGCCCACTTTCACCCAGTATGTCACATGCCACACTAGAGACAATAAAACACTGGATTTGTTCTACGCAAACACTAAGGAGGCGTACACCTCATCACAACTCCCCCCACTTGGGAGATCGGATCACAACTTGGTTCATCTCCGACCGGTGTACAAACCCCTAGTGCACAGACAACCTCCGGCCATGCACACTGTGGAGTTATGGTCTGAGGAGACAATGGATACTCTAAAGGACTGTTTTGAAGCCACTGCCTGGAAGCAGCTCTGCGATCCACATGGTGAGGACATCGATGGCCTCATTCACACCTTCACGGGCTACCTCAGCTTCTGTGTGGACAAATCCGTTCCCACCAAGACCATACGGCGTCACTCAAACAACAAACCCTGGATCAACCCTGAGATAAAAACACTTCTGAGAGAGAAGAAGAGGATCTTCAGGTCGGGGAACAGGGAGATGCTGAAGTCCGTACAGAGGGAGCTGAGGAGAAAGATCAGAGAAGGCAAGGACAGCTTCAGGAAGAAGATGGAGGACAAGCTGCAACAGAGCGACATCAGCGGGGTCTGGAGAAACCTCAAAACCATCTCGGGGCTCCAGAATACCTCCCCCCAGGCCACGGGGGGCAGGGAGTGGGCGAACAACCTGAATCTGTTTTTCAATAGATTTGACCAACCGCCCTCCCCCCTGTCTGCACAACAACCACTGCTGCCTCTAAGAAATCAAGTCCTGCTACCCACTCCCCACTCCACCGACACCCCCCCCACTCCCAACACACAGCCCCCCATCCTGACCCTGACCAAGACCCAGGTGAGGACGGAGCTGAGGAAGATCAAGGCGAGGAAGGCGTCGGGACTGGACGGCATCAGCGCAAAGCTCCTCAAGTCCTGTGCAGACCAGCTGTGTGGGATTGTGACGTATATCTTCAACATGAGCCTGAAACTGGGGAGGGTACCACAGCTGTGGAAAACATCTTGTGTGGTACCTGTACCAAAAACTTCCCACCCCAAAGACCTGAACAGCTTCAGACCGGTGGCCTTGACGTCCCACTTGATGAAGACCCTGGAGAGACTGCTCCTTGCTCATCTCCGCCCCCTGGTGGAACCAGCGATGGATCCACTCCAGTTCGCCTACCAGCATGGCATTGGGGTGGAGGATGCGGTGATCTTCCTCCTTCACCGTTCTCTGTCCCACCTGGAGAAGCCCGGGAATATGGTGAGGATCATGTTCTTTGACTTCTCCAGTGCTTTCAACACCATCCAACCGATGATCCTGAAGGACAAGCTGCTGCGCGCAGGGGTGGACCAGCACCTGTCATCATGGATCCTGGACTACCTCACGAACCGGCCTCAGTTTGTGAGAACCCGGGACTGTGTTTCCGACACGATCATCAGTAGCACGGGGGCCCCCCAGGGAACGGTGCTGGCTCCCTTCTTGTTCACTCTTTATACTGCGGACTTCTCACACAACACAACACATTGCCATCTACAGAAGTTCTCTGATGACTCTGCGATCGTTGGTCTCATCTCCAGCGGAGATGAAGCTGAGTACAGAGGGCTTATCCAGGACTTTGTGGACTGGTGCCATCGGAACTGCCTCCAGATCAACGCGAGGAAAACTAAGGAGCTGGTGGTGGACTGCCGCAGGCATGGGCAGCCCCTCACAGCACCAGTAAATATACAGGGAACAGACATCGAGATGGTGACATCCTACAAGTACCTGGGTATTCATCTGAACAATAAACTAGACTGGTCACACAATACTGACGCACTCTACAAGAAGGGACAGCGCAGGCTGTTCCTGCTGAGGAGACTCAGGTCTTTTGGTGTACAAGGGGCGCTGCTGAAGTCATTCTATGACACGGTGGTGGCATCAGCCATCACTTTTGGAGTGGTCTGCTGGGGCAGTGGCATTACTGCAGCCGATAGGAAGAGACTGAACAAACTGATTAAGAAAGCTAGCTCTGTCCTGGGGCAACGCCTTGATCCGATGGAGGAGATAGGAGAGAGAAGGACGGTGGCTAAACTGTCATCTCTGCTGGAGTCCGAGTTCCACCCTATGCAGGACATACTGGATGCACTGAGGAGCTCATTTAGCAGCAGACTACATCATCCCAGGTGCACAACCGAGAGGTTTCGTAGGTCCTTCCTACCAACGGCTGTCAGACTGTACAACCTAAGCAGGGCTGCTCGCAGAGATAGCAAAAAGACGTAACAAACTAATATTTTTTTTTTTTTTTTTTTTTGAATGCAAAAGATGCAATAGACTTACACAATGGTCCTCTCCGGCATACAACTAAGAACATACCGGTCGCTATGGAGGGTGAGAATATGTATGGGCACATAATCATACCATGTAGGATAACTAAATAGACGGTTATGCTGTTTCATCCCACCTAGCAACAATGCTCTGCACTGTGTGTGTTTATATATTTACATATTTATTCCATCTAGCTACAATGCTCTGCACTGGGTGTGTTTATATTTATATATCTATATATTTATTCCATCTAGCTACAATGCTCCACACTGTGTTTTTATATATCTACATATTATTCCATCTAGCTACATTGCTCCGCACTGTGTGTGTTTATATACTTGCATATTTATTCCACCTAGCTGCAATGCTCCATACTGTGGGTGTTTATATATTTACATATTTATTCCATCTAGCTACAATGCTCTGCACTGTGTGTTCATATATTCATATATTTATTCCATCCAGCTACAATGCTCTGCACTGTGTGTCTGTGTGTGTGTGTGTATATATATATATTTTATAGTAATATGTACATATGTATATTAGCTGCTCTTGCTTGCTTGTTTTTTCTTGCCTTCTGATTGTTGCTCTGAGTGTTGCTATCCCTGTGCTGTTGCAATCCTGGAATTTCCCCGTTGTGGGACTAATAAAGGCTTATCTTATCTTATCTTATTAGTCCCACAACGGGGAAATTCCAGGATTGCAACAGCACAGGGATAGCAACACTCAGAGCAACAATCAGAAGGGAAGAAAAAAAAAGCAAGCAAGCAAGAGCAGCTAATATACATATGTACAAATTACTATAAAATATATATATACACACACACAGACACACAGTGCAGAGCATTGTAGCTGGATGGAATAAGTATATGAATATATAAACACACAGTACGGAGCATTGCAGCTAGGTGGAATAAATATGTAAATATATAAGCCCACACAGTGCGGAGCAATGTAGCTAGATGGAATAATATGTAGATATATAAACACACAGTGCGGATCATTGTAGCTAGATGGAATAAATATATAGATATATAAATATAAACACACCCAATGCGGAGCATTGTAGCTAGATGGAATAAATATGTAAATATATAAACACACACAGTGCAGAGCATTGTTGCTAGATGGGATGAAACAGCTTAACCGTCTACTTAGTTATCCTACATGGTATGATTATGTGCCCATACATATTCTCACCCTCCATAGCGACCGGTATTTTCCTAGTTGTATGCCGGAAGGGACCATTGTGTAAGTCTACTGCATCTTTTGCATTCAAAAAACTATTAGTTTGTTACGTCTTTTTGCTATCTCTGCGAGCAGCCCTGCTTAGGTTGTACAGTCTGACAGCCGTTGGTAGGAAGGACCTGCGAAACCTCTCGGTTGTGCACCTGGGATGATGTAGTCTGCTGTTAAATGAGCTCCTCAGTGCATTCAGTATGTCCTGCATAGGGTGGAACTCGGACTCCAGCAGAGATGACAGTTTAGCCACCGTCCTTCTCTCTCCCATCTCCTCCACCGGATCAAGGCGCTGCCCCAGGACAGAGCTAGCTTTCTTGATCAGTTTGTTCAGTCTCTTCCTATCGGCTGCAGTAATGCCACTGCCCCAGCAGACCACTCCAAAAGTGATGGCTGATGCCACCACCGTGTCATAGAATGTCTTCAGCAGCGCCCCTTGTACACCAAAAGACCTGAGTCTCCTCAGCAGGAACAGCCTGCACTGTCCCTTCTTGTAGAGTGCGTCAGTATTGTGTGACCAGTCTAGTTTATTGTTCAGATGAACACCCAGGTACTTATAGGAGGTCACCATCTCGATGTCTGTTCCCTGTATATTTACTGGTGCTGTGAGGGGCTGCCCATGCCTGCGGCAGTCCACCACCAGCTCCTTAGTTTTCCTCGCGTTGATCTGGATGCAGTTCCGATGGCACCAGTCCACGAAGTCCTGGATAAGCCCTCTGTACTCAGCTTCATCTCCATTGGAGATGAGGCCAACGATCGCAGAGTCATCAGAGAACTTCTGTAGATGGCAGTGTGTTGTGTTGTGTGAGAAGTCCGCAGTATAAAGAGTGAACAGGAAGGGAGCCAGCACCGTTCCCTGGGGGACCCCCGTGCTACCGATGATTGTGTTGGACACACACTTTAAGCCCATATTGATTATATAATTGTATCCTGAATATGTTTTCGTAAACAGCTAAAATAGCAAAACTTGTGTCACTGTTCAAATATTTTTGGGCCTAACTGTATGCCAAGTCCTGCTGGAAAATGAAATTGGCATCTACATAAACCTTGTCAGCAGAGGGAAGCACGACGTGCTCTAAAATGTCCTGGTAGACAGCTGCATTGACTTTGGACTTGATAAAACACAGTGGACTAACACCAGCAGATGACATGGTTCCCCAAATCAGGTGCCAAGTTCTGTCACTTGGAAATCAAGGTCCCAGAGTCTGGAGGAAGAGAGAACAGGCACGGAATCCAAGTTGCTTGAAGTCCAGTGTGAAGTTTCCACAGTCAATGATGATATGTGGAGCCACGCCATCTGCTGGTGTTTTTCCACTGTGTTTAATGAAGTCCAATGTCAGTGCAGCCATCTAACAGGAAATTGTAGAGGACTTCATGCTTCCCTCTGCTGACAAGCTTCATGGAGATGCTGATTTCAATTTCTAGCAGAACATGGCACCTGCCCACACTGCCAAAAATACAAATACCAGGTTTAGTAACCATGGTATCACTGTGCTTGATTAGCCAGCAAACTCTCCTGACCTAAATCCCATAGAAAATCTATGGTGTATTGTCAAGAGGAAGATGAACTACACCAGACCCAATAATGCAGATGAGCTGAAGGCCGCTATCAAAGCAATCTGGGCTTCCATAACACCTCAGCAGTAACACAGGCTGATCTCTTCCATGCCATGCTGCATTGATGCAGTAATTATGCAAAAGGAGCCCCAACCAAGTATTGAGTGTGGACATGGTTTTCAATCGGCCAACATTTCTATTAAAAATCTTTTTTTTTAATAAATTTTATATAATATTTTTTGAGAAACTGAATTTGGGCATTTTTATTTGCTGCAAGCCGTAACATCTAAATTAAAAGAAATAAACACTTGAAATATATCACTCAGTGTGTAATGAATCTATATAATGAGTTTCACTTTTTGAATTGAATTATTGAAATAAATTAACTTTTCGATGACATTCTAATTTATTGAGATGCACCTGTTGGTGAACAATGATTTTAAGAGTGGTTTCAGTGAAATAACATAAATTTACTAAAATGACTAAAGATGCAGTAATTTCTGGTAAAAAGTCATTACAATGTAAAAGAGCTCATTTCTAATGAATTTTCAAATCAGTGAAATCAAAAGAAACTCTCACAGTATGATCAAATGTACTTCAGTAAAACTACAGTTTTTCTTTGTAAGTGCAGTACATGCATTTGAATAAATGTCACGAGTTATCACCAACCACTGGTAACTGATCATTTCTATGAAGGAACAGCCTTCATTCCTCCATGTTTCAGTAGATCAAAGTGAAATATGAAATAGATCTATTAGGTTCTGTTGTCTGTGTAGATGACAGTTTGACACATCAGTAAAGGAAAACAACAACTGCATCTGTGTGTGTAGGAGCAGGATACCGAGAGGCAGCGGGTCGATGAACTGCTGGAGATGAACATGAGCCTCGAGGCGGATCTGAGGCGCCACAGCAGTGGCAGAGGCGGCATTCCCACTACGGCTTTTGCAATTCACCACCGTTTCCTCCAATCGGAGCTGGAGTCCGACGAGGAGCTGAGTGAACTGATTGGTCAGAGCACCTCGTCATTTAGACATTCTAATTAACTGATAAGAGGAAATATGTTGAAGTAATGCTGGTCTCTGGGTAATCAATCAACAGTAACCAAGTGGATCTCTTTCTGTATCCATTTTTTTCCATTCTCCCCCATTTCTGCTCCCCCACCTATCTTCACTTCATTTGTCTTCTTCTTGTTGTGTTCTTTATGACCCCCTCCCCTCAGTCTCAGATCAGAAGCCACTGAGCGTGGAAGTGGGCGAGGCTTCAACACTGAGGCTGCTGGGAGCTGAGCAGGAAAACGCAGAGCTGAGGAAACGACTGGAGGAGCTGGAGGCCCAGCAGGAGGTCAGGGTTCAGAGGTTCCAGAAAAAGCATAATTGAATCTCAACCCAAGAAGGTTAAATACAGTATATACAAAACATTTTGATATATGAATAATGAATAGAATGGTACAGCAGGGAAAATAAGTATTGAATACGTCAACATTTTTCTCCTTAAACACATTTCTGATGGAGCCACTGACATGGGAGCTTCACCAGATATCAGTAACAACCCAAGCAATCCATACATAGAAAGAAATTGACATGTTTTCAGAAGAACCAAAGTGCAGACACAGACTCAATGAACCACAGTGATCTTTATTTACAAGTGTGAATGTACTGTATGTGAGTGTGTGGGTGACTGGATGTGTGGCCAAAGCATCCCGAGCAGGACGAGCCTGGCAACCCTGTAGAGAGAGGAGGAGACAGGAATATTAGTTCTCTGTATTAAATGGAGGAATAAGCACAAAGAGTTACTTCTTACGGTGAAGGAAGAGATAGTAATGCTCAGAAGATTAGCCAGTACTTCACCAGTTTCCAGGATCCCGCTGACGTGAGTTGTGCTCGTGCAGATATTTACAGTGAGGAATGTCCATGTAGTGTAGAGAGTTTGGTCAGGTTGTAACCCTTGCAGCAGGAGGATGGCCAGTTCACAACTCACGGGGGGTAGGATGATCCGGTCCGCCGCCAGGAGCAGGAGGAGGTTCACCAAGGGAGAGGTCCACCTGTGCACAGGGATTAGAGGAGAAAAGAGAGGCAGGTGCAGATGATGGTAATTTCAAACCAAAGCTTATGGATGAGTTGGGGAGGCGAAGCTCACATGTGTCGAGACACTGAGTTGAGATGAGAGAGGACCGCAAAACTTCCTGAGGACAAGAGGGGAGATTCCAGCACGGCGATCTTCACCCTGGATGGGCAGCGCTCCTTATAAAGGCTGCCTGATAAGAGGAGCAGGTGTCCGCGCAGCTGTGGGATAATTAGGAGGGAGAGCACACAGCGTGGATCACCACAGAAATCAAGGCAACTGTGTTCACAAAACAAGTTATATTCAATAAAGTGGAATGACACAGGGAATACATATTGAACACACTTGGTAAAATTCATTTAATATTTAGTAGAAAAGACTTTGTTGGTAGTAACAGCTTCCAGATGCCTCCTGTATGAAGAAACTAGGCACAGGCATTGCTCAGGAGCGACGTCAGCCCATTCTTCCACACAAACTGTCTTCAAATCTTGACGGTTCCATGGGTATCTTCTATGAACTCTGATCTTCAGTTCGTTCCGTAAATTTTCAAGTTGGATTCATGTCAGGTGACTGACTGGGCCATTCTGGTAGCTTTATTTTCCTTCTCTGGAGCCAGTTGAGAGTTTCCCTGGCTGCGTGTTTGGGATCACAGTCTTGCTGAAATGTCCACTCTCATTTCATCTTCAACATGTAACACTCTTCTATTAAACAGAGAATATTACCAATACACGGGATGAAATGATTTCACTCTTTACACACTTATATGGTTTAGTGGATTATTATTATTGTTCAAAGTGCACACAATAATGATTATACTGGGGGGACATAGGTGTGACATCCTCCACCCAGAGAATGGCCCAGGAGATGAGAGGCTGACCGGGGGGTCTAGACGAGACAGCGGAGGTGTAGACGCTGGCTACTGGGAGGAGGAAGAAGCATCACACCAGCGACTGTTTTGTTAATGTACTCTGTTATGCTAATGTGCCGTGCAGACTGTGTATCTGATGTGGATTGTGGTGTGAGCCCCCAGGCCGCTAGGCAAGGCATTAAAAGTATAAAAGGGAGATGGCCTGGGGATTATTCTTGTCGACTTGACTTGTAGAGAGGAAATAAAGTCTGTGCTGATCCAGCCCGTCGTCTCGCCTGCTCCATTCTCTCTACAATACTACAATTCTAGCTATACCTTATTTACCACACCCACAATGTATTTACACAATTTATCTTCACACAAACATAATTCAAGATAGTGTTCAATTGTCCAGTATTGTTCCCAGTCTTCGCCGGCAAAAATAAAAAAAGAGAAAAATAAAGTGTTCCACTAAAGTCACCCAAAAACAAATAGGATGTCACTGTATAATTGACCAAAAAACCCCTGAGCTCAGTTAAGATGGAGATGAGAAAAAATGAGGAGTGCGAGCCAAGAAGGAACGTTCTCACCTGCTTTGGGTCCGCTGCCCTTCCCTCAGGTCACACAGTGAATTCCCCGGTCCAGCATCCTCCTCCCGGGCCAACCAACCTGCTGTTTCACGGCGAGGAATGGGCCGTCAGCCGCCGGCCCCACGTAGACTCACAGCAGACCGATGCTGCTCCTGGTTGCTCCAATAGTCTCAATGAAAGGCCTTTATTTCAGTTGTCCATGTGAAAGCCGCTCCTAGTGACAGCGGGCCTGTCCGTCTGTGAGTCTCTGTTTGAATGAAAGAATGGCTCGTGATGACTTCTGCATTCCTCTTAATGCCACTTCCAGCTGCTGGAAATCAGCTGATGGCCACTCCCATTACCAGCTGATGTAATCACAGGTAAATTATGTTTTCACATACATACATTCAGAAAATAGAACATGCTTATCATGAGGCACAAACATGAAAAGGAGCATTATCAATACTGCATCATATCAATTAAGATACCCCAGTTCTCCTTTTATGTGGCTGCCATTCTCTCCATAAAAGGGGTGATGCAATTAAATATGTGGCAGTGCTACAAGCATCTTGGCAGATGGCAACAGGTTCTCATCAAGGATGTCTCTGTACATTTGTCCATTCATCTTTCCCTCAGTTAAAAGAGGTCTGCCTGTACCATGTGTTGAAAAACACTGATGTGCAGTGCCATTTCTCCTCCAAAAATACTGTGTGTTGTGGCATCAAAAAAGTTCAATTCTGACCAGACTGTTCTTCCAGTATTTTACTGGCTTGCCCAAATGTTGTGCAGCAAACTTTAAACAAGCTTCAGCATGCTTTTTCTTCAACAATGGTGTCTTGCGAGAAGCTCCTGGTCGTGGCCAGTTTGTAGTAAAATGATGTTTGTTCCACTTCCGAATGATGGCTCCAGCAATGCTCACTGGAACATTCAGCAGTTTAAAAATGCACCTGTAACCAATACCATCGTTATGTTTTGCAACAATAAGGTTGTGAAGGTCTAGAGAGAGCTCTTTGCTTCTGCCCATCATGAGTTCTTTGTGGTGTGACAATCTGATATTCACAGACCTTTTCAAAGGCTATGAGTCAGAACTTAACCAGCTGAAATTAATTTGCACTGATGGGGGAATGGGATGGCTTCCTAAATTCTGATGGATTCCAGCTGAGTTTCTTGGATTTCTATACCTTTTTGCACCTCTTTTTCTTCATGTGCTCAATACTTATTCCCTGTGCCATTCCACTTTATTAAATATAACTTATTTTGTGAACACACTTGCCTTGATTTGTTTGTATGTATGGATTGCTTGGGTTGTTACTGATATCTGGTGAAAATCCCAGGTCAGTGGCTCCATCAGAAATATGTCTAATGAGAAAAATGTTGATGTGTTCAATACTTATTTTCCCCGCTGTATGATTCTATTCACTATTCATGTATCAAAATGTTTTGTATATACTGTATTTTGACCTTCTGTATATTATCCACTGGGTAGAAATGAAGAACAAAGATTTGGTTTCAGCTCAGTGGAAGCAAAATCTCTTTGTTTTTGGTGCTTGGGGTGACATCATTTAGAAAAGCGGGTGGAAACCTAATTCATTCGCTCATCACACTCAGTCAGCAAACATCAATAGATCATGGTACTGATTTCTCACACAGACATCTGAGAATTTAACTCACCAAAACCTGGCTACATATCCATAAAACCACAGAGAAGGTCATAAGCTATCAGTGGTAGAGGACTGTTAGCAGTGCCACCTCACACCCAGGCAGCCTGATATTGTGGAGATATGTATAAATGACACACAAGTTATTTCACATGCTGTTAGAACACATTTCTCAAGACTGTTTTACCAGCGTGAATCAGGAGTTGTAGTTAGATTTGGAAAAAGTGACATCTAGTGGTTGTTAACATACCTACATGCAGTGAGTTGGTATGCGTGAGCATGTATGTTTGTTCGTACAAACGAACGAATGAACGAACGTGTCGTGAGCTGGCTGAGAGTTAGAGCCAAGGCTGCAGCTATTGATTAATCGATGAATTCGATAAGCTTTTTGTGAAGCTTCAGGGAAGGGCTTGATACCACTCTTTAGGGAAGAAGGTTCAGCACACACCTGTCAGTGCAAGTTTGCTTAATACACAAAGAGCAAGATTTTGGTCAAAAGGTCTGCAATCAAAAGAAAAAAAGACACAAAAGCTTATCCAATTAATTGATGACTGCAGCCCTAGTTACAGCTGTAATGTGTAAAGTGGGGCTCCCATAACCCTATTTCCTAATGTTAACCACCGAAAATTGTATATTTAATGCATAAAATCACTGCTACTTGAACCCAGAAGCAAAGGTAAAAACAGATGGATATGGACAAAAGTATCATCTGGATGCAAATCTTTTTTGCAAACCTTCCTATCATTAATAAACAATAAAATTCAGGCCACCCCAGGTGTTTTTCGTTCTTAATTTACCTTGGCTATTTGAAGAAATCAGAATGTCCCTGTAGACTGTATATATACTGTATATAGTACTGGAGAGATGCAGCTACAGTGGTGTGAAAAAGTGTTTGCCCCATTCCTGATTTTTCTTTTTTTTTTTTTGTTTATCACACTTAAATGTTTCAGATCATTAAACAAATTTAAATAAAGAAAGCACAAGTAAACACAAAATGCAGTATTTAAATGAATGTGTTTATTATTAAGGTTAAAAAAAATCCAAACCTACATGGCCCTGTGTGAAAAAGTGATTTCCCCCCTGTTAAAACATAAATTAACTGTGGTTTATCACATCTTTGGAAAGCTCAGTTAAATTTCTCTAGCCACACCCAGGCCTGATTACTGCCACACCAGTTCTCAATCAAGAAATCACTTCAGTAGGACCTGCTTAACAAAGTGAAGTAGACCAAAAGATCCTCAAACCCGAGACACCATGCTGCGATCCAAAGAAATTCAGGAACAAATGAGAAACAAAGTAATTGAGATCTATCAGTCTGGAAAAGGTTATAAAGCGATTTCTAAAGCTTTTGGACTCCAGTGAACCACAGTGAGAGCCATTATCCACAAATGGCAAAAACATGGAACAGTGGTGAACCTTCCCAGGAGTGGCTGGCCGACCAAAATTACCCCAAGAGCGCAGCGACAACTCATCCAAGAGGTCGCAAAGACCCCCACAACAACATCCAAAGAACTGCAGGCCTCACTTGCCTCAGTTAAGGTCAGTGTTCATGACTCCACCATAGGAAAGAGACTGGACAAAAATGGCTTGCATGGCAGAGTTTCAAGACAAAAACCACTGCTGAGCAAAAAGAACATAAAGGCTCGTCTCAGTTTTGCCAGAAAACATCTTGATGATCCCCAAGACTTTTGGGAAAATACTCTGGACTGACAAGATAAAAGCAGAACTTTTTGGAAGGTGTGTGTCCCATTACATCCGGAGTAAGTCACACAGCATTTCAGAAAAGGGACATCATAGAAACAGTAAAATATGGTGGTGGTAGTGTGATGGTCTGGGGCTGTTTTTCTGCTTCAGAACCTGGAAGACTTGCTGTGGTAAATGGAACCACAAATTCTGCTGTCTACCAAAAAATCCTGAAGGAGAATGTCCGGTCATCTGTTCATGACCTCAATCTAAAGTGCACTTGGGTTCTGCAGTAGGACAATGATCCAAAACATACCAGCAAGTCCACCTCTGAATAGCTTAAGAAAAACAAAATGAAGACTCTGGAGTGGCCTAGTCAAAGTCCTGACCTGAATCCGATTAAGATGCTGTGGCATGACCTTAAATAGGCGGCTCATGCACGAAAACCCTCCAGTGTGGCTGAACTACAACAGTTCTGCAAAGATGAGTAGGGCAAAATTCCTCCACAGCGCTGTAAAAGACTCACTGCCAGTTATCGCAAACGCTTGATTGCAATTGTTGCTGCTAAGGGTGGCCCAACCAGTTATTAGGGGGCAATCACTTTTTCACACAGGGCCACGCAGGTTTGGATTTTTTTCCTCCCCTTAATAATAAACACCTTCATTTAAAAACTGCATTTTGTGTTTACTTGTGCTATCTTTGTCTCATATTTAAATTTGTTTGATGATCTGAAACATTTAAGTGTGACAAACATACAAAAAATGAGAACTCAGGAAGGGGGCAAATACTTTTTTACACCACTGTAAGTGTACAAGCAATGCAGAGAAATTTACCTGTGTAGATAATTGCAGTACGAGTGATTACAAAAAGCAGCTAGTTCTTCACAAGTTTACAGTATATTGTTTTTATAGCCAGACAGGTGGCAATGAAAAGGAAAATAAAACCTGGCTTCATCGACGCCGTCTGCTGATTCACAGCAGACTCCTTTTATTCAAACAGAAAAGTCATCTGTAGCAAAATAGCCAACTAATAACCAGATGAGCTAATTCTAATTTTGATCATGGTGCTGAAACTGTGCAAACCACAGGTGAAAATAACAGCTGATAAGATAGCTCGCGTTTTATTAGCAGCTGAGTTGCCAACAACAGAGCAACAAGTGTGCTTTGCTCACAACATTAGAATGTTTGTTTTCCTGGTATTTCGGAGTAAAACAGAGAGGTGGATGGGCGGACCAAACACCGAGCTGAGGGAGTGGCATCCAACCTGGAGGGAGGTGGTGAAGAAGGAAGAATTTCTGATTTAGAAAAAGAGAAGGAGTATGAACTTTTCTCCCTTCTGGGGTGTTTGTAGATAAGCTAATGACAAGTATTGTTAAAACCATGGAAATATGAATTCTGCATAATATAGTCTTTAAAATGCAGTGATGTTGCCTTGTCTCGCAGTATTAAAATCTGTTGTTTTCATATGAAATTGCTTGCAAAGCCCTTAAAATGTGTTTACATGACACATGAGATCACCTTAAAAGTGAGGGTCTATTTATATACATTTCCATATCATGTTGACCCAGAAGGTTCCTGGTTTGAATCCCCTGATTGTCAGGGGTTTTCTTCACATCTCTGTGGGCTTTCTCTGTTTTCTGGATCAAAGTCAAAAGACATTTGCTTCTAGGATAATCGGTCATTCATAATTTGATTATAAATTGAAAAGAGTCCATGAAAAATGGCTTATATCCCCTTTACACAGGGGTAGAGATCGTTGCGAGATTTTTTTTTTTTTGTTACTCATTTGTACCCGTAGGTAGACTTGGTTTGCAGTCTGGTGACAAGCCACCGGCTGCTGGTCGCTGCGTGCGCGAGCGCCCTAAACCTACATGTTTTTGGTGTGCGGGAGGAAACCGGAGAAATCCCGGAGTAAACCCGCGCAACACGGGGAGAACATGCAGACTCCACACAGCTCACTGTTGGTCGGGGGCTGGGATCGAACCCACGATCTCATGATCCCCGCGATCCCCCGGCCGAGGGTAAAACTGTGCTGCCACAGTGCTAAACCACTGCGCCACCGTGCAGCCAGCTAGATCGTTGAGCGATGAAAACGATGGCTAGCTCTCTGAGCGATTTTCAATGATCTCTCAGCAGTGGCCAAGATCTCTCAATGATCTTCAGTGATCTCCATGGTCCTCAAAGTTTTGACTCAGTCCAAAACAACCTCTCAATGATCACCAAAGGGAAGCAATCTCTTAACAAACTCTCAATGAACTCTCAAGGAGCGCACTACAATTTCATTGATCTCCCAATGATTCGTCAGTGATCTTTCAATAAACTATATTGGTCTGTCATCAAATTCTCAGCAGTCCCTCACTGATCTCTCAGTTCATTGAAACAGCACAGCGGAGATTGTTGAGAGATCATTGAGTGCTCCTTCAGAGTTTGTTGAGAGATTGCTTTCCTTTGGTGATCGTTGACAGATTGGGACTGAGTCACAACTTTGAGGAGACCGTAGTGACCATGTAGATCACTGAAGAAAAACACTGAGAGATCTTGCCAATCACTGAGAGATCATCAAAAGATCATTGAGAGAGCTGGCCATTTTTTCATTGCTCAACAATCTCTCAGCAATCTCCACCCCTGCATAAATGTGGTAGAGCACTAGAAACCTCTCAAATACTCAGCAGTCTCCTTGATAGCCCAAGAAACTCTCAGTGATCCCTCAGCCATCTCTCCTGGTCTCTCAGTGATCTCTCAAGGATCTTTCAAAGATCTTTATATATATTGCTCAAAACTTAATTTTTTGGTTTCCCAAGCATTTACACAGAAACTGCTTTTTCCATGCTTTAGGAGATCATTGAGTGATCAGACCAATTTTTGATCTCTCAATAGTCACTCAGTGATCTCCGTGCTGTGTAAAGGGGCCCTTAGGTGCAGTGACTCATGTGCTTTGAGTGATCAATAAGACTAAAGAGCTGTTTACTGAAAATTAAAGTTTTCAACTGGCTTATGCTGTCTTGGCTTCAAAGCATGAGATCTCATATGTGGACTTGTGAACAGATAAATCAAAGGTGAGCTTCAGCTTATTAAAGTTAACAAATGATAAAAAAATAAAACAATTCAAGAGACAAGAACTTGATAAAATAGAAAGTTAAGTGAGGATGTGACAGACTCCTTAATGATGTGAATCGTAAGCCTAATAAAGATGTAAACAGCCTGTAGAATGTCATTACTCCACATCTTACTGATTTAACTCATTTTTCTGAGTTTGCCTCCCGTGGCATTTCTGCATTAATTTCATTCTTTTAGCCCAAAGAGAATTACTTTAGAAAACTTTCATTGACTGAATCATGAAAATGTTGGACTGACTGCCATCTATGAATCATCTGCTCTTAATGATGTCGATGAAACCAGAAGAGCAAAGCGAACAGACAGAAGTCATTACACGTCCATCTCTGCTCCTCACAGGCTGATTCTCCAGACTCAAAGCAGGAGCCGACGTGTCTGGATGTGGTGGACCATCACACATTCAGAGAGGTAAGCTGAAATCAATAAAAATGATTAAACGCTTGCATATTTATTTATTAGGAAATGATGAATAGTAATGAGGAAATCTGCTAATTAGCCATTAAGTGCTTATTGAAAATTAATTGTTTTTTTTAGCAGTAAGTATTAAAACCCTGCATTCATCACACATAAAGGTATATTGGAGATTCAGGAGATGAAGATTAGTTTTATTGTCCTACACATTCAAACTTTGTCTTGGGCTCTTTAGCCATGCCAGCAAACACCATAACAACTGTAATACCGATATGCTGGAAATCATGACATTGTCATTGGCTGGAACCTCACCGAAAATACATGTATAAAGGATGATGGTCATAAATGTAGTCATTGATATGTTAAAGAAGACAATAAGTAACATCAGTGACGTCAAAGTAATATACCAATTCTAAAAAATAAATCATTTGAGCTCTGAAAATGTCAGTGCAAAAAAAAACAAAACCCATGAGCATAAACATCAGCAGTGTCTCTTACAGTTTATCTGCCGCTATTTAAAAGCTTTGCAGACAAAAATGTTTTGCTCTTTCTGTTGGTTCATTACAGAAAATTAGCTGCTGTAGTAAAGGTAAAGCTCTGTCTACCCGTCAGCCTTTACGAGACTGAAGGGGTGGTACTGTCACCCCGCTGGGCGTAAGGGCAGCAGGGATGTCAACACCCACCCTGTGAACACAATGACTAGAGAAAGAAATAGGCTTTTCAAATCAATAACAGGGAGAGGGTCTTCTGTTTGGACCCCAAAGCCTTTTGATTCCATTTGAAGAAAAAAAAAACATGACTGCATCAAAAAACATGGAACTCAAACGCTGTAATGACTGTCAGCTGGGCAGTTTGTGATGTAAGGAACAGCGCTGGATGGAGTGAGGTTTGAGGTTCCATCAAGATGTTCAGTGAAGGCAGGCAAGCATGAGAAATCACACTGCCGACCCCACCCTTGGGCGACAAAGAAAATGGTTGTGACCACTGTTGGTGTCCAGAGAGCTACAACCTGGAAAGGACGCCACATTCCGCCTTTGTCACACAGGGCCCCCTGTTTGACAAACAGGGGTCAAACATGTTTGACACCATGCCACTCCACACCACCACACTCCACAGACCAGCGATTCACACATAATGCAAAACAAAAGCCAGGGAGCCACCATCAGACAGGGGTAGGGTTGTTTCCAGTTTTTATTAGAAGTCTGATATTCATATGTTATAAATTCTGTGTATTTTTGACACCTTATTTCTCCTTTATTTAATATATTTGCTTCTCTATGCTTACCAACATTGCTGCACTGCCTCTGTGTGTGTGTGTGTGTGTGTGTGTGTGTGTGTGTGTGTGTGTGTGTGTGTGTGTGTGTGTGTGTGTGTGTCAGCATTGTGTACGTGCCACTGTGCGACATCTGTGCTCGTGAGCACTCCGTTCCAAACAGCCGCCTGACCGCTACTACCAATTTGGTCTTGCTGCCACTGAAGCTCGAAGACCGTGCTTGTTGCCCGTGTGTGTGTGCGGGCGCACCCATCACCGGTGCAATTATGTGCATGAATGTTCCACTGAAAGTTGCTGCCTTCATCCAGATCAGGGATGGGCAACTTTGGTGGTAGTGAGGGCCACAAAATTTTTTCCTCACGTCCCGAGGGCCAGATTTACATGTAAACCTACCATGGGGGAAGGGTGTGGGGAATTATTTCCTGCAAAGTTAAAAGCTTCACAATTAAATTGAAAATGCAAATGACTTCGATAACAGTTCTGTCTTTGAAAAATCTTGGATGAGTTTGAATTTTGGCAACTTGATCAAAGGTCAGGGACAGAGGTGAACTCTCAGAAAACCTTGTAAATGTGATAACTTGTGAATGAAATGATGTGAGCTTTTCATATTGATCTCTTAGTTGCATCTATGAAAAATCTGGTGACCTTGCATGAAAATTCAGCCAGCCAGTGCTCAGTAGTGAAAATGGCTTCACAATTAAAAGATTTTACAGAAATAAATACTGTTTTATAGAAATAAATAAAGGTAGATGTGTGGAGGTGAGAGTAGGGACGTTAAATGTAGGGACTATGACTGGTAAAGGCAGAGAGTTGGCTGATGTGATGGAGAGAAGAAAGGTAGATATACTGTGTGTTCAAGAAAAAAGATGGAAGGGAAGCAAGGCAAGGAACACAGGAGGTGGATTTAAGCTGTTCTACCATGGTGTAGATAGGAAGAGAAATGGAGTAAGAGTAATCTTGAAGGAAAGTATGTGAAGAGTGTTCAGGAGGTAGAGGGAGTCAGACAGAATCATGAGTTTGAAGCTAGAAGTCAAAGGTGTGATGTTGAATGTTGTCAGTGCGTATGACCCACAAGTTGGATGCCAGGTAGAAGAGAAAGAGGAATTCTAGAGTAAGTTGGATGAAGTGGTACAGAGTGTTCCCAGGGGGGGGGGGGGGAGAGTGGCGATTGGAACAGACTTTAATGGACATGTAGGTGAAGGGAACAGAAGTGATGAGGAGGTTCTGGGTAGGTAAGGTCTCAAGGAAAGAAATGTGGAAGGACAGATTGTTGTGGATTTTGCTAAAAGGATGGAAATGGCTATGGTGAACACATACTTCAAGAACAGAGAGGAACATAGGGTAACTTACAAGAGTGGAGGAAGCTGCACTCAGGTGGACTACATCTTATGCAGAAGAAGAAATCTGAAAGAGATAGGAGACTGCAAGGTGGTTGCAGGGAGAATGTAGCTAGACAGCATCGGATGTTAGTCTGTAGGATGACTTTGCAACGCAAGAAGAGGAAAACAGGGAAGGCTGAGCCAAAGATTAAGTGGGGGAAGTTACAGAAGGAAGAAGGTTGCACAGAGTTTAGGAAGTAGCTGATACAGGCTCTGGGTGGTAGGGAAGAATTACCAGATGACAGGGAAAGTACAGCATAAGTATTGAAGGAAACGGGTAAAAAGGTATGTAGTGAATCCAGTGGACAGAAGAAGGAAGACAAGGACACCTGGTGGTGGAATGAGGAGGTACAGGAAAGTATCCAAAGGAAGAGGTTAGCAAAGAAAAAGTGGAATAGTCAGGGAGATGAAGAAAGTAGACAGGTCCACAAATACCATTCCAGTATTTGGAATCTAGGCGCGTGGCAAAAAAAGAGGCAGCATCATCATCATCATCATCATCATCATCATAGCAGTCTGTCGGGGGCAACAATGACTGTTTCATTTAGGTCTGATCAGATTCCTCCACGCAGCTCTGTAATTCGCCTTTCGCTGCCAGGAACTCCTGACCTTGTTAACCCGGGCGACGTCCAAGCCGGTATGAGTTGCTCTCTGACTGACAGAGAGCAACTCATACCGGCCATTATCAGTGGCAATTGCCATTATCAGTGGCAAGGACAAAGGCAAAGGAAAAGGCATATAGAATAGAATAGGCTTTATTGTCACTGTACAGTAGTACAGTACAACAAAATTTGGGGTGCTCCACCAGGCTACTGTGCAATAAAGTAAAGGAGAAGGATTAGATAAACATGGTTTCAGAGCACACGATTAAACACACGACTGAAATAAAAATAAATGAAAATAAAAATAAATTAAAAATAAAAATGGCTGGACTTCTGATTATGGCGGCCACGTAGGAAGACGTGTTTCACACTGCTCTGCTCCTAAAAATAAAAAGTTGGCTAAAACTCTCTTAATTGGAACAAAAACCCATCCCAGCGTTTAGGTGCGGATATGGTAAAGACTAAGGCTGGGAAATTAGGCGGAGGAAAAAGTAATTCGACAAAACAATCCAAATTAACAGACTTCCACACTCGTGACGAAGCAGAAAAATCTCCAGAGACTATGGCGGAGGATGTAGCCAGCGGTGGAGCGGGAACTGCTGAGGAGGGGACAAGTGCGGTGCTCGCTGCCATCAGCTCCATGAGAGCAGACTTTTCGTCTAAATTTGATGGGATTATAGCAGCGATAGAAGGTATGAGAAAGGAAATAAGCGACTGTATGGAACGAGTATCGCAGGCGGAGCTCCGAATTTCAAGCGCTGAAGATGACGTCACCAGCCTACAATCAAAGTTGCAAACACTGGAATTAAAATGGAAACGTCTGGAAGATAACGTTCTAGATTTGGAATCCCGCTCGCGACGGAATAATTTGAGGTTGGTGGGTCTCCCGGAGGGAGCGGAGGGATGGGACCCATGTTCCTTTTTGGAAAAGTGGATTCCAGAAGCGCTGAACAACGCGGACCTGCAGTCATCGGTCGTTTTAGAGAGAGCTCACCGAATCGGCCCACCGAGAGATAATAAGACACCACTGAGGACGCTGATTATGAAGTTCCTCAACTTCAGGGACAAGATAACGGTTACCAATGCAGCGCGAGCTAAAGGGGAAATTAAATACCAGGATCAACAAGTGCGGTTCTACCCAGATTTGGCCACAGGAATTCAACAATTAAGGAGGCAGTTCGACCCCGCCCGCAAAGAGCTGCGCAACCTCGGGATTCGTCACGGAGTGATTCATCCGGCAAGACTGCTGGTCACATGTAAGGGGAGAACCCACATCTTCAAGACCCCTCAAGAGGCGCAGGAGCTCATTAAGCAGATCCAAGAGGAGACTGGTGGGAGCTAAGCATGAACGGGATAAAGGTAGAACATTTAAGCATTTGTACAGAAATCTGATTGATCTGAAACATATAACATGTCTACAAAATACAGACTGTATTATAAAAAAAAAAAAAAGCTATGATGTACAAAGTTGCTATAAAACTTTGAAGTTATGTTGAAAAAACTACAGAAGAGAGTTAATGTCATTAAAAATAGTAGTAGAGTCAGGGTGATTGAGAGGAGAAAGAGAGAGTGGTTTGACTGATCCTCGCAGGTGTGGAACACTCACTAGCTATAACGGGAGATGGAATTTTTTTTGATGTTGGGGGGATAACCACGAATGTGGGGAAAGGGAATTTGTTTTTGTGTAGTTTGTAGAATGAATGTTCAACCATCCATGTTTTTGCTTCTCTGTATGAGCATGTTCATATTGCAAGGTAATCTCAAACTCCTTATTGATCATAGATCAAAGCGTTAATCTTAATTTAACTTCATGGAATTGCAGAGGTCTACAAAATCTAAAAAAACTTAAACAAGTTTTGAATAAAATTAAAGACATAGATTCAAAAATTGTATTTTTACAAGAAACTCATCTAATAGAGGCAAACTTCTTTGTTAATTTATTCCTTACTTTATCATCACTTACAGGGCAACATATAATAGCAGGGGATTTTAATTGTACATTGAATCCCAGTATAGATAGGTCAACAGGACTGGACTGTACGCACAATGGATGCAGGATGACCATTAATCATTTTATGAAAGAATTGAGATTGCTAGATATAGGGAGAGAAATGAAACCACAAGTCAAAGCCTATTCTTGTTATTCTAATACCTATAAGACATTCTTACGTATTGACTACTTTTTGATCTCTACAGAATTAAGGTCCAAGATTCAAAACTGTTTCTATGATAACATTGTGATCTCTGATCATGCACCCTGCTGTCTAATATATGTAGATAAGAAATTGACAAAGGATCCAGGTAGGTGGCATTTTCAGCGTAAATGGCTTCAGGATGAGGAATTTATTAAGTACATAGAAAAACAGATAGATGAGTTCTTTGATATTAATACTACACAAACAACGGCATGTATAAGGTGGGAGGCTTTCAAAGCTTTTATTAGGGGGCATATTATTAGTTATACAGGTTCAAAATCTAAGAAGACTCGAGAGGAGAGAGTCCAGTTTTTTTTCCACAATATCTTTATTGAACCTTTTTTTTTTTTTTAACAAACATGATACAAACAATCAAACACTAACACTAAAGTACTACAAAAAAAAAAAAATGCACTAAAAACACCAACAACCACCAACAAAATCAAGTCTTCAACAATGCTCCTCTGTTTAGTCTAGACAATCCAATACATAAGTATACATATTATGTTCACCAGTTTGGAATTTACAAGGTCCACACACATCATTCACCTTCTTCTTCAAGAGTTATGTTTAAATTTTTTACATAATCAATAAAAGGTCTCCATATATTCTCAAACACAATTTCCTTTGATTTCAGTATATATGTTATTCTTTCTAATGGAAGGTTTGTTAACATCTGTCTTAACCACTGAGTCACATCAGGTCTATGAGTCTTTTTCCATAATAGTGCAATACATTTTTTGGCATTAAGCAAACTGAGGTCTATGAAAGTTCTTTCACTTTTATTGAAATTATGCTTTTCTGGGTACAGACCCAACAAAACCAGTTTAGGATTCAATATGATTTGTTTTGAGATTATTTTTTCAATTGTTACCCTCACCTCTTCCCAAAACATTCTTATTAATCTACATTCCCATAAACAATGAAATAGGGTTTGAGTCCAGTTGGAACGTAAAATAAAAATTCTTTAAGAAAAGGTGTATGCAGGAAGTAACCCACAGCTAGAGAACAAATTACTGATTCTGAGAGCTGAATATGACAAAAAATCAGCGAATAGAGCTGCCTCGAGTCTTCTAAGATTGAAGCAAACTTTTTATGAACAAGGTGAAAAATCAGGAAAATTATTGGCATGGCAGATTAAACAATTAGAATTTAAAACACCAATTACCAGTATTATAAGTAACGGACAGGTAGTTATAGATCCTTTAGAAATTATTAGTGCCTTTAGAGATTATTATGAAAAACTATATGATACAAAAAATGAAACTGACTTAACAAAATTAAATGGGTTTTTGGGTGGATTATCTATACCATGTATTCCAAATGAAAACAGGGAGATACTGGAGTCTAAAATTAGTCAAGAAGAAGTTGGGCAAGCCATTGATAATATGAAATCAGGAAAAAGAGCAGGACCAGATGGTCTTCCAGTTGACCTCTATAAAAAATTTAAGAATAAATTAATAAAACCACTTTTGGAAATGGTTTTAGAAGCATTTCAAAATGGTAATTTACCACCATACATGAATAATGCCTTAATTATACTGTTGCCAAAACCAGGTAAACCCCCTAATAAATATGAAAACATGAGACCAGTAAGCCTATTAAATGCTGATCTTAAGATAATCTGTAAAATTTTAGCAAAACGACTACAAGAAATATTACCAAATATTATTAACCGAGATCAGAATGGCTTTATAATGGGAAGGCAAGGCTTCCATAATGTAAGAAGACTATTTAATATTATTTATTCCAATAAAGAAGCACCGGATACAGCTCTCCTATCATTGGATGCCGAAAAGGCCTTTGATAGGGTCGAATGGCCCTATCTTTTTGAAGTCCTACAAAGGTTTGGACTTGGAAATAATTTCATAAAATGGGTCCAGATAATATACAATAATGCTACAGCAGAAATCCTAACAAACAGCAATATCTCAAAATCAATAAAAATCAATAGAGGATGTCGACAAGGCTGTCCACTTTCACCCTTATTGTTTACTATGGCAATTGAACCTTTAGCGATGGCAGTACGTTTACATCCACAAATATATGGAATTAAAGTAGGACCAACAGAACATAAAATCTCCCTGTATGCCGATGACATAATTTTGTTTATGTTGAATTTTAAAAAATCAATTCCAACCTTGTTAAATTTAATAAAGAACTTTGGGGAAATATCAGGATATAAAATAAATAAAACAAAATCTTCAATATTAATGCTAAATGAGACTCAGAGAAATCACCCAGCTCCTGAGGTAAATCAATTCAATGTTGTAAATCAGTTTAAATATTTAGGAATTCAAATTTTGCCTAAGCTAGAATCAGTCACCAGTGCCAACTATGAAGCCTTAATGACAGATATTAATGAGTTACTTCAGAGATGGATGTCACTACCAATGTCAGTGATCGGGAGAATTAATATACTTAAAAGTAATATCTTACCAAAAATACTTTATTTATTTCAATATATTCCTTTACCACCACCTTCAGATCTATTCTCAAGAATTAAAAAAAAAGTTAGTGGAATTTATATGGAACAATAGGAAGGCTAGATTACATCTGTCCTTACTATATTTACCATTTGATCGTGGAGGTCTGAAATGTCCAAACTTTATGTTGTATTACTGGTCAGCACAACTGAGGTCTATGACATATTATTTTTCATCAAATGATCCTCCTCACTGGACTGAAATGGAATCATACAACTTACCTTTACCTCTTCCCTTATTCATATACTCAGACTCGGCTAAAAAATTACAGAAACAAGTTAAAAATCCAATTGTAAAGCACATGATCAAAATATGGTGTGAAACCACAAAATATTTAAAAGAACCACACTTATTGTCACAATTTAGCCCAATACGGGGTAATCAATATTTTACACCAGGGAGAGCAGATGCTGTATTTAAAGTATGGAATTTAAAAGGGATTCAAAAGATTCAAGACTTATATTTGTCACGTTCAGATAACATAATGTCTTTTGAAGAACTGAGGATTAAATTCAATCTTAATAGAACACATTTTTTAAAATATCTTCAGCTTAGAAATTTTATTCGATCAAATCAAAATAATGTTCTCACCCGACCTACTTATTCATCCTTGGAAAAAATCTTGACGAAAGATAATAAGAGAAAGGGTATTATTTCAGAGTTTTATAACTCATTGACACTATTCTCAAGTGAAAACTCACAGAAAAGACTGAATTATTGGAAAGAAGACCTGCAAATTTAAATTTCAGAGGAACAATGGGAAATGGCTTGTGCAGAAGCTCAAACCAAATCAATAAATGTACATCTTAAACTGATACATTTTAAATGGTTAATGCGGATGTATGTTACACCAGTGGAGTTAAATAGATATAACAAAAACATACCAGATACATGCACAAAATGTATGGAAAGTAAAGGAACCCTATTTCACTGTTTATGGGAATGTAGAAAAATCAGAATGTTTTGGGAAGAGGTGAGGGTAACAATCGAAAAAATAATTTCAAAACAATTCACATTGAACCCTAAACTGTTTTTGTTGGGTCTGTATTCAGAAAAACATAACTTTAATAAGAGTGAAAGAGCATTCATAGACCTCGGTTTGCTTTGAGTGGTCTTTGTGACTAGAAAAGCGCTATATAAGTGCAGGTTAGTTAGTTAGTTAGTTAATGCCAAAAAATGTATTGCACTATTGTGGAAAAAGACTCATAGACCAGATGTGACTCAGTGGTTAAGACAGATGTTAACAAACCTTCCACTAGAAAGAATAACATACATACTGAAATCAAAGGAAAATGTGTTTGAGAATATATGGAGACCTTTCATTGATTATGTAAAGAAATTAAACATAACTTCTGAAGAAGAAGGTGAATGATATGTATGGACCTTGCAAATTCCAAATTGGTGAATGTATAATATGTATTCTTATGTAATAGATTACCTAGACTAAACAGAGGAGCATTGTTGTTGACTTGCCTTTGTTAATGGTTGTTGGTGTTTTTGGTACATTTTTTTTTTTGTAGTTAGTGTTTTTTTTAAAATTATTTTTAAATTACTTTAGTGTTGGTGTTTGATTGTTTGTGCCATGTTTGTAAAAAAAAAAAAAAAGGTTCAATAAAAAATATTGTGGGAAAAAAATAAAAATAAAAATGGCCCAGGATCATGGAAATATACACAGGTATGGTAGTGGCTATGCGGGTGGAACTATGTACATAAGGCTGCAGAATGCAGACACGCAATTGAACACAGTTTAGTAAAATGGCCCAAGGATTATGAAAAAAAATATACACAGTAGTGGTTTCACGGATGGGTCAATATACATGAACGTGAGGGGTGCAAAGACAGTTGAGTTATAGTGATAATTAAAAAGTCCTCAGTTCTGAGCATGTGAGCGGGGGGGGGGGGGGGGCTCTGTCTGTTTGCAGTTTAGATGGCCCAGGGGAAGAAACTGTTTGTCAGTCTGGAGGTGTGGTGGGACCTGATCGAGCTGAACCGTCGTCCAGAGGGAAGCAGGTCCTTCTGAGACAGGAGGATCTAGAGATGTCTTCCTGGGAGGGCAGAGGGCTGCCAATAATTTTTTGGGCAGTGTTGATGACCCTCTGCACAGCCTTCCTGTTCTCGGCCATGGAGCCAGCGTGCCACACACCCAGACAGTAGGTGAGCACACTTTCCAATGAGTAGCAATAGAAGGCCAGCAGCACCTTCTGGTCCAGGTTGTGATTCCTCAGGACATGGGGGAAGTGCAGCCGCTGCTGGGCTTTCTTCAACGGGGCCTTGGTGTTGACAGTCCAGGAGAGGTCAG
Source organism: Pholidichthys leucotaenia (assembly GCA_020510985.1). NCBI lineage: Eukaryota > Metazoa > Chordata > Actinopteri > Cichliformes > Pholidichthyidae > Pholidichthys > Pholidichthys leucotaenia. The sequence goes on along the minus strand of CM035840.1, from coordinate 405,683,694 downwards.
AGGAGATGTGGATTGTAATAAATTATCACTAAATATAGATAAAATTAAGGTAATGATATTTGGTAATTGTAAAAACAAAGAAGATATTGTGGAGGTAATAGAACAGGCGAGATGCGACGAGCTGGAAGGGTACAAGGTTTTATTTCCTCCAACATATTGAGACGCGCTTTGTAGCTCGGTGAGCTACTGCGCTGCTGAGACATGTGTCACAAGCTCTTTTATCCAGTGATACAGACAGAGAGAATGCATGGGACATTAGCATAGCTATTGTCATCTAATACACATCGGTCAATACACATGATTAGCATGACATTGGTTGGCTCGAGGACGCATGCATACAGTCCTGTCTGATTGCCTCCTGTGGCTTTCTGTCCGTCTGTGAATTGTCCTCTGTATGTAAATTGTCCTCTGCTTCCTCCAGACCTGCTGAGTGTGAGAAGTGTCCGTGCAGAGTGTGGCGGGTCACCACAGGGCTCCCCCCGAACACTCAGAAAGGGGCTGTGACCCCCCGGGTCGTTTGAGCTCCGTCCGTGGGGAGCGGGGGATGGGTGGAAAAGACAGCTTGCGCTGCTCCGAGCTCCAGCATGTTAAACGGCCGTGGGAGTGAGGTGCGGGAAGAGTGGTGTGGAGGAGGGGGGTGAGTGAGTGCCGGCCGGGACGTCAAAAGTGTCTGGGCCACGCAAAAATTGCGTGTGGATCCACCATGGTGAGGGACTTTCCTGGTAAACCAGGGGCGGTGATCCGCAGCGGCTGTGAAAAAAAATAAGTCTCTGACTCCTCTCGTGGCTTGGTCCTGCGAGGATGTGGGGAAGGCAAACGGCCAAATTCCCTGAGGATGCGTAGCGGCTGTGAAACAACTGCAGCTGTGTGAGGGACCTGGCGGTTTGGCTTTAGGTGCGGACGCAGCCCTAAAGCCATCGGGGACAGCAATCGGCTAAATTCCCGCTGTGCGCCGTGGCCGAGAAACCCATACAAAGTCCTGTGTACGGGCTGCATGTCTGCTTCAGGTGTGTGAGCAGCCCTGAAGGTTCCGAGGATGGCGATTGGCCATGTTTCTCAGGCATGTGCGGCGGCGGAGGATGATGTATCAGTCTGTGGAGCCAGTTTGTCCCTTGTGTGTGGCGCGCGCCTGGCGCAGTGACCACATACCTGGAAGTTGCGCTGTCCTCGTAATCCTGCGGTGTGCGTGCGGGGCTTCTGTGCGCGGGAGGTCCGCTGTCAGGAGTGAGTCAAGGTTGGGGAGCTTGGTGGAAATCAGTGCAGACGGCGGCGATGATCTTCCCCATTCAGGCTGCTTCCTTTGGTTCGCTTGTGTTGCCGTTCATGGTGCGTGTCGGTCCCAGCGCTGCCCTCTCCGGAGAGTGCGCTACGGTGTGGATGAAGAGGATGCAGGTGTTCTCTGGTCCTCTGGAATCTGCAGCGCGGTGAAAGGGAGTAGACGGTCATTCTCTCTCGTCAGGTCACCAGTGTGGAGAAAATGGCATAGTCAAGCGACGCACCATGCACGTCGGGGTCACCAATGTGGAGGTAATAGAACAGACGAGATGCAATGAGCTGGAAGGGTACAAGGTTTTATTTCCTCCAACATATTGAGATGTGCTTTGTAGCTCGGTGAGCTACTGCGCTGCTGAGACATGTGTCACAAGCTCTTTTATCCATTGATACAGACAGAGAGAATGCATGGGACATTAGCATAGCTATTGTCATCTAATACACATCGGTCAATACACATGATTAGCATGACATTGGTTGGCTCGAGGACGCATGCATACAGTCCCGTCTGACTGCCTCCTGTGGTTCTCTGTCCGTCTGTGAATTGTCCTCTGTATGTAAATTGTCCTCTGCTTCCTCCAGACCTGCTGAGTGTGAGAAGTGTCCGTGCATAGTGTGGTGGGTCACCACAATATATATATTCATATAGATAATGTAATTATTGAAAACGTCAAGGAGATCAAGTTTTTGGGTGTAATACTAGATGATAAAATTAGTTGGAAACCACACGTCAGATACATACAAAACAAAGATGCAAAAAATATTGCAATTATAAATAAAATTAAGCAAGTCCGACTTCCGGTTATGGCTGCCACGTAGGACGGATGTGTCTCACTCTGCTCTGCTCCTGGAGAAAAAAAATCGTCAAATAACTCTCTCATTTGGGACAGAACGTATCCCAGCGTCTGGGCGAGGATATGTCGGCGAAGCCTAAGGCTGGAAAACCAGGTAAAGGAAAAAGCGAGCCGCCGAAACAGTCCAAATTAACGGACTTTCAGGTTTGTGACGCAGCAAATAAAACTCCATATATGGCGGAGGAGGCTGGCAATGGTGCGATGTCTGCGGGGAGAGGCGCAGATGCGCTGATGGCTGCCATGAGTTCAATGAGAGCGGACTTTTCCTCTAGATTTGATGGGATTATGACAGCGTTGGAAGGAATAAGAAAGGAATTGGGTGACTGTGTAGAACGAACGGCGCAGATGGAGCTCCGTCTCGCTAGTGCTGAAGATGACGTCACCCGTCTTCAATTAAAGGTGCGCACTTTGGAAAAAAAAAATAAATCTCTGGAAAATAATATTTTGGATTTGGAATCTCGGTCGAGACAGAATAACTTGAGGCTGGTGGGTCTTCCAGAGGAATCAGAAGGTCGGGACGTATGTTCCTTTCTGGAAAAGTGGATTCCGGAGGTGCTGGGCAGCGAGGAGTTGCAATCAGCAGTGGTTCTGGAAAAAGCACATCGTATTGGCCCACGGAGAGATAAGGGACCGCCGAGGACCTTAATTATGAAGTTTCTTAGCAACAGAGACAGGATGAAGATCTTCAACGCTGCACGAGCTAAAGGAGAGATTAAACACCAGGACCAGCAGGTGCGGTTCTACCCAGATTTGGCCACAGGAATCCAACAATTGAGGAAGCAGTTTGTTCCCATACGTAAGGAGCTGCGCAACCTTGGGATTCGTCATGGTGTAATCTATCCTGCGAGACTGCTGACCACGTATGAGGGCAGAACCCACATCTTCAAGACCCCAGAGGAGGCGCAGGAGTTCATCAAGAAGATCAAAGAAGAAGAAGAGACTGGTGGGAGCTAAGCATGAACAAAATATAAGGTAGAATAATTAAGCATTTGCACAGGCATCTGACTGACTTGAAGTAAATAGTAAGTTTATAAAATATAGATTGTATTATATATTAAAAAACAAAAACAAAAACAAAACAAACAAAAAAAAACTATGATGTACAAAGTTGTTAAAAATTTTGGAGTTAAGTTGGAAAACTACAGAGGAGAGTTAATGTTACGTCATTAAAAGCAGTAGAGTTAGGGTGATTGGGAGGATGAAGAAGGAGTGGCTTAGGCTGTTCCCCGTGGGTGTGGAGCGGTCGATGGCTATATCGGGAGACGGAATTTTTCTTTTGATTTTGGGGGGTTTCCCACAAGTGTGGGAAGGGGAAATTTGTTTGTGTGTAGTTTGTAGGATGAATGTTCAACCACTCATGTTTTTGCTTCTCTGTATGAGCATGTTTACACTGCAAGGTAATCCCAAACTCTCTATTGATCATAAACCAAAGTGTTAATCTTAATTTAACTTCATGGAATTGCAGAGGTCTACAAAATTTAAAAAAACTTAAACAAGTTATGAATAAAATAAAAGACATGGGCTCAAAAATTGTGTTTTTACAAGAAACTCATTTAATAGAGGAGGATATAAAAAGAATTCAAGCATAAGGGTGTCCATATGTGCACCTGGCACCAGGACACCCTAGGCCGCAGGTCGATGATCGATTTTGTTATCGTATCATCAGACCTGCGACCGTATGTCTTGGACACCCGAGTAAAGAGAGGTGCAGAGCTGTCAACTGATCACCACCTGGTGGTGAGTTGGATCCGATGGCAGGGGAGGAAGCCATTCAGACCTGGTAGACCCAAACGTATAGTGAGGGTGTGCTGGGAGCGTCTGGCTGAGGCCCCTGTCCGGGAGGTCTTCAACTCCCACCTCCGGAAGAACTTCAACCACATTCCGAGGGAGTCTGGAGACATGGAGTCTGAATGGGCCATGTTCTCCACCTCTGTTGTTGAAGCGGCAGCCCAGAGCTGCGGCCGCAAGGTGGTCGGTGCATCTCGTGGTGGCAACCCCCGAACCAAGTGGTGGACACCAGTGGTGAGGGGGGCCATTAAGCTGAAGAAGGAGTCCTATCAAGCTTGGTTGGCTTGTGGGACTCCCGAAGCAGCTGAGGTGTACCGGCAGGCCAAGCGGAGTGCAGCTCGGGTGGTTGCTGAAGCAAAAACCCGGGTATGGGAGGAGTTCGGTGAGGCCATGGAACAAGACTTTCGGTCGGCTTCAAAGAGATTCTGGCAAACTGTTCGGCGGCTCAGGAGGGGAAAGCAGCTCCCCGTCCACACTGTGTATGGTGCGGATGGGACACTGTTGACTTCAACTGGGGATATCGTCGGGCGGTGGAAGGAATACTTCGAGGATCTCCTCAATCCCACTGATACGCCTTCCACAGAGGAAGCAGGGTTTGGGGACGAGGGGGATGACTCGCCTATCACAGGGGCTGAGGTCGCCAAGGTGGTTAAAAATCTCCTTGGTGGCCGGGCCCCGGGGGTGGACGAGATTCGCCCCGAGTACCTCAAGGCCCTGGATGTTGTTGGGTTGTCATGGTTGACACGCCTCTGCAACATTGCGTGGAGGTCGGGGGCAGTGCCTTTGGCATGGCAAACCGGGGTGGTGGTTCCTCTCTTCAAAAAAGGGGACCGGAGGGTGTGCTCCAACTTTAGAGGGATCACACTCCTCAGCCTCCCTGGGAAGGTCTATGCCAAGGTACTGGAGAGGAGAGTCCGGCCGTTGGTCGAACCTCGGATTCAGGAGGAGCAATGTGGTTTTCGTCCTGGCCGTGGCACATCGGACCAGCTCTTTACCCTCTCGAGAATTCTTGAGGGTTCGTGGGAGTTTGCCCAACCAGTTTACATGTGTTTTGTGGACTTGGAGAAGGCATTTGACCGCGTCCCTCGTGGATTTTTGTGGGGGGTGCTTCGGGAGTATGGGGTATCGGGCTTGTTGTTACGAGCTATTCGGTCTCTGTACGACCGTTGTGAGAGTTTAGTTCGCATTGCCAACACTCGGTCGGAGTCATTCCCAGTGAGAGTTGGACTCCGCCAGGGCTGCCCTTTGTCACCGGTCCTGTTCATAATTTTTATGGACAGGATTTCTAGGCGCAGCCAGGGAATGGAGGGTGTCATGCTTGGTGACCACAGGATCTCATCTCTGTTGTTTGCAGATGATGTTGTCCTGTTGGCTTCATCCAGCAATGACCTACAGCTCTTGCTGGGACGGTTTGCCGCTGAGTGTGAAGCGGCTGGGATGAGAATCAGCACCTCCAAGTCCGAGTCCATGGTCCTCAGCCGGAAAAAGGTGGATTGTCCTCTCCGGGTTGGGGACAGGCTCCTGCCCCAAGTGGAGGAGTTTAAGTATCTTGGGGTCTTGTTCACGAGTGAGGGGAAAATGGAGCGAGAGATCGACAGACGGATTGGAGCAGCATCTGCAGTGATGCGGACGTTGTACCGGTCTGTTGTGGTGAAGAGGGAGCTTAGTTCTAAGGCAAAGCTGTCGATTTACCAGTCAATCTACGTTCCTACTCTCACCTATGGTCACGAGCTTTGGGTAATGACCGAAAGAACGAGATCGCGGATACAAGCGGCTGAAATGAGCTTTCTCCGTAGGATTGCTGGACTCACCCTCAGAGATAGGGTGAGGAACTCAGTCATCCGGGAGAGGCTCAGAGTAGAACCGCTGCTCCTCCACATTGAAAGGAGTCAGTTGAGGTGGTATGGGCATCTGATTAGGATGCCTCCTGGACGCCTCCCACTTGAGGTGTTTCAGGCACGTCCCACTGGGAGGAGACCCCGGGGCAGACCCAGGACTCGGTGGAGAGACTATGTCTCCCAGCTAGTCTGGGAACGCCTTGGTATCCCCTCTGAAGAGCTGGAGCAGGTGGCTGGGGAGAGGGAAGCCTGGGCTTCTCTGCTTGAACTGCTGCCTCCGCGACCCGGACCTCCGGAAAAGCGGTAGAAGATGGATGGATGGATGGATAAAAAGAATTAGGAGTAGATGGCAAGGAAGTGTCTTCACCTCATCATTCTCATCCCGGGCCAGGGGAGTTATGACTCTCATACATAAATCAGTTCCTTTTCAAGTGAAAAATGTAATTGGAGACAAATTTGGAAGATATGTAATCATTCAAGGTTCTTTGCTATTAGAAAATATAAATCTTGTGAACTTATATGGTCCCAATATAGATGATCAGAAGTTCTTTGCTAATTTATTTCTTATCTTATCATCACTTACAGGGCAACATATAATAGCAGGGGATTTTAATTGTACATTGAATCCAGGTATAGATAGATCAACAGGACTGGATTGCACGCACATTGGATGTAGGATGACTATTAATCATTTTATGAAAGAATTGAGATTGTTAGATATATGGAGAGAAATGAAACCACAAGTTAAAGCCTATTCTTGTTATTCCAGTACCTACAAGACATTCTCACGTATTGATTATTTTTTGATTTCCACAGAATTAAGGTCCAAGATTCAAAACTGCTTTTATGATAACATCGTGATCTCTGATCATGCACCCTGTTGTCTAATATATGTAGATAAAAAATTGACAAAGGAATCAGGTAGATGGCAATTTCAGCATAAATGGCTTCAGGATGAGGAATTTGTCAAGTATATAGAAAAACAGATAGACGAGTTCTTTGACATCAATACTACACAAACATCAGCATGTGTAAAGTGGGAGGCTTTCAAAGCTTTTATTAGGGGACATATTATTAGTTATACAGGATCAAAATCTAAGAAGACTCGAGAGGAGAGAGCTAAATTGGAACATAAAATAAAAAGTCTTCAGGAAAAAGTGTATGCAGGAAGTGACCCAAGGTTGGAGAATGAATTACTGATTTTGAGAGCTGAATACGACAAAAAATCAGCGAATAGAGCTGCCTCGAGTCTTCTAAGATTGAAACAATCTTTTTATGAACAAGGTGAAAAATCAGGAAAATTATTGGCATGGCAGATTAAACAATTAGAAATTAAAACACCAATTACCAGTATTATAAGTAATGGACAGGTAGTTATAGATCCTTTAGAAATTAACAGAGCCTTTAGAGATTACTATGAAAAATTATATGATACCAAAAATGAATCTGATTTAACAAAACTAAATGGGTTTTTGAACGAACTATCTATACCGTGTATTCCAAATGAAAACAGGGAGATATTGGAGTCTAAAATTAGTCAAGAAGAAGTTGGGCTAGCCATTGATAATATGAAATCAGGAAAAAGTGCAGGACCAGATGGTCTTCCAGTTGACCTTTATAAAAAATTTAAGAATAAATTAATAAAACCTTTTTTGGAAATGGTTTTAGAAGCATTTCAAAATAATAATTTACCATCATACATAAATAATGCCTTAATTATACTGCTGCCAAAACCAGGTAAGCCCTCTAATAAATGTGAAAATATGAGACCAATAAGCCTATTAAACGCCGACCTTAAGATAATCTGTAAAATTTTAGCAAGACGAATACAAGAAATTTTACCAAATATTATTAATCGAGATCAGAATGGCTTTATAAAGGGTAGACAAGGCTTCCATAATGTAAGAAGACTATTTAATATTATTTATTTTAATAAAGAAGCACCGGATACAGCTCTCCTATCACTGGACGCCGAAAAGGCCTTTGATAGAGTTGAATGGCCCTTTCTTTTTGAAGTCCTACAAAGGTTTGGACTTGGAAATAATTTCATAAAATGGGTTCAAATAATATACAATAATGCTACAGCAGAAATCCTAACAAATAACAATATTTCAAAACCAATAAAAATCAATAGAGGATGTCGACAAGGCTGTCCACTTTCACCTTTACTGTTTACTATGGCAATTGAACCTTTAGCGATAGCGATACGTTTACATTCACAAATATATGGAATTAAAGTTGGACCAACAGAACATAAAATCTCCCTGTACGCCGATGACATAATTTTGTTTATGTCGAATCTAAAAAAATCAATTCCAATCTTGTTGAATTTAATAAAGAATTTTGGGGAAATATCAGGATATAAAATAAATAAAACTAAATCTTCAATATTAATGCTAAATGAGACCCAGAGAAATTACCCAGCCCCTGAGGAAAATCAATTCAATGTTGTAAATCAGTTTAAATATTTAGGAATCCAAATTGTGCCTAAGCTAGAATCAGTCGCCAGTGTCAACTATGAAGCCTTAATGTCAGATATCAATGAGTTAACTCAGAGATGGATGTCACTACCAATGTCGATGATCGGGAGAATCAATATACTTAAAAGTAATATTTTACCTAAAATACTTTATTTATTTCAATACATTCCCTTATCACCACCTTTAGATCTATTCTCAAGAATAAAAAAAAAGTTAGTGGAATTTATATGGAACAACAGGAGGGCTAGATTACGTCTGTCTTTATTATATTTACCATTTGATCGTGGAGGTCTGAAATGTCCAAATTTTATGTTGTATTATTGGTCGGCACAACTGAGGTCTATGACATATTATTTTTCATCAAATGATCTCCCTCACTGGACTGAAATGGAATCATACAATTTACCTTTACCTCTTCCCATATTCATATACTCAGATTCGGCAAAAAAATTACAAAAACAAGTTAAAAATCCATTTGTAAAGCATATGATCAAAATATGGTGTGAAGCTAAAAACTATTTAAAAGAACCACAGTTATTGTCACAATTTAGTCCAATATGGGGTAATCAATATTTTAAACCAGGGAGAGCGGACGCTGTATTTAAAGTATGGAATTTAAAAGGGATACAAAAGATTCAGGATTTATATTTGCCATGTGCAGATAACATAATGTCTTTTGAAGAGCTGAGGATCAAATTTAATCTCAATAGAACACATTTTTTTAAATATCTTCAACTTAGAAACTTTATTCGATCAAATCAAAATAAAGCTCTCACTCGACCTATTTACTCATCCTTGGAAAAAATGATGATGAAAGATAGTAAAAGAAAGGGTATTATTTCAGAGTTTTATAACTCATTGACACTATCTTCAAGTGAAAATTCACTGAAAAGATTAAACTACTGGAAAGAAGATCTGCAAACTGAAATTTCAGAGGAACAATGGGAATTGGCTTGTACAGAAGCTCAAACCAAATCAATAAATGTACGCCTTAAATTGATACATTTCAAATGGTTAATGCGGATGTATGTTACACCGGAGGAGTTAAATAGATATAACAAAAATATACCAGATACATGCACAAAATGCATGGAAAGTAAAGGAACCCTATTTCATTGTTTATGGGAATGTAGATTAATAAGAATGTTTTGGGAAGAGGTGAGGGTAACAATTGAAAAAATAATCTCAAAACAAATCATATTGAATCCTAAACTGTTTTTGTTGGGTCTGTACCCAGAAAAGCATAATTTTAATAAAAGTGAAAGAACATTCATAGACCTCAGTTTGCTTAATGCCAAAAAATGTATTGCACTATTATGGAAAAAGACTCATAGACCAGATGTGACTCAGTGGTTAAGACAGATGTTAACAAACCTTCCATTAGAAAGAATAACATATATACTGAAATCAAAGGAAATTGTGTTTGAGAATATATGGAGACCTTTTATTGATTATGTAAAAAATTTAAACATAACTCTTGAAGAAGAAGGTGAATGATGTGTGTGGACCTTGTAAATTCCAAACTGGTGAACATAATATGTATACTTATGTATTGGATTGTCTAGACTAAACAGAGGAGCATTGTTGAAGACTTGATTTTGTTGGTGGTTGTTGGTGTTTTTAGTGCATTTTTTTTTTGTAGTACTTTAGTGTTAGAGTTTGATTGTTTGTAATGTTTGTTAAAAAAAAAAGGTTCAATAAAGATATTGTGGGAAAAAAAAAAATTAAGCAAGTCCTAGATTACAAATCGCTTCATATCTTGTATTGCTCATTAGTACTTCCATACTTGACCTACTGTATAGAGGTCTGGGGTAACAGTTATAAAAGTACACAATTCATTGCTAATATTACAAAAAAGGGCAGTCTGTGTTATACACAAAGTTGGGTATCTTGAACATACTAGTTTATTGTTTTTACATTCAAAGTTATTGAAATTACAGGATCTGGTTGATTATTATACACCACAATGTTTAAAGTCAGTAAAAACCTTTTGCCACACAATATACAAAATCTTTTCAGTGAGAGAGAAGGGAAATATAATTTACGAGGGAATACAAAATTTAAAATGCACCTAGTAAGATCTACTAGGAAAGGTTTTTGTATGTCTGTGTGTGGGGTAAAATTGTGGAATGGGTTGGGGGAGAAACACAGGCAATGTCCAAACATCCATATATTTAAATCAACATATAAAGAAATGAGTTTTGAACAATATAAAAATAAAGGACAGTAACATTACAATGTGTCTTCAATGAAGAAGGGTTGTTACTGTGAATATATATGCTGAGTACTATTATTATTGAGATCATTATTACTAGAATTATAGTATTAGGATTGTTGTTAGGATGGAATTATTTGAAGTATTATATGGGCCAGGTGGTATTATTATTATTGTTGTTGTTGTAACTACCATATGGCTACCTATTATTATAGTTATTATATGGTTACTTATTGCGCCTAGGTATTGTAAGCCATGTGGGGGTATATGGTGGTATATATGGTGGTTATGATGATGATAATATTGTCTATAATTATATTAAACATACCAGAAGTATTTATTTATTATTATTACAATTATTATTAGAAGTTGGTATTATTGTTTTTTTTTCCACAATATCTTTATTGAACCTTTTTTTTTTTAACAAACATGATACAAACAATCAAACACTAACACTAAAGTACTACAAAAAAAAAAAAAAAGGATGCACTAAAAACACCAACAACCACCAGCAAAGTCAAATCTTCAACAATGCTCCTCTGTTTAGTCTAGACAATCCAATACATAAGTATACATATTATGTTCACCAGTTTGGAATTTACAAGGTCCACACACATCATTCACCTTCTTCTTCAAAAGTTATGTTTAAATTTTTTACATAATCAATAAAAGGTCTCCATATATTCTCAAACACAATTTCCTTTGATTTCAGTATATATGTTATTCTTTCTAATGGAAGGTTTGTTAACATCTGTCTTAACCACTGAGTCACATCTGGTCTATGAGTCTTTTTCCATAATAGTGCAATACATTTTTTGGCATTAAGCAAACTGAGGTCTATGAATGTTCTTTCACTTTTATTAAAATTATGCTTTTCTGGGTACAGACCCAACAAAAACAATTTAGGATTCATATGATTTGTTTTGAGATTATTTTTTCAATTGTTACCCTCACCTCTTCCCAAAACATTCTTATTAATCTACATTCCCATACACAATGAAATAGAGTTCCTTTACTTTCCATGCATTTTGTGCATGTATCTGGTATATTTTTGTTATATTTATTTAACTCCTCCAGTGTAACATACATCCGCATGAACCATTTGAAATGTATCAATTTAAGGCGTACATTTATTGATTTGGTTTGAGCTTCTGTACAAGCCAATTCCCATTGTTCCTCTGAAATTTCAGTTTGCAGATCTTCTTTCCAGTAGTTTAATCTTTTCAGTGAATTTTCACTTGAAGATAGTGTCAATGAGTTATAAAACTCTGAAATAATACCCTTTCTTTTACTATCTTTCATCATCATTTTTTCCAAGGATGAATAAATAGGTCGAGTGAGAGCTTTATTTTGATTTGATCGAATAAAGTTTCTAAGTTGAAGATATTTAAAAAAATGTGTTCTATTGAGATTAAATTTGATCCTCAGCTCTTCAAAAGACATTATGTTATCTGCACATGGCAAATATAAATCCTGAATCTTTTGTATCCCTTTTAAATTCCATACTTTAAATACAGCGTCCGCTCTCCCTGGTTTAAAATATTGATTACCCCATATTGGACTAAATTGTGACAGTAACTGTGGTTCTTTTAAATAGTTTTTAGCTTCACACCATATTTTGATCATATGCTTTACAAATGGATTTTTAACTTGTTTTTGTAATTTTTTTGCCGAATCTGAGTATATGAATATGGGAAGAGGTAAAGGTAAATTGTATGATTCCATTTCAGTCCAGAGAGGGAGATCATTTGATGAAAAATAATATGTCATAGACCTCAGTTGTGCCGACCAATAATACAACATAAAATTTGGACATTTCAGACCTCCACGATCAAATGGTAAATATAATAAAGACAGACGTAATCTAGCCCTCCTGTTGTTCCATATAAATTCCACTAACTTTTTTTTTATTCTTGAGAATAAATCTAAAGGTGGTGATAAGGGAATGTATTGAAATAAATAAAGTATTTTAGGTAAAATATTACTTTTAAGTATATTGATTCTCCCGATCATCGACATTGGTAGTGACATCCATCTCTGAGTTAACTCATTGATATCTGTCATTAAGGCTTCATAGTTGACACTGGCGACTGATTCTAGCTTAGGCACAATTTGGATTCCTAAATATTTAAACTGATTTACAACATTGAATTGATTTACCTCAGGGGCTGGGTAATTTCTCTGGGTCTCATTTAGCATTAATATTGAAGATTTAGTTTTATTTATTTTATATCCTGATATTTCCCCAAAATTCTTTATTAAATTCAACAAGGTTGGAATTGATTTTTTTAGATTCGACATAAACAAAATTATGTCATCGGCGTACAGGGAGATTTTATGTTCTGTTGGTCCAACTTTAATTCCATATATTTGTGAATGTAAACGTATCGCTATCGCTAAAGGTTCAATTGCCATAGTAAACAGTAAAGGTGAAAGTGGACAGCCTTGTCGACATCCTCTATTGATTTTTATTGGTTTTGAAATATTGTTATTTGTTAGGATTTCTGCTGTAGCATTATTGTATATTATTTGAACCCATTTTATGAAATTATTTCCAAGTCCAAACCTTTGTAGGACTTCAAAAAGAAAGGGCCATTCAACTCTATCAAAGGCCTTTTCGGCGTCCAGTGATAGGAGAGCTGTATCCAGTGCTTCTTTATTAAAATAAATAATATTAAATAGTCTTCTTACATTATGGAAGCCTTGTCTTCCCTTTATAAAGCCATTCTGATCTCGATTAATAATATTTGGTAAAATTTCTTGTATTCGTCTTGCTAAAATTTTACAGATTATCTTAAGGTCGGCGTTTAATAGGCTTATTGGTCTCATATTTTCACATTTATTAGAGGGCTTACCTGGTTTTGGCAGCAGTATAATTAAGGCATTATTTATGTATGATGGTAAATTATTATTTTGAAATGCTTCTAAAACCATTTCCAAAAAAGGTTTTATTAATTTATTCTTAAATTTCTTATAAAGGTCAACTGGAAGACCATCTGGTCCTGCACTTTTTCCTGATTTCATATTATCAATGGCTAGCCCAACTTCTTCTTGACTAATTTTAGACTCCAATATCTCCCTGTTTTCATTTGGAATACACGGTATAGATAGTTCGTTCAAAAACCCATTTAGTTTTGTTAAATCAAATTCATTTTTAGTATCATATAATTTTTCATAGTAATCTCTAAAGGCTCTGTTAATTTCTAAAGGATCTATAACTACCTGTCCGTTACTTATAATACTAGTAATTGGTGTTTTAATTTCTAATTGTTTAATCTGCCATGCCAATAATTTTCCTGATTTTTCACCTTGTTCATAAAAAGATTGTTTCAATCTTAGAAGACTCGAGGCAGCTCTATTCGCTGATTTTTTGTCGTATTCAGCTCTCAAAATCAGTAATTCATTCTCCAACCTTGGATCACTTCCTGCATACACTTTTTCCTGAAGACTTTTCATTTTATGTTCCAATTTAGCTCTCTCCTCTCGAGTCTTCTTAGATTTTGATCCTGTATAACTAATAATATGTCCCCTAATAAAAGCTTTGAAAGCTTCCCACTTTACACATGCTGATGTTTGTGTAGTATTGATGTCAAAGTACTCGTCTATCTGTTTTTCTATATACTTGACAAATTCCTCATCCTGAAGCCATTTATGCTGAAATTGCCATCTACCTGATTCCTTTGTCAATTTTTTATCTACATATATTAGACAACAGGGTGCATGATCAGAGATCACGATGTTATCATAAAAGCAGTTTTGAATCTTGGATCTTAATTCTGTGGAAATCAAAAAATAATCAATACGTGAGAATGTCTTGTAGGTACTGGGATAACAAGAATAGGCTTTAACTTGTGGTTTCATTTCTCTCCATATATCTAACAATCTCAATTCTTTCATAAAATGATTAATAGTCATCCTACATCCATTGTGCGTACAATCCAGTCCTGTTGATCTATCTATACCTGGATTCAATGTACAATTAAAATCCCCTGCTATTATATGTTGCCCTGTAAGTGATGATAAAATAAGAAATAAATTAGCAAAGAACTTTTGATCATCTATATTGGGACCATATAAGTTCACAAGATTTATATTTTCTAATAGCAAAGAACCTTGAATGATTACATATCTTCCAAGTTTGTCTCCAATTACATTTTTCACTTGAAAAGGGACTGATTTATGTATGAGAGTCATAACTCCCCTGGCCCGGGATGAAAATGATGAGGTGAATACACTTCCTTGCCATCTACTCCTAATTCTTTTTATATCCTCCTCTATTAGATGAGTTTCTTGTAAAAACACAATTTTTGAACCCATGTCTTTTATTTTATTCATAACTTGTTTAAGTTTTTTTAAATTTTGTAGACCTCTGCAATTCCATGAAGTTAAATTAAGATTAACACTTTGGTTTATGATCAATAGAGAGTTTGGGATTACCTTGCAGTGTAAACATGCTCATACAGAGAAGCAAAAACATGAGTGGTTGAACATTCATCCTACAAACTACACACAAACAAATTCCCCCTTCCCACACTTGTGGCGAACCCCCCAAAATCAAAAGAAAAATTCTGTCTCCCGATATAGCCATCGACCGCTCCACACCCACGGGGAACAGCCTAAGCCACTCCTTCTTCATCCTCCCAATCACCCTAACTCTACTGCTTTTAATGACGTAACATTAACTCTCCTCTGTAGTTTTCCAACTTAACTCCAAAATTTTTAACAACTTTGTACATCATAGTTTTTTTTGTTTGTTTTGTTTTTGTTTTTTTTTAATATATAATACAATCTATATTTTGTAAACTTGCTGTTTACTTCAAGTCAGTCAGATGCCTGTGCAAATGCTTAATTATTCTACCTTATATTTTGTTCATGCTTAGCTCCCACCAGTCTCTTCTTCTTCTTTGATCTTCTTGATGAACTCCTGCGCCTCCTCTGGGGTCTTGAAGATGTGGGTTCTGCCCTCATACGTGGTCAGCAGTCTCGCAGGATAGATTACACCATGACGAATCCCAAGGTTGCGCAGCTCCTTACGTATGGGATCAAACTGCTTCCTCAATTGTTGGATTCCTGTGGCCAAATCTGGGTAGAACCGCACCTGCTGATCCTGGTGTTTAGTCTCTCCTTTAGCTCGTGCAGCGTTGAAGATCTTCATCCTGTCTCTGTTGCTAAGAAACTTCATAATTAAGATCCTCGGCGGTCCCTTATCTCTCCGTGGGCCAATACGATGTGCTTTTTCCAGAACCACTGCTGATTGCAACTCCTCGCTGCCCAGCACCTCCGGAATCCACTTTTCCAGAAAGGAATATACGTCCCGACCTTCTGATTCCTCTGGAAGACCCACCAGCCTCAAGTTATTCTGTCTCGACCGAGATTCCAAATCCAAAATATTATCTTCTAGACATTTATTTTTTTTTCCAAAGTGCGCACCTTTAATTGAAGACGGGTGACGTCATCTTCAGCACTAGCGAGACGGAGCTCCATCTGCGCCGTTCATTCTACACAGTCACCCAATTCCTTTCTTATTCCTTCCAACGCTGTCATAATCCCATCAAATCTAGAGGAAAAGTCCGCTCTCATTGAACTCATGGCAGCCATCAGCGCATCTGCGCCGCTCCCCGCAGATATCGCACCGTTGCCAGCCTCCTCCGCCATATATGGAGTTTTGTTTGCTGCGTCACAGACCTGAAAGTCCGTTAATTTGGACTGTTTCGGCGGCTCGCTTTTTCCTTTACCTGGTTTTCCAGCCTTAGGCTTCGCCGACATATCCTCGCCCAAACGCTGGGATACGTTCTGTCCCAAATGAGAGAGTTATTTGCCGATTTTTTTCTCCAGGAGCAGAGCAGAGTGAAACACGTCCGTCTTACGTGGCAGCCATAACCGGAAGTGGTATTATTGTTAATATAAACTATCGGGCAGCACGGTGGCGCAGTGGTTAGCACAGTGGCAGCACAGCAAGAAGGTCATGGGATCGATTCCACCCTTGACCATCGTGGGTTCGATCCCACCCCCAGACCATCGGTGACCCTTCTGTGTGGAGTTTGCATGTTCTCCCCGTGTCTGCGTGGGTTTACTCCGGGCACTCCGGTTTCCTCCCACATGCCAAAAACATGCAAGTTAGGTTAATTGGCATCAAAACTGGGGATTCTAAATTGTCCTTAGGTATGGATGTGAGAGTGAATGGTTGTTTGTCTCTCTGTGTTGGCCCTGTGACTGACTGGCGATCTGTCCAGGGTGTACCCTGCCTCTCGCCCAAAAGATGCTGTGATAGGCTCCAGCCCCCCCGCGACCCGAAAGGATTAAGCGGTAGAAGATGGATGGATGGATGGATAAACTATCATTGCTGTATAATTTCTATTACATAATTTAATTATAAGGTGTATTATATGTTATGGTGTTGTATAATGAATGTAACTGTGGGATGAATAATGACTAGAATGATATTATAATTTATTGGGTATGGAAAAGGGGTGGGACTATATAAGCACTGGCTTCTTCCCACTCCTATTGAACATTTTATTCTTTTGGTTTTGATTTTTGTTTTAAATTCTTTTTTTCTTTTTGTCTGAATGTTTAAATAAATAAAATCAATCAATCAATCAATCAATGTGGGTGCCCAGGATCCTGAAGACAGGAACGTTTTCCATGCTGTCGCCATTTATGGCGGGGGGGGGGGGGGGTGGTCCTGTCTGTTCTTCCTGAAGTCCAGTATGAGTTCTTTGGTTTTTTGGACATTCAGTTTCAGGTTGTTTGCTTGGCATCACAACAGCAGATTCTCTACCTCCGCCCTGTATGCCTTCTCATCGTCATCGGTGATTAGCCCAATCAAGGTGGTATCATCCACGTATTTCAGGATGACGGTGGTTGGGTGGGTTGGAGTACAGTCAAAGGTGTACAGGGAGTACAGTAGAGGGCTTAGCACGCAGCCCTGGGGGGAGCCAGTGCTAAGAGACAGTGTGGAGGAGTGGTGGGGGATGGGTCTGACTGTTTGTGGGTGGTTGGTGAGTTTTTTTTATCCAGGAGCAGGTGTTGAAAGCTGAGCTGTAGTCCACCTTGGACTTGGGTTGTCCAGGTGGCTCAGCACACTGTGGAGAGTGGTGGCGATGGCGTCTTTTGTAGACCGGTTTTCCCTGGAGGCGAACTGGTGGGGGTTGAATGAGGGGGGAAGACAGTCTCTGATGTGCTGGGACACCAGTTGCTCAAAACACTTCATGGCTACAGACGTGAGTGCTATAGATCTGTAGTCGTTCAGGCTGTCAGTTGCGGGCTTTTGGGGATGGGAATAATGGTGGAGGCCTTGAGGCAGGAGGGGACGGTGGCGTGTGTCAGGGAGAGGTTGAACAGCTTGGTGAGGATCCCTGCCAGCTGGTCTGCACATGTTTTGACCACCGCTCCTGGGATGCCGTCTGGACCAGCAGCTCTGCGAGGGTTCACTGCTCTCAGTTGCCTCCTCACCTTGTGCACCTGTAGAGAGAGAGTGGGGGGGGGACGAGTTTGGGGGGGAGGTGTGTTCAAACCGGGCAACGAAGCTGTTAAGCTCCTCTGCCAGAGTGAGACTGCTGTCTGATGTTGGGGGGCCTGGCCCCTGTAGTTGCTGAGGGCCTGGATGCCTCTCCGCATCTGTCGGGGGTTGTTGTCTGTGAGGAAGCCCTTCACTTTCCTCCTCTAGGTGTTCTTTGCAAGTTTTATGCCTCTCTTCAGATTGGCTTTGGTGGTGCTGTACAGAGGGCTGTCCCTCTGCCTGAAGGCTGAGTTGTGGGCTCTGATTAGAGCCTGGACTTCACTGGTCATCCAGGGTTTGTGGTTCAGAAAGACCCGGATGTGTTTGGTGACTGTCACATTTTCTACACAGCATTTGATGTGGAAAAGGACAGACTCTGTGTAGGAGTCCAGGTCCTGCTGTTCAAAGATGCTCCAATTAGTGCAGGCAAACCAGTCTTGTAGCTGAAAGAGAGCATTTTCAGGCCAAGTTTTAATTGTTTGTTTGGTTGGGGATGATCGCTTCCGGAGGGGAGTGTAAGCAGGTATTAGAAGCAGAAAGAGATGGTCTGATTGTCCAAGGTGGGGGAGGGTGTGGCTCTGTAGGCATGCTTAATATTGCTGTAAACATGATGTGGGACACTCACCATATAATAAGTTGTATGAGAGGCTGGACACTAAGGAAGGAGAAAAGGATTTGTATCGACTGGTTAGACAGAGAGATCGAGCTGGAAAGGATGTACAGTAGGTTAGGTTGATTAAGGACAGAAATGGTAATGTACTAACAAATAACAAGAGTGTGTTGAGAAGGTGGAAGGAGTATTTTAATGAGCTGATGAATAAAGAAAATGAGAGAGCTGAGGATGGATGAAGGAAAGATGGTGAACAAGGAAGTCCTGAGGATTAGCAAGGCAAAAGTGAGGGCAGCTTTAAAGAGGATGAAGAATGGAAAGGCGGCTGGTCCAGATGACATACAGTGGTGTGAAAAAGTGTTTGCCCTCTTTCTGATTTCTCATTTTTTTGTATGTTTGTTACACTTAAATGTGTCAGATCATCAAACAAATTTAAATATGAGACAAAGATTTTTTGAGAGAGAAGAAGAGGATCTTCAGGTCGGGGAACAGGGAGGTGCTGAAGTCCGTACAGAGGGAGCTGAGGAGGAAGATCAGAGAAGGCAAGGACAGCTTCAGGAAGAAGATGGAAGACAAGCTGCAACAGAACGACATCAGCGGGGTCTGGAGAAACCTTAAAACCATCTCTGGGCTCCAGAATACCTCCTCCCAGGCCACGGGGGGGCAGGGAGCGGGCGAACAATCTGAACCTGTTTTTTAATAGGTTTGACCGACCGTCCTCCCCCCCCAACTGCACACCAACCACTGCTGCCTCTAAAGTCAAGACCTGCTGTCCACCAACACCCCCCCACTCCCAGCACACAGCCCCCCAACCTGACCCTCACTAAGACCCAAGTGAGGATGGAGCTGAGGAAGATCAAGGCGAGGAAGGCCTCGGGACCGGACGGCATCAGCGCAAAGCTCCTCAAGTCCTGCGCAGACCAGCTGTGTGGGATTGTGGAGCACATCTTCAACCTGAGCCTGAAGCTGGGGAGGGTACCACAGTTGTGGAAAACATCTTGTGCGGTACATGTACTAAAGACTTCCCACCCCAAAGACCTGAACAGCTACAGGCCAGTGGCCCTGACGTCTCACATGATGAAGACCCTGGAGAGACTGCTCTTTGCTCACGTCCACCCCCTGGTGGGACCAGCGATGGATCCACTCCAGTTCGCCTACCAGCATGGCATTGGGGTGGAGGAAGCAGTGATCTTCCTCCTTCACTGTTCCCTGTCCCACCTGGAGAAGCCCGGGAATGCGGTGAGGATCATGTTCTTTGACTTGTCCAGTGCTTTCAACACCATCCAACCGATGATCCTGAAGGACAAGCTGCTGTGCGCAGGGGTGGACCAGCACCTGTCATCATGGATCCTGGATTACCTCACTAACCGGCCACAGTTTGTGAGAACCTGGGATTGTGTGTCCGACATGATCATCGCCAGCACGGGGGCCTCCCAGGGAACAGTTTTGGCTCCCTTCCTGTTCACCGTTTATACTGCAGACTTCTCACACAACACAACACACTGCCATCTACAGAAGTTCTCTGACGACTCTGCGATCATCGGCCTCATCTCCAATGGAGATGAAGCTGAGTACAGAGGACTTATCCAAGACTTCGTGGACTGGTGCCATCAGAACTGCCTCCAGATCAATGCGAGAAAAACTAAGGAGCTGGTGGTGGACTGCCGCAGGCAAGGACAACCCCTAACAGCACCAGTAAACATCCAGGGAACAGACATTGAGATGGTGACATCCTACAAGTACCTGGGTGTTCATCTGAACAATAAACTAGACTGGTCACACAATACCGATGTACTCTACAAGAAGGGACAGCGCAGGCTGTTCCTACTGAGGAGGCTCAGGTCTTTTGGTGTACAAAGGGTGCTCTTGAAAACATTCTACGACACGGTGGTGGCATCAGCCATCACTTTTGGAGTGGTCTGCTGGGGCAACGGCATTACAGCAGCCGATAAGAAGAGACTGAACAAACTAATCAAGAAAGCTAGCGCTGTCCTGGGGCAACGCCTTGACCCAGTGGAGGAGATAGAAGAGAGAAGGATGGTAGCTAAACTGTCATCTCTGCTGGAGTCCGAGTCCCACCCTATGCAGGACATACTGGACGCACTGAGGAGCTCATTTAGCAGTAGACTACATCATCCTAGATACGTGACCGAGAGGTTTGGCAGGTCCTTCCTACCTACGGCTGTCAGACTGTATAACCTAAGCAGGGCTGCTCACAGAGATAGCAAAAAAAACGTGATGACCTAATAGTATTGAATGCAAAAGACGCAACAGACTTACACAAATGGTCCCCTCCAGTATACAACTAGGTCAATATCAGTCGGTATGGAGGGTGACAATATGTATGGGTACATATTCATACCATGTAGGGTAACTAAATAGACGGTTATGCTGTTTAGTCCATCTAGCAACAATGCTCCACACTGTGTATACTGTATATATATATTTATATTTTACGTGTACGTATGTATATTCACTGCTCTTATTTTCTTATCTTCTAAATTATTGCTCTGAGTGTTGCTATCCCTGTGCTGTTGCAATCCTGGAATTTCCCCATTGTGGGACTAATAAAGGCTTATCTTATCTTATCTTTAGATAACACAAGTAAACACAAAATGCAGTTTTTAAATGAAGGTGTTTATTATTAAAGTTAAAAAAAAAATCCAAACCTACATGGCCCTTTGTGAAAAAGTAATTAGCCTCCCATTAAAACATGAATTGACTGTGGTTTATCACATCTTTGGAAAGGTGAGTTCAATTTTCTAGCCATTTCTAAAGTTGTGGGATTCCAGCAAACCACAGTGACAGCCATTATCTGCAAATGGTGAAAACATGGAACAGTGGTGAACCTTCCCAGGAGTGGCTGGCCAACCAAAACTACCCCAACAGCACAGCGACGGCTCATTCAGGAGGTCACAAAAGACCCCACAACAACCTCCAAAGAGCTGCAGGCCTCACTTGCCTCAGTTAAGGTCAGTGTTCATGACTCCACCATAAGAAAAAAAGACTGGGCAAAAATGGCCTGGATGGCAGAGTTCCAAGATGAAAACCACTGCTGAGCAAAAAGAACATAAAGGCTCATCTCAATTTTGCCAGAAAACATCTTGATGATCCCCAAGACTTTTGGGAAAATACTCTGTGGACTGACGAGACAAAAGCAGAACTTTTTGGAAGGTGTGTGTCCCATTACATCCGGTGTAAGTCACACAGCATTTCAGAAAAGGGACATCATAGAAACAGTAAAATGTGGTGGTAGTGTGATGGTCTGGCACTATTTTGCTGCTTCAGGACCTGGAAGACTTGCTGTGGTAAATGGAACCACGAATTCTGCTGTCTACCAAAAAACCCTGAAGGAGAATGTCCGGCCATCTGTTCGTGACCTCAAACTGAAGCGCACTTGGGTTCTGCAGAAGGACAATGATCCAAAATACACCAGCAAGTCCACCTCTGAATAGCTTAAGAAAAACAAAATGAAGACTTTGGAGTGGTCTAGTCAAAGTCCTGACCTGAATCCGATTTAAGATGCTGTGTCATGACCTTAAAAAGGCGGTTCATGCTCAAAAACCCTCCAATGTGGTTGAATTACAACAATTCTGCAAAGATGAGTGAGCCAAAATTCCTCCACAGCTCTGTAAAAGACTCATTGCCAGCTATCGCAAACACTTGATTGCATTTGCTGCTGCCTATGTCATGAATTGCCCTTCGGGCAGAAAGGTGAGACCCATGTGCTGAACTGTGAGTTTGGGAGATTTATTGAAAAAACAACAAACATAAAGTCTACACAGTGCTCTAATGGAAAATGCAAACAGGTAGGCAGGCAAAAATAATTATGCATAATTGGACCAGCTGGGGGCAATGAGAGAAGAGGCTGAAGCTTACAGGGGCGACACCCACACGAAGTGCAAAACCTGGAAACGCCCTTGACAGCTGTCAACCCAACAGTAAAGAACTAAAAAATAAAGTATCAGCAAGTGCAGACTAAAATATAAATGTAAATAAATACAAAATAAGAATGTAACAAAACTAAAACAAACAGGAAAATAGCAAACAGTACAAGAATTACAAAAACCCAAAAAGCGCAAAATACAACAAATATGTAAATATAAGGAAAAAGCCATGAGACCGAGCCTGGCTGAAACCTTCAGAGCTCGGCTCATGGCAGCTAAGGGTGGCCCAACCAGTTATTTGGTTTAGGGGCAAACACTTTTTCACACAGGGCCATGTAAGTTTGGATTTTTTTTTTAATCATAAACACCTTCAGTTAAAAACTGCATTTTGTGTTTACTTGTGTTGTCTTTGTCTAATATTTAAAATTGGTTGATGATCTGAAACATTTAAGTGTGACAAACATACAAAAAATGAGAAATCAGGAAGGGGCAAACACTTTTTCACACCACTGTACCTGTGGAGGTATGGAGATGTTTAGGAGAGATGGCAGTGGACTTTTTAACCAGATTGTTTAACACAGTCTTGGAGAGTGAGAGGATGCCTGAGGAGTGGAGAAGTGTTTTGGTACCAATTTTCAAGAACAAAGGTGATGCTCAGAGCTGTAGTAACTACAGAGGCATAAAGTTGACCAGCCACACTATGAAGATATGGGAAAGAGTTGTTGAAGCCAGGTTAAGAGGAGAGGTGACAATCAATGAGCAGCAGTATGGTTTCATGCCACGAAAGGGTACTACAGTTGCAATGTTTGCTCTAAGAGTGCTGATGGAGAAATATAGAGAAGGTCAGAAGGAGTTGCACTGTCTTTGTGAATCTAGAGAAAGCATATGATAGGGTGCCAAGAGAGAAAGTGTGGTTCCGTATGAGGAAGTCAGGAGTGGCAGAGAAGTATGTGAGGGTGATGCAGGACATGTATGAGGACAGTGAGACACAGGTGAGGTGTGCTGTAGCAATGATGGATGGGTTCAAGGTGGGGGTGGGATTACATCAGGGACCGGCTCTGAGCCCCTTTTTGTTTGTCATGGTGATGGACAAGCTGACAGATGAGGTCAGGCAGGAGTCTCCATGGACCATGATGTTTGCAGGCGACATTGTTATCTGTAGTAAGAGTAGGGAGCAGGTGGAAGAGAACCTGGAGAGGTGGCGGTATGCTCTAGAGAGAAGAGTAATGAAAATCAGTAGAAGCAAGACAGAATACATGAGTGTGAATGAGAGGGAGGCAGGTGCAATGGTGAAGGTGGAAGGAGTAGAGGTAGTGAAAGTAGATGAGTTTAAATACTAGGGGTCAACCATCCAAAGCAACGGAAAATGCACGAGAGGTGAAGAAGAGAGTGCAGGCAGGGTGGAGTGGGTGGAGATGAGTGTCAGGGGGTGATTTGTGACAGAAATGTAATGCAAGAGTGAAAGGGAAGATTTACAAGATGGTAGTGAGACCTGCTATGATGTATGGTTTGGTGGCGCTGACAAAAAGACAGGAGATGGAGCTGGAGTTGGCAGAGTTGAAGGTGCTAAGATTTTCATTGGGAGTGACTAGGAGGGACAGGATTAGTAATGGGTATATCAGAGGGACAGCTCAGGTTGAGCGGTTTGGAGACAAAGTAAGATAGGCAAGGTTGAGATGGTTTGGACATGTGCAGAGGAGGGACAGTGGAGATACTGGACAAAGGATGTTGAAGACGGAGCTGCCAGGCAGGAGGAAAAGAGGAAGATCACAGAAAAGATTCATGGATGTAGTGAAGGAGGGCATGGAGAGGGTTGGTGCTACAGAGGAAGATGCAAGGGATAGGGTGAGATGGAGGCAGATGATCCGCTGTGGTGACCCCTAAAGGAAGCAGCTGAAAGAAGAAGAAGAAGAAGAAATACTGTTTTGTCTATTATTTGAGTGCAGTTAAATTTAATTCATATCCAAAAGGGTCACAATACTACACAAATAGCTGTAATAATGTCTGAGGAAAGTCATTATTTGATGCATCTTTGTCTGTTATGTCATGTTTCATAACTTTGTTAGCTGCAGGGGTTTTATTGACTCTGCAGTACTTTGCTGTTGTAACCGTTAATCCTGTTACTGCTTCAGTATTCTGGTGGTACACATTATTATTACATGAGTACGACTTGTGTGGTGACTCAGTCCACTGTTTCAAATACAAATTAATTCTGTACTTTCCATTTCATGAGAAGGGGATAAGGTGATTAGATGTAGTGTGGCTCACAGTGTTATCCCACCGTGTCCACAGCAGCTGTGATAATGGACTTGTACAGTAGGTTAATGGAGTCATGTTTCATGTGACCTTTGGCAGTGCTGTTGCAGCGGCTCGGATGCTCAGCTGTCGTTCTTTTACTGCACGTTCCTCTGACCCACTGCTTTGTGCTGTAATCTGTGGGAGCTTTGACTCACAATGCTGTTTTCAGACCTATTTCTTTCTAAATGTTTTCTGTGGACATTTGTGGAGAGGATTTATATTGGAGGT
Source organism: Pholidichthys leucotaenia (assembly GCA_020510985.1). NCBI lineage: Eukaryota > Metazoa > Chordata > Actinopteri > Cichliformes > Pholidichthyidae > Pholidichthys > Pholidichthys leucotaenia. The sequence continues at coordinate 405,658,723 of CM035840.1, read as the reverse complement.
GATCTAATCAAAGATAAAGTAAATCAGTCCTCAAATTTGTTATTATTTTTATTTTATCATCCAAAGGCGTGTTATGTCTGAAATAATAGGACTGCAGAAGCCGGAGTTGCACTGAAACTAACTTTATTACAATATGCTAAGACCATACACGTGTCTGGGTGAGGTAGCTAATATGTTAATAACAAACTGTGACAGGCTGTGGTCGGCTTGGAGGCTGAGCACCAAAGAGGACGACTCCCACCAACAGTCCCTCTAAGTAGGCACAGCGTGATGAGATCACCCTGCCTGCATCCTCACGTCCGTACTGCTCATCTGCCAAATGTCTATATCTAACATCTATCTCCCCTTTGAAAAAAAACCCCTAGAACTTTACAAGCATGTTGAACCTAGAGCTCACAACAGCTCTCACTTTTTTCACATTACTGTCACATTTTGAATTTTTATTTCACAACAGCCTTTCTTTCTCTCTCTCTTTTTTTTAAACACAGAACCTGGCCCGCCGGGTAGACCACCGGCAGACCCTGCACAACTGCATGGATTATTCTGCCACTTTGAAGCAGTTGTGTCCTGCTGAATAGTCCTAGACACAGTGAGATTACAGATTAGGGCCCCCTGGAAAATTCTCATGGGTGCAGCTCTGGAGGGCGCGGCAGGTTTGGTGATCCCACTCTAAAGTCCCAGTCTGGGTCCCACATTGGCTGGATTGAATCCTGGGCAGCTGTTCTCACCTTTCGCACACGGCTGGCGTGCCATCTCAATCGATCAGCCAGCTGGAAAGTGGCTGGCCCCAACTGTGTGGTGATTCTCATCTGCGGTGACGAGACCCCTTGTGGATCCAGGCATCCAGCTCATTGGAACCAAACCCAGCACCATGAGCAGCGATCGGTTCCGCCACAGACTGCGTTGCTGTTGTGGCGATATATTCTCTATGTCGGCGGCAGGACGCGTCCCCGTTTGGCACCATCCCACTGACTTCTGCTGGGTCATGAACTTTCCATCCTGCTGCCCCGCGATGGCTCCTTGTCGTCTACACCGGGTGCTGATAGTGGACGAGTCCGGTGTCTACCTTTCCGTCCCTCTGTCCTCGCCCTGCGGTCTCAAACTTGGAGTGGCTGTGTCCCCGTCCAGGTGCGTTGCGCTTCCAACACCAGCATTCCAACAGAGCCCAAGGTTATTGCAGATGGTAAAACCCAGTTTATAAAGCAGGTCACAACCGAGGATATTATTCCTGTGTGTAGCCACCTGGAAAACGAACGCTGGGGTGGCTCTTGACCCGTAGCGAATCGTCAGTGACACGGTCCCTACCAAGCTGATGCGCGTGTGCCCGTAGCCATATAACGCCGCTGGATTCTTCTCAATAGGATGGTTAGGGAAAAATCTCTTAAAAGTAACCCAATTCAGCACTGACCTCACGGGGGTGGTCTCCAGCAGCAACAGCAAGTCGGTGTCGTCCAGCTTCACCGTGCACCACATGTACACCGAATCTCCGGAGTTCACAGCACGGATGGTGGTCACTGGTGGGTCTTTTAGGCTGGGTGGCTGATCTGATGTCCATCGTAACGATCGGCATGCCTTGGCGAAGTGGTTGAGTTTGCCACGCTCCTTCTTGGTGTGCCTGGGAGTCATAGTTACCACATTCCCTACGTCTCACGGCACAAACCTCAGTGTCCTTCGAGGAGGACGCAGCGTAATTGGGTTCCTCGTCTCTCGGCTCAACTGCTTGCACTGACGGAGCTCGTTGCTGTAACCTGACCAGTTGTGATTCCAGCTTGTCAGCAGCCTCCAGCTGATACGCCAACTCCACCACCTTCGACAGCAAAAGGTTACCGGGTGCCCTGAGCAGCTCCGTTCGCAGCCGTGGGTTGTTGGTGTATACCGCTAGTTTGTCCCACACCATTTTGTCCTGCAAACTGCCGAACTCACATGTGCTCGACAGGCTGCGGAGGTCCATGATGAACTGTTGGGTCGACGCACCCACCTGCTGATGGTGCTGGTAGAAACGCACCCTCCTTGCCAATAATCTGTCGGGCAAAGTGTCCGGCCAGCAGTGCGATGCACTCCTCATACGTGTCCGCATGTCCCAGGGTCTCAAATATACGTTGGCCCTCGGCGCCCAGGCAGTGAAGAAGAATCGCACACATTTTCATTTTCCCATGTCTCCCTAGGTCCACTGCTGCCGAATAGGTGCAAAATAATTTGAGCCAATGGGGCCATGGAATGGGCGGCTCGCCCAGGGTCATGAGGAACAGTGGGGGTGGTGCCAGAGAGCTGTTCATCTTCGGGGAAAATAATTAATATTCTGCAATAAGACTGAATTTTTTCCTCATCACTAGTTGTTATGTCTGAAATAATAGGACTGCTGAGGCAGGAGTTGCACTAAACCCGAACTTTATTACAAAATGCTAAGACAGTACACGTGTTGGGGTGAGGTAGCTAATATGCTAATAACAAATTGTGACAGGCTGTGGTCGGCTTGGGGGCTGAGCGCCAAAGAGGACGACTCCCACCAACAGTCCCTCTAAGTAGGCACAGTGTGATGACATCACCCTGCCTGCATCCTCACGTCCATGCTGCTCGTCTGCCAAATACCGGAGTGGTGGCTCAGTTGGTAGAGCACCCGCCCACACCCGGGAGGCAGGGGTTCAAATCCTGGCCGGGTCATGCCGAAGACCATATAAAAGTGGAACTTCCTGCTATCCAGCTTGGTGCTCAGCAATAATGGAATGGAGGAGGGAAATCTGTGGCGGCGCCTTTTTTTTTTTTTTTTTTTTGTTACTTATTTGTACCCGTAGGTAGACTTGGTTTGCAGTCTGGTGACAAACCACCGGCTGCTGGTCGCTGCGTGCGCGAGCGCCCTAAACCTACATGTTTTTGGTATGCGGGAGGAAACCGGAGAAATCCCGGAGTAAACCCACGCAACACGGGGAGAACATGCAAACTCCACACAGCTCACTGTTGGTCGGGGGCTGGGATCGAACCCACGACCTCATGATCCCCGCGATCCCCCGGCCAAGGGTAAAACTGTGCTGCCACAGTGCTAAACCACTGCGCCAAGCTGCATGGCGCAGCTTGCTCCACTGCTACCATGCAAGCTGCACCGTGCAGCTTGCATGGTAGCGGCCCTTTGATTCTGCACTGGGGTGTTTGTGATTAACACAGTAGATAGGTAAAGCACAATCTCGTTCTACTGTACATGATTGGTTGTACGGTTGAATGACAATAAGGGTGATTTAAAAATGTCTATATCTAACAGTGAAACGAGCCAACGCTGTGAAACATAATTTGTACAACAGTTAGTTTCGTTCGAGCAATTTGTTTAGACAATAGGGATTCCAGGAGTTACTAAATAGAGAGCCTAAGTCACGCCCCCTCTACTTCTGCATATGGGACCTTAAATCGGAACCTCCAGCAGAACCAAGAAAGGATTCTTTCTGCTAAAAGGGAGTTTTTTCTCTCCACCGTCGCCAAGTGCTTACTCACAGGCCTGATTGCTGGGGTCTTTCTGCAATTGTGGGGGTTTCCCCTACAGTTGAAAGTGCTATGAGATGACTGTTGTTGTGAAATGGTGCTATATACATAAACAAATAAATAAATAAATCTCCATTGAAATGAATGGCAAGCGCGAAATTATCTTTTGATCCCGATCAAATTTTGCCATGAGTTACACATATGATGTTTGTCAATTTAAAAGATAATTGTCCACTTAATTAGTCAGTTGTCATATAATAACGGAGTAATGTTTAGTTTTTGTGAAAACGTTTAGCGAACTACATCTCCCCTCATCCCACATCACCAAACACGATCATGGTGGGAGATTACTACAACTTCACCTCCTCCTGTTTCCTGACCAGCGAAAGAAGGATCCAAAGAGGAGAAAAACAACACAAAGGTATTGTTTTGTATTTTAACAGCTGATCCAGAGGACTGTTACTTCACCCTGGGCGTGCTTTGAAAAGATGAACTCGTGGCAAAATTTGATCAGGATCAAAAGATAATTTCTCTCTTGCCATTCATTTCGATGGAGAATTTTTCTGATTTAAGGGCCCATATGCGGAAGTAGAGGGGACATGATTTAGGCTCTCTATTCCAGATAATTACACTCCAACGTTTCACTGGATATGTATCACTAGACTCCAAAGGTGTTCATGTAATAATTTACTGTCAACTCTATGAGAATTGCAATACTGTGTTGGATACCTTAATTTCCGCAGTGAGGCACTGTTTGAAAAGATGTCTTACCTGATCGGAAGTCCCACCCTTTTGAAAAAAGCTTGATTCAGCTTACAAAGTCTGCCCTTATATAAGCATCGTGAAGCTATTTCACATCTGTTTAAAAATAGGCAGTACTAGAGTTGAATTTATGGTCTTGCTTAACAAACCACAATACCTTTGTGGTGATGGACTCCTTGTTTCATCTGAAAATGCCAAGAAAAGCAAGCGACGTGTACCGAAGCCAAATCGTTAGCATGCTAACTATTAGCCACTGGCTAGCTACCGGCATTGGCCACATTTTTATCTCAGGTTTTCTGCCGTACCCAAGGCCGCCTTAATGAACGGGCTAGGCTGGGCTGAAGCCCAGGGGCCTACGAAAATCAGGCACCTATCATGAGCCAATGAAAAAGATCACATTGTTGTTAACTGGTCAGATTCTATGGCCATCACTTGATTTTCATGTGTGGCTGCTGATTGGTCTAATTTACAAGTGCCCCACGTTGGTACCAGTAACAATAGCCTATCAGAGGAACTGTTTTGACATGTGACTATGCAAGCACCCATGAGAGGCAAGGAGTAATTAGCTCGGTCAAAATGTCCAGAAAAAAGTTTGAAAGTGGCGCTCATAAAATTATTGAGAGGAAAAGAGCCTAGAGAAAACAAATTGCTCAAAAAAATCTCAAAACGTAAAAGATTTTTCTAAGCTGGAGCATTGAGTGGAGGAGGCTGCTAATTACTGCACCCAGGAGACAGGTGGGCCATAAAGCACTCAGGTGGAGGAGAAGGGAGAAGAAAGGCCATGATTGCTTACATTAGACAGTTGTGCATGGGACAGTGGATTCTGAACTTGGTCAAAAGTAGATTGGATCAAGCATGCATCCATAGAATATGACGATATTTGTGAGTTGGACTTAAAGGACATAATGAAGGATTTTTCATTTTCTGTGGAGTGAATGAATAATGGACTCATTGTAAAGTGTCTTTGGGTTATTATTAATCATTACTAAAAACATAGTTATTACACATTTTTAAACTGAGATTTTGTTGGGGTGGGGGCTACAAAACCTCTCAGCCCCAGGGCCTAATGGCAAGTTAAGGTGGCCCTGGCTGTACCGACTCACCAGGTGACCAGTATGTATTAAAAACGCTTACTTTTGCACTTGACAGTATTTAATTTGTTCATATGTGTGAAATGACAATAGACGTCTTCATGCTGATTGAGATGTTTAGCAACAGTTACTGGCTACATTTAGAAGGGACTATTTTTTCTCGGGTGCGCAAAATAACTGGTTAAACAAGCAAATCATAATATTTTGTCCAGTATTGCTGTCATTCAATAAATTGTGCTTGCCAGAACTGTTACATGAAAGCCATATTACACTCAAGGTTGTATGGTATCAATGAATATAGTTACTGTGGGTGTGGAGGGCATTAGATGTATCACATCCTCACTTACTATCAGAGTTGCCACCTTCAATGCAGAAAAATAAAAGATACCCCGCCCCACTCTCCCCCCACCCCTGGTGATCTGTGGGGTGCTAGTTGTGGTTTATCATAACTTAATCATAGTTAAAATAAAGTATTAACATGGTGTAACATCGGGGCTGTGATAAGGGGTGGGGGGAATTCTCCCAGCATGCTTTGCACCATGGGGGGTTCAAAGACTGTTATTATTCTTGTGTTCTGAGCATCATTGTTGTACTGTTATAATTGTGTTATAACTCTGTGATAATGTTGTTTTCCCTGTGTGTGAGAGATAACGTGTCTGTGTCACCCTGTGTGAGATGAGTGTCTGTGTGGATGACCTCCCCTCTGTTCTGTGTAATTTGGCAGTGATGAAATAAATGCCTACTATGTTCCAAATCCTCTCTCATCATTGTGTGAACCCGTGAAACGTCACACTGGTGTCAGAAGTTGAATGATGATTCAAGTGCAATTTATCGCACTTGTCATTTGTTTTGGTTTTTTTTTTTACTTTTTTGCTCGAAATAAAGTATGTATCTATCTATCTATCTATCTATCTATGAGAGATGGACACAAGAATCAAGGCAGAGATTCAACAGCTCGAGCAGCTCATCACCCAGATGGAGATGGACAGCAGAGCATACACACCAGCCCCCAGAGCTGCTCACCACACAGAATGGGGAAGAGGACTGGGAGGAGCGAGTGCGTCCCATTTTCTGCCTTTTTCAAGGCAGAACGGGGAGCACCAGTGGGGGGACTATGAGCCAGTGATCCCACTGCAGCTGAGGGTAGTGATCAGCATGGAGGTGACCGTCCCAATCCCAGCACCGCCAACTGGCCAAGCTTCCCCACTTTGGTGGTGAAACCTTGCTTGATAACTGTCTCGTCCAGGTTGAACTGGCCGCCACGCTCAATGGTTGGACACCTGAGGGGACAGCTGTGCAGGTAGCACTGGCTGTGGAGGGCGGAGTTCTCTCCATGCTGTCCAGTCTCCAGCCTGAGAAATGTCGCAGCTGGCCAGCACTACAAGGAGCGCTTCGGAGGTGGTTCGGGAGGATGACCCACGCTGACCATGTCCGGGAACAGCTAGCCAGCTGCCGCCAATGCCATCAAGAAAGTTTGGGGGCCTATGCGGCAGATGTCCGGCTGCTGATACAGCGCAGCTACCTGGACTTCGAGCCAGGTCTGGGCCAACTTGGACACTTGCCGGCGCTGTACCTGCAGTGCAGCCTGGATGGCATTCCAGTCCGGGCCCCAATCGACACCAGTTCCACCATGTCCCTGGTCTGACCCGGGGTGCTACCCGGTACAGATGAACTCAGACCGCAAGGGTGGGAACGCACCAGGCGCTGTGTCACCAAAGCCACCAGTGAGAACACCAGATTGGGAAGGCGACTAGGCCTTGTAGTGGGAATGGCCAGTCAGAACATGAACCACCCCTTCTGGCAGGCTAACATCCAGGACCGCTGCATCATCGGCCTAGATCTGCTCACAGCATGGGGTGCGAAGATCGACACCACCAGCTCTTCTCTCCTTCTGGGGCCAAAGCTAGCGAACCACTGGTCAGGACCGTGCGTGGTCCTACAGAGACTGTTGGATGTAATATACAGGGTGAGGCTGAAGAAGAGGAACCGGGTGGTGGTGCTTCACCTCGACTGTCTCGCCCCATACCAGCCAACCACCCCGCAGGTGGCCAAGCCAGAGGCCCCATCCCCACCGAGTACCCCGGCCGAGGCTCGGATGGACAATAACGGGCCCGTATGTGCTAGCCGCCGACAATGGTGGCCATTCCGATGCCTGGACGAGTTCGTATTGGACTTTTGAGTTGGACTTATTGTTCTGGGGACAGAAACCAATCCGGGGGGGGGGGCACTGTAACATCGGGGCTGTGATAAGGGGTGGGGGGGATTCTCCCGGCATGTTTTGCGCCGCAGGGTATTCAAAGACTGTTATTATTCTTGTGTTCTGAGTGTTATTGTTGTACCATTATAATTGTGTTATAAGTCTAGTTGTGATAGTGTTGTTTTCCCTGTGTGTGAGAGATTATGTGCCAGTGTCACCCTGAGTTAGGTGAGTGTCAGTGTGAATGACCTCGCCTCTATTCTGTGTAATTTGGCAGTGATGAAATAAATGCCTATGTTCCAAATCCTCTCATCATTGTGTGAACCCGTGAAACATCACAGTAGTATTCCTAGGCCAAAATTTGAATTGCTTCTTTGACAATGTTTATAACTTTAGTTCAAAAAGTCAAAGTTCGAAAGTCAAAATGTTTCCGTTTACTACAATGAAAGAACCCCCTAAAAAAAATCTGGGTGTGCAAATAACAATTCATTTAACATTATAACTCCGCAATTTGTTTATCAACATTTTTTTTCTATTTGTGTAGCGTACGACTTTGCAGTTTTCCTTGTACTCATTGCCTTTGATTCTGTCAAGCTGATCATTGAGTTCTTTCCACTCATGTTGGTACTTTTGCAAATGTTTACGTTTGACTGATGCACGGGATGGCCTGTCGGGACACGGTGCAGCCGTAGACATGTGGGTCTGTGAGAAGCCTACAAGCCGCTGCGGCTACTGCTGAGCCCGCCCGGCTATCTCTCACCCAATTACTGTCAAGCGATGACTTCACGTGCGGTGCGTAAACAAATCAACCAACAACTACTGAGTAGGAGGGCAACATGCAGAATGCCGATGAGATGATGCTGCATTAAAGGCACCTTGAAAATACAGGACAAACCGTGTCCTGTATTGATTCAATATAGGACGCATTATTTTAGTGTAAAAACAAGACAATACTGTATTTTACAGGGCGGGTGGCAACCCTAGTTACTATATTCATTGATACCGTACAACCTCAGGTGTAATATTGCTTCATTACTATGGGGACTGAATAACAACTAAGGCTAAAGACATGCATGACATTGAAAGCTTTGTAATTTACCCCAATTTTTACTTTTCAGTTTCAAAACTTGAAGAATGAAAATGCTACTTTGAAGCAGCAGCTGGAACACCTGATGATCAAACTTCAGCACCTACAAAAAGAGAAGAAACGGGAAGAAGCAAAAATATCTGACGGAGAGGAGGAAGAGGAGGAGACCACAGTGGAGAGAGGAGTCCTGGGCTCTGAATTCTCTGAGAGAGAATGGGAAGAAGCGGTGAACATCGCTGACAAAGTGGAGCAAAGGGGAGAAATCACTGGGACACTGCGGGAAGCTGGAGTTGGTGAGGAGGTTCTTCACATTCAAGGAGGGAAAGGTGAAAGAAGTGATGAGGAGATTCAAGACAATATGAGGGGAGAGGCAGAGGGAGGGCAGAAAGAGAGGGAGAAACAGGAGAAAGAGACAGAACCAAAGAAGGAGCAGACTCCTCTAACAACTAACACAGAGATCCAGAAGTATCTGAGAGAGGACAATGCAGAGACTACAGCTAATGGACATTCTTTATGTTCCCCATCTGGTCCCGATGTTGAGCTTCTGACAAACCAGCTCCAGGAGGCTCAAGAGGAGGCCGACAGACAAGCGAAGGCGGCCCAGGACCTGCGCTCAAAGCTGGGGGAGCAGAGCAAGAAAACGTGGGAGGCTGAGCAGAGGCTGGTGGTCCTGGAAGCTGAACTGCAGCGTCTGAAGAAGGCCGCAGAGAGTCTTGGAGAAGCCCGCAGGCAGATAGAGGTATGGATGGATTTATTCTATCGCTATTATAAATAATAAGACCATGGATGCTTCTTGTGAGAGGTGACTGAAGCAGTGAGGAGGTGATGTGTCTCATGAATGTGAGTAAGAAACAGCCAGTAGAAATAATTTCACCAGTGAGAGCGCTGAACCCCTGCAGCGTTTCCCCCAGGTTTACTGGTTTGTAAGGGTGGTATAATGGCAGGGTTATGATATCTTTCTCTCAGGTTCTTCAGTCTGAGGGTCTGGTCGTGGAGGAGGAGCTGTGCCGCCTGCGGAGTCAGGCGGAGCTCCACAGGATGCAGACCACGGTCATCGCCTCCCTGGAGGGAGAACGGGCTGCTCTAGAGAGGGACAGGGACATGCTGCGGAGCACCGTGGATGCGCTACGCACCGCCCAGCGCAAGGTTGGGGAGTATACACACACGCGCGCACACACACACACACACACACACACACACACACACACACACATTATGTAACACGATGACGGGGATCAGGATGACACCAACTGGTTCCATGAGTACATCAGATGTCACTTTACCTCTGGGTAGACAGACAAGTGGTGAATAAAAATAACTAGAGCAGAAAGGTTTTAATTATTCAAAAATGATTTTATTTGTAACCGTTTCCACCTGCCAATAAAATTCTTCACCATTTCTAAGAACCAATTACCTCAAGGATAAATGTTTCAGGGAGAGGCAGATGTAGCAGCACGGAGTGGAATTGTTGTGTTAAGCTTTCTGACAGCCGAACATTTTTATCCTGCCTGTACTGAGCCAGATTTGAGCTGTAATATTCACATATTGACAAAACTCCGCACGCCGAGGAGGGATCCAGGTTAAAGGTTTGGTTCAGCTTAGTCACTGCATTTGCTGAGAAGATGGCTCAACGAAAAATCAAACCAAAGAGAACCTTTTCAGACCCCACTACAGGTTGTTGAATTTTTTTTTTTTTTTTGCTTTTATGTGGTGTTTGCAGTGAAATGTAGGAACATCAGAGAAATTACAAGCTAAGGAAAAGAAGACTGCTAAGTCGGCATGAATTGATGACCATGAAAGAGACTCATGAATTCCTCCCACTCACTAAGAGCTATAATGTTTTAATACAATTTTGTATCTCCACCTCATTTTATAAAGAGAAAATCCAGCTTTTCTTGTAGATGTTGCACATTGAAGTGCACTGACCCAAGCAACGCTGCTTTTGCAGCCTTTAGTAAATACGCAGTGATGGCTGATTTAAAAAAAAAAAAAGTTCTGCGCTTGCATATTTATTTATGTATATTACAAACATGCCAGCCAAAGGTTATTAAATTAGAATACCAGGATTTTCTAATTAGTTGTTTACATGGGAAAGGCAATCACTTACAACCCTGGAGGGTGACCATTTTGAAAAAAAAAAAAAATAGTTTTCAGCCATAAAGTTTTGTTGTAAGGTTGTTATGTTGGAATAAACAGCAAAAAAAAAAAAGTCTGTTATTACTGCAAGTGCAGCAATCAGTGAAAGCAGGGCAGGATGGTTTCAACACTAATGACATGAAACCAGACGCAATCAATTATCCAGCCCACTCTGTTAGATAAAAAAAAAAAAAAATCATCTTTCATGATTTTGTAGGCCTCTACTGCAATAAATACTATAACTGCATTTGACAAAAAATACAATATTGGCAAATAACACCTCTAGTTTGATTAGTGCTTTGAAGAAATCAAAACAGCTGCTTATCTTCAGCTGGACCTTTGCTGCAACACAGTCCCAGTTAATCCACTGTCAGGGAGAAGCATTTTAACTCCTCCCATCAAGGCCGCTGTAATCTTCAGAATATTTCTTTAACTTCTAAGCACTGAAGCCCAAAGTGGACTCTGTCAGTGTTGGTCCTGAAAACGTACCCTGCTGCCATTTTGGATTATGAATGAAATAACTTAAGTTGTACGTCAGACAGAGTGCACTGAATAAAAAAAGCTTCATTTCAATATTTGATGATTTTTTTTCCCCCTCATAAAAGTCTTCAGTTCAGTTTGAGGGAAACTTCACTTTCTGACCAACAGAGCAAGAAGAAAAAAAAAAAAAACCAAACTGATGGAGATTAAAACTGTTTTAAATTAGCGAAGGCAGAAAAAAAGGGAATTGCATCTAATTGTGTTTCTGTCATTTTCTTCGTTAACCCAATTTACACAGGGGTGAAGATTGCTGAGAGATTAAGAAAATTGCCAGTTCTCTCAACAGTCTTTTAATGAGCAGCCAGCAATCGGCAAGATCTCTGTGATCTCTCAATGGTCTTTCAGTGATCTCCACGGTCTCAAAGTTTTGACTAAATCCAAAATAATCTGTCAATGATCTCTCAAGGAGCATTCAGCAATCTTTTAATGCAGGTTTTTTTTCTTACCTTTTTTGAGCCAAGGAACACTTTTCACATTGAAAAAATCTCACGGCAACCCACTAACCAAAACTGTTACAAAATGGCACATTTTAGCCTATTACAGCATGTGTAATGGCAATTTAGTCCTATTATACTTTTATTTATACTCACTGTGACACTGGGACCTGTTTAGATGAACACAAAGCTGATATCTTGGCAGGAACTGATGAAAGGCATAAATAAAGCTCTTCCTCCACAGCTCCCAGTCTTGCGCTTGTTTTAGTTTTTATAGCAGTCAGGCTTGAAAAGCCCTGGTTTTTCTCAATAAAGTTACGGGTCTTTCTGTGTGCTCACGGAGATGAACAAAATGGTCTGTTTTTATCTTGAAGTGATGGGTGTTTTGTTTGGAGATGACATTTAAGCTTACATGAGGCCATGACACTGTTGCTTGGTAACGTTTGCTGTACTGCCTTGTCCTCACTGTCTTAGCTTTCCTTTGACAACCACTCGGCCCTTCACTTGGGTTAAAATTTTGTCCAGGGCTCAGTTCAGAGCAATTAAGAAGTGAAATCAGACAATTTCTCACAAAACCCTGAATGTTCTCTCACGGAACCCTCGGGCTCCTAGGAATCCTGGTTGAAATACACTGTTTTAATGGACTTTATTGGTCTTTCATCGACTACTCAGCAATCCTTCACTGATTTCTCAGCCATCTCTACCTTCAGAGTGGATAAATTTGGCCTTCATTGAAAGATTGCTGAGAGGTCATTGAAAGATCACTCTTGACCCTTCAACAGTCTCATCAGTCTTTAATGATCTCTCAGCAATCTTTCAATGAATGCCAAATTTTTCAACCCCGAAGGTAGAGATGGCTGAGAGATCAGTGAGGGATTGCTGAGCATTTGATGAAAGACCAATAGAGTCCATTGAAAGATCGCTAAAAGATCATTGAGCGCTCCTTGAAAGCAGGATCCTTGAGAGATTGCTTCCTTTTGGTTATCGTTGAGTATTTTGGACAAAGTCAAAACTTTGAGAAGATAGTGGCACCTGTGGAAATCACTGGAAGATCATGGAGAGATCACTGGGCGATCTTGGCATTCACCAAGAGATCTCCCCAGGTCTCTCTCTCAGTGATCTCTCCTGGTTTCTTAGAGGTCTTTCAAGGACCTTTCCAAATTGAATTTTTGATTGCACAACAATTTACACAGAAAAGGCTTTTTCAAGGCTTAAGGAGATTGTAGAGCGATTGGGCTAATTTCGATCTCTCAATGGTCACCAACGAATCTCCGTCAGTGTAAAGCGCTCCTTACTGCTGTAAAAGTTTAACTGCCCTAGGTGTCATGTGGAGCCTGGGGAAACGCAAGGCAACTCAAGGTCCCCATAGTGGTCAAGAGTGGTAAAAATTTTTCTCAATAAAATAGTTCAGATTTCCAAGGCTATAACTTGGAAGTTACAAGAGATAGTGGCTTACTGTCAATTAGAACAATGTAGAATATGATCCAAAGTTTCAGATAGGGATAAATTTACGCATCTAATTTGCATAATGTCGCAGCAACTATATAAATTACGCAACTCAGTCAAAAGTGGACTATGGACACATTTACATAAAGAATGGTCCGGTTTTTTTTACGCCAATTTGTCTACAGGGGTATGTTTTTATCAAATCTTCAAAGTATATGAACCAGAAAATCAATAAAATGTAAAAAAAACCAACAACATATATTTCTCTTACCTGTTGCCGGGTGCCCACGTGACCGGTCCATTTTCGTCCATCGTAGTCGATGTTTTTGTGTTTGCTCAGCCATTTACACCGTGTATCACATCTACAAACTCTTATGATTACCCCACGTGAATTTTGTTTGTATTACGCAGCTATTTTTTCTGTTTGGTGCATTATTCCTGTGGGAATCCATGCCACCCGTGAGCGCTGCCATCTTGGTAATGGAAGCTCAGTTTTTTGTCCATCATGGTCGATGTAACACGTTTACTCAGTAATTTATACCCGTGTACCACATCTGCAAACTCTTATGATTATCCCACGTGAATTTCATTTGTATTACGCAGCTATTTTTCCTGTTTCATGCAGTTTCAGTCATCATCGTGGCAGCGATGACCCAACATAGCGGCATCCACATTGGTGTGTGAGCTCAAAGCGGAAAAAGGAAGAATAATAATGAGGATTTCTTCTTCTTTGCTATATTCCATGTCAGTCATGATTCCTTCGGCGCGTGTCTGCCACCTTTTAAACTGTCAGCTCAATAGAGATTAGTACAAATTCTCAGTATAGCTGGGGGACGTCAATAAGTTGACACATGCAGTTGCTGCGCTGTGCCACTGGGGAGCATGACCGATCCATTTAATCTGGGCAGTTAAAGGGTTAAAATGGATTATATGGAAACAACCAAAGGTGTAGGTGAACTTTTCAAATGAAGGTTTAATTGCACAATAACAACTGTGGTGACATAGTAAATATTATTATAAGATAAGATAAGATAAGATAAGCCTTTATTAGTCCCACAATGGGGAAATTCCAGGATTGCAACAGCACAGGGATAGCAACACTCAGAGCAATAATTTAGAAGATAAGAAAATAAGAGCAGTGAATATACATATGTACACATAAATATATAAATATATATACACACAGTGCGGAGCATTGTAGCTAGATGGAATAAACAGCATAACCATCTATTTAGTTACCCTACATGGTGTGAATATGTACCCATACATATTGTCACCCTCCATAGCGACTGATATTGTCCTAGTTGTATACTTGAGGGGACCATGTGTAAGTCTGTTGCGTCTTTTGCATTCAGTACTATTAGGTCGTCACATTTTTTTGCTACCTCTGCGAGCAGCCCTGCTTAGGTTATACAGTCTGACAGCCATAGGTAGGAAGGACCTGCGAAACCTCTCAGTCGTGCACCTAGGATGATGTAGTCTACTGCTAAATGAGCTCCTCAGTGCGTTCAGTATGTCCTGCATGGGGTGGGACTTGGACTCCAGCAGAGATGACAATTTAGCCACCATCCTTCTCTCCCCTATCTCCTCCACTGGGTCAAGACGTTGCCCCAGGACAGAGCTAGGTTTCTTGATTAGTTTGTTCAGTCTCTTCCTGTCGGCTGCTGTGATGCCACTGCCCCAACAGACCACTCCAAAAGTGATGGCTGATGCCACCACCATGTCGTAGAATGTCTTCAAGAGCACCCCTTATACACCAAAAGACCTGAGCCTCCTCAGTAGGAACAGCCTGCGCTGTCCCTTCTTGTAGAGTGCGTCGGTATTGTGTGACCAGTCTAGTTTATTGTTCAGATGAACACCCAGGTACTTGTAGGATGTCACCACCTCAATGTCTGTTCCCTGTATGTTTACTGGTGCTGTGAGGGGTTGTCCTTGCCCGCGGCAGTCCACCACCAGCTCCTTAGTTTTCCTAGCATTGATCTGGAGGCAGTCCACGATGGCACCAGTCCACGAAGTCCTGGATAAGTCCTCTGTACTCAGCTTCATCTCCGTTGGAAATGAGGCCGACGATCGCAGAGTCGTCAGAGAACTTCTGTAGATGGCAGTGTGTTGTGTTGTGTTGTGTGAGAAGTCCACAGTATAAAGGGTGAACAGGAAGGGAGCCACTTATTAGGTACATAAATGTCAAAAATGTAATTTAGCTACTGGAATCATCATGCAAATAAACAGCGGGGAAAACAAGTATGGAACACGTCAACATTTAAACATATTTCTGATTGAGCCATTGACCTGAGATTTTCACCAGATATCAGTAACAACCCAATTAATCCATACATACAAAGAAATCAGGGCAACTGTGTTCACAAAACAAGTTATACTGTATTTAATAAAGTGGAATGACACAGGAAATAAGTACTGATCACATGAAGAAAAAGAGATGCAAAAAGGCATAGAAAGCCAAGAAACCAGCTGAAATCCATCAGAATTTAGGAAGCCATCCCATCCTCTATCAGTGCAAATTAATTTCAGCAGGTTAAGTCCTCACTGATAGCCTTTAAAAAGGTCTGTGAATATCAGATTGTCACACCACAAAGAACTCATGATGGGCAGGAGCAAAGAGGTCTCTCTAGACCTTCGCAACCTTATTGTTGCAAAACATAATGATGACATTGGTTACAGGTGCATTTCTGAACTGCTGAATGTTCCAGTGAGCACTGTTGGAGCCATCATTTGGAAGTGGAAAGAACATCATTTTACCATAAACTGGTCACGACCAGGAGCTCCTGGCAAGATTTCTGATAGAGGAGTTAAAAAAATTATCAGAAGAGTTATCCAAGAGCCAAAGACCACTCGTGGAGAGCTCCAGAAAGACTTGGAGTTATCAAGTACTGCTGTTTCAAAGAAAACAATAAGTAATGCATTCAACCGACATGAGCTCTATGCCCACTCAACTCACAAGACTCCATTGCTGAAGAAAAAGAATGTTGAAGCCTGTTTAAAGTTTGTTGCACAATATTTTTCCCCTTAAAAGATTTCAGTTTGTTTTTCAATTGGGTTGTACAGGTTATAGGTCACATTAATGGTGGAAAAAGTTTTGAAATGGTTTATCTTGGTCTCATTTTTTTACATCACAAAAACCTGGCATTTGAACAGGGGTGTGTAGACTTTTTATATCCACTGTATCTGGTGAAAATATCAGGTCATGGCTCCATCAGAAATATGTTTAATGAGAAAAATGTTGACATGTTCAATACTTATTTTCTCCGCTGTATATATAAAATCCTTTATTTATACAGGGAAGGTCCACTGAGAGGGAAACTCTTTTTCAAGGACAGCTGTTCACACTCACACAGTTACACATTCACAGCAGGAAGCTGCCAATACAAGCACAGACTGACCTGTGGCCACTGAGCAACTCCTCCGGAGCAGTTGGAGTTAAGGGCCTTGCTCAAGGGACCACAGTGGAGTTAAGGAGGGTGGGGCAAACACTGCTATGTTATCTGTCCCACCCAGATCTGATTCTGCCAGTCCAAGGATTGAACCAGCAACCCTCCAGTCACCAGTCCACATCCCTAACCATTATGCCACCATTGCCCCAAATATGAATTTAAATGGACTCGCACTGAGTTGCTCCAGAGTATTAAAATCAATAGTTTATTGATTATCAATTCACCAACATTGATTACTTGAGTGAAACTTTTTCTCCATAGGAAAAAAAAATAAGTGCTTGCATGTTCCATTTTGTCCTGCTTTATAATACAATTTCACTTCTGTTCAGGGTGAAATATGTTGAGTAATGCTTATGCATTTCCTTAAGGGACATTTTAATGCAGCACTTTATCTTACAGCAGAGCATTTTTAGACTGCAGTCATCTAAATATTTGGCCATTTCTGTGCACAAGTGGAACAAAACAGGGAATGATCCATATCTTTAGCAAAGATCCAAACAGTGATGTTTGACTGTAATGAATCTGAATTATTCTGAAGTAGTCTAAACCATGTCAATATTTAATGACCAGGTATCAATAGTTTTTAAATGTTTTAAAATCGGTTTGTTGTTGTTATTGTGTTTGTAAATGTATATATGGCAACGAAGCAAAATAGGCTGGTGGATCAGTCTGAAAAGGAGACAAAACTTTTCTCATGTTTTTCACATTTCTGCTGTCAAATAGAAGAGTTCAGGTTCATTGGCAAATGTGAGATGTTGGAAGACCAAACTGGTTCCTAATCTACTGTGACCATTAGGACCCAAAATACTGACGCATTCATGATTTCCTTTGTTTTCAGAGTGACCAGTTAGAGCTCACCACCCAGACTCTTAGAGCAGAGCTGGAGCGTCAGGGTCGCAGTCTGGAGACTTCACGTCGTCGGGAGGAGGAGCTGGAGGCCGAGCTCCGTGAGGCCACCATGGAGGCCGGATCCCTGGCAAGGGCGCGAGACCAGGCAGTATTGGAGGCTTCACGGCTAGAGCAGGAGAAGGAGGCATGTCAGCTGGAGCTGGATGGTCAGCGAAAAGAAGGGAGGCAGAGAGAGAGGGAGGCAACGAGGCTGAGGCAGCAGCTGGAGAGCACGACCCTGGCCCTGGAGCACAGCAACCAGAGAGCTTTTGCTCTGGATACTGAACACAGGTACACACACTGACCTTCATCCTGTAATTATCTTTACAAGGCATGAGAGAGAGGTACTTGGCTGTTCTGATGCATTCTTCTTTAACGTTACCTCTGTCTGTCTGATTCCTGTGTCTCTGCTGCTGTTGGTGTGTAGACGTGTGTGTCAGCAGCTGTCTGATTCCAAGGAGCTCTGCTCTCAGCTGCAGGACCTGGAGAAAGAGCTCAGCACTCGATTAAGCAGCATGGAGGAGGGTAAACAGCAGCTGCAGGAGCAGTATGCAGAAGTTCAGTCCAAGATTAGCTCAGTCTCCCAGGTGTGTTCATGTCTGTGTGTTTGTTGTTGTGGAAAGGTCTGGGTAGTTTCATATCTCACAGTAACCACTGAGAGACGAGGTGTTGTGAAAGGTGAAAGTGCAGAAAAGTAGGTGAAGTTTTGGAGGTATAACACACAGTAATCTAGTTATCTATTGTTTGATCTACACTACCTGATTATTCACTGTGCGGTCACCAAGCATGCTCTTGTTGGAATGTTTTTACCTAATAAAATATATCGATCAGACTACTTGAAATAAATAGATAAAAATTAAACCAATAAGCAGAGTAACACTACAGCAGTGCCTAAAATAATTTACTGTATGGTACAACATATAATGCAGAATGTTGAGTTTTAATGTGGGAATTGTGAGTGTGAAATATCCCCGTTTTCTGCTCTCAAAAATTCCCAGAACAGAATGAAAAAGTAATTTCCTACAATATTTATGCTGCTCTCTGCTAGCATTTTAAAAATGCATTACTCTGCCTATGATGGTGAAGAGCAAGTTTACAGAATATTAAAATCCTGAACATATAAATATTGTGCAGTATGACAGTTTTATCAGTGTTTGGGTGGGAATCATTTCCTAGGTGTTCATGCATTGTGTCTATTGATAAGTAACAGCTAACTTAATACAATAGTAGTGTATACACATTAAACTAGAGCTGGAATAATCAGTCAATCATTAGTGCCCATATGGCTCCAGTACAACTTAAAAGCAACTTGATATTGAATTTCAGAATTTACTGTAGGGTACATTTATTTATTGTTGCAGATACAGTAGATGTACTATGTTGAGATTTATTAAAAATAAGTCCCCAAATGTACAAGAGAAATGCTGCAAATCCATCCATCTCTCCATCATCTACCGCTCATCCAGGGGTTTGGGTCGTGGAGGCAGCAGTCCAATTACAGAAGTCCAGACTTCCCTCTCCCCGGCCACCTGCTCCAGCTCTACAGAGAGGACACTGAGGCGTTCCCAGGCCAGCTGGGAGACACAGTCTTTTCAGCGTGTCCCGGGTCTGCCTCGGGGTCTCCTCCCAGTGGGACATATCCAAAACACCTCACGTTTGAGGCATTTTAATCAGATGCCAAAACCTTCTCAGCTGGCTCTTTTCGATATGGAGGAGCAGCGGCTGTGCTCGGAGCATCTCCCAGATAACCAAGCTCCTCACCCTCTCTCTAAGGCTGAGTCCAGCCACCCGATAGAGAAAGTTCATTTCAGCTGATCTCATTCTTTCAGTCATTACCCAAAGTTCATGACCATAGGTGAGGATAAGACCATAGATTGACCAGTAAATTGACAGCTTTGCTTTGGAGTTCCGCTCCCTCTTCACCACGACAGACCACATTGTCCACATCACTGCAGATGCTGCTCCAGTCTGTCTGTCAGTCTCCCACTTCTGTCTCTCCTGACTCGTGAATAAGACCCCAAGATAGCCGAACTCCTCCACTTGAGGCAGGAGCTCGACCCCAACCCAGAGAGAAGAAGCTACCCTTTTCCGGCCGAGGACCATGGACTTAGACTTGAAGGTATTGATTCTCATCCCAGCTGTTTCATACTCAGTAGCTTACCACTCCAGTAAGACCTGCAGGTCATTGCTCAATGAAGCCAGCAAGACCACATCATCTACTAACAGCAGAGACTAGGTCCTGTGACCACCAAACATGGCACCCTTCGTTCCTTGGCTGCACTTAGAAATCCAGTCCATAAAATTTATGAACAGGATCGGTGACAAAGGGCAGCCCTGGTGGAGTCCAACTCTGACTGGGAAAAAGATTGACTGATTATTGGCAATACGAACCAAACTCTTGAAACGGTCATGCAGAGAAGGGACTGCTCATAACAACGACCCCGATAGCCCATACTCCCGAAGCACCCTCCACAAGAAACTAGGAGGGACATGGTTGAATGCTTTCTCCAGGTCCACGAAACACATGTAGACCAAGATGAAAACCACATTGCTCCTCCTGAATCCAAGGCCAGATTCTCCTCTCCTGTACCTTGGCATAGACCTTCCCAGGGAAGCCTAGGAGTGTGATCCCTCTAAAGTTGAAACACACTCTCCAGTCCCCCTCCTTAAAGAGGGGAACCATCACCCCAGTATGCCAAAGCTACTGTCCTCAGCTTCCATGTGACATTACAGAGGCGTGTCAACCAGGACAGCCCCACAACTTCCAGTTTCTTTACTTCAGCAATCTCAGCCCCAGTGATGGGTGAGTCATCCCCCTCATCCTTAGGTTCAGCTTCCACTATAGAAGGTGTGTCAGTGGGATTGAGGAGATCCTGGAAGTACTCCTCCCACTGCCCGACAAATGCACTAGAAAGACCTTACAAATTAGGTAAGAAAATTATATTTTTTCACACAAATTTCTGTCTTTTTCGTATAAATTTGCTACATTTTTTCATGTAAATTTACATTTTTTTTCTTACAAATTTGAAATTTTTTACTCAGAGATTTGCAACAATCTATTATGTACCCTCTAATGTAAGCCAAATCATAGCTTACTATACTATGAAAGTCCAAAATTTACAAGAAAAATGTCACATCTGTGTATCAATGCATCTACAAGACAAACCTTAGAAATCAGTAAGAAAATTGCAGATGTAGAAGAAGAAAAATATCCCAAATTTATAAGAAAAAAGTTTTAAATCTATGGGGAAAACAGTCACAAATGTATCAGGCAAAAAAAAACAAAACACTTTTTTGAGAAAAGAGTCACAAGTCATTATGCATTACTCAACTGCTACCACTGTTACCTCGCAGCTAGAAGGTTCCAGGTTGGAATCCTCAGGCTAGCAGGAGTGGGAACCTTTCTGTGTGGAGTTTGCATGTTCTCCCTGTGCTGTGAGTTTACTCTGTGGGCTCTGGTTTCCACCCACAATCCAAAGACATGCATGTTAGGTTAATTAACCCGAGATTGTCCCTAGGCAGCTGTAGGTCCTTAGAAGAGGGGGTTAGTGTAGCTACTAGTTAACCCCTTTGAGTGGTCTTTGTGACTAGAAAAAGCACTATACGTATAAGTACAGACCCTTGTCCCTTATATGCTTTCTTACGCTCACTATTTTTTTTTTGTTGACTACACCTACTTTAATTATTTTTGTAAGGTAACTGTACTTTTACTTGAGTGCTCTACCCACCTCTGCTCTGCAGTGACTCTTTGCCCTGTGGATGAAGGATAAATGTGATTACGCAGAACAAGTTTGTATTGATTTCCAGTAAAACCTTCCTTCTAAGCGAACCCAGACCATGTCAGAAAAAAAGGTCTTCCACATCATACCACAGTCACCACATCACTTCACCGCAGGGTCAAGACTTGTGTTTTTTCCCATTAATTTGTCACCTGGATAAGGATTTCTAGCCGTACATAAGCGCATACAGTCTGAACAAAGTTTAATGGGGAAAGTTTACTTTTTCCTGTTTGCAGTTGTTTTTCACTGATTCTAATCTTTGAACCCATTTGCCCCCCATCTTTCTTATCAGGATCTAACAAACGAGCAGGCTCGTTCTGAGAAACTGGTCACCGAAGTCAAACATCTGAGCCAGAAACTACAAAGATCCGAGGGTGAACTGAAGCTGGCAACGGATTCTCTCACCAAGGCGCAAGAGAGAATCGAGTTTCTCTGCCAGCAGCTCAAGAAAAGCGAGTCTCTTCTCAATTTAGAGAGGAGAAGAGGAAGTGCAGAGGTGACGACTCATTCAGGTTCAGAAGTGCCACACGCACAGGATGCCTCATCTCTGGAGCAAAGCCCGAAAGTTGGCGAAGGCCGTGACCTTTCAGTGACCGCAGGGGAGATGGAGAGGGTGATGGAGCTGGAAAGGGAGGTGCGTGTTTTGTGTGTATGCTCAAGTCTCATTTGCAGGATGTCTGTGCGAGACAGAGATGATCTATATTATGTTGAATTCTTGCTCTGGGGATGCTTGACGACTATCAGCTCACAGTGGGCCACTTCCCCAAGTGCGGCACTCTATTTCTAAAACTACCGCTTTATCTCTGCTCATCAGTTTTAAAATGTCACCAAGGCTACTGTTAATCTTCCTTATCTCCTCTGCTGCCTTCCTGCTTCAACTTTCATCACTTCTCCCTCATTCATGCACACACATTCTGACACCAAGCTGTAAGGGGGCGGCACTTGCATGGCCAAGGTCAGAAATGTTGTTCAGAGACAACTGCAACAGTGCTGTCAGGATCTGACGGCCAAAAAAGAAAAAAAAATCAAGCCAAAAAGAGCTTTCGGTTTTAATTTCTGGACTCTTAAGTACAGGTTTGATAGATACTAAACACTGATGTCAGTCGGGACTAAAGGAAACATCAGCAGTATTATCAGATTTGTATAACAGGATAAAAGGCCCGGTAGTGGTATATACTGTATTCAGTTGGTAACATTTGGGGATTGACGTTAACTTTTGTGCTCACCACCCGCTGTGTAGCCGAAACACCATCAACCTCTCGAAGGAGGCTTGTTAAGCATTTTTTGGCCACAATAATCTGCATAGAGTCACAGAAAATTGACATTAAAATGATATCTCGCCAACTATCAAAATTTGCAAATCACTATATTTAGTGCGCAAAGAATTCAGCTTTTCCTCGATAAAGGTATTAAGAGAAATGCTCTTTGCCGATGACAGTGCTCTAGTTGCACACAGTGTGGAAGATATGCAATCTTTAGTGGAGAAATTTGCAAGAGCAGCTAGCCAATTCAGCCTCAAAATCAACATCAAGAAGACAGAGTGCCTTTATCAACCACCAAAGTTCCAATTATCAACATCACTACCAGAAGAGATCAGCATTGGTACAGAGCCACTAGTCAAGTGCAAGACTTTCAAGTATCTAGGGCAGGGGTGGGCAATCATGTGCCATGGAGGGCCATTCTACTGCAGGTTTTCTGTTCCACCCAGTCTCTTCAGCAGGTGTTTTCAATGATTAGCAATCCTTGAAGCTGATCAGAGAGCACATACCTGCTGAAGACACTGGGTGGAACAAAAAACCTGCAGTGGAATGGCCCTCACTGCCCACCCCTGATCTAGGGAGTACTGTTTCAGACAATGCTAGGCTGGAGGATGAACTATCTCTCAGAATGGGAAGAGCGAGCGCTGTGTTTGGAAACTTGAGGGAGAGACTGTGGAACAATCAACATGTGTCTAGCCATGTGAAATGCAAAGTATACAGAGCGACAGTACTGGCTACTCTATTGTACGGTGCTGAAACTTGGACTGTCTACAGAGTGCAGGTGAAGAAACTCCAAGCGTACATGATGAGACACCTTCGCGCCATAATGAACATCTCATGGAAAGACAAGATAACCAACATAGAAGTGTTGAAACGAGCTGGTCTACCATCAGTGGAGGACATGCTAACACAGATGAACCTGAGATGGCTCAGACATGTTGAGAGGATGGACCACCAGCGTCTCCCTCGACAGTTACTCTACTCACAGTTATGCGACGGCAAACGCAATCAGGGTAGACCAAGGCTCAGATTTAAAGACACTAAAAAGAAACTTGAAGAAGTTGGACATAGACAGGAGTTCCTGGCAGCAGAAGGCTAAGGACAGAGCTGTGTGGAGGAATCTGATCAGACCTAAATGAAACAGTCATTGTCGTCCACAACAGACTGCTATGATGATGATGATGATTCCTATTATAGTTAGTTAGTTAGTTTTTGTTTGTTTTTTTAGTTAGGGTAATGGACTTACCCTAGTAAATAGTAAGTACTCTAGCATAACCTAGTAAATTGTCCATATCCAGACCTTGCCCATTCTCTATCAAGGGCGTTCTTAAAACCATTTAGTTATATAGTTACTATAGGAACAAACTACTGGAGTGGTGGCCTAGTTGGTAGAGCATCCACCCCCACAACTAAGAGGTCATGGGTTCAAATCCCGGCCGAGTCATACCAAAGACCATATATAAATGGTACTTTCTGCCTTCTTGCTTGATGCTCAGCATAATAGAACGGGGAAAGGAAAGTTAATGCACAGAGCTACCAGAGGACTGACCCCCCACTGTAGCTTTCACTACTCACAGTAGCTGTGTGGCCTAAGGTCAGTGAAACGGAGATAGACGCCGCCCCATACACCACATGGTGTCTCACATGCTGTGGAAGGGAGTAACTAGTAGCAATTTTTTCTCTTAAATTTGTAACTTTGGAAAAATATTTGAGACTTTATTTTTTTGTGAATTTGTGCATTTTTTTTGCAAATTTGTGCTGGTTTTTACAATGCTTCTTTTATATATTTGAAACTTTTTAAATAATAAAGTTTCCAAATTCATTTGTGTGGTTTTAGTTCCCCAAATATACAACATTTTTCTTTTATGTGCTAAATTTGTTTATGCTTTCTTCAAATATAAATTTGCTAACAAGTTCTTCAAATTTATGGGAGTTTTCTTTTTTCTTCTTAAAGGGGGGATATGATGCACTTTTTCCACATGTTGACCTATTTGCTAGCGGTCTTAATGAAATGACCGTGGCATTCTTTAGTCAAAATACATCAGGCCTTTAATTATTTCAGCACAATTTTGAGCCCACTTTAACAGAATGACTCACTTCATGTATTTTTAAACGCCGATGAGTCCCAGTTCACTCCCACCTGCTTCTTTTGTCACTTCCAAGAAGTTTGGTTGAGACGGGGCAGGAGCCATTTTGAGGTTAATGTTAACTGGCTAGCTATTAGCTAGTGGCGTTGACAGACTGAGCTAACCAACATACATGAACTGGCTGAATGCTGAGAATGTTAAGAGCCCAAATAAAGCATTATCAGGTACAGGGGTGTGTTGTGTGAGTGGCCAAAAAGATTTGACACGTTCCTGGTGTTAAAAAAAAGCACAGAAACGACCCTGAATCGTCTTTAATGAGCCGCCCTCATAAGACTGACTGAGCTACACTCCACAGCATTTGGCTGATGAGCCAGTGCTAATGTCTTCTTCTTCTTCTTCTTCTTTTAGATTTGATTGGCGGTTGGCAACCAGCCTACAGGTGCATTACCGCCACTGACTTGATTATCATCCCTCTATATCTTTCTATCCAATGCTAATGTCAATCTCTAGTAATATTAATCTCTAATGTCAATCTCTAGTAATATTAACACATTGACGCCAAATACATGTTTAGCTGCTTAGCCATTACTAAAGATGGTTTTAACATAAATTCACTACTAAGACTTAACTGCTGAGTTTCTACAATTTGCCTTAAAAATTTCCTGAGCACCAAAATCCAAGTTCAGTTTAGATCCACTGTGGTTCAAGAACAGACAGACAACTCTGCTGTGGTATCCTCAAATCTGGGCAACACACTGAAACATTGTAGGTATGGGATAAATGGTCTCTTCAAGTGGAATACCAAAGTAGATGTACTGACATAGTTACTTTGCTTTAATGAAATCCAAAGGGAGATTGGTGAAAAGGCAAAAAATCTGAAAGTTCCAGTGGGGGGGAAAAAAGTAGAAATCTCCCGTGTGGTAGCAATGATTTAGTCAGCAGTGTGCTGGTAAGAAATGTGAAAGAATCCAAGGTGGGGGAAAAAAAAGTTGCAGCCGTACAGCAAAAACAAGCTGTAGACTCTCTAGGCGACGCACACATGAACTGTGCCGTACTCTGCCAAATAAATGTTCAAATGAGATCATTCTGTGAAGTGGGAGTAGAGAAGAGTACTGCAAGTTTAGTTTAATTTCGAAAATACTTTTTTAGACCCTATAAATACCCTGCAAATTTGAATGATGCACGGTTTTCATTCCTAATCCTAATCAACACATTCTGTTACTTATCAGCAGAAATCCACTGAATTGTGTGATAAATAAGTACATAAATATGCAAATTGACTGATTCATTGAAAATCCTTCTTGTGTGTTATAAAAATGTAACAGTTACAGTGGATCCAGAAAGTATTCACAGCGCTTCACTTTTTACACATTTTGTTCTGTTGCAGCTTTATTCCAAAATGGATTAAATTCATTTTTCCTCAAAATTCTACACACAATACCCCATAATGACAACGTGAAAAAAGGTTGCTTTTTTTTTTTTAGATTTTTTCAAATTTATTAAAAATAAAAAACTAAGAAATCACATGGACATAAGTATTCACAGCCTTTGCCATGAAGTTCAAAACTGAGCTCAGGTGGATCCTGTTTCCACTGAACATCCTTGAGATGTTTCTACAGCTTAATTGGAGTCCACCTGTGGTAAATTCAGTTGATTGGACATGATTTGGAAAAGCACACACTTGTCTATATAAGGTCCCACAGTTGACAGTACATGTCAGAGCTCAAACCAAGCATGAAGTCAAAGGAATTGTCTGTAGACCTCCGAGACAGGATTGTCTCAAGGCACAAATCTGGGGAAGGGTACAGAAACATTCCTGCTGTTTTGAAGGTCACAATGAGCACAGTAACCTCCATCATCGGTAAATAGAAGAAGTTCGAAACCACCAGGACTCTTCCTAGAGCTGGCCGGCCATCTAAACTGAGTGATCGGGGGAGAAGGGCCTTAGTTAGGAAGGTGACCAAGAACCCGATGGTCGCTGTCAGAGCTCCAGCGTTCCTCTGTGGAGAGAGGAGAACTTTCCAGAAGAACAACCATCTCTACAGCAATCCACCAATCAGGCCTGTATGGTAGAGTGTCCAGATGGAAGCCACTCCTTAGTAAAAGGAACATGGCAGCCCACCTGGAGTTTGCCAAAAGGCACCTGAAGGACTCTCAAACGATGAGAAACAAAATTCTCTGGTCTGATGAGACAAAGATTGAACTCTTTAGTGTGAATGCCAGGCTTCATGTTTGGAGGAAACCAGGCACCGCTCATAACTACCCCAATGGTGGTGGCAGCATTGTGCTGTGGGAATGTTTTTCAGCGGCAGGAACTGGAAGACTAGTCATGATAGAGGGAAAGATGAATGCAGCAATGTACAGAGATATCCTGGGTGAAAACCTGCTCCAGGGCGCTCTTGATCTCAGACTGAGTTGATGGTTCATCTTTCAGCAGGACAACAACCCAAAGCACACAACCAAGATATCAAAGGAGTGGCTTCAGGACAACTCTGTGAATGTTGTTGAGTGGTTCAGCCAGAGCCCAGACAAATCCAATTGAACATCTCTGGAGAGATCTGAAAATGGCTGTGCAATGACGCTTCCCATCCAACCTGATGGAGCTTGAGAGGTGCTGCAAAGAGGAATGGGCAAAACTGCCCAAAGATAGGTGTGCCAAGCTTGTGGCATATTCAGAAAGACTTGAGGCTGTAATTTTTTTATTTATTTATTTATTTTTTTTGTATTTTGTATACTTTATTGACCCCCAGAGGGAAATTCAGGGAATCGACTTGGATGGATGAGGCAGCCATGGTACGGTGCCAATCCCTTCACCATTCACACACACCTTGGGCCACTTTAGAGTCTTCAATTAACCTAACTTGCATGTTTTTGGCCTGTGGGAGGAAGCCAGAGTACCCAGGGTAAACCCACGCAGACACGGGGAGAACATGCAAACTCCACACAGAAGGGTCACTGATGGTCAGTGGGTGGGATCAAACCCGTGATGGTCAGGGGTGGAATCGATCCCGTGACCTTCTTACTGTGCTGCCACTGTGCTATCCACTGTGCCACTGAGCTGCCCAAAGGTGCATCCACAAAGTGTTGAGCAAAGGCTGTGAATACTTATGTACATGTGATTTCTTAGGTTTATTATTATTATTATTATTATTATTATTATTATTATTATTATTATTTATTATTATTATTTTTAATAAATTTGCAAAAATCTAAAAAAAAAACACAACTTTTTTCATGTTGTCATTATGGGGTGTTGTGTGTAGAGTTTTGAGGAAAAAATGAATTTAATCCATTTTGGAATAAGGCTGTAACATAACAAAATGGGGAAAAGTGAAGCACTGTAAATACTTCCTGAATGCACTGTAGTCCCACTCATGATTATCATCTCTGTATTTATAGATTGACACTAATGTCACATTGAGCTGCTGGATGACTAAGAGCACTCTGAAAGGTCATTCAAGGGTTCAATCCAAGTTCAGATATTCTGGATGTTTTCCATGACTGTGACCCCAAATTGTAGCACAACACTCTTTTTCAATATAGAAATGAAGAAAGATTTCTTTCCCCTCAGAGAGCGGTGGCGGTTGCAGCTCAGGAGGCTCTGCTGACGCGGTTGTGCCAGTCCCAGGAGGCATGTGAGCACCTTAAGGACCAGCTGGAGGCTCTGCATCGGCACACCCTCAGCCTGCAAGACTCCTGCACCAGACTACAGACGCTCAATACACAGTTACAGGTGACCTAACACAGATAATGGTGTGGATGTAGTTAAAGTCTTTTTTTTTCATCTTGGGAACAAAAGATTTGTACTCTTAGAATCTCAGCCTTTTTTTCTAAACCTTTTATCATAATTAAAGACTCTGAATTTGAAATAAATATAGACAGTGGTGGACTTGTATTGTCTAAGACTTTCTAAGTGAACCTGTTCTGATTATTTCCACCTCCACTTTTTTTTTTTTTTTTTATTCTACTAGAGTTTATTTGCATGATTCTGTGATCAAAACAAACCGTATCAATCTTATATTTGGCGTTAATAAAGCCACCTATTTTGACACGGGCTGTTATAGTTTATGTCTCTCAGAGGCCACCTTTTATTTAAGTTGATGTTAGTCAGATTGAGGTATCAATGTTTAGGACAATATTAAGGATAGAGCAGTCTGAAGCCTGAGCTTTTGGCTACTATGGGTTATGTGCATATTCACAGATATAATTATGTCATATTTGCAGTGTTTAAGCATTCAGCTTATATGTATCAGATGTCATCAGTTCAGTAGCTTAGTTTATTGTAATACCCAGTTTATAAACCTTTATGTGAGCATTTATCCTTGAGCTGTCCAGGGAAAAACAAACAGCCTCGATCATCTTTCAAGCTCACTAATGAGCACACTAAAAGCTGTTTATTTTGGAGGCAGAAATGATGATTACTTCCTTGCAGGGTGTTGAATTTCTAAGTGGACTTTACTGGAATAGACCAGTGAATTTCAGTCAGGGTTCAGCAGCCGAAACCCAAGGTATGCCCAAAAAATTGTCTGATTCATTAAAATTGTCTAACTTCACTTGATTGTTCAAAAAAATGTCCATTGTACATCTGTGCCTGCAATGTTCCACGTTAGTGGGTGGAGGTATGAATGCAACAATGATTATCTTCTTCCTCTTCGCGTTTAAATGGAGAATCTCTGCGCCTGGCATAAGCGGACAGTTCCCTGGGACGGCTTGAGGGCTCTCCCCCTGTGGGACTTCCAGAGGGAGGACCAGGAGAACCCTGAGGCCTTCCACTCTGTCCGCACATGGCCAAGGGTCCAGAATCACTGGAATAGACAGTACCATGAACATGCAGAGTCACTGTTTCATTGGCATTGACCTCAAAAGCATTACTGTAACTTTTAGGGTCAGTGCGTCTCTGATGTCTGTTTATTGTGAAATAGTCCTTACTGGAAGTTTTTATGTAGTTATAATAAATGTTCTCTTTGTAGTTGGGTTATAATATTTTATAATAATAACTCAAGAGAACAGGAACTAAGCAGACACTATTTTTAATTAAATTTTTCTAGTTGCCGTGGATTTATTTGTGCTGTGTTTACATTGGCCAAGGCTCCATCGGTCCATCTGTCCCTCTGTCTGTCCATTGATCTGCACCTCCGTCCCTCCATCCATTTGTCCATACATTGTGAGATAGGGTCTTGGTGGAGGTATGCGCTCATGAATCACCTACAAAATCTAATGGGTTGATTTGTATCCCTAGGCTACCTCTGGTGAAAGTAGTAGTTTTTGCGTAATACGGGGCCTTGGCAGAGGTGTGTGCTCTCAGATTACATCCAAAATCCAATAAGTTCATCGGTAGGCCAAGGACCACCTCAAGTGAAAATGTCATCAAAATCCATTGAGAGGGTTTTGTGTAATCCTGCTAATAGACAAATAAGCAAACCGCCCTGATTGCATTCGCCAAGGTAAAAATCAGCCCTATGTTGAAAGAGGGTATCTATCAGTGTGGACAAAAATAAAACTCTGGGTATGGCACTTTCTACTTCATAAATAGGATGTAAGAGAAGTAAATGAAGGATAATATATAGTTTCAGTATTATTTGTAAGTAAAATAAAAAATATCTGATAAGTATTTTTACTACATATACACCGATTTTGAAATTTTAGGCCAATACTGATACTGGCGTTTGAAAAAAACAAGTTAGCCAACAGCTGACAGTTTAATACTGATTGTTTCTTTTATTTTTGCTGTGATCTATTCCCCATTTAATACTATGGAAACAGAAATATGTATTATTAAAAATAGTTGAACTGAGACACTTTAAAGTGGCTCAGTTCAGTGGTTTATCTGAACTTGTTTATCTGAACTGTAGTCTGAGACACACCGAAAAATAAATATCGGCAGGTATCGGTGAATATTATCCAATTTGTTGATTGGCTGATATCAGTAAGGAAGGATACTAATGAAGCTGATATACCAGCGCAGCCCTAGTTTTTACATAAAAAAGGCTGTTTTGTTTTAAAAACCCACTAATACAGCTGGTCCACCAGATTGTCTGAGCAACAATATGAACACCAGACAAGGGTTAAAATGTTAGGATGCATAGATACAGTTAGGTCCAC
The DNA here is from genome assembly GCA_020510985.1 of Pholidichthys leucotaenia. Taxonomy (NCBI): domain Eukaryota; kingdom Metazoa; phylum Chordata; class Actinopteri; order Cichliformes; family Pholidichthyidae; genus Pholidichthys; species Pholidichthys leucotaenia. Next base: position 405,627,998 of record CM035840.1, on the reverse strand, counting down.
ATATATTTGGACACTGACGCAAGCTTTGTTATTTTAACTGTTTACCAAAATGTTTACCAAAGCATTTTCAAGATACAGTTATATATATAGTTATATAGTTCTATATAGTTATAGTCAATATGGCCTGAAAGTGCAGACTCTCAGCTTTAATTTGCGGGTATTCAAAACCAAATTGTAGTCACAGTTTTGGAATTGCAACCATTTTTTATACAAAATCTCCTTCTTTCACGGGCTCAAAAGTAATTGCACGACTGATTTAAAAGCTATTTCATGGGCTGCATAGAAGAGAAGAGGCTTTATTGTCATTGTACAGTTGTACAGTACAATGAAACTGTGGGTGCTCCACTAGGTTACTGCGCAATAAAGTAAGAGGGAAGGATTAGATAAAACACAGTTACAGAACACATAATTAAACACACGACTGAAATAAAAAATAGCCCAGGATTATGGAAATATACACAAGCATGGTACTAGTTTCATGGATGAAACAATGTACATAAAAGTGCGGAGTGCAAAATACACAATTGAACACACGATTGAATAAAATAGCCTAGGATTATGGAAAATATACACAGGCATGGTAGTGGTTTCACGGATGGGTCATTATACATGAAAGTGCGAAGTACATGGGCTATTCCCTCATTAATCCATCATCAGTCAAGCAGGTAAAAGATCTGGAGTTGATTCCAGGTGTGGCATTTGCATTTGGAAGCTGTTGCTGTGAACCCACGACATGCAGTCAAAGGAGCTCTCAGTGGAAGTGAAACAGACCATCCTTAGGCTGAAAAAAGAAGAAATCCAACAGAAAGATAGTGGAAATGTTAGGAGCGACTAAATCAACAGTTAGTGAGCTTGGGAACTCAAAATGCCTGGACGTCCATGGAAGACAATAGTGGCGGATGATGGCAGGATCCCTCACATAGTGAAGAACAATCCCTTCACAACATCCACCCAAAGTGAAGAACACTCTTGAGAAGTATGTGCATCAGTATCTAAGTCAACCATAAAGAGAAGACTTCATGAGAGCAAATACAATAGGCTTTGCCAAAAAAACATCTAAAGAGCCAGCCCAGTTCTGGAACAGGATTCTTTGGACAGATGAAACCAAGATCAACCTGTACCACAATGATGCAAAGAAGAAAATATGGAGAAGGCTTGGAATGGCTCATGATCCAAAGCACACCACATCTTCTGTAAAACATGGTGGAGGCAGTGTGATGCCTGGGCATGCATGTCTTCAGTGACACTGGGTCACTAAATGGTAAATGGCGTTCAGGTATATAGTGCTTTTTCTCATCTCTAGATGACCAAAGCACTTTACAGATCCTGCTATCCACCCATTCACACACACACACATTCACACACTGGCGGTGGCAGAGCTGCCATACACAGGCGCTGGTCTGACCCACCAGGAGCAACTGGGGGTTCAGTGTCTTGCTCAAGGACACTTTGACATGCAGACTGCAGACAGAGTGGGAGTCGAACCCCTGACCCTCCGATCAGTAGTTGGCCACACTACACCTGCAGCACAGCCGCCCCTAGTGTTAAATAAATAAACTAGTGTTTAATGATGATGTGACAGACGACAGAATCAGCCGGATGAATTCTAAAGTGAATAGGGATGTACTGTCTGCTCAGATTCAGCCAAATGCAGTAAAGTCGATTGGACGGCGCTTCACAGTACAGATGGACAATGACCCAAAATGTACTGTGAAAGCAACCCAGGAGTTTTTTAGTCAAAGTCAAAGTCAAAGTGCCTTTATTGTCATTCCATTGCTAATAAACAATGCAACGAAATTGAGATACTGCTCCCTAAAAACAAACTATCACACTCACAGTTCACTCATGCATTTAACATTCTCATAATTACAACAATAAATAATGCTTGAAACAATATTACCTAAAAGTTGAATACAATATGTACATAGCAATAATAAAAACATACTGAGTGATAAATATATAAGACCAGCTTATACACACAGGGTTATTGCCACAAAATAACCTAAAATAACATAAAATAATATCAGCAGTCTGTATGTGTTACATAAATCAGTTCAAAATACGTACTGCTGCTGGGAAAAAACTATGATTAAACCTGGTAGTCTGGGTTTTATGGGATCTGTACCGCTTTCCTGAGGGGAGCAAGTGAAAGAAATCATGGCCTGGATGAGTGCAGTCTTTAATGATGGCAGTAGCTCTGTTGAGGTACCGAGACCTGGAAATCTCTTCCAGAGAAGGGAGAGAACAGCCAGTGAATTTTTGCGCAGTCTCGATCACTCTCTGGAAGGCTTTGCGGTCTGCGGCTGAACAGCCCTCATACCAAACCGTGATGCCATATGACAAAATGCTCTCAATAGCAGAGCGATAAAATAAAACCAGCAACTGTGCATTCAGGCCATTCTTCTTGAGGAGCCTCAGAAAGTGTAGACGTTGTTGAGCCTTTTTTATCGTAGCTATGGTGTTAACTGCCCAGGTAAGGTTGTGAGAAATATGAACACCCAGAAACTTAAAAGCCTCCACCCTCTCCACACACTCCTTGCCTATATATAGAGGAGGCGGCTCACTACTATGCTTCCTAAAATCAATAATGAGTTCTTTTGGGTTTTTTGGGTTTTTTTTGCATTCAATAGCAGATTATTATCTGAGCACCATCTCACCAGTTTCTGGACCTCATCTCTGTATGCGGACTCATCTCCTCCTGATATGAGCCCCACTACTGTTGTGTCATCTGCAAACTTCACTATAATGTTTGTGGGATGAACAGGTATGCAGTCATATGTGTACAATGAATACAAAGTGGGGCTCAACACACAGCCCTGTGGTGAGCCTGTGTTAAGCATGACTGTAGAGGAGGAATGGGGTCCGAGTCTAACAGTCTGTGTTCCGTTTGTTAGGAAGTCCTTAATCCAGCTGCAAGTGTGAGTAGGCAGACCAAGCTGAAGCAATTTGGTGATGAGAATGTTGGGAATAATTGTATTAAATGCTGAGCTATAGTCCACAAATAACATTCTTACATAGCTCCCCTTGTCTTCTAAATGGCTGAATGCCGAGTGGAGAGCTACAGCAATAGCATCTTCAGTGGATCTGCTCCGCCTGTAGGCAAACTGGTACCGATCAAAGTCTGGGGGGAGACTAGGCAAAAGATGTTTCAATACCATTTTCTCAAAGCACTTCATAATAATGGGTGTTAATGCTACTGGTCGATAGTCATTCAGACTGCTGATAATATGTTTTTTAGGCACAGGAATAATGACTGCAGATTTTAAACACTGTGGAACAATGGCTGCCTTGAGGGACAAATTAAAAATGTCAGTCAAAACAGAGCATAACTGATCTACACATGCTCTGAGCACCTTTCCTGGCACTCCATCGGGACCAGTAGCCTTTCTCGGGTGAACTGCTCTCAGTGTCTGTCTCACCTCATGATCCTGCAGGGTAAGCACATCAGAGCTGGCATTCAATAACATCAGTGGGTCCGGGCGAGGTGTATTTGCCTCAAACCGTGCAAAAAAGCAGTTCAATTCTTCTGCCAGTGAGGCGCTGATGTCACTGGAAATGATGCTGCTGCCCTTATAGTTTGTGATATGGTGAAAGCCTTGCCATACTCGTCTCGAATCATTATCAGGAAAATGGTCCTCAACTTTCCTCTTATAGGCCTGTTTAGCCTCCTTAATGCCTTTCTTCAGATTAGCCCGGGCGGTGCTATACAGATCTGTATCCCCTGACCTGAAGGCTGTATCACAGGCTCTGAGGAGTGCCTGGACTTCTTTTGTCATCCAAGGCTTCTGGTTAGGAAAAACCCTGATGCGTTTTTCCACAGTCACCTGGTTGATACAGTAGGTGATGTAGCATAATACAGTCTGTGTGTACATTTCCAGATCCTCATTCTTGAGTAAATCCCATAGAGTGTTTGAAAAACAGTCCTGCAGCTGAGAAAGAGCTCCCTCAGGCCATGTTGTGATGTTCTTTATAGTAGGTCTAGCAGTTCTCCTGAGGGGGTTGTATGCTGGGATGAGGAGCAGTGATAGATGGTCTGACAGGCCAAGATGTGGACACGGCACAGCTCTGTAAGCATGCTTCAGGTTTGAATACACCCGATCAAAGAAGTTTAAGAAGTTTTTTAGGGCAAAGAAGTGGAATATTCTGCAGTGGCTGAGTCAATCACCAGATCTCAGCTTGATTGAACATGCATTTCACTTGCTTAAGACAAAGCTTAAGGTAAAAAGACCCACAAACAAACAACTGAAGACAACTGCAGTAAAGACCTGGCAAAGCATCACAAATGCGGAAACCCAGCATTTAGTGATGTCCATGGATTTCAGACTTCAGGCACTCATTGTCTGCAAAGGATTCTCAACAAAGTATTAAAAATGAACATTTTATTTATGGTAATGTTCATTTGTCCAATTACTTTTGAGCCCCTGAAATGAGATTTGGTATAAAAATGGTTGTAATTCCTAAACCGTAACTCCAGTTTGGATGTGAATATCCTCAAATTAAAGCTGAGTCTGCACTTTAAGCTCATATTGATTACGTATATAACTGTATCTTCTACCCTCAGACTGGAGGTACAGAAGTGTGAAATGCAGGACAACCAGACTGAAGAACCCCTTCTTCCCCACTGCCATCAGACTGCTGAACAAATAACAACTCCCAAAACTCCATAACACAGCTTTGCATATAGAAACTCACACACTGGCTGCTAAGTTTGCACACTGCTCACCTATACAGTAGATATAGTCTCACCCGTCTGATGTCCATATCATCTCTGCTGCTACTTATCATGCACAGTCTCCCGGTACTACAGAAATTAGCACCGGGTGCTGATTTGTAATTTGTAATTATACACTGCTTATTTGCACACAAATAAGGTTCATGCCATCTCAGGTTCACATCATCTCTGATATCAAAATACCACTATCACTTTAGTCATCCAGTGAATTTTCAGTTTCATTCCTCTCGTCTGACTGCTTTAAGATAAGATAAGATAAGCCTTTATTAGTCCCACAACGGGGAAATTCCAGGATTGCAACAGCACAGGGATAGCAACACTCAGAGCAACAATCAGAAGGCAAGAAAAAAAAAAAAAAAAAAAACAAGCAAGCAAGAGCAGCTAATAAACATATGTACGTATTACTATAAAATATATATATATACACACACACACAGACACACAGTGCAGAGCATTGTAGCTGGATGGAATAATATATGAATATATGAACACACAGTGCAGAGCATTGTAACATTTAACTGCCCAAGCTGCCTAGTGTGTGTTATTAGTACTCATTAGTTTTAGTATTTGGTATTAAGGTGTACTTAAGGAGTCCTAACTGCCTAACTGTGTGTTGGTGTGTGTGTTATTAGCATCCATTAGTATTAGGATGGAGTTACTGTGTTAGTGTGTCATGACCTAATAGAATTGTTGTTTCTGTACCTTTTACCTTGGCATTCGTTCGGAGAGCAAAGTAAGAATTTCATTGCTCAGGAAATGTAGCATTTCTTAACTGTGCACATGATAATAAAGCCTTTGAATCTTGAATATGTTTTGGTAAACAGCTAAAACAACAAAACTTTTGTCACTGTCCAAATATGTATGAACCTAAGTTTATATTAGCTGATACCAGTATATCGACCATATTGACTATTAGCAAATAAAGTCTCAGTAGTGGCTTGTCCAAGTTGTGTGTTGTTCATTTTGCCCTGAAATGGACGACAAGAACCTACAGCTGCAAATTCAGAAAACATATGTGAATAAACCATTTTAGATATTTTCAGTTCGGTTTTTTTTTTATGATGAATATGCCTTTGTGTCCCTGGCAAAGAAGATGGAATAGATGACAACAAAACCAACAAAAAAGGGTTTTGGATAATTGACCATCAAGCTTGCTGCCTGTCAGGGAAACCCCCGAATAAATCTACAGCCACTGTATTTCTGTTCTGGCAGGTGGAGCAAGCATCGCTGAGCTCCCAGCATGCTGCTGTGCTGGCGCGGTGCAGTGAGAGCGAAGCCCGGTGTGCTGCTCTGGAGGCTGAGTCAAAGGTGTGGGCACGGGAGCGTGAGGAGTCGGTGGCCAGGATGGAGGCTCTGAGGCGGGACCATGAGCGGATGACGGCGTTGCAGCAGCGTCAGGAGGTGGAGCTGGAGGAGCTGCTGGACAAACACTCACAGCTACGGGGCAGCAACCGTAGCCTGGAGGCCCAGCACCGGGAGCTGGAGGGCAGGTACAAACACTGTAAAAAATGATAAACGCCCTCACTTTGGAGTTTTGTGATACATTTTATATGTTTGAAAGCACCTCTACTTCTCGCCAAGTGAAAATATTTACAATAAAATCTTTCCCAAACTTATTCTGCTGCTAATAGATTTAGACTGCCGGGGGACCTCCAATAATGTACTTGTCTTCACTCCTTTAATGTTTGCTCTCTATATGTCTGTTCTTTTCATCTTCTCTATCCCCTCATCCCCCCCAGCCAGTCACAGCAGATGACTGCTCCTCCCTGAGCCTGGTTCTGCTAGAGGTTTCTTCCTGTCAAAAGGGAGTTTTTCCTCTCCACCGTTGCCATACGCTTGCTCACAGGGGATCGCCTGATTGCTGGGGTCTTTCTGCAATTGTTGGGGTTTCCCCTACATTTGAAAGTGCTATGAGATGACTATTGTTGTGAAATGGCACTATATAAATAAAATAAAGTTGAATTTTTAAGCCGAATCCTGTGTTTTCCCTGTTAAGGTATAAGGAGCTCTTGGATGGTAAAACCCAGCTGGAGGAGAGGGAGAGGGAGATGAAGACGGAAAAAGAGAAGATGGAGGCAGAAGCTCAGAGGAGGCTAGAGAGAGAACGAGAGCTGGAGAGCCTGAAAGAAGACAACGAGAGGTAAGAAATCTAATCATCCCTCAATGGCACTCATGTTCATTTAAATACACTGAGCAGCAGCAGCAGTTCCTCTGTATGGAGCAACACTGGAATCAATTTGAATGCAAATGTACCATATGATGCACAGAATGCATTTATGTTCCAGATTTGAATCCTTTGAGATGAAGCCAGAAAAAAGTGAAAGTCAAAAAGGACTGGAAGGGCTGTTTTATTTGGATAGCTCCTTTTCAAAAACTTAAATTCATTAATTTTTATAATAAAATCTATAATTGCTTCAGATAAAACCAAGCAAAACATACAACATGTCTGCACCGTATACAGCTCTGAATGACTGAATCCCTCTGATTATGTTTCTTTAAGGCTGCTGGCAGTAATGGATGATGATGATGATGGTGGTCATAATCATAACATACTTGTGTACCATAATTAGTTAATCAACAATCATCATCATCATCTTACTGATGCAAATGATAAAATAACTGTTCCAAACAACAGGCCGCAGAGATAAAGACAGTATGTCCCCTACTGCTGCTTTAAACAACTATATTAAATACAAATATGGCTGCATAAAAAAGTCCTATTTAGCTTAGTTAAATAAGGTGAAACAGTTTTTGAAACTATGACTTGAATCTGCAGCTCCCTTTGGTTTTATGGAGCTTTAGAGTGAGTTTTAGCTCATTCTCTCTCTCAATCCAGCCTCAGTGATCTGGCTGCGTGTGTTTTGGGTTCTGCGGGCAGCTCTTTCAGCTGCAGCACCACCTGCTTTGGACAAAACACACCAGCTCATTCAATACAGGGCAACGTAGCAAGGCCAGACTTTCGGGTAATTATAATAAAGCTGAAAGACAGCGAATGAAGAAAAATGACACAAACTAAAAAAAATGTTTTATAACTGTTTTTGCTTTATCAAATTTCTTATATAAATTAGAATAGAAATATGCTGAATTTCATTCTTTTGCAGGCAAAACCCCCCAAAACTTCCCCTTCTCAAAATGTAAATACTATCTGATTAAGTTGTGTTTGGATTCCAGCGAAGACAATAAAATCTATACTGTTTTCTGGCATATTTGTACGCATATTAGTTTGTAGGGTCCTTATTATTGACTTTGTAAAGTCTGATTGACATTTGTTTATTTAAACAGAAAAATTAAATCTGTTGAATCTTGTAAAAATGTTCAAAATGATAGTCTCATAAAACGATCAAGATAAGGTAACAGTCATATATCAGGGCTATACATTACCTCCTTGTATGCAAAATGCCACCAAAGTGCACGGGTACAGTAAATTTAAGCAATATTACATGATAGGGAGTGTTGTATCAATACAATAAATATAGCAATATGGATATATTCATTCTTCCATAATCTGCTGATTGCTTTTATACAACAGTTCAATAGTCTTTGTAAGCTGACAGTAATAAGGGACATCACATTATGTTGTGTTTGTGTATTTAATGATACATTGTTCCATCAAGACTAATATCACTGTTCAAAACAAGCAGCTCCCAGCTGATGGTGCTAATTAACACAAATGAGCATAATATAAACTATAATAGCTCTGTTGTCATTTAACACATATTTAAATGAAACTGGCTGTTGTCCACCAGTCATTGTTTATATCCAAACTTTTCCAGAATCCATCTTCAGATGAAGTAAAGAGAAAGACAGAGATCATTGTTTGACCACTGAGAGATCAAGATTTGGCCTGATCTCTCAATGATCTCATACAGCCTGGAAAAAGCTGTTTCTGTGTAAATGTTTGGGAGATCGCTGTGTGATCGGAAATTAAATGTTTGGCAACTTTCATGGCTATCTATAGAGATCTTTGAAGGATCCTTTAGACATCATTGAGAGACAAAGAGAGATCATTGGGAGATTGATGCGATCGTTGAGCACTCCTTAACCACTCAGTGATCTCATTGATCTTTCAGTGAACACAAAATTTCTCCACCCCGAAGGAAGAGATGGTGGAAAGATCAGTGAGGGATCACTGAGCGTTCCATGAAATGGTAAATGGTGTTCACTTATATAGCGCTTTTTTCCCATATCTCTGGATGACCAAAGCACTTTACAGATCCTGCTATCCATCCATTCACACACTGATGGCGGCGGAGCTGCCATGCACCGGCGCTGGCCTGACCCACCCGGAGCAACTGGGGTTTCAGTGTCTTGCTCAAGGACACTTCGACATGCAGACTGCAGACAGAGCAGGAATCGAACCCCTGACCCTCCGATCAGTAGTCGGCCACACTACACCTGCGTCACAGCCACCCCCTGAAAGACCAGTAGAGTTCATTGAAAGATTGCTGACAGATCATTGGCAGATTGATGAGATCGTTGAGTGCTGCTTGAGAGCTCCTTGAGAGATTGTTGGGAGATTGCATCCCTTCCGTGATTGTTGAGAGATTGTTTTGGACAGAGTCAAAACTTGGAGGCCTGGAAGATCATTGAAAGACCGTTGAGCGATCTAACCATGGCTTAATCTCTCAACAGTCTCCACCGCAGTGCAAAGGGGGTATTAGCAGCAATGATTACACTGCGAGGCTTCAGAAAAAAAAAAAATGCTGTAAGGTTTTAGTATGACTCTGGGGTAACCAATTATAAAAACTGAACTAACTGCTAGCTAGCTAGTTAGCTAATGGCTAGGCTAACTCTTAGCATTAACCCAAAACACAAAAACAATTTCCAGATTGGGAAGTCCCTTTTCAAACAGCGCCTCACTGTGAAATTAAAGTACACAACATACTACAATCCTCACCAAAGTACTTTTAAAAAAATATTACTTTTCAAATTTTACTTGTACTGCAGTTTATTTAACAATATATACAGTATCTGTCATGTTATTTTCTAGTGTAGTGAGGACTCTGAGCAGTGTACCAGGACGTGTAATGATGGGGGTGGTGTCTGTGTTGCAGGCTGCAGGCCCAGCAGAAGGAATGGCTGGCGACGCAGGCGGAGCAGTTGGCTCAGGGCTCAGTGCTGAAGGCGGAGCTGAGCGCAGCCCAGCTGGAGAGGACTCGGCTGGAGGGGGAGCTCAGCGCCCTGAAGGAAACCAACCAGAGTCTGCACCTCAGCAGTGCTCGGCTCACCAGCCAGTACCAGGTATGAGCTGATAAACTGAAGTGCAGCCACGGACGTGCTTTATACTCACGCTGCCAGCTGAATGTGCAGAAACAAGATTTAGAGCACTGTAGACACACTCAGATACATTACCCTCTTGAAATGGGGAAAAACTTACCTAGAACTTCATAATTAAAACAGGTTGGTTTTTTTTTTAAGAATCTTTTCAAAGATGTGTGCTTCAGGAAGTTTCCTCTAGGAGGAATAACATCACATCACCAGTGGGGAGCTGTGGCTTTCTAATACTTGGTGGGAAGCTATTTTCAGCTTGGCATATCAAACAAAAATGATGCATTGGATTAAACAAAAAAAATTAATACCAAGCAGCTTAAAGACTATCAGAAAAAATGGGCATCTTTTGCCTACTGGTGTCAATTATGTACTGAATTTTGAATTTTCCCAGCAGTTTCATAGATGGAACAGGTGGAAACTCACTCCTGATAAAAGGTTTAAGAAATCAGCCCACAGATGTTTAATTCTGCTGCTTCATCCAGCTGCTCAGCATCTCTCCTGAATCCTCTGCTTGGAGAAAACCATTTAAAATACATTTGGAAAATTGATATGTAGCTGTAATGAAGAGACAGAGATGTAAAGTGAATGTGGAATTTACAGTATGTGATCTAGGGCCAGCATCAGATTTATATAATGCAGTAATTATATTTTTTGTGATGGCCATAGAAAATGTGAAAAAATAAGCCAGTCAAATTGGTTTTTAGTTTTATTTTTTTTTTTTTTGTAAATACTGCATTGTATGAATAACTGTACAAAAAGAAGAATTACACTTAATTGATCTTAACATGAAAGGAAAATGACTCCATAACTGTGTCTCTGTAAGATGCAAGGAGTAGAGCTAGTGAAGGTAGAACATATGATAGGGTGCCAAGAGAGGAAATGTGGTACTGTATGAGAAAGTCAGCAGTGGCAGAGAAGTATGTGAGGGTGGTGCAAGACATGTATGAGGACAGCGAGACGGTGGTGAGGTGCGCAGTAGGAGTGACGGATGGATTCAAGGTGGGGGTGGGATTACATCAGGGATCAGCTCTGAGCCCCTTCTTGTTTGCCATGGTGATGGACAGGCTGACAGATGAGGTCAGGCAAGAGTCTCCGTGGACCATGATGACAACATTGTGATCTGCAGTGAGAGTAGGGAGCTGGAGGAAGAGAACCTGGAGAGATGGAGATATGCTCTGGAGAGAAGAGGAATGAAAGTCAGTAGAAGCAAGACAGAATACATGGGTGTGAATGAGAGGGAGGCAGGTGCAATGGTGAAGATGTAAGGAGTAGCAGTAGTGAAAGTAGATGAGTTTAAATACCTGGGGTCAACCATCCAAAGCAATGGAAAATGCACAAGAAAGGTGAAGAAGAGAGTGCAGGCAGGGTGGAGTGGGTGTAGACGAGTGTCAGGGGTGATTTGTGACAGAAGCGTAGCTGCTAGACTGAAAGAGAAGATTTACATGTCATGAGCCGAGGGATGGAAAATTCTACCAGGCTTTCATGGCTTTTTCTGTTTATTTATTCATCTGTTGCACTTCATGCCTTTTGGGTTCATGTATTTGTTTACTGCTTGTCATTTTTCTGTTTGTGTTAGTGTTATATTTTTTTTTCTCCACAATATTTTTATTGAACCTTTTTTTTTTAACAAACATGATACAAACAATCAAACACTAACACTAAAGTACTACAAAAAAAAAAAAAGATGCACTAAAAACACCAACAACCACCAGCAAAATCAAATCTTCAACAATGCTCCTCTGTTTAGTCTAGACAATCCAATACATAAGTATACATATTATGTTCACCAGTTTGGAATTTACAAGGTCCACACACATCATTCACCTTCTTCTTCAAGAGTTATGTTTAAATTTTTTATATAATCAATAAAAGGTCTCCATATATTCTCAAACACAATTTCCTTTGATTTCAGTATATATGTTATTCTTTCTAATGGAAGGTTTGTTAACATCTGTCTTAACCACTGAGTCACATCTGGTCTATGAGTCTTTTTCCATAATAGTGCAATACATTTTTTGGCATTAAGCAAACTGAGGTCTATGAATGTTATTTCACTTTTATTAAAATTATGCTTTTCTGGGTACAGACCCAACAAAAACAATTGAGGATTCAATATGATTTGTTTTGAGATTATTTTTTCAATTGTTACCCTCACCTCTTCCCAAAACATTCTTATTAATCTACATTCCCATACACAATGAAATAGAGTTCCTTTACTTTCCATGCATTTTGTGCATGTATCTGGTATATTTTTGTTATATTTATTTAACTCCTCCGGTGTAACATACATCCGCATTAACCATTTGAAATGTATCAATTTAAGGCTTACATTTATTGATTTGGTTTGAGCTTCTGTACAAGCCAATTCCCATTGTTCCTCTGAAATTTCAGTTTGCAGATCTTCTTTCCAGTAGTTTAATCTTTTCAGTGAATTTTCACTTGAAGATAGTGTCAATGAGTTATAAAACTCTGAAATAATACCCTTTCTTTTACTATCTTTCATCATCATTTTTTCCAAGGATGAATAAATAGGTCGAGTGAGAGCTTTATTTTGATTTGATCGAATAAAGTTTCTAAGTTGAAGATATTTAAAAAAATGTGTTCTATTGAGATTAAATTTGATCCTCAGCTCTTCAAAAGACATTATGTTATCTGCACACGGCAAATATAAATCCTGAATCTTTTGTATCCCTTTTAAATTCCATACTTTAAATACAGCGTCCGCTCTCCCTGGTTTAAAATATTGATTACCCCATATTGGACTAAATTGTGACAATAACTGTGGTTCTTTTAAATAGTTTTTAGCTTCACACCATATTTTGATCATATGCTTTACAAATGGATTTTTAACTTGTTTTTGTAATTTTTTTGCCGAATCTGAGTATATGAATATGGGAAGAGGTAAAGGTAAATTGTATGATTCCATTTCAGTCCAGTGAGGGAGATCATTTGATGAAAAATAATATGTCATAGACCTCAGTTGTGCCGACTAATAATACAACATAAAATTTGGACATTTCAGACCTCCACGATCAAATGGTAAATATAATAAAGACAAACGTAATCTAGCCCTCCTGTTGTTCCATATAAATTCCACTAACTTTTTTTTTATTCTTGAGAATAAATCTAAAGGTGGTGATAAGGGAATGTATTGAAATAAATAAAGTATTTTAGGTAAAATATTACTTTTAAGTATATTGATTCTCCCGATCATCGACATTGGTAGTGACATCCATCTCTGAGTTAACTCATTAATATCTGTCATTAAGGCTTCATAGTTGACACTGGCGACTGATTCTAGCTTAGGCACAATTTGGATTCCTAAATATTTAAACTGATTTACAACATTGAATTGATTTACCTCAGGGGCTGGGTAATTTCTCTGGGTCTCATTTAGCATTAATATTGAAGATTTAGTTTTATTTATTTTATATCCTGATATTTCCCCAAAATTCTTTATTAAATTCAACAAGGTTGGAATTGATTTTTTTAGATTCAACATAAACAAAATTATGTCATCGGCGTACAGGGAGATTTTATGTTCTGTTGGTCCAACTTTAATTCCATATATTTGTGAATGTAAACGTATCGCTATCGCTAAAGGTTCAATTGCCATAGTAAACAGTAAAGGTGAAAGTGGACAGCCTTGTCGACATCCTCTATTGATTTTTATTGGTTTTGAAATATTGTTATTTGTTAGGATTTCTGCTGTAGCATTATTGTATATTATTTGAACCCATTTTATGAAATTATTTCCAAGTCCAAACCTTTGTAGGACTTCAAAAAGAAAGGGCCATTCAACTCTATCAAAGGCCTTTTCGGCGTCCAGTGATAGGAGAGCTGTATCCGGTGCTTCTTTATTAAAATAAATAATATTAAATAGTCTTCTTACATTATGGAAGCCTTGTCTTCCCTTTATAAAGCCATTCTGATCTCGATTAATAATATTTGGTAAAATTTCTTGTATTCGTCTTGCTAAAATTTTACAGATTATCTTAAGGTCGGCGTTTAATAGGCTTATTGGTCTCATATTTTCACATTTATTAGAGGGCTTACCTGGTTTTGGCAGCAGTATAATTAAGGCATTATTTATGTATGATGGTAAATTATTATTTTGAAATGCTTCTAAAACCATTTCCAAAAAAGGTTTTATTAATTTATTCTTAAATTTTTTATAAAGGTCAACTGGAAGACCATCTGGTCCTGCACTTTTTCCTGATTTCATATTATCAATGGCTAGCCCAACTTCTTCTTGACTAATTTTAGACTCCAATATCTCCCTGTTTTCATTTGGAATACACGGTATAGATAGTTCGTTCAAAAACCCATTTAGTTTTGTTAAATCAAATTCATTTTTAGTATCATATAATTTTTCATAGTAATCTCTAAAGGCTCTGTTAATTTCTAAAGGATCTATAACTACCTGTCCGTTACTTATAATACTAGTAATTGGTGTTTTAATTTCTAATTGTTTAATCTGCCATGCCAATAATTTTCCTGATTTTTCACCTTGTTCATAAAAAGATTGTTTCAATCTTAGAAGACTCGAGGCAGCTCTATTCGCTGATTTTTTGTCGTATTCAGCTCTCAAAATCAGTAATTCATTCTCCAACCTTGGATCACTTCCTGCATACACTTTTTCCTGAAGACTTTTCATTTTATGTTCCAATTTAGCTCTCTCCTCTCGAGTCTTCTTAGATTTTGATCCTGTATAACTAATAATATGTCCCCTAATAAAAGCTTTGAAAGCCTCCCACTTTACACATGCTAATGTTTGTGTAGTATTGATGTCAAAGTACTCGTCTATCTGTTTTTCTATATACTTGACAAATTCCTCATCCTGAAGCCATTTATGCTGAAATTGCCATCTACCTGATTCCTTTGTCAATTTTTTATCTACATATATTAGACAACAGGGTGCATGATCAGAGATCACGATGTTATCATAAAAGCAGTTTTGAATCTTGGATCTTAATTCTGTGGAAATCAAAAAATAATCAATACGTGAGAATGTCTTGTAGGTACTGGAATAACAAGAATAGGCTTTAACTTGTGGTTTCATTTCTCTCCATATATCTAACAATCTCAATTCTTTCATAAAAGGATTAATAGTCATCCTACATCCATTGTGCGTACAATCCAGTCCTGTTGATCTATCTATACCTGGATTCAATGTACAATTAAAATCCCCTGCTATTATATGTTGCCCTGTAAGTGATGATAAAATAAGAAATAAATTAGCAAAGAACTTTTGATCATCTATATTGGGACCATATAAGTTCACAAGATTTATATTTTCTAATAGCAAAGAACCTTGAATGATTACATATCTTCCAAGTTTGTCTCCAATTACATTTTTCACTTGAAAAGGGACTGATTTATGTATGAGAGTCATAACTCCCCTGGCTCAGGATGAGAATGATGAGGTGAATACACTTCCTTGCCATCTACTCCTAATTCTTTTTATATCCTCCTCTATTAAATGAGTTTCTTGTAAAAACACAATTTTTGAACCCATGTCTTTTATTTTATTCATAACTTGTTTAAGTTTTTTTAAATTTTGTAGACCTCTGCAATTCCATGAAGTTAAATTAAGATTAACACTTTGGTTTATGATCAATAGAGAGTTTGGGATTACCTTGCAGTGTAAACATGCTCATACAGAGAAGCAAAAACATGAGTGGTTGAACATTCATCCTACAAACTACACACAAACAAATTCCCCCTTCCCACACTTGTGGCGAACCCCCCAAAATCAAAAGAAAAATTCCGTCTCCCAATATAGCCATCGACCGTTCCACACCCACGAGGATCAGCCTAAGCCACTCCTTCTTCATCCTCCCAATCACCCTAACTCTACTGCTTTTAATGACGTAACATTAACTCTCCTCTGTAGTTTTCCAACTTAACTCCAAAATTTTTAACAACTTTGTACATCATAGTTTTTTTTTGTTTGTTTTGTTTTTGTTTTTTTTTTTAATATATAATACAATCTATATTTGTAAACTTGCTATTTACTTCAAGTCAGTCAGATGCCTGTGCAAATGCTTAATTATTCTACCTTATATTTTGTTCATGCTTAGCTCCCACCAGTCTCTTCTTCTTCTTTGATCTTCTTGATGAACTCCTGCGCCTCCTCTGGGGGTCTTGAAGATGTGGGTTCTGCCCTCATACATGGTCAGCAGTCTCGCAGGATAGATTACATCATGACGAATCCCAAGGTTGCGCAGCTCCTTACGTATGGGATCAAACTGCTTCCTCAATTGGTGGATTCCTGTGGCCAAATCTGGGTAGAACCGCACCTGCTGATCCTGGTGTTTAATCTCTCCTTTAGCTCGTGCAGCGTTGAAGATCTTCATCCTGTCTCTGTTGCTAAGAAACTTCATAATTAAGGTCCTCGGCGGTCCCTTATCTCTCCGTGGGCCAATACGATGTGCTTTTTCCAGAACCACTGCTGACTGCAACTCCTCGCTGCCCAGCACCTCCGGAATCCACTTTTCCAGAAAGGAATATACGTCCCGACCTTCTGATTCCTCTGGAAGACCCACCAGCCTCAAGTTATTCTGTCTCGACCGAGATTCCAAATCCAAAATATTTTCTTCTAGACATTTATTTTTTTTTTCCAAAGTGCGCACCTTTAATTGAAGACGGGTGACGTCATCTTCAGCACTAGCGAGACGGAGCTCCATCTGCGCCGTTCGTTCTACACAGTCACCCAATTCCTTTCTTATTCCTTCCAACGCTGTCATAATCCCATCAAATCTAGAGGAAAAGTCCGCTCTCATTGAACTCATGGCAACCATTCTTATTCCTTCCAACGCTGTCATAATCCATACATATTATTCCATCTAGCTACATTGCTCCGCACTGTGTGTGTTTATATACTTGCATATTTATTCCACCTAGCTGCAATGCTCCGTACTGTGGGTGTTTATATATTTACATATTTATTCCATCTAGCTACAATGCTCTGCACTGTGTGTTCATATATTCATATATTTATTCCATCCAGCTACAATGCTCTGCACTGTGTGTCTGTGTGTGTGTGTATATATATATATTTTATAGTAATACGTGTCACGCCGCGCCATTCATCAACGGCGCCACCTGCTCACGCACCTGACAATCATCAGCGGCGAGGGATAAAGGCCGTCTCGCCCGGAGGCTCGGCCTGAAGCCGTCAGACTTCGTCCCTCACCGTTGTGAGCATACTTCCCTTCAGCGTCACCATTTTGGTAAGAAGATCGCTTACCTCTTTTCTTCAGTCTTCTCCCCTGTGCACAGGTGGATTCCCCAGCGGCGGACATCTCCACTCCATCGCCCAATCCTCGCTGCTGTACGGAGCTCTCCAGGTGGCTGTCTTCCGGGCTTCGCCCCCTTGTTGTGCCAGCTGTCCTGACCCACCAAGTAAGTCCTTCTCTCGCCATAAATCCCTCCTGTGTTGGTGTATGCCCGTCACCCTCTCCCTGTGCTCTCTCCATAGGGTTGCTCGGCTGTACGGTCACCTGCCTCTGTGCCTGGAGCAGACACCATCACCAACACATTTACATCCCGCAGACACGCACTCATTCACTCCTGCTGTTAATAAACTCTTTGAACTACTCTAAGCCTGTGTGTGTGCGTCTCCTGAGCCGTGCGTTATGTCAGTACGGCTTCAGCAGAGCGGCTCGGCGGACGGCGGGCTCGCACACCGGTTTTCCACTCTCGAGGCTAGAGTGGATCAAATAGCTTATCAACAACAGGTGATCTTTAATCAATTATTGAATTTAACTAACCGGTTGGGCCGCTTGGATCCTCAACAGCCGTTCCCCCCGGCTCGTCAGGGTGGCGCGGCTCCTGCTGTTCCAGCGGCCGTCCAGCCGGCTCCAGTGGCACCGGTTCGGCTCACACCGATTCCGACCCCCGCCCGCTTTAGCGGTAAGCTCGGCGGAGCGCGGGGGTTCATTATGCAGTGTGAGTCCGTGTTCCACCGTGTGCCCGGAGATTTTCCCTCGGATCACAGTCGGATTGGTTACATAGGGAATCTTCTGGAGGGGCGTGCGTTAACTTGGACCTACGCCGTAATGGCGAGGCCCAGTTATGCCACCCTCACCTATGACCAGTTCGTGAGGCGCTTTCTGGAGGTCTTTGACCATTCTCAAACCGAGACGGTCCAGGTCGATCGGCTCCTCGCTCTCCAGCAGGGAGGCCGGTCGGCAGCGGACTACTCGGTCGACTTCCGGGTAGCGGCGGAGGAATTGGGCTGGGAGGAACGCTCCCTCTGTGGCCTGTTCCTCCGCAGCCTCAATAGTGATCTGAGGGATGAACTGGCTGGACGGGATATCCCTGGGACGCTAGCGGAGCTGACATCCTTAGCGATAAGTTTGGATAACAGGCTGCGCGAGCGCTCCTCGGGGCGGAAGTCTTCTTCTTCTCGCCCTCGTGGAGTCTCGCCGCACCTGTTCCAAGCTCGCCCCCTGGCGGCGCCGCCAGCATTGTGCCCCGAGGAGTCGGAGCCGATGGTGACGGGCTGGACCAAGCTTTCCCCTGCGGAGAAACAACGCCGCCGTGAGTTGGGCCTCTGCATGTATTGCGGAGGTGACCAACACACTGTGGAGCGTTGCCCGCGGAAAGCCAGTCGGCGGGGTCCGCGAATCGCTGTAGGGAGCCTCGCGGGTCCCAACCGGTTAGACTCTCTCACTCAATTAAAGCTGCCCATCCGTTTTTGCCACAATCCCACTGGGCACCTCACCCACGCACTGGTGGATTCGGGCGCAGAGGGCAGCTTCATTTCACAAGGCCTGGCAACCCGATTGGGCATCCGCTGTCAGGCATTAAAACACCCCATCTCCCTGGTCCATCTCTCCCGTGCCTCCCTTGGGAGAGTTTCTCACCAAACCATGCCTGTCCCAGTCATCATCTCAGGGAACCACCGGGAGGAGATGGTATTTTACGTCCTGCCCAACTCTGTGTCGCCCGTCATCCTGGGGTATCCCTGGCTACGCCTCCACAACCCTGTCCTGGACTGGAGGTCCGCTGGGGTATCGGCATGGAGTACCTTCTGTATGGGCACCTGCCTTCAGTCCGCCGCCTGCTCCCCGTCCGCGGCTCCCCCTGTGGCGGATACAGCACCTCCGGACCTGTCACTGGTGCCTCCAGAATTTCACGACCTGGGTATGGTATTTAGCAAATCTAAAGCTATGTCTCTTCCCCCGCATCGACCATATGACTGTGCCATCAACCTCCACCAGGGGGCTCCCCTGCCATCTGGTCGGCTCTACAGCCTGTCGGCACCGGAGAAGGAGACCATGAATACATACCTGAAGGAATCTCTGAGCGCTGGGATTATTCGCCCATCGTCGTCACCCGTGGGGGCAGGGTTTTTCTTTGTCGGGAAGAAGGACGGATCCCTCCGCCCCTGCATAGACTACCGAGCGCTGAATGACATCACTGAGAGGGACCGTTACACCCTGCCCCTCATGGACACTGCCTTTCACTCCCTCCAGGGGGCGACCTGGTTTACCAAGCTGGATTTACGCAGCGCTTACCACCTCGTCCGGATCCGGGAGGGAGATGAATGGAAGACAGCCTTCCGTACCCCGAACGGCCACTTTGAGTATCTCGTCATGCCGTTCGGGCTGACCAACGCTCCTGCCGTCTTTCAGCGCCTCATTAATGACGTCCTCCGGGATTTCATCGGCCTTTTTGTGTTCGTCTACCTGGATGACATCCTTATCTTCTCCAGGTCCAGGGACGAGCACCAGGTCCATGTGAGGCGGGTCCTCCAAAGACTGCTGGAGAATCGTCTGTACGTGAAGGCTGAGAAATGCGAATTCTACGCTAGGACCACATCCTTCCTGGGATTCATCATCGCTCAAGATCAGGTGCTCCCAGACCCAGAGAAGGTGAAGGCGGTGGTGGAGTGGCCTACTCCCGCATCCCGGAAGCAGGTGCAACAGTTTGTTGGCTTCGCCAATTTTTACCGCCGCTTTGTCCCAAATTTCAGCTCGATCGTCGGACCGCTGACCCGCCTCACGTCCCCGAAGGTCCCGTTCCGGTGGACTGAAGAGGTCGCTGCTGCCTTTAGGGCGCTGAAGGCGGAGTTCTCCTCCTCCCGGGTCCTTCGCCAGGTCGACCCCGCGCTGCAGTGCATTGTGGAGGTGGACGCATCGGACACGGGAGTGGGAGCAGTGTTATCCCAGCGGTCACCTGACGATGGCGCCAAACGGCCGTGCGCCTTCTTCTCCCGGCGCCTGTCCCCGGCGGAGAGGAACTACGATGTGGGGGACAGAGAGCTCCTGGCCATTAAACTCGCCTTACAGGAGTGGCGCCACTGGCTAGAGGGGGCGGACCTGCCGTTTGTGGTCCTGACGGACCACAAGAACTTAGAGTATTTACGATCTGCCAAGCGCCTGAATGCCCGCCAGGCGCGCTGGTCTTTGTTCTTCGCCAGGTTCCGCTTCTCGATCACCTTCAGGCCGGGCTCCAAAAACGGCCTGCCTGACGCCCTCTCTAGGCAGTTCACCCCCGTGGAGGCTGAGGAGACGCCCCACACTATCCTGCCCAGGTCGTGCGTCCTCGGTGCCATCTCTTGGGACATTGAAGACAAGATCCGGAAGGCGCAGGAGGTGGAACCTGATCCTGGCGGCGGACCGGAGGGAAGACTGTTCGTCCCATCTGCGGTCCGAGGAGAGGTCATCCACTGGCTCCACACCTCCCGGCTCACCTGTCATCCCGGCACCTCTCGGATGATCAGCCTCCTCCAGCGGTCCTTTTGGTGGCCAGGCCTGCGGAGGGATGCAGCCCGCTACGCCCGGGCTTGCCCAATCTGTGCCACCAGCAAGTCGGGAAATGCCCCCCCAGCGGGTCTGCTCCAGCCTCTGCCCGTCCCCGGCAGGCCCTGGTCGCACATCGCACTGGACTTCGTCACCGGACTCCCCGTTTCCAACTCCTTTGACACCGTCCTGACCATTGTGGACCGTTTCTCCAAGGCGGCGCACTTCGTTCCCCTGCGAGGTCTCCCTACTGCCCTGGAGACGGCGGGCCTCCTCGTCCAACACGTGGTCAGGCTGCACGGGATTCCGGTGGACGTGGTCTCGGACCGGGGCCCCCAATTTTCATCCGAGGTTTGGAGATCCTTTTGTAACGCCATCGGAGCCAAGGTGAGCCTCTCCTCCGGCCATCACCCCCAGTCTAACGGGCAGTGTGAGAGGACCAATCAGGAGCTGGAGGCTGCGCTCCGCTGTGTTACTAGATCCAAGCCGACGTCCTGGAGCAACCATCTCGCCTGGGTGGAGTATGCCCACAACACCGCCCGCTCTTCTGCAACGGGGATGTCCCCCTTCAAGGCGTCCCTGGGTTACGACCCCCCGCTGTTTCCAGCGCAGGAGAACGAGGTGACTGTCCCCTCCGTTAGGGCGCACCTTAGGCAGTTCCGCTCCACCTGGGCTGCCGCGCGTCATGCGCTTTTACGCACAGCGGAGCGCAACAGGACCGTGGCGGACCGGCACAGAAGACCTGCCCCGGCGTACAGAGTTGGGCAACTCGTGTATGTGTCTACCCAGGACGTCACATTAAAAGGCGAGAGGAGGAAGCTGGCACAGCGTTTCATGGGTCCCTTTCCCATCACCCGGATCATCAACCCGGTGGCTGTGCGCGTGGCTATTCCCCCCTCCCTCCGCATCCATTCCACTTTTCATGTGTCGAAGGTGAAACTGGCAGTCACTGACCCCCTTTGCCCTCCTCCTGCAGCGCAACCCGCGCCCCGGATGATTGGTGGCCATCCGGCCTGGTCCGTCTCCTCCATCCTGGACTCCCGGCGCCGAGGTCGTGGGTTGCAATACTTGGTGGACTGGGAGGGCTATGGGCCCGAGCATCGACAATGGGTGCCCCCGTCGTTTGTGTTGGACCCATCGCTCATCGCGGACTTCCACCGAGCGCACCCGGATAAGCCATCGCCAGGAGGCGCTGCTAGAGGGGGGAGTACTGTCACGCCGCGCCATTCATCAACGGCGCCACCTGCTCACGCACCTGACAATCATCAGCGGCGAGGGATAAAGGCCGTCTCGCCCGGAGGCTCGGCCTGAAGCCGTCAGACTTCGTCCCTCACCGTTGTGAGCATACTTCCCTTCAGCGTCACCATTTTGGTAAGAAGATCGCTTACCTCTTTTCTTCAGTCTTCTCCCCTGTGCACAGGTGGATTCCCCAGCGGCGGACATCTCCACTCCATCGCCCAATCCTCGCTGCTGTACGGAGCTCTCCAGGTGGCTGTCTTCCGGGCTTCGCCCCCTTGTTGTGCCAGCTGTCCTGACCCACCAAGTAAGTCCTTCTCTCGCCATAAATCCCTCCTGTGTTGGTGTATGCCCGTCACCCTCTCCCTGTGCTCTCTCCATAGGGTTGCTCGGCTGTACGGTCACCTGCCTCTGTGCCTGGAGCAGACACCATCACCAACACATTTACATCCCGCAGACACGCACTCATTCACTCCTGCTGTTAATAAACTCTTTGAACTACTCTAAGCCTGTGTGTGTGCGTCTCCTGAGCCGTGCGTTATGTCAATACGTACATATGTATATTAGCTGCTCTTGCTTGCTTGTTTTTTTCTTGCCTTCTGATTGTTGCTCTGAGTGTTGCTATCCCTGTGCTGTTGCAATCCTGGAATTTCCCCGTTGTGGGACTAATAAAGGCTTATCTTATCTTATCTTATCCCATCAAATCTAGAGGAAAAGTCCGCTCTCATTGAACTCATGGCAGCCATCAGCGCATCTGCACCGTTCCCCGCAGATATCGCACCATTGCCAGCCTCCTCCACCATATATGGAGTTTTGTTTGCTGCGTCACAGACCTGAAAGTCCGTTAATTTGGACTGTTTCGGCGGCTCGCTTTTTCCTTTACCTGATTTTCCAGCCTTAGGCTTCGCCGACATATCCTCGCCCAAACGCTGGGATACGTTCTGTCCCAAATGAGAGAGTTATTTGCCGATTTTTTTCTCCAGGAGCAGAGCAGAGTGAGACACGTCCGTCTTACGTGGCAGCCATAACCGGAATTCAGTGTTATATTTTTATTTTCTGTACCTATTCATAAGCATACTTTGGCATGATGTATTATCCCCTTATCTCCAGTATTGTCCATTTTTCTGTTGACAGCTGTCAGGGGCGTGAAGCTTTGTGTGGGCGTGGCCTGTCAGCTGTCAGTCTGTGGTTTGCCTCCCTCTCACTCACCCAGCTGATCCTGATTTTGTATTATTGCCTTCTCCCGCCTGCTCGGGCACCCACACCTGCCAAGTATTACATAATGGGTTTTGAGCCCTATTTAAGGACGCTACGTGCTTTCCTACTTTGTCGCCGCTTTGGCTTGCTAATGCACATCTCCACCAGAGCCCTGCTTTGCTCTGGCCAGTACTTTGTAAGCAACTTCCCTCTCATTTGCTTCTTTGTTTTTGAACACTTTTTGGAACTTTGTGTTTATCCGTTGACTTAATAAACTGCACTAATTAACAGTTCAGGACGTGGGTCTCGCATTTCTGCCTCTGAAGGGCAATTTATGACAGAAAGCAGTGACCAGTAGAGACCCAGCTGCTGTTATTAGTGTGTTTTGCCTTTTTCTGTTTTTCTTTTTGTGTTTTTCACTCACCTGTGCTCTGGAGCTAATCATATATCGTCGTCTGTAGACGACGCAGTCAACCTGGCCCTCCACTCCATCCTGCAGCACCTGGACTCCCCGGGAACCTATGCCAGGATCCTGTTTGTGGACTTCAGCTCCGCATTCAACACCATCCGCCCCGCTCTGCTCCGGGACAAGCTGTCCCTGCTCAACGTGCCTGACTCCCTCTGCAGGTGGATCACCGACTTCCTGACAGACCGGAGGCAGCATGTGCGGCTGGGAAAGACTGTCTCAGACTCTGTTAGCATCAGCACCGGATCACCCCAGGGCTGTGTACTTTCCCCCCTACTCTTCTCCCTTTATACCAACTCCTGCACCTCCAGCCACCAGTCTGTCAAGCTGATCAAGTTTGCGGACGACACCACCCTCATCGGGCTCATCTCCAACGGCGACGAGTCCGCCTACAGGAGAGAGGTGGCCCAGCTGGCGTCCTGGTGCAACAACAACAACCTGCAGCTGAACGCTCTGAAGACAGTGGAGATGATTGTGGACTTCAGGAAAGTCACAACCCCTCTGCACCCCCTCACCCTCACAGGCTCTCCCATCACCACTGCTGATTCCTTCCGCTTCCTAGGCACCACCATCACCAGGGACCTCAAGTGGGAGCCAACCATCAGCTCCCTCATCAAAAAGGCCCAGCAGAGGATGTTCTTCCTGCGGCAGCTGAGGAAGATCAATCTACCCACCAAGATGTTAGTGCAGTTCTACATAGCCATCATCGAGTCCATCCTCACCACCTCCATAACCGTGTGGTACGCAGGAGCCACTGCCAGGGACAGACTAAGGCTGCAGCGCGTCGTGCGCACTGCTGAGAAGGTGATCGGCTGCAAGCTCCCATCTCTCCAGGATCTGTACATCTCCAGGACCCGGAGGCGTGCTGGCCGGATCATAGCCGATCCTTCACACCCTGGTCACGTACTGTTTGCCCCTCTCCCCTCAGGTAGAAGACTTCGGTCCATTCAGACTAAAACCTCCCGTCACATGAACAGCTTCTTCCCCTCTGCCATCAGACTGCTGAACACTAAGTGACTTATTAACTCTAGTGCACTATGTACAGCAGCTCAACCAGACTCATGTCAGTCATCACTGTTTTCTTCTTGCATTACCGACTGCACTATATGGTTCTCCACATTATCTGCTGCTCGCTAATATATTTAAACTGCTGACTAGTATTACTCATTCTTATTCTACACTTTATTGCATGTATAGTTTATTTCTTTTATTTTATCATGTTTAATGTTGCAGCATTGCACCGAGACAAATTCCTAGTTTGTGTACTACATGAACAATGGCAATAAATCTGATTCTGATTCTGATTCTGATGTCCCCGGCTCGCCAACCTCACCCAAACCAAAGGAGGATGGCAGCGGGGTCTCCAAGCCTGGAGGAGGAATGGGTGGAGGACTTTATCCAGAGTTTTGTGGATGATGCACTCGCCACCCGCGGTCCCAAGAAAACCTGGGAGAGTTTGTATGGAGCGGTGGGGATTCTGGAGGCACACCCCAGCCTCTGGAAGCGTCCTCAATATGCAGGACTGCTGTCCACGGTTATCGCGCTTCAGCAATCATTCCCCGGGCTGACGATGGGCCCGCCTTTTTTTTTTTTTTGTTACTTATTTGTACCCGTAGGTAGACTTGGTTTGCAGTCTGGTGACAAGCCACCGGCTGCTGGTCGCTGCGTGCGCAAGCGCCCTAAACCTACATGTTTTTGGTGTGCGGGAGGAAACCGTAGAAATCCCGGAGTAAACCCGCGCAACACGGGGAGAACATGCAAACTCCACACAGCTCACTGTTGGTCGGGGGCTGGGATCGAACCCACGATCTCATGATCCCCGCGGTCCCCCGGCCGAGGGTAAAACTGTGCTGCCACAGTGCTAAACCACTGCGCCACCGTGCAGCCTTCCGCTGGACCGAAGCCGTCGCAGAGGCATTCACCTCGACAGAAGTCCGTCCCCTCTTCCGGTTCGTCAGCTCCATCACAAGAATAGCATCATCCAGCTCTGGACTGCCGGAGGAATAAGCCCGCCTCTCAGACAGCTCATTCCTCGATGCCGATACTGAAGCCCTCCTCAGCAGTGCAGCCTTCCCCTCTCTTTTTTCCAGCTGAATTCTCAGTTTCTTCTGGGCTTGTAGCTGCTGTTTCCCGCTCCACTAAGGCGGGGTGAGGTCACCACAGGTCCAGCTTCCCCCGCAGTGGAGGTCGTCGCGGGTACCCTGTCCCAGTCCGGGTCCACCAAGGGCGCAGCCCCTCCTCTGCCCGAGGCCATTGTTTGGGTCCCTCCTCCTCTGTCTGGGTCTCCGTGGGTGCTGCACCCCGGCCTGAAGCCAACGTGGGTGCTGCGTTCCAGTATGGGTCCACCATGGGTGCTGCGCTCCAGCCCGGGGCCCACCGTGGGATGCAGCATTGGCCCAGGCCGGGCCCATTGAGGGTACAGCATTGGTCCAGCCCGGGCCCACCGAGGGTGCAGCATTGGCCCAGCCTGGGCCCACCGAGGGTACAGCTCCACTCCTGCCTGGAGCCACCGAGGGTTCAGCTCTGCTCCTGCCTGGAGCCACCTAGGGTGCAGCTTTGCTCCAGCCCGGCGCCACTGCGGGTGCTGCATTGCTCCAGCTCGGAGCAACCGTGGGTGCTGCATTGCTCTAGCCCAGACCCACCACGGGTGCTGCATTGCTCCAGCTCGGAGCCACCGCGGGTGCTACTTCACTCCAGCCTGAAGCCACCACGGATTCAACTTTGTTCCAGTTCGAGACCACCGAGGGTGCTGCTGGCCAGACCGACGTCGTCGTGATTCCCCTTCCAGCGCCAGACGCCATCATGGTTTCCCTTCCTCCTCTGCCAGACGCCATCGTGGTTTCCCCTCCTTCTCTGCCAGACGTCGTCGTGGCTCCCCCTCCGTGGCTCTCCTTCCCATCATTGGGTCTCCCCGTGGGGGAGCTGCCTCCCGGGCCATCTCTCCTATTCAGGTGGCTTAAGAACTCTGGTCAGCTGCCTTACGGACTGAGCCTTTGGGTTGGGTGGCCCGTGCTCTCCGGCAGGCCACCCGACTCGGACCACCTTGCCGTCTGCCAGGCCTGGGACTTTGGTCGCCCCCCTGAACACTTCAGCTCCTTGGCCCGGAGGGCGTAATCCATTGTTAGTGACTGGTGTGGGTCTTGAGCAGGGTTTGTTTTGTTCCCTCCTGGCCTGTTTCCCCCACCACCCGCCCTGGGTAGATCATTGTGGTTCCTGCTGGGGGGTGGGGGGGGGGTTCTTCTGGTGTTTTCATGGAGTGTCTGAGTTCCACCCCTTAAGAGGGGGGCTCTGTCATGAGCCGAGGGCTGGAAAATTCCACCAGACTCGGTCTCATGGCTTTTTCTGTTTATTTATTCATCTGTTGCACTTCATGCCTTTTGGGTTCATGTATTTGTTTTCTGCTTGTCATTTTTCTGTTTGTTAGTGTTATATTTTTATTTTCTGTACCTATTCATAAGCATACTTTAGCATTATGTGTTATCCCCCTTATCTCTGGTATTGTCCTTTTTTCTGTTGACAGCTGTCAGGGGTGTGAAGCTTCATGTGGGCGTGGCCTGTCAGCTGTCAGTCTGTGGTTTGCCTCCCTCTCACTCATCCAGCTGATTCTGATTATATATTATTGCCTTCTCCCGCCTACTCGGGCACCCAAACCTGCCAAGTATTATGTAATGAGTTTTGAGCCCTATTTAAGGACGCTATGTGCTTTCCTACTTTGTCGCCGCTTTGGCTTGCTAATGCACATCTCCACCAGAGCCTGGCTTTGCTCTGGCCAGTACTTTGTAAGTAACTTCCCTCTCATTTGCTTCTTTGTTTTTGAACACTTTTTGGAACTTTGTGTTTATCCGTTGACTTAATAACATGCACTAATTAACAGTTCAGCACGTGAGTCTCACATTTCTGCCTCTGAAGGGTAATTTATGACATTACAAGATGGTAGTGAGATCTGACATTGATGTATGGTTTGGAGCCGGTGGTGCTGACAAAAAAGACAGGAGGCACAGTTGAAGATGCTAAGATCCTCATTGGGAGTGACTAGGAGGGACATGATTAGAAATGAGTAGATCAGAGGGACAACTCAGGTTGAGCAATTTGGAGACAAAGTAAGAGAGTCAAGGCTGAGATGGTTTGGACATGTGCAGAGGAGGGATAGTGGATATATTGGACAAAGGATGTTGAAGATGGAGCTGCCAGGCAGGAGGAAAAGAGGAAGACCGCAGAGAAGATTCATGGATGTAGTGAAGGAGGACATGGAGAGGGTTGGTGTTACTGAGGAAGATGTGAGGGACAGGGTGAGATGGAGGCAGATGATCTGCTGTGGCGACCCCTGAAGAGAGTAGCTGAAAGAAGAGGAAGAACTGGGTCCCTGTACGTAAAACGTCTGCTCCTTTGTTTTGTAAAGTTTAATCATCAAGCTTGGATTTTTTGTGACCTTTGCTGTGACAAATCAGTCAAAAAAAAGAGTCATCAGATCACTCTTCAGTTTTCAGTCATCAAGACATGCTGCTGTCTGTCTGAATGATTGTGTGTAGAAATCCTTACAAGGATATTGTGTTTTTTCATTTTGAGTCCAATGATCCTGACACTGTAGGCAGACAGTGTTTAAGGACTCAGTTTATTCAGTATATTATTCAATCACTTTATAAAAGATAGCTACTAGTTTGGCCTTACATGTATACAACATCACATTTTGAATGTAGACCAGCAGCATCTGCAGGTGTTTAAAAGAAGCTTTGTTCACATTTGCAGTAAGGCAGATTAATCGTTTTTGTTTTGTTCTTTAATCTTGTTTTTTTGTCATACAATGGTACATCAGCTATTCTGCTAATCTTCTTCATAAGTGATAAGCTGGCAAAAAGAACTCTGATATTTAGCTGAATTGTTGACAGCAACACTCACAACTGTTTCTTTCCCCTTTTTTTTCTCCACGCACAAAGTGAAATCTTGTTAATTGATAAAAATCAGGCCCATGGTGTGCACTTTCTCTGCCGCTGTGCATTTTTTGAATATTTTACTGACTCTGTTCAGCTTTGGCGGCTGCTGCAGGAGCTGGGACTGCAAGATTGTGTGAGAAGAGATTGTGGTGTGATGCTACGAAATGGCATTTCTGTATGATGTTTTTTTTCTTTAAGTCGCTTATCATTTTTATCTTATACTAGCAGTTGTTTGGTGTGAAATAAACCATATTAATGAGCTTGGAAGGAATGTTATTAATAACAAGATGCAAATAGGACTCCACTTTTACATATTTAGGGTTTCAAGCAACATGACTGCAGGAAAATTATTGCTTTTGTTCTGACTCTTCTTAGAAGTTTTCTCCACTAAAAGTGCATGAAGAGCAAAAACTGTTAGGAGCAGAGACATGAAATTTTATAGTCTGGTCAGTAGAGGTGTTAATCTTAAGTGGACCCACCATTCAATTCAATTATATTTCAGAAATTAACAATTCAAATGCAAAATGATTCACGATGCGTCTCTATGTTGCATCTTCAATTTGTATATTTTTTCCAATATAATGGATTTTTTAGATTTCAGCATTTATTTTTGTAACTTATGAAAGGAAAAACACTGAATTGCTTTCCTACATGACTGCTTTTTAGGGGACAGGAGCTCTCCAAGGGCTAGCCCTACACCTGGCCCACTCCCTCACTGCATCCCCACCGTGTAAGTGGGAACCACTGGTCCCTGGAGGACCGGCCAGCGAGGCAATCGCCTGACAGCCCCAGCCCTGACGCAGCACAGCAAAACAAAACATGGTCGACATACGTTGGAAATCTGTGACATTGGAGGCTCATGTCGGTGACCCGCTCCACCGCAGTGATGCAGTAACTGTGCACACAGCAGCAGTTTTCAGCATTGTGACATAATTTTATTGATAAGCAGAGGGTGTCCAAATGGCGGTCAAGAACAGCATTTCAGAGTTTCATACAGGTGTGAGCTCTTGATTAGCAATGTTCTGCGTCAGTGGAGAGGCCCGCATTGCAATGCATCTAAGAATCGAGAAATTTCCACACCTCTACTGGTCAGAAATTCTCCCCACTACTCAGAGACCCCAAAATCAAGGCACTGCCTCCATAGGTGGCGCTACAATTATCAGTTTTACGTTTTTGCAAATATCAAGACTGACTGGGCCTAGACTCAAAATCTCAACTTTGCTCCATGTCACTCTACTTTTCTGTACCATTTTTTCAAAAATGTGCAATTCATTCATCCAAGTTGCTTGAAATTAAATATGAATGATCTACAGATATTGATAATGAAAAGTTGTTAAAATTATCCAAAAAATGTCACTCTGTTTTGCTTTTACAGGGTAGTAGATTTGTAGTTTCTTTTTGGCCTGTATTTTCTGATTTATCTTCTGATGTAGTGATCCAAACTTCACATGCACAACTACATTCTTTAGCATCCCACCAATAACATTCACTTTATTTTAATCTCTTGTTTAAGTTTTAACACTTTACCACAAAACAGTATCTTAACAAAAATATAATAGGATGAACCAGAGGTCGGAGCTAGAATTCATTGCTGTCAATCATCTTGACCTATCCTGATCTATCATAAGCCATCATAACTAGGGCTGTCAGGGTGGGGGACTTTTCCATGCGGTGATGGTGGGCAGCTCAACAGAGCATGATGTGATATTATCACAAATAATTTTAGGGCCCTGTGGTTCTATAATTTAGTTGTTTGTAGCTTCTGAGACAAATAAACAGGCAAAATGGGCAGAACAGTGGTATGGTGGTTAGCACTGTTGCCTAACAGCCTGAAGGTTCCAGGTTCAAGTCCCCAGGCTGGTAGGGGTGAGAACCTTTTTATGTGGAGTTTGCATGTTCTGTCTGTGCTGCGTGGGTTTACTCCGGGGGCTCTGGTTCCCTCCCACAATCCAGAGACATGCATGTTAGGCTGACTGGTCATTCTAAATTGTCCCTAGATATCTGTCTCCTATAGGCCCTTAGAATAGAGGGTTAGTGCTAGTGAAGCTCTCTGAGACTAGAAAAAGCGCTATATAAGTACAGGTCCTTACCAAAACTGTTAGCAGGTCTCTGCAGCTCCGCTCTGTCTGCATGGAGCACACGCTTCCCAACTCACAGACAGATTCTGGCTTGCAAGGTGAGCTGCTGAATTCTTATTCATATATATACTGTATACCAGTGGCAGACCGTGTATTTTACAACTAGGCCTTCAGTGGTGAGCTACCCGATTTAAGTGCCATTCATACCAAGCACCATAAAAACAGCCGTCCACACAAAGCATGTTAAAGATAACTAACTATAAAATTATAGTTTTAAAAATCTTTACCTTTTCGTTGTGGAGCTCCAGTTCCCTGCGCACTTGTTCATTGAGCTGCAGATCCACTCTTGTTTCCCCAAAGGTTAAAAAGTACTATTGCTTGTAAGTGTCCGGCTGGCGCCTGTGCTTTGGTGTCTCGCTGCTGCCTTGGTTAGACAGCTCAAGTTTGCAAACCCTGTCTGGCTCCAAGTATCTACTCAATCAGTTGCAAACAACAGGCATTCGCAGCAAGATAATATGCAGCACTCCTCGGAGGCTGTAATCCAAGGATACCGCTCGTTGCTAATATGGAAGTGACGGACAAATCCTTTCCCCGGCTGAGACGGGCCTGCTAGCTTCAGGGTTGGCCGACCTCTCTTCACAATGACCAGCTTTTCTTGAAAAGTCCTTCTGGAAAATTGATTTTTTAAAATATCAGCGACCAAATCATTTTCCTCTCCCCTGACAGCCATTGTGGGTGGAAAAACAGCTATTATATTTAAATAGATAGAGTACATTGTAGCTGCTTAAGCAAGTCCTTGCACTGGCATTTTGCTTGCTAGGATCCTCTGCATTGTGGGTGGAGGAGTCTAACCATCCAATCAAAAGACATGTAAATGCCGATGGCCTTGGATGCCTTCTATGCGTACCCCTGGACGTACAGAAGACATCTGATTGGTTAAAGCAACAGGATAAGTTTGACAGTTAATTTAACCTACAGAGCTGCACTGTTAATTCCTGAAGGCCCAAGGCAGATTTGCTTGACCCTGGCAACACAGATGGCTGAAATATGATTGGACAAAAAAACTCTAACATGCATTACACTGCTAGAAGGAGCGCAACCAAGAGAAAAGCTGCAAAATGAAAAGAATAGACTATTGGAAATAATTTAGTACATCCTCATGGAACAATTATAAGAATGCAGATTGTAAATATAATTCTGATAGTGTTCAGGCCAGCAGAGAAGGCTTTGCTGGCCCTGAAGGTCCACCACTGCTGTAAACAGTATATATCAACAGCACAGTGTCCACGGTGGACTCCTTCAAGTTTCTGGGTACCACAATCTCCCGGAACCTGAAGTGGTCCTCCCATATTGACACTGTCCGGAAAAAGGCCCAGCAGAGGTTGTTTTTTCTGCGTCAGCTCAAGAAGTTTGATTTGCCTCAGGAGCTGCTGGTTGTCTTCTACACCGCCATCATCCAATCTGTCCTCTGCTTTTCCATCACTGTCTGGTTTGGATCTGCCACTAAACAGGACAAGACCAGACTGCAGCGGATCATTAAGTCTGCGGAGAGGATCATTGGTACCGACCTACCCTCCATTGAGAACTTATATCGGTCCATAACCAGGAAACGGGCGGGAAACATCTGTGCTGACCCATCACACCCTGGCCACAAACTGTTTGAACTTCTATCTTCTGGTCGTCGTTACAGATCACTGAAGGTCAAAACCACCCGTCACAGGAACAGTTTCTTTCCTCAAGCCATCACTCTGATGAACTCCTAACATTCACCTAGTCCTACCTGTTGCTGTACTCATGACTTTTCATCCATTATTACATTGCACATAACTCTCACACTGCTTTTTACTTCATTCACATTATATCACTGAATCTGAGTCCACATTGAAATACTGTGTGATTGTATATTTTTTCATATATTTCTGCAAAGTGTGGTTAGTCCGAGTAAATAACTGCATATATTCCTGTATATATTTGCATCCTTTTATAGAAACGTGGACAGACTGTAATTTACTGTACATACTGTGGTTGTCATTGAATCCTTATTTAAATCCTTCACCTGAACAACGAGAGCAAGTTTTTAGCCAAAGTCAAATTCCTTGTATGTGTTGTGCATACTTGGCCAATAAAGCTGATTCTGATTCTGATTCTGATTCTGATTCTGATTCTGATATATCCATCTTCTACTGGTTAATCCTTTTTGCGTCGGGATGGGGGGGCTGGAGCCCATCCCAGCATCTTTGGGCGAGAGGCAGGACACACCCTGGACAGATCACCAGTCCATCGCAGGGCCAACACAGAGAGACAGAAAACCATTCAGTCTCACATTCATACCTAAGGACAATTTAGAATCCCCAGCTGATGCCAGTTAACCTAACCTGCATGTCTTTGGCCTGTGGGAAGAAACCGGAGGAAACCCACGCAGACACGGGGAGAACATGCAAACTCCACACAGAAGGGTCACCAATGGTCTGTGGGTGGGATTGATCCCGTGACCTTCTTACTGTGCTGCCACAGTGCCAGCCACTGCTCCACCGAGCTGCCTATACACACATATGCGCGCACGCACGCACACACACACATACTTCTAACGAAAAAATTATTCATAATGCTCAGGACTTACTGGGAGAGATTTTTACTTGAAAAAAGCATTGTGTCAACTTTTTAAAAAATGTAGTTAATATTAAAACAAGAAGCTGAAAACATAAAGTGAACATCAGGGTTACAATATGATAATATCTGCTACAAACTGAATTATTTGTTTTGAAATATCTTTTTTATGATTTTGTTTTCTTACAAAAAAATACTTGTAAATAAAAAAAAATAGTTCATAAGGCATAGGACTCACTAGAGGAGATTTTCGGTCAAGCAGAGATTCCATTCCCTGAGAGGAGAAGTAGTTTAGGACAAAAATTTTATTTGTTATACCATCTGGCATTAATCGGATTCATCCTGATGGGTGCTGCTGGGTAGCAATGGAGGGGCCGAAGTTGGACCGCCTGGTCTGGGCCAGCTGCAGGTGCCAGCCAGGAGTCAGCAGGGTTTGGTGGGCACCATGGGGCAGAGACGCGAGGAAACTGATCCATGTTGTACCAGGAGTGGGACAAACAGGCTAGAGCTGGATATAGGAAGGCTGGTATTTTGTCTTTCTTGGTCAAAATGTAAGTCAGCAGATAGATGAAGCTCCAGTTCATAATCCATCAAAATGACAACCTTGAAAATGTTCCGTCACTGCTAAAAAAAAAATTAAAAAAAATCTGTCAATGATGGAGAATTCTCAGTTAATGTAACCTCTAAGATGAACATATACAGGCCTAAATGATGACTGCTCAGCAATGAATACACAGTTGGTTTACCTTTTGGATGCAAGAACCTACAGACAAAGATTCTGCACAATTTTGCTTGTATTTTTTATAAATGACAGAGACCACCTCTGGTGCAAAAAAAAAAAAATTACACACACACACACACACACACACACACACTGATCACATTTATGATCTCCTGTGCAGCTTCTGACTCAGCTGAAGGGCAACATGGAGGAAGAGAATCGACACTTAGCAGAGCAGAACCAGAGTCTGCTGAAGGAGAACCGGGCCTTACTGGAGCAGAGCCTGGAGCGCCGGGACCAGCACTATTCCCAGCAGAGGGAGTACCAGTCAGTACACACAAACACACACCACCACACAGAAAATGTCCCTTTATTTTAACGTTTGTTTCAAAGTGGTTACAAGTCAGCGTTCATACTGAGCACATAATAACACTTTTGTAAAGGTTTGAGGCTGCAAAACAGCAATTTCACACACCAGTGACACTCAGCAGTCTTCCTTTTGAATGACTAATAGATTGGTTTCAGATTAATTCAGAACTA
Organism: Pholidichthys leucotaenia; assembly: GCA_020510985.1. Taxonomy (NCBI): domain Eukaryota; kingdom Metazoa; phylum Chordata; class Actinopteri; order Cichliformes; family Pholidichthyidae; genus Pholidichthys; species Pholidichthys leucotaenia. Next base: position 405,593,465 of record CM035840.1, on the reverse strand, counting down.
ATGGCGATCATGCAGAGCTGACTTCATGCTTTTAGTATAATAAAGCAAATTTCTTCTGTTATCTTTTTGTGTTGTGATTTGTTTTTTACTCAAAGCCCCAGTAGGTAATCCATTCTAGATGCTTTTTTTTTTGGTCAAATAGGTTTGAATTGTCTTCACATTGCAGCGGTTCTCAATGAATTAAGTAACGTGGGAAAAATCCAAGATAAAATCGGTCCATTGAGGGGCATCACAGGACTGTAAAAATGTCAGACAATTCTCAAAATGACCGGACACTCAACGCTTTGACCCGTCCACCCACACATTCTGGCTATGCATTTACTGTGTGCAAGTCCACTGGATCCACGACTTACTCGCTTTTCTCTCATTTTCCATGTAAAAAGTTTCACGATGCATTCTGGGAGCAGCACCATGTGTTTAAATTAGCAGTTGTTGTTGTCAGACAGAAGCAGATTTAGCAACAAAACAGCTCGTACCTCACCTCAGATGTTTTCAGAAACACTTTTAGAAATTTTGTTTTCAAGATATCAGAGAAAATTTACTCGTGAGCCGCCATGTTGGACAATCCAGAAATCCCCAAAAGGGCACGCCCATGACTACAGGCTTTGTCCAATCAGGAGCAGTTCCCCGTTTGCGTTGAGGCAGAAGGCTCTTCTTTTCTAAATGCATCATGTTCTGTGGCTATACATTTTGTGATTTAAAAAAAAAAAGAAATAAAGATGAAAAACATTTCACTTTGGAGAGGATGGTGAACCTAGTCTGCCTGGTGTGTCCAGCACCCCGGGTACAACACAAACCTCATCCGCTTTCTTTCGTTGAGTTATCGGGTTAAGAGCTCACTCTAATTGGTTGTTAGATGGCGGGAGTGAGTGAGTGCAGGCGCTGAGCATACATGCTTGTTTGCCGTTGGCTGCAGTCTTCCCGGTGTGTCCAAGTGCAACTATTTTTAACGCTGATAAATTCAACTAAGAGGAACACAGCATGACTGGTTGACAGGGTTCTGTCAGAGATCTCTGCATGGTACGTCTCCAGCCTAACACTGCTGGGGCCAAACTGATTTTATTCAGTTATTTATTCAGTTTTTTTCTTTTTGATATGCATCTCTGCTGACAGTTTCATTGTTCCACTGACCCGAAGTTTGTGCCAGTCATGCTTCAAACATATATACGAAGTAAAAATACAGAAGAAAAATACAACAAAGAGAGTTTAAAACGGCACTCTACTTTTTTTACTCAAATTTCTATCAGATATTGGGCATAGAGCTCTGTGTAGATCGCCACAGGAGTTTGAGTGCCCTAATGATCCCAGGAGCTATGCTGTTGGGAGCAACTTGCCTCTGATAGGGTCTCTCGAGCCAATTCGGTCCAGGGTGAAGGGCCAGACTAAGAGCGGCACAGCAGATCCCCATAATAAAACAGTTACAAGGATCCTGTATACCCCACCTGCTAAGGGGTTACCGGGGTCCTGCCCAGGATCGTGGCTGGGAGGAGTTGCTTGACGGCAAGCGCCATGTGACCAGGGTTCTACTGTAGGACCTGGCAGGGTTCAGCCTGAATGAGCCACATGGGCCCACCACCTGCAGGAGGATCATGGGGATCATGGTGCTATGGGAACTGGGCAGCAGTCTGGGCTGTTTTTGCTTGGACTGATGTCCCCATGACCCAGGCCTCTGGATAAGCGGTAGAAGATGGATAGATGTTGAGCATAGAGTTAAATCAGGCGAAAAACAAAGTCATGCTGACACGGTGCTAGTGCATGAGTTGATAGCAGCTGATTTCAAGGTCAAACCACATCCGCTCACTCCCATCTGTGCATCCACTCGGCAAACCATGTACTGGCACAATATTTATGTTACTTTAACCTGCCTTGAGTTTTTTTTTTAATTTATTCAATGTCATACCTGTTGTTTATGTTTATTATGTGACTGCATTTCTTATAAAAGTGGTTCTGACTGTAACTTCTGCTGATGAGAATCAATAAACTGTTTATAGCAAAAAACAAAAAGACTTCACAGGATCCCCACAGCTCTACTGAGCTCCTTGTTTTGGTTTTATAGCCAAATTATCAGAATTGTTTCCAGATGCTGCAGCCAGCTGTTTTTTTTTGTTTTTTTTTGGGGGGGGGGGGTTAAATCCTACTGTGTGCTACCAACCACAATATGTTGTTTCTTTTCAACTAAGCAGCAGGAAAACATAACAAAAAAAAAAGCAAACTTACCCCAACAGGAAAAGCAAGGCTGGCAGGTCATTGACTAGCAGTGGGTCAGGAGAGAAGTGGATCGTCTGTTTTTGGTGAGTTCTTGGTATTTCTGGGGGCTCTCACAGGGTCATGTCCATGGTGAATTTTTGGATTCGGAAGATCTGACCTTAGATCTTCTGTTTGGACTCTTTGAGGCCTTGACAGTTTGAGTGGTTGTTGTTTAGAGGTAACCATGAATAGAACTCTGTATAAGGATTAACTTCAGGACTTGATGCTCTGGTTGTTTTCATTTGTCTTTGAATTGGCCATCGATATTTACACATTTGTACGTCTTGCACATGTGCATGTCTTTAAAAAAATTATTTCCATATTTGAAAGTCTGGTTCTACAGTAATTCAGTGACATCGGTTCCTGAGAAAACAGGACGGGACCCAGTATGGGTGGCTGTACTCCAACGCAGCACAGAGTCGAGCATCTAACAAAAGTCTGGTATATTCACTGTATTGTGGGAAATAACTGACTCAGGAACAGGTGAGCTTGTGGTTTGGGGCAGATGGGGATGCGGTAGATGGAGAATGGCAAGTCTGAAGAGTTCTTCAGAAACCCATGGGCCTGTGGGAAATGAGAAATCACTGGAGACTGAGGTAGACTGGGCAAGATGAAAACAACCGAGACAGCCATCTTGACAGGCACATTTAGCTGCTGAAGAGCTGCTGAGAAATATTTCCCTCAAAGGTTGTAGAATAAGACAGGGTTTGCAAGGAGAATACATATTGGACTTCCATTTGTGAGGTCATCAAGAAATGTGATTTCAAGCAGATATTGGTGGTTTTTATTTAAAAGCAGTTACTGTATTTGTTAATATATAGGTTTATCATTTTAATTTTGAAAGCATGCACCCTCTTGGTGTCAGTAACAGTGTTGATGCAGATTTTAAGATGCTGTGGAGTCAAATCACAGCAGTGTTTGTATTCTGGTTTGACTTTAGCCTTGGCCAAACCTGATTTTAAAGGGATCATTGTGAAATGTTGTTCGTGGGACACATTATGGTGTTACACGGGCAGTGATGTCACCCAGGATATAAGAGCTGTGTGGTAGAAGGGTGGTCTCTTGACCATCTCTTTGCCTAACAGGAGCGTCTGTCTGGATACTGTGAGCATCTAATAAAGTCCTGTGTAGTTCACCACTCGCCTCATCATTGACCTACGTTTTACAGACGTAACATTTGGCGACGAGGATAAAGTATGGATGCTGGCGTGTTGTCTATTCGGCCATTTTTGGAGACTCCGGGAGAGCCTCCGGTGCCTTGGACGAGATGGTTTGCTGCTTTTCAGAATTATTTGGTGGCACTAAACCTTGGCGAACTGAAGAAAGTACGAGCACGGGCGATTTTAATACACAATTTAGGTATGGAGGGACAGCGTATCCTTTCTACCTTGGGAGCTAGCGATAGCTTCAATGACGCGGTTGAGCTAATGGCGCGACATTTTTGCGCGCCTGCAACCATCATCGTCAGGAGGATCCAGTTTTGGCAGTGCCTCCAGCCATCCGGCGAGTCGGTGCAGCACTATGTTGCAGACCTGCGGCAGCTGGCTGGTGAATGCCAATTTGGTGATTTAGAGGAAGAAATGGTCCGCGACCAGCTGGTGGAGCACACGCTGTGTTTGTCAGCATGGTCGAAACTACTTACACACTCCAGCGGATCGACTCTAGCCACAGCTGTGGAAATTGCCCAACAGTGTAAAGCAGTGGACAGATTGTCACGCGACCTCAGTGAAAGAGCTACGCCACGCCACACTGATTCACAATCAACAACGCAGGCTGTGGACCCGGACAGTGAAGATAGCGGACAAGAGGAATGCGATGCAGCTGTGAAGATAAGGTCCGCCCCGGGTTCGCCCAAATGCTTGGGTTGTGGGTCCAATAAGTACCGGTACAAGGCAAGAGAGTGTCCGGCGAGAGGTAAATGCTGTGGCAAGTGCAGACTCCTGCATCACTTTGCCAGGGCCTGTAAAAGGTTCGAGCAAAGGGAACGGCGACACAAAGCGGACACCCCTGCTCCAACTCCCACGGTTATCCACACCGTTTTCCTGGACACCGACAGCCGTGCATATTGTATGGTGGAACTGGATGGAGTGGAGGTACCATTACTGGTTGACACGGGCGCAGTGAGGTCAGTGTTGAGTTGGCCCACCGTGAAGAGTTTTTTTCCCATACCACCAGATGAGAGGTCATTTAAAGCCATTATGTGGCTATGGAGGAACGAGGCTGCCCATCATAGGTTCGGTGGAGCTGACGGCTCGTTACAAGTCATAGGTGGTCGCCAACCTGAAATTTATTGTGACTGGCATTGGCAAAAATGTGATGGGTTATGATCTTTTCTATGGACTGGGGTTTTCCATCACCAGTGGCGTTGGCGAAGAGTGCTCGGGCTGCGGTTTCTGGGACCGACCGATGCCGGCAGTGGTGGATGTTGCAGTGTGGGACGAACCTTGGCCTAGTAATCTGGAAGGTGAGCAGGACCAACCCCATCCAGAGCCATTGCGGGAGGGTTCCTTGCCCAGAGCCCAAGTTACCCTAGCTGAGGGAACTGGGCGGCGCTGGGGGACGCCCGTGACGGCGGATGGAGCCGAGTGGCTGACTCATTCTGCTTCTGGAGTTTGGCTGGGAGGTACCGAGAAGCAGGGGGTCACAACGGCTTTGCCAGCGTCTCAAATGAAAGCGAGCAGGGCGGGACCGGCTGGCACGGTTAGGCGATGTGCCACACAGAAACACTGGAAGCCGATCAGGGCTCCTCTGAGGGTCGCTGATTTGGTTCGACCCAGAGAGGAGGCCCGGTCGAGAGGAGTACGCAGGAAACGGAAGAGACAGGAGGACCAGGGGCGGCTATAGGTGGTGGCTGTCCGGGAGGACGGTTACCTGCAGTTGACAGATGGTACGGAGAGACATCCCAATGAGCTGCGGCATGTTTATGAGAGTGAGGCACCTCGGTACCGACGTGGGTCGTCCCTGGGCGTCAAGAAAAGAAGATGTTCTGGTCGGGACCCGCCTGATGGGTCTCCGGGGGGTGGGCTCTCCGGGGTGACTGACTGGTAATTTTTTTTTTTTTGGGGGGGTGGGGGGCAATGTGTTTAATGTGTGTTTTTACTGGTTGTCCAACTTAGTGTGTTCTGCATGAAGTTACTGTGTGAGTTGCTGAAATGTTAATGTGTACATTACCCAGGCTACGTTGTTGCTATGGCGACATGGTTAATACATAAAAGTTGCTATGTGAAGTGCATATTTTGCAAAAGAATTTTGCCAGGGTGTTTGAGTCAAGATGTAGTGATGTGAATTGCCAAACCACGTTGTCAGTGTGTTTCTTATGCTGGGTGCTATGTGAATTGGCTATGTCAAAAAAAACAAAACAAAACAAGTAACGTTTGTATCAGTATGTTTAATACATATGGTTACTGCGTGGTCTGCCTGGGTTATGGGGTGTTTGGTTGGGAGTATTCATAGCATGGCGTGAATGTGACTTTTGACTGATTTGTTATTGGGGTTGTGGTTTCTTACATGTTTGTATATATGTTCATGGGGTTATTTTGTATATTATTATTAGGAACACAGCAGTCTTTCTTTATTTTATGGACTATAATATAACAAAGACGGCAGAATAACCCGTCTGGCTGTGTGGAGGTGGGACAGTAGTCCACCTGTCCCCCTCTAGTTTTAGTTGTTTGTGTGTGCATGGATAGGCTTAATTATGTTGTTCACAATTAGTGTGTGCTTTGGGCTCTAAATTTGGGAGGGTTTAATTGGTATACATGTGTTTTGGACTTTTCTGCGGGGTTGGGGGGTAGTGTTGTTCGTGGGGCATATTCTGGTGTTACACGGGTAGTGACATCACCCAGGGTATAAGAGAGCTGTGTGGTAGAGGGGCGGTCTCTTGACCGCCTCTCTGCCTAACGGGAGTGTCTGTCTGGATACTGTGAGCATCTATAAAGCCCTGTGTAGTTCACCACTCGCCTCATCATTGACCTACGTTTTACTGACATAGCACATTGATTGCACCTTTTCCACATTTTAACAGTCCACATGTCTTAATGAAATGTCTGTGACATATTTTGTTAAAAATTTCGTTATTTATTTAATTAATTACTGCAGCAAATTTGTTTGTCAGCCTTTCTGAAGACACTGCAATTCAATCCTGTCACTTTAAGAGCTCTCTGGCTACATTCAACTGCGCCCTCCCTCTTACATCACTTAGCCATTAGGTGGCTAGCTCCTAGCCCTTAGCCAGTGTTGCCAACTCTCACTCTTTTGGAGTGAGTGTCACTCTTTTGCCCTCTCTCACACCGCAAACCTTGTCACTCAAAAATGAGGAAAATGCTGCCAATATTGTGTTGATTTTCTTCAGGTTTTTATACAAGTGCTTTCAAGGCTGAATAAAGCAGACTGGACATGTTCTAAAATTTATTCTGAGGTAAAGAAGTGTATGTGTAGAAAAAGTAGCTGTTTATATGAATTGTACCCATGCACGCTCACTCCACTCCTAAATCTCACGCCAAGCTTTTCTGAAAAGTTGGCAACTCTGCTTTAGCTCGGATGTATCTTGAGCCGAATACAAGTCACGTCAGCCCTGAGATCTTTAAGGGTAGTATCTCATGGTGCGGTGAGGAGAGGCGAATGTTGACATCCACCGGCAGTTTTAATGGTCGCGGACTGCCGTCAAGCCCAGACACAATTCCCCATGAGCCCCGACTCAACCACTCAAATCGCAACATTCGCCAGTATTTGCTGCTCCTTGAGATATGGGGGTAATGGCCTGAGCTGGGGAAGCAACTGGGTCGGTGGCTGGCCCGACCCATTACCCCTGAGCTGGTTAAGATGGAATCCAGGAAGAGTATAGTAGCTGTTGCTTTGGTTACAGCTAATGGAGATCCAAATAAAAGAAGTGAGCCCGTGCCATGAATGTTTGTGTTAAGAATGAATGAAATGATGCGTCACTGGTTGACGGGTGTGTGGTTTCAGTGTTTGATAGGATATAACCTCTTCCTGGAGTATAGTAAGCACAGAAAGATACTTGAATGAGTGGCTAAACTGCTAGCTTCAGCTAGCAGCCTCGGATCTCAGTTTGAGAAAATAAAACTTTAACTAAGCTAGAATAATATCTAAGAACGAAATATATGGTCAAGCATTGTTAGATGAAGGATTCCAGTGGGGGGTAGTTTGGGTTAATCATCTTATTTTCTCAACTTGAAAATCCATAACGAAATGATGATGAAAATCATTTTAGAGCAGCTTATTTAAAGTGAACCGTTTATTCTTGTAGGTTATTTGAGTTGGACTGTGTGCCAAACCAAGTAAGTAGTAGTAGTAGTAGTGTGGTGTAGTTCATTAAGAGTGAAAATCTAATTTAAACTAATGTCAGGATACAGCGCCTCCATGGATCGCCACCTTATCCAATTTGGTTGACAGTCCCAAAAACAAAATTGTCAATAGGTTTGTCATCCTTTCAGTCTGCTGCAGCCAGACACTGGAACGACCTACAAAAAACACTTAAGTTGGATGCTTTCATCTCTAAAGCAGCCTTTAAAACTATGATTACAAACCATGTTAAGGAAGAATGCTGTTGTCACTTGATATATGATAAGGTTCATCAACCAATCTGTCCTCTTTGGCTACTTTTATGTATATATTTTAGCCATGCCTATGTTATGTCTTGTGATAGTGTGTTTTGCTTTAGCTGGATTAAGCGGAAGAAGATAAATGTTATTATGACTGTATGTGTTTTAACTGTGTCTTCATAAATGTTTCTTTTAATACATGTATTTGTCTAGTGTTAGTTTGCCCCTTGTCCCTTCCCCCAGGCCACAGTTGTAAACAAGATAAATTAGAAAAGCACTCATAGAGCGCATACCTCCGCCAAGGCTCCTTTCGTTTGTCATGGATCACCTCCAAAATGTAATGGGTTTGTGTGTAGGCCTATAGCCACTTGTGGTGAAAATTGCATCAAAGTCTGTCCATGAGTTTTGGAGTATTGTTGCTAACACACTGTGAGAAGATAAGAGCCTTGGCTGAGGTATGCATTCTGAGATCATCACCAAAATATAATGGGTTCCTCTCTAGGCCAAGAACCACCTCTGGTGAAAATTTCATCCAAATCCATCCAGTAGTTTTTGTGTAATCCTGCTGCACAAATACAAACAAAGCCCTTGGTGGAGGTATGCACTCTCAGATCATCACCAAAATCTAGTCATTTCTTCCTTGTCCCATTTTGGACTTGTCCTGAAAATTTCATCCAAATCCGTTCATAACTTTTTGAGTTATGTTGGTAACAGACAGACAAACAGACAAACCCCGGTAAAAACATAACCTCCTTGGCGGAGGTAATAAGAATGTGTTCTTAATCTGTCTTGCCTGGTTAAATAAAGGTTAGAAGGGTTTGCATGCCCTAATGATCCCAGGAGCTATGTTGTCGGGGGCAACTTGCCCTAGTAGGGTCTCCCAAAACAAAATTGGTCCTAGGTGAAGGACCAGACTAATTTGTGGTCCAGTGGATCCCTATGAAAAAAGTTACATCAAGGACCCAACAGCAGACATTAGGAGGCTGGCAGATGTAACTAAAGCCACTTTTACCAACAACTGAAAGACTATGAACTAAAGATAAAACTATTCTAAACTAGAATTGGATTCAAGAAAGATGCAGACCCACCCCTGTCCTCTGCCTTCCTTAACAACAGCTCTGAGTGGCTTCTCCATCTCTTTCTCATCTTTCAGAAGATATGAGCAGACATGCTGTATATAATACAAACCTATGACTCAGTGACATCTGTATGTACATGTTGGCTGACCTTGTGACCTTGATCTCTTGACCCCACCATCACAGGAACACCTGAGGGTCCCTGAGTTGACTCTAACTTCATTTATTTTTGAGTAAAAGGGTCGATGTCTTTGTGACGTTGACATGTCGACCCAAAAAGTAGGTCAGGTCAAGGGGACCACAAGTTCAAACCCTGAAACATGTCTGGTGATCCTAGCACATTTGGGCGTCAAGTTACAGCTGCAGACGGACAGGTGAAAAGATCAGCTTGATCACTATACCCCTGCCTGACTTTGTTGTCAACACAGAGATAGACAACTGAAAAAAAGTCAAGGCTGAGAATACACGGAGAACTGACGCTAGTGTACATAACGATGTCAAGACTGCAAGTTGCTCCTGGTGGGTCAAGCCAGCGCCTGTGCATGGCAGCTCTGCTGCAGTCGGTGTGTGAATGGGTGGATAGTAGGATCTGTAAAGCGCTTTGGTCATCCAGAGATGAGTAAAAAGCTCGATATCAGTGAACGCCATTTATCATTTACAAGGCGCAGACAAAGTCTCGGTTCACATTATTTTTATTTATTTTTGTATACCTTATTAATCCCAGAGGGAAATTCAGGGCATCCACCTGGATGAATGAGGCAGCCACGGTACAGCGCCAATCCCTTCACCATTCACACCTAGGGCCACTTTAGAGTCTCCAGTTAACCTAACTTGCATGGGTTTTGTTTGGGCCTGTGGGAGGAAACTGGAGTACCCGGGGTAAAACCACACAGACACGGGGAGAACATGCAAACCACAGAGAAGGGTCACCGATGGTCAGAGGTGGGCTCAAACCCACGATGGTCAGGGGTGGAATCGATCTGGTGACCTTCTTACTGTGCTGCCACAGTGCTAACCACTGCGCCACCGAGCTGCCCATAATACATATACATACATGCATACATACATAGTTTAAGTGGGGAAAGAGAAACGGGTGAAGAAAATACACTAATGAGGACAGAGAAGTAGAACATATAAGCAGGAGAACACCACAGGACAGATAGAAAAGGGAAAATATTGCCCATGTAGACACTTATTCCCAGCATTTCTCTTTCTGCACATCCCTTATTCACCTGACGGTAACTTCAGGTCACATGAAAAAGTTTCTAAGAAGCAGTGAAACATGGCAGCAGCAAAACAAAACTGGTCTGTGAAGACCTGGATGCCAATTATTTTTCTATCTTTGACCATTGCTCTGCACTAAGTACAACTTGTGAGGTTGTTTTTCAGTGGTGAGCTGTGCCCGTCTCAGCTTTCCACCTGAACCCCCCGCACACTAGCAGCACATTAGCGTGCACACACTGTTTTCACTCTGATGATCTGCTCAAATAAGCGCCGGCATCAGAGAGGGCTCCTTTACTTACTCGTGAGGTTACAGGAAGTAGTTGAAACACACACCATCAGCCACATTAACATACACACTACCCAAATAATCCCATTAACTTGCACTGATAGTGCATGCATGAAATGAATCCAACACTTCCTCCTCTCGGCTGCTTTGTTCTGACTCTTTGTGCGTTTTCCTTCAGGGAGAAGCTGAGCGAGCTCCGGCGCGAGAAGCAGAAGTTGGTGGAGAAGATTATGGATCAGTATAGAATCCTTGAGCCCAGCATGCAGCTTCCAACCAACAAGGCCAAGTATGAGAGAGAAATCAATCTAAGCACAATGCCAACACACTTGTTAACTATATCAGTGCAGAAAAGGAAACATTTTATGTTTTCATGAACTACATTTAATACTGCATTATTTTTGGCTTCAAATTAGACACATTTAGTAGATAATCAGGTAAATATTTCCCTCAGGAAAATCTTAAAATATAATGAAATAAAATTAAAAAAAAAAATACAAAGTTAGCATGACCTGTAACCACAAAGCAGGGAATTGGTGCAGGACATTTGAGGAGACTTTATGCACTTCATTAGTCACCAGGATAATCTAACACATTTTACTGCAACAGCTGTACCACAGCTTGTGTTCACATACTTTAAAATGGTCAATATTAGTATCATAAAATAATTAAACTGGACTGATTTTTCTAATTTTCCCCATTCACATGCAGTACATTGTGAGCATTATACTACACAGCCATGACCAACAAAATCTGAACACTGACTAAACAAGTACACAGATGTACGCGTCCTTAACAGCTCAGTGTGATTTTTCTTTTAATGCATTTAAGTGGAGACGTTCTAATCTGTGAAAATGTCATTACAAAATTGTCGCCCTATTATGTTTAGCACTACCACAGATGGAAAAAAAAACTTTCAGAGCAGACACTTACACACAAGGAAGCAGGGAAACACAGATGATAATAATAATAATAATAATAATAATCAACAGTCTATGCTCAAACAAATTAACTTTAAACAGACAATCTGTTTCTCCATTCTGTGTTAAAATTGGTACTTTAATGTACCACCATTTAAAAAAATCTAATTATGTATTCCTGCCTGATGGTGATATGTCATTATTTCTTTACATTTTGCTATCAAATTGCCAAATATCCATGTGAATAAAAATAAGTGCCAGCAGGTTTGGGTTTTTTTTTAATTTTGGTGCTGGATACTAATGGTCCCATCTGTCAAGCAAGAATTGTTTGGACAGCAACTTCTTTAATGCTACAATTATTATGATCATTTATTTGAAAAAAAAAAATTTCTAAATGCATTTTCCGTGAATGTGTCCACTGCACAGCATGAAGAAGCATTTTTATAAATACACCAGTTACATCCACTGAAACAAACTCAAACATGTGCCATCTTATCAACACTGGATGTTGGCAGATATTTAAAGCTCTTACAAAGTCTTAAATTTAAGGGCTTACTTGTGCTTACAAATTGTCAGGGTCGTGTTAACTGCAAAATGGTGTTTTTGTGGATTGTAGCCCTCTAAAGTGCATCCTTAGGGCATGTGAATGCTGTTGAAATATTAAAATGCTTACTTAAAAATATGCCTTTATTTGGTTAAATGTTTTAATTTTATGACGTTACAAGCCAACAAGCCAAAAGAAGTTAGATTGATCATATGGAAGTATAAATGTAGTGTTAGCTGGAATGGTAACCCCAAATTTGAAACAGCTTCAGTCTTAGTAACAAAACAATTTGTAATGTGGCTACATACTTTTTGCTAATTTTTGCACGTAAGTTCTTAAATTTGATCAGGTGGCCTTAAAAAGTCTTAAAGGTCCCATTTACTGCACTATTTCCACATGTTGGCAGTTCTCACGGGTCTTAATGAAATGTTAGTGACATACTTTGCCTTTAATTATTTATATATTTTAGCATCATTGTGAATCATCTTTTGCAGCCTTCCTCAGAATGGTTCATTTCAGTGCACGACTCTTTAAATGCCCAAGAACCACAGTTAACCCCATACTCGTCTTATGTCACGATTGCTAATTTTAGCTGGCTAGCTCCTAGCTCAGGTAGCGAGCTTGAGCCAACTTTTTCATTCCTTCTTTGACTATGAATGAAAAAAAGCATCACCGGTCGACAGACTGCTATGATGATGATGATGGTGGTGGTGGTCAGGGGTGTGTGGTTTCCATGGACAATAGAATATAACTGGTCCCTGGAGTGCAGTAAGCACAGAAACATTCATGAATGGGTGAATGATAGCCCAAGGTGGCTACCAGCTAGCTAGTGTCAGCTTGCCAGAGAAAATAACTTTAGCCATCTAAGCTAAAATCACATCTAAGAATGATATATATGGTCAACTGTTGGTAGATGAACGAGGATTCCAGTGGGGGTGAATGGAATTTATAGAAAATACTGACCAAAACCAGCCAGATTGATAGCTAAGCTAATGCCAGGTGGCCTATTTGTCAGCCTCTCCCCACTGAGCTCTAATGCAGTTAGATAGACCGACTCCGACCGACTAGCCAAGCTAATGTTAACAGTTTGATGTAGCATCACGGCAAAAATATAACAAAATAAGCCAGAATGATGTGAGATACATTATCAACTGTGGATTAGTGAACAGGTGGAAATGGGGATGTCTGTTTGGGTGACTGAAATTTAAGGAAAATAACATAAACTGCGCTTGGAAAGCTAACTCCCTAGTAGCACTGTTAGCTCTGAAGCTAACACCTTGGGCTCCCCGCTCATCTGGGCAGGGACTGGATCATCACAGCCAGTAGCACAGTGGTGGTTGCAACTAAAGACCAACGCATCTGTCAGTGACATAACGAAAAACACCCAGAAGAGCCCAACCGGCTTCTGCCCGGTCTACCGAAATGTTAAAATATAATTACTTCTAAATGAAGAGAGATTCTAATATTTTTACTGTAGTCATATGACCCAAGAAAACATTTCTGAATGTTCAAAACCTACAAATGCACAATGTTTAAGTGAATGGGAGCTTTAAATTTAGTTTCCTTTTATCTGCAGATACGCCGTACTGCTTTTTCATGGCACGCACGCACACACACACACACACACACACACCACATTTGTTCAGCTCATCCCTCTTTGTAAATGGCCTCTGTCTTCTGTGTCCTCGTAGGAAAACTAACTGGATTGCAGACAGGATGAAGAAGCTAATCAAACCTCGGGGAGGGGGAGGAAGAGAGGGACGCGCCCTCTTCACCGCCGCGGGCAGCGTGGAGAACCTGGCCGACAGCACTGAATATACATCAGACACACACGCACATCAGCATGGTGAGACCAAACACACACCCACACGGAGACAACACAACGCCCTGCTGCATATAAACACACAAACAGCAGCCAACTGCTTTTCACAAAGATATGCTCACATGCTCACCCCATCAAGCGAGGCTGCAGGCATGCATACAAATCATCTCATGACTACCAAGTGTGGTCGCATTGATACCGCTCTCTTCTCCTCAGATCTCCCCCCGCAGAGTGCCAAGACTCACTGAGGCTGGCTTTCTCTGCTAACCACATGTTGAAAGGGGAAGGATTCGTGAGGCTTCAATTCTCCTTTCATGCATTTATAGTGAGCGAGAGTCAGAAAGAAAACTCTCTGCAGACAGTTTCAAAGCCATGATTTAAGCCTCAACCTGTCTTCATATGTTTTCAGTCTTTTTGACATGCCGGTGTTGTCCCTCATTTAATTTTATTTTCCCTTGCAGTGTGTTTTCTGTAAGCCCCTGGATCTCTAAAACTTGTTTCTTTTTTTGGCTAGAGCACTGCTGTTTCTTTTTTTATTGAACCTGTATCCCAGCGAGAGAGAGAGAGAGAGAGAGAGAGATAGACACGTCATCTTTCATCTTCGCAACAAGCAGAAGAAGCAGAAAATCTTTCCTAAGTGAAGAGGCAGCTCAGACTTTTTCCCACTCACTCAGCTCAGTCCTGTTTTTAACAGAAATGTAACCCTGACACGGCAGGGTAATGTGGCAAACTGTGCTATATTTAAACATAAATATCAATATATACAGTCATGTGAAAAAATTAGGACACCCCATTAAATATTCAGCTCTTTATTGAGAAATGTTCACACATCTATGTCTAACCTTGTTTTTGTTTTTATTTGCATTTTTTAGTATTTATTTTAGCCATTGTAAGTGGGAATGAATGTGGGGGTGTCCTAAAAAGATGGGGGGTGTCCTAATTTATTCCTCACTATTTGTTTAGAATTATATTTTACAGGAAGTTTGAAAAAGTCTTTAATTCATTTTTAATTGTTTAGTTGTATTACATGAATCTTCCAGTATTTTAAACACTGATATTAAATATCCATATGTCCAAATATGTTAAAAAAACACACAGGCCTATACAGGGTGTCCTAATTTTTTCACATGACTGTATATTTGGCTTCTATCCATGTTAAGCTCTTTCATTATTACTTTTTCATACAAATTGCATTTCATTAAAGATTTTTTTCAAATAAACCAAAATTAACAACGCTGATTACAAATTTACCAACAGCGCTGTACCAACATTTACAAGATTGTTATTTTTTGGCATAATTATTTTTCATGAATCTCATTACTTCTTTAAAAGAAGGAAGAAAACACCTGCAGTCTGTGAGAAAAGAGTTTAATTAAAAAAAAAATCACTCAGGGTGTAGCTCAACAAAAAATGGATTTTTTCCCTCATTTTTGTGCTTGTAATGTTCGCTAATTTTATGCAGCATTGAAAATACTTAAACAACTTTAAAGTACACGACTCCATGCCCTCTTAAAACATTATAGCCATGATTGTTTGTTTTAGTCCTGATAATGTAGTGTTATTGGACAATAGGTATTTCCAGGAGAGATGATACTGAATTATAACACCACTGAGATGTTTAACAAGACATAAAACTCTCCGATTCACATATTCTAATAATTTTTAATTACATAAATTTTTGGCTGCTTCTTATAATGTAAGAATTATAATTTAGACATAATTATGTGTAGTGTCTCTTTTTTCCCATGTTTGGAAGCTGTTTGACAAGAGGAAATTCACAAAATCCAGATCTGACCAATTGTTTTCGCCCTGGTTCAAGCTGAAAATTACCCCTCTTGGCCACATT